>JAPCWY010000008.1:29965750-30605000 GCA_028455895.1 Rhodomyrtus tomentosa
AGTATACCTTATCGCCATTCTTTGATGATTTATATTCTTATACATCTCAAGCAATATAAGTTACACGCACCAGACATTTTTCCAAATCAGAGCAAGTTTCTGCTCAATGCTTTCCCTTGTGAAATGTTTCTGAAAATGAATCCAAACTTCGTAAAAGTTGTTGTCTCATAGATTTCTTTTTATCCTTAAAGAAAAAGAAGTAATACGAAGGTAGATCAGCTTTCCTTGAAATCTAGCAAGGTCTTGTATGTTGAACTTGAATGGTGCATGAGAGCAACTGATTTGCTTTTCTCTTTTAGCGATAAAGATGTTTTGCTATCTGATTCTGCCTTTTTCTCACCGAATCATGCACGGGGTCCCAAGCGGTTACTCATCTGCATGTTGCCATTTGATTGAGGTACTATCTCGGCAAATGGTAGTTTTTGGTAAATGCGTCCGCTTGTCTGATTACCGACCTTTGGTGAGCCATCTGTGATGTCGTTTGAGTAGAGCTTTAGAGAAATTATGTAGTCAATGAAGATCTTCCTGACATTTGCTATATTTTAATCTCTCAACTATGAATGTCATGTAGGAGTTCTTTTCTTTTCTTTTGCTTATACCTTTTTGTCTTCCGTGCTATTTTTAATGGATGTGGAACTTCTTGTGTAGATTAGATAGTTCTAGTATTGTAAACAGCGTAAAAAGTTTATGACAGTAGGTATTAAGATAATTGCTACTCTCTCTCTCTCATACACATGCGCACATGCATGCGAGCTGCGTGTGCCTGATTTTTAATCTGTTTATTTATCCCACAGAATAATCCTCATTAAGCCACATCTCTCACGGATTAGCACTTTATGCAGCAATGAATTTATCACTGCTTGGACTTTCTCTGATCATTGGAGACATTTGACTGCAATGCAGAAAAAAAATTTCGTTATAAATTTTTGTGTCCCCAAGTTATTCGAGGGAGGAGTATTGGCCAATAACTAATCTCTAATTCATTGTTCTATTGTCTGAATTGAAGTTCTCACGATAGCCTTAGTGCTTAATCTGACTAATGTCCTGTTGCACAGTTACGACTTGCCCTGGAGTCCTGTGAAGTACATTCCATTTTACGGTGGCTCAGACCATCATGATTACCATCACTATGTGGGCGGTTTAAGTCACAGCAACTTTGCTTCAGTGTTTACCTATTGTGACTACATATATGGAACTGATAAGGTTATGCATTTTTAGTTGGGTTATAACTGTTGTCTCTTCTGTTAAACAATTAATTTGCTGATTTCAATTTGGTAATGTTCACCAGGGCTATCGGTATCAGAAGAAACTCCTCGGGAAGGTAAACACTTTGTTGCTTCTTATTCAATAGCTTTTTCATCGTCAGTAATATCATCCTCATGAAGTACATACACATAAGCACACTAGGACAATAGGGGTAAATATCACCTTGGATTTTGGCAATTAGCAAGTGACTCAATAGTTTGAATCCTTTGACTGACAATATATATACACACAAACTTTGAAGCTCTCAGATTTTTAGCTACCAAGATTGTATCATATGACACTCAAGATCGAGTTATTTTGGTTCTTCGTAAATTTCTTTTCCATCCTTTCGGCATCTCTTATCTTCTGCTGGAATTGCTCTATTCAACCTAGCAAATGTGTCTTTAGTTTTTCCTGTATCGCATTTTCTGTACTTATCTTTTCTTGCCCGGATCAGATGAAGGAGGATCAAATGAAGGAGGAATCGAGAAGTGGCGATTCTACTCGAGATCATAAAGATGACTAGCTTAGAGGAATCACGGTATTCATTCTTGGTGGTGGTCCCTTATTTCGTTGACCGCTTATCATTTTCCCAAGACCACTGCAGTTGAGTCAGCATCTCATGCGAATCCGGCTAAGTAGAACCAACCATGGGTTGGAGTGGTGATTAACTTGGTCAGTGTCTTAAGATGTGTTATTTTCAGGCAGCTTGAGAGGGGATGCCAAACTATCTAGGGACTGAAGAAGACTTAAGTTTCTGTCTGACATTGAGGAACATAAACGGTTATCGTTAAGGGCATCGTCGTTAGTTCAGCCTTGAAATTTTGGTCCTCGTGCCCCTGAATTCTTCTTATCGTGATAATATGAGGCTATACCCCTCTCTATTTTCGTCTTCTTCGATGTACAGCTTCTAAATGAGAAAGTAATCCCGTGCTTCGATGAGCTGTATCGTAAAGCTTTGTGGACCAAGGTGAGATGGATTCTGCCTTTCTGTTTATGCAAAAAGATGAAACAAACGTACAATTGAAATCATCGAAAAGAGAGATCCAAGTCACGAATTCCCCGGCCATAATGTGTGGTGCCAATGAACGACTTGAACTGTCTACCTGTTTATTGTGCTAGTCCATCTAAGTTTGATGCAAGTTGTGAGTGGGTACTTTTATAATGGGCTAACAAAAGTCGGAATTTTTGTAAGGAAGAAGAAAGGCCCTGCACTTTGCTAAAATAAGCGTGTAAAATGCAGGAATCCAAAGCGAAGCTGAAGAAGAAAAAGGCCGAACAGGTGGTCTCGCGTTGTCATTTCGTTCTCGAAAAGGAAAGGTCGGCCTGTTGCTCTGCTTTTGGCTACGGCGACTACGAGGAATCATGTCCAGATCTTCAATTCATAGTTGTCGTCGTCTCAATTCAGATATGAGCTAACGTCCAAATCTCGTGATACACGACGGTTGTCGAACGGCCCGTCTAGCTCAGTCGGTAGAGCGCAAGGCTCTTAACCTTGTGGTCGTGGTTTCGAGCCCCACAGTGGGCGTCTCTCAAAATCAACCTTTTTCTTGGGCTTCCCTTAAAAATTGGGCCCAACAAGTTCATGCAGCATTCACATCTTGACCCTTCCAACCATCAGTCCTCCTCCTCTTAATCATCATTAAGTGACATTTCGTTAATGGGTTTCATGCATATAGCCTCTCGTTTTTGTCATCTCGACAAGAATTTCTTACTTTTCCGATTCACTTGAGCTCGAACAAGTTTTAGGGACTGATCTGTTAGATCATGGACCGGGTCCAGCACTTGGCACAAAACTACAAAACGTTGCCGAGAAAATGCTTTTGACTTTCTCGTTCTATTGACTCGACAATAAAGCCATACACCCATCCCGCCACCCACTTAACTCGTTCGTTCAATTAGGTAAGCGCATTGTACTAATTAGATGCCATCATGATTTTGAAAGCGCCCTCTCGTGCTTGAGAAAGCTTTGTCGCTAGATTCACTGATCAAGCGTTCTAATGACTCGACAGTAAAGTTGGATGACCATCTCGCTTCTTTTTCACTGGCTCAACTCGACTTGTGACTCGAAATCAATATGTAAAGAATCAATGAATGGCATTCAATTAGCAAGTTCTAGAGTAATAAAAAAAAATCTGAAAAAAAAGTAGTCGAACACGCATTTACTCGATCTTTGTATATGTAGTATATAGTGTTATCGAAATAGTTACCTGAAAGAAACCGTGCATTACGGATATCTCATAATTGAGGAGATGATACCGTCACATGACCCACAAATATAACATTAATATTCTTTTTCACGAGAAAAAGTGTAGACACGATGTCGATGTGGATGGGAGTTAAACTTCAGGATTAACTAAGTTAAAATTTCAGTGATTTTTAAGTAAAAAATTCATGTAATTAAATGTAAAAGGAAAAAGAAAAGGAAGGCCCCTAATATTCTTCACCTTCACCAAACGTGGGGTCAGCAATTATGGGACTTTTGATCTAATTATGACCAGCTGTTTTTTCTTGGGTAAGAGTTTTTCTTTTTAATCCACCGACGGCTAATTTCTTCCCCCCCACCCCCCCCCCCCCCCGCACTTTTTCTAAAGTCATTATTCGTTGGGCGTATTTTCACTTTGGGGTGTTTCTTTTATACTTTGCAAAATAAGTAAAAAATAAAAAATAAAAAAAAGGAGGGGATATTATCCGATCACCGCCGTACACTTGGCGGTCATCGGCCGGCATCTCCTGGCCCAAATCCCTAATGGCCCCGGCCACCCGCCATTTGATTGTGCGTGCGATCTGCAAAAGGGCGTGGTGACAAGCAGCCCAAGACAAATGGGAGTTGCTTGTACCATGGAATTGGAGGGAGATTTATATCATTGTAGAGTTTCGTCAAGATGTTTGGTGAAATTTTTTTCTTATTGCCACTAGTACTAATACCATGATTTGTCTTGCAGACGATGTCGTTACTTCGAAGATGGCATGAATCCAACTAAAAAAAAACACTCATCGTCTTCTCGCGCGACCCATTATTCAACTTGATCGATACACAATGATTATATTAATTTTCCTTCCATGACTCACAGGAGGCCGCAAGGGCCTTTGCTATGATCGGACCTAGTGAGAACGCCTATCTACACGGATTCGATCGGGGAGACAGCGAGGACGTACGGCTTTTCGAGTGCTCTGGCGATCAACAGCTTCCGTTAAGGAAGGGGGGTTTGCAACGAGACGATCGAGTCCGAACGAAGCAAAAACCCGGACGCACCTGAAAAAAACGACAGAGCGCGCGGTCATGCGGGAGATACGAATACTGAACTCGGGATGTGCCCGGCGCACGCCTAGTTGAATATTCCGAAACCGAGTAGGGTCAAGAGAAGCTCTTCATGGCTGACCAAGATTATCGGGCGGGTGTTGGGTGCTTTGGCTTGCTGCGAGAGCAAGGAGGAGAAACGACACCCTGACAGGTGAGTTAGAAAGGTCTGTCCGAAACACAAAGGTCTCGTAGCCCGCTAGGCACTTCTGAAATTCTTATTCCATACATGACACGTGCGGAAAACAAAAGGGGTTGCACAGATTGTGTGTGCCAGAGATAGATAGATCACCTCCTAATAAATGCAAAGTAGGGCAAATTAAAAGGGCATTGCTTGGGGACAAAGACAAGGTTAAGAGCATCTCTTTTAAAGGGATAATTAAGCAACAGCTAACAGCTAACTAATGCACTTTTGTCCTCTCAACCGTGTAGCTTCCCATTGGTTTCGGCAGCCTCAAGCAATTCAATCCCGCCCATTTTCCCCATATTTTCATATGTTATAAATACTTACATTTTCATATTTAACGCCAACGCAATATTAATCATACTTTTTTAAATTAAAAATAAAAAAAATAAAAATGTTTCTTCAGCTATTTTCGGTTATATAATAGCTATCCTCTAGATTGCTTGATTTTTCGAGTTTTATGAATTACTAGGCCAAGTTTCGTGTCCGAAAATTGGGAAGCTGCTCGAGTAGATCCGATGGGTTAATGACGTAGGGTAGCGATAAACAGGAAATCAATTTCTCAGAATAAACTGTATTCAATTAATCAAAGTATTTTCATTACAAAGAGCGGATGTTCTTTATATAGATAGACCTCTTAAAGGAAATAGAATTGCTTAAAGATAACATAAAACAAATCTAATCTAATCAAACGGAATTGAAATCAAATATCACGATTATCTATCTCGCTAAAATTCTTAAAATAGAAAAATACCTAAAATTCTATCTAAAATCGTAATATTGCGTTTTTCTCGAAAATTATATGATAGTTGTCCTGCATCATTCTCTTCCTCTTCAGAAAAACTCGTCTTCGAGTTATAACGTGGTGTATGGATTCGGTTCCTCCCATACTTCCAGTGCCTCCACCTATTCCTTTTAAAGAACATGACTGCCTGAGTGGGTCGCTGGTAAAATCACATTACAGTACTGTCAGCTTCCTACTTTGTGATTGCCATGTGAGAACCATAATCGGTACAAGATTGCATTGCTTTCGTCTTATATGTTTCAATTCCTGCAATTAAACTCTCTTTGATTGGTATTACAAAGTCAATGTGCATTATTATTCCACTAACTAATGCTGCATCCTGACCACTAAAGAAGTCATCTATTATCTGACTTCCCAAAGCAAGACGAGTGTGCGGATCAATTCCTCCTGACATGACATATTCATAAGTAGTTCGAACACGATGATATCATCCTACCTTGATAATGGGCTTCACATTAACAATTTTCCTGTCCTCCACATAAACATTAGTAACCTTTTGATGATGAGCGCTTACCACAATCTCTCCCTTGATCAAAATCTTTGACTCGCTCGGTTTTTCCTCGATACTTCCTTTTAGATTCTCTTCACCTTTCTTTACTTCTTGGGCATCGTCCCCGTCTTGTTCACCCGCTTTCTTGTTGGAAGCCTCGGCTTCGAGAACGATCTCCGGGTCTTTTTGCTGTATCTCTTCTTCGACCCTTGGTTCCTCCTCTAATTTCCCGAGAAGCTGGTCCTTGTACTCGACAATAGTCGCTCTCTCGGGTTCTCCAATTTTGAGGGCTTTGGAGGTCATGGAAGGAAAATGGGGGAAAGAAGGGTACAAAAAATCTAACGAGTGGCTTGGACATAACGAATCTTGTTCATAGGCAGGTGGAAGTAACCAAACCTTTAACATTCGTTTCATCCGTCTCCACGTTCGAACGGGCTCTTTTCCTTGTTGGCGTCTAGATATTTGCATTTGCTCTCACCAGGTTAAAGTGTTGCGCCTCAACTTTTTCGCCACGACTTTTACTTGGTACTCCTCATCAATCTCCATGGTTTCAAAGAACTCCTCAGCTTCTCAGATCCAATCTCGAAAGTCTTTGATATCCGAATTGCCATTGAAGGTAGAGAGATGAACATTCAATTGATATTGATCGGAATATCGTCGGTAACTTACATATCGTCGACCTCCATGAACATGCTCATTTTGGAATCCACCATACTTGCGACCTCCACGAATAGGCATGTCCTAGAAATCTTCTTCTTCAAAATCCTCGACATAGGCTTGTCGCCTTTGTCGGTGATGTCGATGATTTGCCCCACGATCTATAGTTGCTTCGGGATCACAAGCGATAGGAATTTGCTCGGCTGGAAGAGTGCTAGGCGTTTGGCTTGGGTTTGTAGACAACCGTTGGGTAGCAAGCAAGTCTTACTTCGTCCTTCGGCGGTCTTGCAGAGTTCGTCGAGTTTCCTCGGCAAACTGGATAAATAACTTCCGTGTAATAGGCCCACCAAAATGGCTCTTAGCTACGGAAGTATATCGATTCACGTTATGAGACATCGTCGCCAGGATAAACCTCGCTCTGATACCAAATGACGCAGGGTAGCGATAAACAGGAAATCAATTCCTCATAATAAACTGTATTTAATTAATCAAATTCTTTTCATTACAAAGAGCGAACGTACATTATATAGATAGTACTCCTAAAGGAAATAGAATTGCTCAAATATAACATAAAACAAATCTAATCTAATCTAATCAAACGGAACTGAAATCAAATATCGCGATTATCTATATCGCTAAAATTCTTAAAATAGAAAAATATCTAAAACTTTATCTAAAATCGCAATATTACGTTTTTCTCGGAAATTATATTACAGTTGTGTTGCATAATTTAATTCGAAGTGCAATGTGATTAATTTGAAGGCCCAAAAAAGAAAACTTGGGGATTGAAGAAGCCTAATTGGTGCAAAAATTTCCTACCCGACACGAAGAGCAACGTTCGTGGGGGACGTGGGGTTCATGGGTGGGGCGGGGATGGACCGCATCCAAGCAAACAAAAAAGTAAGTCAACAATGAATTCCTGAGCCCGTCCGAGACCATAACGCTATTCCTTCTACAAGTCCTTTCCCCATCGACTGGTTTTTCATGACATTTCGGAGCAACCGACTAACCCCAAATCCATTACGGTAGCCCCTCCCTTCATCTCATATTTACCTCGGGTAATTTCCGGACACACATATAGATCTTTCTCCTAGGGGTTGACCTCGAAAGAACACGCAGGCATGGTACGTCGAATCCGTCTTAAGTGAGGAGCACAAACACGCTTATCGCATCTGCAACCCTTTGGAATTAATTTCCTTCGTTGACCCATTTTTTCCGAGCTTTTCTGTTGGTAATCTTACCGAGTTATAACGTCTTGGGAATTTCATTTCGGACTTTGGCGTATATGTGTACGTACTATTCCCTTTTTTCGCATCGAAGAGTTTGAAGGTTCAATTAAGACATATGGTGGGTATGCAACATATATATGAAATACGAAGTGAAATGTACTCCTCCTTTCTTGATTTCCCTTTTGCTGTTCTTTCTCGGATCATCCTTCGAAACCCTTCGGAATGGCTTGATTGCTCTTGTTCTCAATGCATGCAACCAACCAAGATTCCGGGTAATCAATTCGTCCATGAATACTTCACGGGTTAGGCCTGAGGAATATTCGACCACGGAATCCTTGATGTCATTTAAACCGACCTTGTCCATAGTCGGGTATCATTGTAAGAAAAGTTCCACCCCGTCGCCTCAACCCCCCCCCCCCCCCCCCAAAAAAAAAAAAAAGGGGGATCAGAAGAAGAAGCTCGAACGTACATATTAGTACAGTAATCTCATGATAAATATTTTAAATAATTAAGTTATGATAGCCCAATCTATATAGCGTGGTATGGAGTCAATGATACTAACTGTGCAAATGAAATCGCCTTTTAGATCTAATGACAACAATGCTTAACCCTACGAAGGCCTTGGCATGGTTTCCCTTGTCAAAACCCTAGCTACCTATGGGCACGATCTGGTTCCAAGGAGGGCTTTAGTAGTTGGAAGTTATCGACCTTGGCACTCTCGTTTGGGAGACGGTGGGTTAGGGTGTTCGAAGCTTCGACAGGCATGAGACGAACACGGATTAATCAAGCCGGTACGAATTCATGATCATTTGGAAATTCTAATCTATTTGCGCGGCTCGATTCACAGCGATAAAATCACACGAGACACAAATCTGACATTTTTTAGTATTCTTTTGAGAGACTAGTTGGTTGTTTACATAACTTTGTTTATGGAGAAGATCTTCTCTCTTCTCTTCTCTATCTCTCATTTGATTTCGTAACACATACATTGCTAGTATGGTAGATTTTCTCCCTCCTAGTCCTTCATGCATTCATGTTGTGAACTCATTGAATATCAAAAAAATCGAAGAGTCTACTATAGAATCTACGGTGTTAAAAGTACATACGCTAAAGGTATCAAAATTCTTAGAAGAACGACAAGACAAAGGAAAGTATAAAAAGGCGACAAGATAGCTTACTCCGTTTTCACCCCCCCGTCCTTTCTCGCTACGTGTCCAAACATGAGAGGGGAAACAAAAAACATCATCTTTTGTAATCGGGTCATTACCCAGAGACGTACCAAAAAAAAAAAAAAAAGAGGAAGCAAAAACATCAGAAACCCTAATCTCCTTTTGCATACTCGATTTTTTGCATACTCGATTTTGCACAACCCTCACATTGCAAAACCCTAAAGAATGAGGTCTTCTGGTTGACCTTAGCGGCCCTATATTTCGAGGTTTTTTTTTTTTTTTTGGGTGTTGAATATTTTTCTGGTTTTACTGCATGAAAATCTGATTCTCGATCTATCCAAAGGGAGAGCAAGGTGCGGGCTTCTGAGTTCTGAGTGCGGGTAGAACACACATGGCATGATGATACTGAATTTAGGGGACATTGCTTGAAACTGAGTTCATATCAGCAGCGAGATCGAATAACTTCTCCCCACCCCTCCTCTTTTTCTTCACTTTATTTGTTGCTAAAGATTACGATGTTTTCCTCATGGCCCTGCCCCCACCAAAAGAAAGAGCAATTCCTTCAATAAGCCAAACCCCTTCCTCTCCTTCCTAATTCGATCAAGTTTCGCATTCACGTACATCGCTTTCCAACCATTGTAGTTTCGATTTTACATCTGTGCTTTACTAAGGGTGTCATTCATACTCCCCATCGACATAAAGGTGCCGCGTGAGTGGCCTTGCCGGGAGAGGGGGGTCTCAAGGGAGGCAGCTTCCGTACACCAGATAGCTTTTGTAATTTACGTCCATAAGTTTTCATTAATAGTTTAAACTTGAACCCATGAATAACTACTAATATATATATATATATATATATATTGCACTTGTAATTGAGTGAGTGATGTAACGAGAGTTGTAAAGTGCTAATTATAACGGAATTCACGGCTGGATGCAGATCTAGTTTAATGGTGAATGAGAATGAAATCTTGTGTCTCAATTTATCTTTATCTTTTTTTTTTTTGGCTTTCCTGCGAATCATTCTCAAGAAACATGCATGCTTCCATAACCTAGGTCAAACACGACCGACGTTGTTCCCACAAGTTGAGAGGTTTTAAAAAAAAAATGAAGTTTACCATTTACAAAAGCAAGGTCTACATAACCTAGGGGCACCCAAATATTATAAAAACCAGTCGTTCACTGGACATGTTAATACTCCAGTTTTCTAGCAGTGTGCTTCAACACCATGTCAGCAGCCAATGGAATAGCTTCTCCATTCAGTTTAATTATGCAATGTGTCATGTGATGTGCGATTGAATTTTTTTTTTTTTTTGGGGCGCAACGGAGGCGAATTATTTTAATGAGACAGGACAACATGGAAAGTATTAAAAGATTTGGCCACGGTGTGCGTGTCGATATTTTTAGTGTCGAACGTCATTATGTGCTCCACTTTAGCTAGAATATACAAAGAAAAAGGAAGACGCTCAATTAGTTGGAACCCTAATTAGTCAAGCAAACCACCCAAATCGTGGTGTATCAACCCCACACAAAGATGAGACATTATAAAAGGTATATACATACATACATACATATAACAAACACAATATGGTCGTGATTTTAAGTGTGTGGCGAGACAACTTTTTTGTTTCTTTCTTTCATTATTTCTTTTTCTTTTTATTTTTTATCTTTTTTAGGGTTTGTTGGTTCAGTTGAAAAGAGAAAGAACAACAACGGACAAAGGACTTTTCAAGCAAGTGGTTTAATATGGGATTAGGGAATAAAAGAAATCTAGGAGACCTTAGTGTGCGTTGTGGACATGAAAGTAATCGAAAAGGACAAGACCAAAGCTTTTTCCTTTGATTCGTGGGACGTTAGGCTTCTAAGATCCAACGTCCCCCCCGACAAGCCATTTTCTGCCGGAACCGAGAGCAAAAGAAGCTGAACCCCCTCTCCTAGTTCTTCTTCTTTCCACTCTCATCTCCTACGAACGAAGGCAACGATTTCCCTTGGTATGGATACGTCGAGGATTGAGAAACCTTACCCGTGATCTCAACAGCCGTGTGTTGAACGAAGTTTGTAAATGTCTGCGAACGCGAAGAGAAGCGGCAGATCCGGCGACACCGCCTCGTCCCCGTGCCGCATGAAAGATTGGTCACTTCTCCTTCCTTGCATGCCCAATAGATGCACTAAGAGTCAAATGTGGATTAGTAAGGCCTCTTATTTGATTCTCTATGGAGCCAAATTCTAAAATTCGGTGCTTTTGTACTATCTCTACGTAAGGAGAGGGGGAGGGACGGGGGGAGTGGGCCTTCGGGAAGTGAAGTGAGTGAGGGGCAGTTTGATATTAGCTGGCGAATGGGAAAGTCTCCCGCATCGGACGGGTCGTTTCCAAATTCCCATTTTCGTGCCTCCTCTCCCGCTTCGAACATTTTCCCCCCCTCCAAATCCGATGAAGTATCAGGGATATTCATCAAAATTATCCAGGTCCATACCGGATGTTCGTGTGAGCGATTTTCTGCCAATTTCGGCTAAGCAGACTTAATTGACAAAACTTAAAAATGTCTAGGACTCAATTATAAAAATTAAAACGTTCACTATACGGATTTGGCAGAATCGCGGGTTCCGAAAGTATACATGGAGGAAGCTTATTTGGAGCCTTTTAACACCCGTCAAACCCTTCCGAAGCTACTCTGACTTAGCGAAATCATTCTTTTTTTCCATGTTTCACCGCACTTTTCCATTGCCTCGAGCATCAGTTGATGCTGGGACGATGATTTTCGCCTTGGTCTGTCATGGGTGTAATTCGCCGCACGCGATCCGATCTCAAATAAAGCTAGCCCTCCTCGTTTGAAACGACTTCTATTGATCTAATTTAGCTTGTTGTGGACCTAGGTATGTCTCTTAACCGCTCTGCTGACAACTGACAATGAAGACGGGGGAAAACGCTTAGGCTGAGTTTGGTCGCCCGAATTTTTAGTCAGAATAGGATTGGATAGGATAGAATATGAAATCCAACAATTTTGTCATATCCTATCATGTGTTTGTTGAATCGCAGTAATAGAGACGGATATGTTTATATCATATCATATTCGTTGTTTGGTATATACGATATATCAATGTAAAATGAATTTGAAAAAGCATAAGCGAAAAATATAAGAATCTCTTGTAATTCACTGCTGAATCTAGTAAAATAAAAAAAATATAAACATTAAACTTTTGCTGAAAAATGTTGTCTTTTGCGCGACATTCGTTAAACCTCAATATGAAACACAGGTATGGAGGAGAAAGAGATTTGACTCTCTTTCTTATTTTCTTAAACTTTTTATGTGAACAAGAAAACTAAGAATGAGAGTAAGTTTCAACTATCTCGTTATTTTCTTAAATTTTTATAATAAATTATAAAATTACAAAGCAATCATGAAACTTTCAGATGAACTAGATTTAGAGACACGGAGACAAATATGCTATTTTTTAGAAATCATTACTCATTCTCTTCAAGAATTAGAGAAATCATTTTCAAGTTTGAATATATTTACTTAAAATCTAGTTTCTTCTACTTCATTTTTATTATTTTTTAATTATAAATATTTATTATTATTATTTTGACTCCCTTCCATCATTTTTTAATGGAATTTTTCATTAAATAATGAATTTTACTATTATACTTAAAATATTTAATGATATAGATACTAATTGTGCGCGTATATATACAAACTATATATTATAATAAAGAAAGAAATCAAATTACAAATATGATTTATAAAAAAAATAAAAATAACATTTATTTTTATTTTTATTTCTAACTTTATAATTCAAATTTATTTAAAAATAATTACTATTTTAATTTTGTTATATAATATGTTTGTTATTCAGAAAAATAGTTTTTATACCATAAATAAAAGAAATTCTATCCACCTTTATACTACCTCCCCCCTAGGATAATTATATCCAGGTTATATCCCCTTTATCCTGTTATATCCTATCTTAAGTAGTAACCAAACACATGATATGATAAATTTTATCCTACCCTGACTTTTATCCTAACTGCCAAACGTACCCTTAGGATTTCCTCCAAGCCTAGTTAGTCAGAGTCTTCCCCCCTTCACCGCAGGGGCCCTCTCGACTGTGAAAAACTAAGGAGGGTATTAGCAGCTCCTGTGCCAAGAAAAATAGAGTGGTTGTCCTAGTGAACGTAAGACTTGGACCTAAGCAGGTCTTAAAAGGCTCAAGTGAATACAAGGGAAGGAAACCCCCATAAATTCTCTTTGTATTCCCACTTTATAGGGAAGAAAAATATATTGAGGGAACTTAAGGACCTCTGGCTGAGGAAGATAGACCTCAGGTCAGCTTTGGTTGGCGACTGTTCAGTAGACATATATAGTAGCCCTCCGCGTCTCGAGTCATAGAGGGAAAGCTTAAGCTTCTTGCTAGATGGACTCGTGCTTCGCATCCTGTCTTTTGTAATTGACTTATTCACCTAGTATCCCTTGTTACAAAATACTTTGTGACACGGGCGAAGAGTTTCAGGACTCTTGAACGATGTGGGGGATCGAACGACGGGTGTCGTGGGGCCTTTCTACATTTAAAATTCTTGAAGCGATACTTGTTGATGCGAACACACGAGCGATGCAAAAGGTAAAGAAGCGACCGGGTCAAGGGGTAATGTTAGATCGGTTTTGTACTAAGAGTTTTAGGATTAAAGATACATTCCTTAGGAGCTTTGAGGAACGGGTTGGCTTTTCGTATACAAACTGATCGAGAGCTAATGCCGCTCTCATGATGACCATGATAGACCTAAACCAATTAAAGTATTAAATATAATATGCCATCGCTCAATATAAAGAACGTCTGAATTAAATTAGACGTGGTACGACTTAACATGGTAAAGATATTCGTATTAAGTGTTTTATGAGACAACTAATGCTCCGTATGTGGGTGCGCGCTCGTGTAAATTTAACGAAATTAAAAAACACGCCTTTATTAATTATTTTTAAGGTCATCAGATCAAATCCTAAAATACGTTGTCCCTTTTTTACTTATTCGAGGTTTTTTTTTATAATAAAAATATCCTTTTTTAAATGATAAAATCAGGTCATGTGTAAGGAGGCAGGCCTAGAACACATATGGCATAATGGGCCAACTCTCTGCTAAGGGAATTTTGTTGGCTGTGTTTTGGTCAACACTGCGCTGCTCCAGAGAAAACTTTTATATAATAATAATAATAATAATAATAACAACAACAACAATAACAACTACTTATAAATAAGTCAAATTGATTTCCAAATTTGCCCGTTGGTTTGTCCCCACCATCCTTCCCTCGCCCCAGCATGAATATCCACGTGAAGCTCTCTTTGTAAATAGATTAGAGGAGGGAGAAGTTAATATCACGCGTACGGGAGTTCCCTGTGCTCTGTAAATAGGTACAGTAATAATTCAGAAAGAGGAGAATTAGAGATCAGACGGATAAAAAAAAAATTAACTTAGGATGAGAAATTCGAAAAATAAAAAAAAATCAAACATGGCAATCATGAGAAAGCAAATCGCCCGAACTAAAAAAAAATAGTAAAAGAGAAAAGAGAAAAAGGCTCGTCCAATTAAATCGATTGGGGAAGGGGGGGGGTATGGGGAAAATATATGAAATTTGGGGGATTTTTAGGAAAAACGGACAGGAACAAAAGTCTCCCCCGAAACAAAGACAAGCCCCCGAAAAGAAATGTTTAATTAATGTTTAATAAAAGTATTTAATTATTGGGACGAAGAAAAAGGGAAGGGAGGGGGAGGAGAGAGAGAGAGAGAAATAGAGAAAACATGAAAGGAGTGTCAAAACAGAAATTCTCCCACTGATTGCGCGTGACTATCACTTTCCAAATAAGAGCAAGTGACGACCCCGTCCCACGTTGCCCGAGTCTCGTACGTGGGGACTCCTGTTGATGCAATCCCCATCAACGTCCAATGATCCCCTCCTCCTCCCACTCCCACCCCCTCCGCGCGTCGCCGCGCGTGCCCGTCCCTCAACCCCGCCCCCCCTCCCTTTCCCTGCTACCCTCCCAACACACACCTCACTCTCTCTCTCTCTCTCTCTTCCTCCTCCTTCTTCCACTCCCTTTCTCTCTGCGAGGCTGCTTCTTCTTTCTTTCTTTCTTCTTCTTCTTCTTCTTCCCGTCAAGAAGCTGCTCGATTAACCCATCAACTGACCACCCACCACCGAAAGCCACGCCAGATCGCCGGAGCCGACCATGGACGCCCGCCGGAGACCGAGGAGCTCCCGGCGACCGTACACGCTCTAGCAACAACACACACACACACACACAAAAATGCCAGCTCCGACACTCCTTTAAACCTCCCCCAACCCTCAAAAGACACGAAATTTATTTTCTTACCCTCCTCCAAGAGAAAGGAAGAGAGGCGAGGACCGGGACGAGGACGACCCCGTTTGGCTAAATGGCGGCCACCACAAACACCTCGCAGCCGCCGCCGGCGGCCCAGGTGGACTCGGTCTCGGTGTCGGCCTCGGCCGACGAGCTGACGGCCAAGGCCGTGAACAAGCGCTACGAGGGGCTCGTCATGGTACGGACCAAGGCCATCAAGGGGAAGGGCGCGTGGTACTGGGCGCACCTCGAGCCCATGCTTGTCCACAACGCCGACACCGGCCTCGCCAAGGCCGTGAAGCTCCGGTGTTCCCTCTGCGAGGCCGTCTTCTCCGCCTCCAACCCGTCGCGAACCGCCTCCGAGCACCTCAAGCGCGGCACCTGCCCCAACTTCGCCTCCGTCCCCCAGCCCATTTCCTCCATCTCCCCCTCCGGCACAACCGTGGTCACCCCGCCGCAGCCGTCGTCCTCGGCGGCAGCTCCCGGCAGCGGCCACCGCAAGCGGAGCAGCTCCTCCGGCCGCTCTGTGCACTCCTACGATGCGTCCTATCCTACCCGGTTCTGCCCCGAGTTCAGCCCCACGACAACTGTGGTCCCTCACCATCAGCATCATCAGCAGCACCACCACCATCAGCAACAGCATCGGGTCTTGTCGGGTGGGCAGGAGGAT
Organism: Rhodomyrtus tomentosa; assembly: GCA_028455895.1. Taxonomy (NCBI): domain Eukaryota; kingdom Viridiplantae; phylum Streptophyta; class Magnoliopsida; order Myrtales; family Myrtaceae; genus Rhodomyrtus; species Rhodomyrtus tomentosa. The sequence goes on from JAPCWY010000008.1 coordinate 29,981,845, forward strand.
CTCGGGGCTTTGGTCAAGTTGGAGGAAAGCGTCCAGAAGCTCAAGAGCCCGAAAACCTCGCCGAGCCCGACCCTAAGCAAGACCCAGATTGACACCGCCCTCGATCTCTTGGTGGATTGGGCGTACGAGTCTTGCGGGTCCGTCTCGTTCTCGAGCTTCGAGCACCCCAAGTTTCGAGCTTTCCTCAGCCAGGTGGGCTTGCCTGCGGTCTCGAGGAGGGATTTCACGGGTTCGAGGCTGGATGTCAAGTACGAGGACGCTAAGGTCGAGTCGGAAGTGAGGATTAAGGACGCTATGTTCTTTCAGATGGCGTCGGAAGGGTGGAAGTACCGGGATTATGGAGGGTTTAGCGAAGAGAATTTAGTGAATTTGACTGTTAATCTGCCTAATGGGACAAGTTTGTATAGGAGGGCACTGTTTGTTAGTGGCTCAGTGCCTTCTAAGTATGCAGAGGAGGTCTTATGGGAGACGGTGACTGGGATTTGCGGTAATGCAGTTCACCAGTGCGTCGGTATTGTCGCCGACAGGTTCAAGGCCAAGGCGTTGCAGAATCTGGAGAATCAGAATCCGTGGATGGTCAATGTTTGCTGTCAGATTCAGGGATTGAGTAGCTTGATCAAGGACTTCAGCAGGGAGCTTCCTTTGTTCAAGAACGTCACCCAGAATTGCTTGAAGCTCGCTAAATTCATCAATAACGGCCAAATTAGGAAAGGCTTCCATAAGTATCAGATGCAGGAGTACGGTCACGCTGGGTTATTGAGAGTTCCTTCGCACGGGTACGAAAATCTGACCTTTGGCATTGGGCCTGTTTACATAATGCTGGAAGACATATTGAATTCGTCTCGGGCGTTGCAGTTAGTTTCGTTAGATGAGTCGTATAAGATGATATCCATGGAGGATCCTATTGCGGGAGAAGTTGCTGAGATGATTCGGGAAATGGGGTTTTGGAATGAAGTGGAGGCAATGCACTCCTTGATCAAGCTAGTGAAGAGCATGGCAAGAGAGATTGAAACAGAGAGGCCATTGATTGGGCAATGCCTCCCGCTCTGGAATGATCTCCGTTCCAAAGTGAAAGGTTGGTGCTCGAAGTACCACATCGCGGAGGGACTAATCGAGAAAATAATCGATAGACGGTTTGACAAGAACTATCATCCGGCTTGGGCCGCGGCATTCGTTCTCGACCCCGTGTATTTGATCAGGGACGCTACTGGGAAGTACCTCCCTCCATTCAAATGCTTGACACCTGAGCAAGAGAAGGATGTGGACAAGCTCATAACTCGGCTCGTGTCCAGGGAAGAGGCGCACATTGCGTTAATGGAGCTCATGAAGTGGAGGACGATGGGTCTCGATCCGGTATACGCCAAAGCGGTGCAGATGAAGGAGCGTGATCCTCTCACTGGAAAGATGAGGATTGTCAACCCTCAAAGCAGCCGTTTGGTGTGGGAAACTCACCTCACCGAGTTCAAGTCGCTCGGGAAAGTCGCGGTTAGGCTAATATTTCTCCACGCGACTTCCTGCGGGTTTAAATGCAATTCGTCCTTCTTGAGATGGGTGTCCTCCCATGGGCACTCGAGGGAAGGCATCGAGAGGGCTCAAAAGCTGATATTCATTGCCGCGCATTCCAAACTCGAGAGGAAGGATTTCTCGAGCGACGAAGATAAGGACGCGGAGCTATTTGCATTGGCAAATGGTGAGGATGATGTGCTAAATGAGGTTCTTGTTGATGCAGCATCTGTGTAACATTTTTTCCCCCTTTCCTTCCCTTTTCTTTTTAGTTACACCTCCTTAGGATCTTGAAATTTTAGGATTTATTGAATTCTTTCCACTACCTCTTTTTCCTTCTATGTAATTGTTCACCTAGAGAAGTTCTGGCAGTTGAGTGGGAGGAGAAAATGACATTGAATAGGGTATTTGAGTGGAGCCTCTGTGTTTCTCATATTGCATCAAAGAAAAAAATTATGAAAAGTGGTTGCTCAGTCTTCTCCCTTACTTCTTGATTTTGGAGTTTCCATGTGCTTGCACTGGCGGAATCAAAAAATTTCTCAGCTTTGTAAAAAACAGAGAATGCTGCACTGAGGGTTTGATCGACATGGGGATTGTCCTTGTGAATCTGTGGTTCCTTGAGTAATTCGGTCCTTCAACTCTCCTTTGGAATGAAAAATAATGTTCTCCCTATTCAGATTCATCAGAATTTGAGGGTAAGTACCTGTGAATTGTGATTGTGGTTGTGACACACTATGATCTCAAGGCTACATTTACCCAGGTCACCAGAATGGATGGTTTGTGCAGAAAGATAACTTCAATCTCCAACCTTAGGGGGGAACATCATACTTTGCACCCTTCCCATGGCGACCTCTCCGACGTTTAACCGATTCATTAGATCATGCGAATTCGCCAATTGGGAAGGCGAGCTCACCAATTTCACTCTGTGATTCAACTGGCTCATTCAATGTCACTTGACCACTTCCATAGGACAGATTGAAGTTTTTTTTTTTTTTTTTTTTTTTACACCCATTTGGGCATCTTGCCGTGCCTGCAAAAAGTCTGTCCCGCCCTGGTTTGGAAATCCATTCCAGAGTCAATGGAGCTGTTATATTGGACTCAGGAATCCATCGCACGAATCACGTCCATTGTCTTTGCTTTGCTCAATGTTGCCTTGTGAGCCTATAGGCTGTGGCGTCTTCTTCTGTTATTTTCCTCCGGTCTGATGCAAAAAAGCATTAAGGGATGGTTTTTCGAAGCAGAGGATTCTAGTACTTACCGGTCCCGAAAAACGGTTGTTAAGGATTTGAAAGCATGTGCCCGAAGCCTCATTATTGTGCCTTAGAAGTGTTTACAAAAAGCCCTGTTCCTGGTTAGCACTTTTAAAGCTGTCATGAAAGATTCTGACGAATTTAAGCTTGAACGTCCATGAATGTTGATGAAACCCAACTCCCTCTTCTTCTTTCTTCTTTCTTCTTTTTTTTTTTTTCCTTCTGAGAAAGCCGTTCGACAAAGATACCGTGGTCGACGCGACTGAAGAGACCCGCCATGAGAGTAGGTTGTTGAGGCGGGGAGTCGTCTAACGCAATGATTAGAAGAGGATCCAAGGATCTGGGTGATTCTTAAACTTGGGCAAGAAACCAAGTTTGTTTGGTCAACTGCACTTAGAAGGACCGCCAAAGAAACAGAGCAGCAGAGCTCTTTTTCGAGCTGGAAAATCACTTGCACCAACTGTTTTCCCCCCTCTCGTCGTCATCATCCATATGGCCTGGTTTTTGTGTCTTCGAGAGAGCAAAGGGACCCGCCATGAAAGAAGTGCCGGTCTTTGTCCGAGCTCCCCTGGTCTTTGATGGAGGGGAGAGGAGCGAGAGGGAACTCGTATGGTGCAACACTTCGGCGTCGTATCCGTGGCATGGGGAAATTGAAATAGAAATTTTGTTATCCCAAAAAATGTTTAGATCAGCCGACCGATCTTCAAACTATTTTTAGTATCGACTTTTCCTATCGATATACAGGTTTTATAGAATATTTTGCTGGTAAATTTATTATATTAGTAAATAGATAAAATGCATTTTTCTTCTTAATCTGATTATAATTTACCCCTCGTATAATTACTTTTTATTATTACATCAAATGTAATACTAGGATGAGAAATAACTTTCGACATGTTTGAAAAAGAAGTTAATACCACGAAAAATTTCAGCCGGATACATATGTGACAAATTTACTCCAAAATATTTGTTTGACCATTAAAAAACTCAAACTTGTATATCTATCACAAATTTATCTAAACTATTTTTTTATCACCAAAATCCTAAATTGGTATACATATAACAAATTTATCTCAAACAAGTTTTTTGATCGCCAAAAACATCAAGCTGGTACACTTTGGATAAATTTGCCCTCCATTAGATTCATTACTGAGTTAGATGACACGTGACAATTGGCGAGCATCCTAGTTTGGGGTTTTAACCTTCTGTCTGTCATAGAAGTATCAATTTAGGATTTTTCGTAGTATTAACTCTTTTCAGAGATATTCTTTAGTATTTTCTAGGTTATTTCGAAACAAAAAAAAAAGTCCTTTATTATTTTATATTTAGAAGTAATTCTGTTATGAGATATCCTTTCTTACATGTGGCAATAATAGAAAATGATCGAAGCTTTAAGCTAAGAATACGTTGATCATTTCACCTCTTCATTCCCCTCCTCGATTTAAATTCCTCACCTCTTCATTGTGCAAGACCATACCGTATTCTGTCACGAGTTTTACTCTAGACACTACTTACATGTTCAAAAAGTAACTTTATACGATGGTGAACCTTTGTTCATGGAGAGCCATATGATGGCATCCACAGATGCGCTTCACGTGTTCGGATTAATACCGCAAAGAAGATCCTGAGATCCTATCGCGACACGTAAATGTGGATTTTTTGTGCAGTGCGAAACAGGAAAAAATTAAGGGCGGACGAGATACCAAGAATTGGATTATTAGGCTCTTGCATAAATCACTTCAACGGAGAGGCATACATAGTCATATGGCTTCATCTACTGTAGCTCTTATAACTAGTTGGATTTTCCTGGCCGGTGAATGAGGATTAGCAGAGAGAGAGAGAGAGAGAGAGAGAGGGTCCAATAAATTTTAGTAGTTACTGCACAAAGTGAATATCTATCTACCTACGACATCCGATCTCCCCCATTGAAACCCTAACCCTTTCCTTTTCAAATGTGGATGAACAGTAGAAATTCTTCCTTTCTTTTTTCCTTGTCAAATCAACTTTAAGATGAGGGTAACTTCCCATTTAAACATTCTCATTAAAGGCTCGTGAGAGAGAGAGAGAGAGAGATAGAGTTAACCCATTATTGAGAGAGAAAGAGGAGGGGGGTTCTTGTGAGGACCCCAACAAAAGAGAGTCTTGTCGGCATGAAGCACCACAACACCCTCGAAAAGATGCTTCAGTTTGAGAGCGATTCCACAACCAATTCGTCTCTCGTTCAAGAGATTAGGCCTAGGGTTTTGTGAAAGGAAAATGATTCTTCATTATTTCTGATCATATATTCATGTATTATCCTCGTGTATTTTGTATAAAATATTTACTAATTAAAAAAAAAATTATAGGATAAAAAATAATGACTAGAATTGTCAACATAGCAAGTGAAAATTCTCAAGATAGGATACGACCCTAAAGGGGAACCCATCTTGAGAGCCTCATCAATAAAAAAGGGCTTCTTTGAGATATGTACTGTTAATCTTGTTTTCATCGTGCGCGTGTGGCCTAGATTGCTCGCAGAAAAGCGTATGGTTGGTCGTACGATATTAGCTAGAGACTTCACAATGCTTAAAGGATTTGCCAATGGAAAAAAAAAAAAAAATCAAGAACCGATTTTGCGGAAAAGGTGTTGGCGTGTTGCACTCACCTTCTAGGCATCCCGAATTCAAGGCCTGTGCTTGCTCCATCTGTTTATCGCATTCTCCTTCATGGCAAGGGGAACCAGTATTTTTAGCGCGGAGGCTTTCGGGATTCACGTCCGGAAATTCTAGATTTGCCTCGGGATCTAATTTCGCAGCGATTAGATTTTATCATGACGTGATTGTGCGTGCGTAGAGCCTTAAAAATGATCTAAATTGGTTTTGCGATGCGATCTGGTCGTGAACTTAGGAGCCTCGCTTTCATGTGGTATTTGTGAATAATTCGCGACGCCTATTTAGTGTAAACCGAACTATATGGAACTTGTTTGTTTGGACTTAGCTAGCTATGCTTCGGGGTAGATCTTTAACAGTTCAAAGAGACAAATCATGCTCGACCACACCAATATATGCTAAAGAATTCCTCACTCTAAAGCTTCTTAGAACTAAATCGCCATATTTTGGAGCCACGTGACTATAATCACATTAGTGGGAGAAAATCTAAATAAAGTATCCAGTATATGTATTACGCACCTTCCTCTCTCTCTCTCTTTTTTTTTTTTTTGGGGGGGGGGGGGGGGTGATGATGAACACTATTGGCGAAAAAGAATAATTCCACAAAAGGTGCTGACCCAACCCAACAATAAGATTATGCAATTGTGGATTCAATGACCGCACAAACGTCGCCCTCTTGACTCGACACGCATAGCAATCGATTGGCGCCGCAAGTCGTTTATGGAAGCAAAAGTATGATTTCATAAGAGGCCTAGAATTTGTTCTTCTCCTCTTTTTCAACTTTGATCCACGATCTGTAGCCGAGAAGCCCTGCCATATATGGAAAGCAAGGAGACCCGGTCGATCCCGCGGACCCCTTTCTCCATGGCTAAAAAACACCGAGACGAGAACCCCCCTTTCTTCATTTTTCTTCTAAGAAAACCTGTGCTTAACCATAACGTAATAATTCCATCTCCTTATGGTGCATCTGATAAAGCGGCTTCTCCCTCCATAATTGTACACGCGGGCAAGCTCAACGGGCGAACAGTGAAAAGGTTGTCAGAAAGGAGGGGAAAAAAAGAGAGAGGAGAAAAAAAAAAGGGTGTGGGACTGGGAGGGTTTGGTCCATTGCTTTCGAGAAGGGAGGGGTCGTAATAATGTGCGTAGAAAAAGCGGTAGGAAATGAGTAAGGAGCGAGCGAGTACAACATGTCACAACACAAATATATATATATATATATATATATATATATATATATATATATATATATATTTATCAGCCTCGAGGATGTGTACTAATTGCTGGCTTAGTGGGGGAGAGAGCGACAGAAATTCTTGTCGGCAAACGAGGCCCCAACGCTGACCGCTCACCAACCATTTTTAACCAATCTCTACCCCCCCTCCTCTCTGGTTAATAGGAGAGACTTTCCAAGGCTCGTTCGCGCTTTAATTCCGTCCACTCGTCTTTCGTCGAAGCGAAAGAAGAGGGCGGGGGGGAGAAAATGAAAAGAAAAAGAAAGAGAGGAAAAATGGCGATTGCCGACGCAACGTAACGTTTTTCACCTCCGATTCAAGAGTAATCAATGATAGTTAAAACCGATAAAGATGTGCTTCCGATCCTTTTCTTTTTATTGTGGTCACTTCTGTTTGGAGGACGACCGAAACATCTGTGTCTCGCGGAGAGTACGAGAATCTTTGGGTCTTCCGATGCTAGCTCCTCTCGTGATCGACATCACTCTCTCCTGCTGGTAATAATTCGAATGGATCCTGTTTCGGTGCGACGCTGTTTCTGGTAATCCCTTTACGAAACGCGTTCGTGTAGTCCTCTTTCCGAGAGAGAGAGAGAGAGAGAGAGAAAGGGGGGGGGGGGGGTGGGAAAGGAAGAAAGAAAGGCTCGATCGTTGCTCTCGTTTGCATGAGGGTAGGGTTATGAATTATAATGATGCTCTCCCTCGTTTGCTGCCACATTCTCACGAGAATATATCTCTCGAGAATCAAATGATCACAAACCCCCCCTTCTCCGCATCATGCGCTCTACGAATGTTAGTGATTCTTATCTGCACTATCGCAGCAGCAAGCGTTTCTCTTATCTTGGCCCCTCTTTTTTAGGCTTTAACCCTAGCGGATTATACCCTTCAGTGCAACGAGACGTGTCGCTGTTCATTTACCCCACATCTTCTTTTCACTTTTGTTTTGTTTGTGGGGTGGGTCTTCGAGAAAAAGTATTGGTGGGTCAACGGACGCCGGGGGTAGTCAAAAGAACTCGCCGCAAGATTCAACTAAGACACGGACAGGATTGCTCGAACCGAGTTTCGGCTACTGGGTTCACGTCACTTAGCGACTGATACAGTATTCATATTGCGTATAACGTTTAGTTTATGTGCTGTTAAGCGTTAACCCTAGAGTTGTGTGTGTGTGTGTGTTAAGGTGAGATATTGCGAAAAAGCAAGTGCCCTTTTGTCACGGGGAAGAGAAAAGATACGGTCTATACGTTAACTTTTCACTGTTGCTTCACATGGTACAACGTTCTTTATGGCCCTAAATGTCCAGTAATCTCAGCTAATCTCTCTCTCTCTCTCTCTCTCTCTCTCTCCGCAAAATGCTTGGGGAAAAGTCTTCTCGCTTTATGTTTCATCACCAACCACCAATGCACCAAACTTGCTTTGTTTGTTTGTACTAATACATCATTATACTTGTTCACCTCGTGGTCCTTACCTAAAAGAATCGCCATGATGTATAATTTTAGATCATGCTGATCGAGCTGCTTACTTTTTTCTATGTGGAGGTTGTACCTTGTTAATGTAGGGTTAGGGTGGAATTTAGAATTTTTTTTTGGCGCATCTTTACTTTTTGACGAAGTAAGACGCTGTAAAATAGTGCCACCGTCGTTATTTCGTGTTTGATATTTCCCTAATCCCATCAGAAGAAAGGGATTAGCTGGCTCCTCTAGTCGCCAAAAGATACAATCAGATCGAGTAGGGTTGGAGTAGATAAACTTTATTTTTTGTATTTTATGTTAGCAAAACAATACTAGATCTCGAGTATCCAATAGATGTATGATATAATCGGGAAGAGATTAGTTTAAATACAAAAACGCAAAAAGAAATTCCTAATTTTCTGTCGTTTGTAGAAACCACATATTACTGGCAATTTACATTATGATCGCTATTGCTCGTTAATAGCAGCCATATATACATATATGTATGCGCATCAAGGTCGACAGATGAGAGTAGCAACAGATTCTAGATAGCACCGCTTGACTATTAGAGGCGACCAAATGGTTGCCGGAGACGGAGGGTCTGCCAACAACGGGCCGGTGGTTGGGAGCATGATGGCCCTTGCGTAGGGTTTTCAAAGTCGAACAAAATAAGCAAAAACAAGAAAAGAGAAAAATAAACTCAAATGAAAGAGAAGTAGATGCCATCGAAAGTCGGTTCATAAATGCACAAAATGCCATCCATACAAAAAAAAAAAAAAAAGTCAAATGGAAAATGTCAATTTGTCTTGCAAAGGATGTTAGTCCTTGCATAACCGGACACGATGTAAGTCCTAACGTTGTGTCATATTTGTTTGTTGCCTTATTCCCTGTTCCCCGTTGAAACACGAGAAGAGCATCTTTAATCACTTCTCGTATTATCGAAGTAATTGCATTTGTCCGTGCCTTTAAAAAGAAAAAGAAAAGAGAATAGCCGTTACCTCTGTCGTGAACATTGCTGGAAGCTGTGTCGCATATATTTTAATCTAGGCCAATCAAATGACAAGTCAAAGTGGGATGCTAAGGAAGGAAAGAAATAACTTTATATATAAGAGCGACGTCGCTTTTCACGATATAGATTAAAGTGAACAAAAGAATCGACATAGGTTAACTTTATATTCTAAGTGCTTAACAATGACCTTCCCACGATTAAGCATAGGAAAAGACCCACTTGGCCATAGCAAGTGCTCCATAATTTGGATGCCAATATGCCTTAAATGCTAATTCCTATTAAACAGGGGAAATTAACTCAGAAAACATAAAATTATCAAGTTGCTCTTTTAGAAACATTATCGCAAGGGGAGCGCATGACAGCATTTCTAGAATATAATTTCCGCTTCAAAATAGTTTTTGCAGCATTTGGAGCAGAAATCCGTGCGATGACACAACTTTTAGAGCAGAAATCCATTTGGATATGCAATTTTATTTTTTTACTTCTTGAGCAATTTTTTTTTACTCTAGAAGTAATTTTGAAACCATTTGAAGAAGTAAAAAAATTACTTTTTTTCAGAAGTAGAAGTAAAAAAATTAAATTCTAACCATAAATTAATTTCTAGAATAGAAGTGTTACCGTGCGTCCTCAAATTCTTTTGTGTTTCAGTGTAACTTACTTATCAATATATGTGCTCTCGATTCGGTAGATCGCGCCATCAACTAACTTTATATTTGGACATAATTCGTACCATTCCAAATTTTTGCATCCCATTTTGTATTTCAACCTCAAGAGCTAGTTAAGTAGAGAGGCGGAGGGTTGCTTTTCCGAGCTCAAATATTTAGGTTAGGGGAGCGTAAATACGCTGGAAAACAATTGGGCAACCGCTAGTGGCTCGTAGCTGCGAAATTCTTTTTCGACTTGAGGGAAGGGCGGAGTTAATGGTGCTTAAGCAATTACTAATCACGGATAAACAACAATAATTAGCACAAGTGGCATTGAAAGTCCCAAGATGCTCTCTCTCTCTCTCTACTTGATAAGATTAGTGGGGGGCGGAGTAATCGAGGCACGTGTCTCATTCATTCTACTTTTAAATTATGTCTACAGACGTACGGTGCGGTCCACCTCGCCCCCCGCGAATAATTAGGTGCACTTTATTTGAAATCATCATAATACTCCTATTACCCTACAACATATATTTGTGATCATACCTATGAAGGGCCCCACGCTCTCTTTGCGAAAATTGTCGTAAAAATGTAGAAAAGATTCTTTTATTTGTTTGTACTCGCTCTCTCCCTCTGTCTCAACTTATGTTGGCCATTTCGTTTGCATTCCTTTGCGGGTAATATTTGAAGGAAAAAAAAAATCTAAATTTAAGTCCAATCTTAATTCGGTTTTTTTTTTTTGTCTTGAAAATTTTTTACTAATCAGGAAGTTGATGTTATTCCGCACGAAAATAGGGGTGCTGATGACAATGCATGTTTTTATTAATGAATCTCTATTTGCTAGAATGTTGATAATTTTGAAGAATCTAGTATTAATTCTCAATGAATTTCAGACAATCACTAAAAATAACACAAGAGAATTAATGAGGTTCGGCTGTAGACCTACGTTCTCGGACAAATCTCTCACGGTGTTTTCTCTTGTCGTGAGTTTAGCTTTTATATCATTCTTTTTTATATACAGAATTACGTTGCAACAACAAAGATAACAAGCAACCTAAAAAATGAAAACACTCCTATCAAAATACAATGTTTGATGATATCTCATTTCCTATGATAGGAAATCTAATCCAGCAATACTCCCCCTCAAGTTGGAGCAAAGACAATTGTCATAGGTCAACTTGTTCTCCGTATCTTGAAATGCCCCTTTGAAAAGAGCTTTGGTGAAAACATCTGCAAGCTTCTTCACTACGAATGTAAGAAGTCTCAATTGTCTTATCTTGAACCTTCTCCCTCTCGAAGTGACAATCCATCTCTATGTGTTTAGTCATCTATGACAAATAGGATTGGAGGCAATTTGTGTTGCTGCTTGATTGTCACAAAATAACTTTGTGGCTTTAGTCATAGTCCCACAGCCCAATTCTTGAAGCAATAATCGTAGCCATACAATTTCGGATGTGGCAGTTGCCATGGCCTTGTACTCAGCCTCTACACTAGAATGAGCAACAACATTTTACTTTTTTCTCTTCCAAGTAACTATATTTCCACTCATAAATGTGCAAAAATCTGTAGTAGATTTCATATCCACAAAATTTTCAGCCCAGTCTACACCAGTATACCTAACAATCTCTATGTGACCATTATTCTTCATCAATATTCCTCTCCCTGGTGAAGTTTTCAAGTATCGAAGCATGTGGTTTATCAATTCCATGTGCCCTTGTGTTGGATTATGCATAAACTAACTCACATAACTGATAGAATAAGCAATATCAGGCCTAGTAATGACAAAGTAAATTAACCATCTAACTAGTCGCTAGAATTGCCCAATAACCTGTAATTGTGTATTATTTGAAACAAACTTCTGCTATAATCCATAAGTATATTGGACGGTTTGACTCCAAGTTTGCCAGTTTCTTTCAGCAAGTCAAGAACATATTTTATTTGCGGCAAGAATATTCCTCTATGAGAACTTGCCACTTCAATACCGAAGAAATATTTCAATTTGCCAAGATCTTTAATATCAAATTCCTCACTCAAATGAAGTTTGAGTGCTTCAATTCTAGATGAGTTATTACCAGTAATAACAATGTCATCAGCATAAACTAGAATGACAATAATAACTTGATCGTCTGCTTTAGCAAACATCGATGAGTTTGCAGCACTTCTTTTAAAGTCAAACCTGATGAGTGTCGAACTGAGCTTCCCATATCAAGCTCTAGGCGACTGTTTAAGTTCATATAATGCTTTCTTCAATCTACACACCACTCCATTCTTATTTTGCAAGGGATATCCTAGAGGGAGATCCATAAACACTTCTTCTTCTAAATCTCCATGAAGGAATGCATTTTTCACATCCATATAAGATAAAGACCATCTGCAAGTAACAGCTTCAGACAATAACACTCTTACTGCGTTCATTTTTATCACTGGTGCGAAGGTCTCTTTGTAGTCTATCCCATAGGTCCGAGTGTATCCTTTAGCAACAAGGCGAGCTTTATGTCTCTCAGTGGAACGATCACTATTATACTTGATTTTGTAGATCCATCGACATCCAACAGTCTTTTTTCCTTTTGGCCCCCTGAGTTTGGTTCCTACCCGAAAAGAACATGTGATTTTCATCAAATAACACATCACGAGAGATATATACCCGATGGGTACTCGGGTCATAACATCTGTAGCCTTTCTTGACGGAGGAATACCCAATACACACATTTCCTGGCACGAGGATAAAGTTTACCACTGATTTGGGAATGTACATAACAGATGCATCCAAATATCCTCAAATGAGAAAGATCAAATTTCCGACCGTGTAACACTGCCATAGGGGTTTTGTAGTTCAAAACTCGACTAAGGAGTCAGTTAATTAAGTAGCAAGCCGTGAGAACAACATCGGCTCAATAAGTTTTTGGCAGGTGACTGAAGAACATCAAAGTCCTAGTTACTTCAAGAATATGTCGATTTTTTCTTTCAGCAATTCCTTCATGTTGAGGAGTACCAACACAGGAGGTTTGATGAAGAATGCCCAAGCTATGTAAAAAACTTTGAAACTGCTGATTAGTATATTTTGTGCATTGTCCATATGAAGAGCTTTCACAGAAGTATCGAATTGATTTTTGACCATGTTGCAAAATTCTTGAAAGACATGTTGACACCTAAATTTTGATTTTTAGAAAATCGTTCATTTAAGCATAAAATGAGAGGTAGTAATAATTCTCACAAAAAGTAAATCCTCATGCATTGCATATTAATTTTTATGTAAGGTGTCCTTTGCATTTCTAGTCAAAAGTAAATCAATTGAGCTTATTTAATGGGCGGATGGATCAAACTCGGTCAATCAAGGGTAGAGGGGTGTGCCAAATCTCAATAAGCTATTTGGGCCTATCTTCAAGCTTATTTTGATCCATTTAAGCTTAAGTATTTAGTTAAAACTTGCAAATAAATATCCACAATATAGAAAAGCCTTAATTTGAGTCCGAGAATGTGAGACAAGCCCATGGTTTGAACTTCAAAACCTGAATGGGTCATGGACATGAGAGTGCCGAAATCTTATGGTGCTTTGGATTTAATTCAAGCTCAAATCAGCCTATTTTAGCTCTTATAATTGTAAAAGGTCCTTAATTGATTGCCCAATTGACTAGTTAAGGTCCAATTAGGTCCGAAATCATAAAAAGAGTCCACAAGACATTTAGAAGTCGGCCATTTCAGCCTCTCCATCCATTTGGACGAAAATTGATACAATCCTAGTGAGATAGGACTCTCGAATTTTTAGATCGGATTCGTTCGGTTAAAGAATTTATCTTAAGAGGTGATCTAAGACTTTAAAACTCTATCATTATGTAGCTAATAACAGAGAGTTTTGATGGATTATGACTCCTCTAAATCTAATGACCATTATTGAATCTCGTTCTAGCTAGGACTTTCGATCCGACGGCAATCAAAGACTCATATTCTTATTAGAACTCTAAGGACCAAGCTCTATATATAGAAGCCTTTAGTTTAGACTTAGAGGGTCAGCATTTTATGAGTTCTATACGTTCAAAAAGTCCAAGGAAATTTCGAGAGAGAGATGGAGTTTTCGCTAAAATTCCATCCCGTTGGTAGTCTCGAGTAGTTTCACGCCAATTGACCGTGTGTCATCGTCCGTTATTCGATTGGTATGTGCCAGGTACCATGATGTCCATCTTTTGACGACCTATCATCCGCCACTGACAATGCCTCGATTCGATTTCGAAAGCTCCCCTATCAATCCTTTGAAGTCACGACTTTCCAGCCTGCTGACAGCCAGGAGAAGTTTCGCACTAATTGATCGTGCGTCGTCATTCGTACTCCGATCAACTTGAACCAAATGTCAAAACGTTCAACATTCGATGATCTATCACTAGATGCTGATGGTGCCTCAATCCGATATCGGAAGCTTCCCATGCAAACCTTTGAAGTCGTTGTTTCTACTGACCAGTTCAGCTTACTGATATGTTAGTTTTGAGCTACTGACCACCCACTGTTCAGTGACAAATCAAGGTGAAATAGCTCCTATTTTAGCATTATTTGAAGATCTAATCCTTTTATTATTTTTGGTAGACCCCTTGGAGGAGTTGGGTGTCAAATTGAGCTCGAGAAGCTGTGTTTCTGGACAAATTTTCCAAACTGTGTACGCGCTGGAATTTTGCTCGAGAAAAGGTAAGTTTCTCATCTTCGATTTTCCTCAACATGTTCGATTAGAGGGATAGGATTTGATTTAAGTTGAACACTTATCTATTTTTTGAGAATTATCTAAAATAATTTTTTCGATCCTTAAAGATAATTTTCTCAAAAATTAAAATCAGTTCATTCTTTTTGATGAGGAAAGTTGGACCCTCATTTTCCTTAAATCCGAAAATAAATAAAAAATACAAAAAAAAATGTCATTTGCATTGCATATCATATAATTTAGCTTGCATTGCCATGTTTTCCATGTCATGCATAATTACATTTTCTTGTTTTCCATATCATGCATGTTTGCCACGTCATTATGCCATGTCATGCATTTATGCCATGTCATACGTCTTTGCCATGTCATATAATTAGATTGCATTAACATTGCATTTAAAAAGAAAGAAAACTTAAAAAAATTCAAGTCATCAAACTAAGTATTTTTCATGAAAATTGGGTACTGAAAGGGCATTAATTTTTCTAAATTAATGTAACAAAGTCCCCGAACTTAATTTATTTGGTTCGTAGAAATAAAATAGTTATCCCGCTATTTTATATAGGTTTCTAATCAACCTACCGTAAATAATTAATAGCGGCTCCGATTGAATATTTTCATAAATAAATAGTTCTCATACTATTTTATATAGGTTTCTAATCAACCTACCATAAATAATTAGTGGTGGCTCCGATTGAACATTTTAAAAAATAAACTTAAGTTGCGATTTGTAAGACTTGGGAGTATTTGAGTTAGGCTAGTTAATTTAATTGACCTAATAATCTATTAACCTAATTTTTAGGCCGCAACAAGACACAGAGAACTTCAATCTTTGACTTAAGAAGGTAAAGCCAAGTAGTTGGGGATTTGTCATCAATAAATATAACAAAATAATGAAAACCTTCTTTAGAAATAATAGGAAAACTCCAAACATCAGAGTGTACTAAGCCAAACAATTCAGTGGATTTATTTGTGCTAAGAGAAAAAGGCAGTCTATGCTTCTTAGCAAAGAGACAAGGATCACAAGTGGTAGAATCATGACTAAGGGACAAGTCAAGAATACGAAGTACACGATCAGAGAGATGATCCATGCGCCAATGCCATAAGTGAGATGTGTCTGCAACAACCTTGGTTGCCATTGAAATTGCAGGGTGAAACTCCAACATGTACAGCCTATTCTTCAGTGTACCTTCACCAATCATAATCCTCGTAGTGCAATCCTGAAAGGGCACCTTTTGTGGGGTGAAAATAACATTGCAATTCTACTGTTTAGTACACTTACTGATAGACATCAAATTAGATGACAATGCAGGGACCAATAAAGCCTCAGACGGTTTCAAGAAAAAAATGAAGTTGTCCACTCCCCGTAGTAGGAACTTGCTTACCATTAGCAATTATAACAGTAGAATGCATACTTGAGGCGATATTAGATAATATATGTGGAGAATGACACATATGATCTGTGACTCCAGAATCAATAATAAATTGAGAGTGAGAAAAAGCAAAATTGGCATACACATTACCCGAAACCTTAGCAAGATTTGCAATGTTCGGGGTGGTAGAAGAAGATTCTTCCTGGCCATGGCTCTAAAGTAATTGCTGAACCTGAAGTGCAAGAGATTCCGAATGTGTCTGGAATTCTACCCCATTATTATGCACTGCGGTTTGAGCATTTGGACGTTTTTCGTTGGCAGGACAAAGGTGCAGATAAAGAACCCAACAACGATCTTTAGATTGTCCATCACGATCACAACGATCACAATGAAAGCAAACAGATTTCTTGAATTTTTCCTGGACAAAACGCACACTGGACACCAAAGCACTTGACTCACTTCGCTGACTTTGTGGTGTAACACTAGTGGTGATCGTAGTATTGTGAACCAAGTTTTCCCCCATGGCCGTGAGAGAAGATGGAGTAAAATCCATGACTCGCTTGCGGGTCTCCTCATTTTGTATAGTGGCGCACACCGAATTGAAGGAAGGAAGAATGAGACTTGACAAAATTTATTTTCATGTATCTTCAAACTCGGGTTTAAGACTTGCCAACAACTGAAAGATTTTGTCTTGCTCTTCTTTTTTGATATAATCAGCAACATTTTGGGTGGCGGTCGATATTGGCAAAGTTCATCCCATTGTTTTTTCATGTGACCCAGATGTTCAGTAAATGATTGGTTCTCACCTTGCTTGGAATAAGCCAAACCTTGCTACAATTCAAAGATTCGAGAAAAATTGTTAGCTTGACCATACACTCCATGAAGAAATTCCCACAGGGCTTGAGCAGTATCAGAATAGGCAAAGATCTCATATATTTGAGATTCCATAGAATTGAAAAGCCATGTCACGGCACTATGATCAGTGGCTTGCCCTTCATCAAAAGAAGGATCATACTCTTGAGAGATTTTTGTCCGACCAGTGATGTAACCCAATCGAGATCGTCCACCAAGGGCAATCGTGACGGCACGAGACCACGGTAGAAAGTTTCTCCCATTCAGTAATGAGGATGTAAGTCTCTAACTGTGTGCCTCCTGCACAACGGCCTTTGATGACCCGATGTCAATATTCTTTGATGACACTTTTCCCCCAATAGTTTGCTCATTATCACCCATAACTCAAAGCAAACAAGAATAGCCACCAATGGAAAACAGCAAAAAACCAACGTGTTGAAGGTCTGCAGCAATAACACAAATAAGCTAGCAGAAATCAACAGGATATAACCTGCTTTGATACCATGATGAATTTCAGACAATCACTAAAAATAACACACAAGAATTAACAAGGTTCGGCTGTAAGCCTATGTCCTTGGACAAATCTCTCATGGTGTTTTTTTCTTGTCGTGAGTTTAGCCTTTGCATCATTCTTTTTTATATATAGAATTAGGTTGCTACAACAAAGATAATATGCAACTTGAAAAAGAAAAATACTCCTAATAGATAGTAAGATCAAACTACAATATTTGATGATATCTTCTTTCTTATGATAGGAGTACTCCCGCAACAATTCTCTTAACGCGTGAACAAATTTGGAATTAGAGTAAGGTTGAGTACTTTTTTTAGAAAAATAAATAAATTTGTGCACAATTAAGGCTAAATCTAAATGTGAGGATTTTTTTTTAGGGAATTAAGTTAATATTTTTAGGCATTTATTCCCAATTAAGTCAATGCTTGTTATTTTCGTAAACTTGAATTCTTCTATCATCTTCGTGAGCAGAAAATGCCTCGTGGATTTTTTTCTCTATTATCGTAGTCGTATGTCTTGGCTAATGCTATAACAGGACCCTCTCAACATATGAAGGGAAGTTCTTTCTTGGTGCCAAATGGAAATATAAAAATATGAAGTTCCAAATGTAAAATATCAAAATACTTTTAAAAAGTCTAAGTTGAAAGTAAAAGAACATAAATTTGCAAATTAAGTAAAAATCGAAAAAAAAAATTAAGATTAGGAAGGGTTTTGGGTCTATTTAGGTGCAATGCTGCACCCAACTCTCATCGGCGACATCCCTCACTGTGAACGGACTAGACCCCCGTCGGCTCGGTGGTGAGGAGGACTCTCGTTCCTCTCTTGGCACCACCGTCGAGTTGGCAAGGCCTGAGCTGCTGCCCTTGTCGGTGAAAGGAGACGACGACGCCTCTTCCAAAAAGCCCACCTCAATGCAATTATCTCTTTATTTAGGTTTTCTTTTCGATATAGAGGCTCTTTTCATTTTTATAGAAAATATGCATTGGAGGAATGTCATTTTAAATTCAATGATCAAACGATTGATTAAAAATAATAAGAATAGTCACACGGATTTGTCAATTCATTTAAAATTAATGAAAGTACTTGAGTGCATTATCACGCTTCGAAAAATTTATACTATTACGACGCAGTACCATGTATAAATCATAGTATCTAGCAAATTTGCCGGCTAATTGCCTTAATTTTATGATCCCTCCATATAACATTGCTGAGTTGTGACTTCTTCTTTCTTACCCTTGTGCATATACCGTATGTATACGCGTCGACGTTTTATACGGAAGAAAAAGCTTGGATTTTAATTTTTTTAACCGTTATTATAAATTTTAACGGTTATCATAAATTTTTTGTCTGCATTAATTTTTTTTTTAACAAGTAGTAAACTAGGTATAAAAGACCCGTATTTATTACATAACTAATTAATCTTATAAGCTTTGCGGGACAAAAGAGGTGTTATTTGGACACCCATGGCACAGAAAATGGGATCGATCGTGTTTTTCACTCATCAATTGAATCAGAATTAGAAAAGAGAAGGAAGAGAGATGAAGTAAGTAAATGAACGTAGAAGGTTAAACTACATGAACTCAAGAAACTAAAGATAGATTGGTTTCGACAGCTTTGTGGGCATTATTGTACGTTGCATACATTGTAGCTGTGAATATGGTTCTGAACACAAGATAAAATAGGCGATTGGGGTACCGTAAAACTTCTCAATGTTGAAATATATAAATATTAAACCGCGTCTTATTTTAACAGCTTAAGTTTTTAGAGCAGTCGTCTATGGTCTTATCAAATCGTACACTCAAAATGATCCGACGAGGCCTAAATACAGCATCTGAATTGGTCTCAACTCAGGCTCACATTGAAAAATGGAATTTCAAGCCCGGCTCATTCTGAGCTTAGAAAATGTCGACACCAAAATCTCAACTCTTCATAGATAATCAAAAGCTTACAACCCCCCCCCCCCCCCCAAAAAAAAAAAAAGGTACTCTGAAAAATGCAATTTCTAAAGTCCGTGATGAAATTGTATTTAGGTTTTCATCCTAATAAAGAATGAGGTTGTTCACACGATCGATGAAGATGTATAAGTTATAGCATAATGACTAATTAGCGTCGAACATACAATAGGCGTGTAGAGTAAACCAAATAGATGCGCGAAAAACAAAATAGAAATATTGGGGGGGAGGGGGGAGAGCAGTAAATTTCCAAAAGTAGGAAATGCATTTGCAATAATCACTGCAATTTATTGGGGGGGCGTCTTTGCAATTTACTCAAAACAAAGGAGTAAAAAAAGAGAGGAGAAGAGAAAAAGATTAAAAAGTAGAGCGAGGGCACGCTAATGTAGCAGCACCGCAGCCAGCACACGCGCCGGGGGGCACGCGCCAGAAAGGAACAAGCGCAAGCCCAGTTTGACCAAATGCCCTTTGACCGGAACCCCGAGGCTTTTGGGGACTTTGGTGGACCGGCTCGGCTGCGAAGAACCTCATTCTATCTCTCTCTCTCCCTCACTCGCGATCACGTGCTCAGGTACTGTTTCGATTTATTAGGTCAGGGATTTCCGTCCGTACATCCCGATGACGCAAGCATCCGGGTGGTGACGTCACCCTAGGGGATCCCCCTTTAAAAAAAAGAAAAAATTCCTCCCCTCGTTTTTTTTTTAAACCCCTGGTCCTCCCCCCCCGCCCCTCCCAAGGGAGGCGCTTCTATCGACGCAAAGCCTCGTTAATTTAAATGCGATTAGCACTCAATCTAATCACATTTCGTCGCTTAATATCTTCTTCTTTTTTCTTTTTTTCTTTTTTGGGCGGAGGTCGTTTATCTTTATGCTCCAAAACAAAAAAAAAAAGGTGCCAAAACATTCACGTGATGCAAGTGTGTCGCCAGTAGTGGTACTAGTAGTAGGAGTAGTCCAATGTGTGGTTGGTAGCTGGCGCTGGTACAAGGTCAGGTCGGGATGATTAAGGTTTTGTTAATTTCACGTTTCAATCTAGTCCCGTCACTGGATTAAGGAAAGTTTTGTCTTCGGCTAGTGATGTGTCTTGGGCTTTGCTGGGCCTTCGTTTCACCGAAGGGAGTGCCGAGGGTTTCGATCGGACTCGATGCACGACCAGGACCAGCCAGTTAGCCGAAGCCTTCGTTTTGGTTCGCTGGTTTTTACCGTTTATGTCCATATTTTTTGAACCATGCCGTGCATGCGTTTTTTCTTTGCCTTGGCTATGGAGCCCTAATTATTAGCTCGTTGTCGCGTGATGATGATAATAAGAATAGAGGCACCAACAAACTTTCCAAGAGGGACCGCAGCTTTTCCAAAAAAAAAAAAAAATTTATTCCGGGGAAGAGTAGGTCGCACAGCTCTCGGCCAGGGGGGAAATACCAGATCGTTTTATTGCGCGACGGGGAGCGACGTCGAGCTCGTTCGAATCTCCCGACATTTGTTGCTAAAACGACCGGCATTCGGCAACGGCACAGCGGTAACAAGGCTTCTGTGCTTCGACGTGGACGGTGCCTTGTCTAAGCTTCTCGAAAAATCTCAGCCGTATCCCCCCCAAGGAGTCCTATAACTTCGTTCTTGCTACTTTTCTTGGTCGACCCCGATAATTTTCTTCTTCTCTTTTCCCTCTTTGCGAACCCGGCGCCATATGATAATAGCCGTGATTCGTTTGAGACGACGAAAGCACTTCGTGTATTCTGACCAGTATTTGATAAAAAAAAAAAAAAAAATAGTTCACGAAAACGCACCATTTCGCTGAGTTTGATATGGAAATTGGATCTCTAATACATGTCACGTCGCAGATTACATCTTCGAAAAAAATACACACCTGTCCGGCGGTAAATCTATCAGAAACCCCCCTAATTTTTTTTTAAATTTTTTTTGTAAAAAAAAAAAAGCAACAGTGCATTGGCCTCTCAAAAAAGTTAAAAAAAAAAAAACACTCATATCATGTCATGTTATGTGCTGAGCTCTCCCTTTCACAAAAAAAAAAAGGGGGGGGAAAGAACAAGAAAGAAGAAGCGGCAGCATCTTTTGGACATAGTGATTTATACACGTCGCGAATTCTACTTTCATGATGTCGTCTTATTCCTAACTTTATCCAAATTATAGAATGTCGATTCAGTTAAAACTCATCTTTCGTGGACAACAAATGGAATCATTGCCACCATTCCCCCCCTTCCTCCATCTTCCACCTTTTTCAACCATGTATTCATTATGAATTCCAAATGAACAAAATCAGCAATCATCTCCCGAATTGTCCCACAATTACATTAGTACGAGGAGATTCGCTTTACATAAACCTGAGGAGAGGAGGGCCCAAAAAATAATAATAATAATGTGTGCACATTTGTGTATGGTGTGTAGCTTATTCGAATCCCGGGGAGAGGCTTACCATATCTTGTAGCTCACTCTTGCGGGGTTTCGGCAATGGAGGTCCACGGACATTGAGCCTGGAAGCACAACACTAAGAAATATATGCACGCATTAAAAATGGTAGGGGTTATGTTATGACTTACTCTACTACATAAAAATAGAAAATTTCAACAAACATTTTTAATTTTTTTTAAAAAAAAAATCATCCAAGTCACCACTTATGGTATCACGTAAAATGGCCCGACATCCAAGTCAGTGATTTTTAAGGATTAAATTGTCTAGATGAACTAAGTTAGTATCAATGCAAAAAGGTTTAGGACTACATTGGTCCAATTAAAAAGTATAGGACTTAATTGGTACCAACGCAGCAGGTTTAAAACTTTTTCGGCAGCTTTTTCCCCACATTTCGAGTGTTGGTTGGAGGTGGAATCAAGGGTGAACATGATTTGATTGCGTAAACTTATTTTATACACCTCTTTTTTTTTTTGTAAGGTTTTAAAAGCGGTCAATCGCGATCTGATTTGATTATGTGTTCTTTTAGGGTTTTACAATGCGCGTATTAGGTGCTTAAATAAAGAAATCACTTTCAAAGGACGGAGATGTCAACACCCTAATATCTCTGTTCCCTAATTGCATTCCCCCCCCCCCCCTTTTATTTGCCCACAAAAGAAAGCTTTCTCAAGAAAGTGAATCCGACCTAATATGGAGTTTAGTGGGTACATAAACAACCCCTAATATTCTTTGGGTTGCTTAAGACAAAAGGGAGTTGTCGCGGTTGGTCTAGTGCGTCTCAAAAGTCCAACGCATGTTATAATTGCGAATATAATCTCTTTTTTTCACTTCCATAAGTTGCGTGAGGATACATGAATAGGAAAATTGGAGTGGGGTTAATTAGCTGGACGAAAGTAATTAGCGTACTAATTATGCTTTGGCCAAGTTTTTTGTTCGACGCTCACCATTTTCTGTTTGGAGCGGGCATCCGGAGATTGGTACCTTTATCCAGAGAGATAGGCAAGAGCGAGCTCAAGTTTGAGCTCCGTCAATATATCCAGTTGGACCTACCTTTACTCAAAAGTTTAACCCATTGAGTTATGGGGTCGGCTTGAATTTATTATCTGTTTCACGGCACATCAATTTTTCGATGCGAGATTTTCTCTAACGCAACTCGCATGTGCATCTCAATAAATTCTTTCCCATCTGGCACATCTTTTCCCTTTCGACAGGCGGCATTTTAAATCCGTAACACGAAATAAGTGAGAAGATTCGAGAAAAAAGGAGAGGGTTATACTTGGGTCATCATCTCATTTACAATGTTTAGGGACTAAGGAAGAGAGATTTACTATCATGTGTTTGAGAAAAGAGTGACTTAAGAAATGAAAAGTTAATGATGGCCTAATTAGCTGGCGCTGCAAATTTTTCTTCATTACTCTTTCACGGTCACAACGGATGATGAAGAAATTATTGAGATTATAAAACATGGTGATAATGTCCTTTTCTCATTCATAGATTTTACTTGAGTGTGTGGTTATAATCACCGTGCCGAAATCTTGGCACGTGGTACGATTTTGCTACGTCGAGTTTGCGAGACGATTTACATATGCGTATCCACGCACGTATACCGTATACGTAGTGCACGCAAGTTGATAAGGATTCCTCACTGCGTGCTTCTTGCGGTTCATCGCATGAAAAAAACCCTAGTTAAGAGCGTGAATGTCGCAACAGCAACAAGTTAAAGAGACATGCGATTCATTTTTTCTCTCGTGATGTTTCTTCATCATCATCATTCTCCAGTAGTGTGAAAGCAAAGAAACATTGGCTCGATGCATCGTAATCCTGATGGCTTCGCCGGATCCGAGTCAACGAAATTAGGTTTTACAGCATGAAGTTTTCATGGCGTTTGAACTTAAGTCGGATTATGACCATTTACGTATGGCTTTACAGCTTTAGACTTGACCTTGTCCGTCTCTCTCACCTGCCCTTTGTTTCCCTTCTTGAAGACAACACAGATTGCAGTGGAAACGGAATCATCAAGGAAAAAAAAAACAAACCCTCCTTGGTACACAGCAGCGGAAACTCTCGCACACCCGTGGATAAGTATCTGTACTAAAGAAGCCATAGGAAACCCTAGATAAAATTAAGACATGTTCATCTCGCGCGTGTGAGCTCTTGTTGCAAATGTAGCACTTGGGTTCTCATCAAATCGATGAGTGAAATCCACCTTTTTTTCCGAGTCGTACGGTCTTCGTTCGGCAGCGCTGCTGGCTTGACCGCTTTCCGTTTTACTCATCGAGATTGATGTTAAACATTTGGATGCGAGTGGCAGCTATTGGTACCCCGATAATGCTCGGTGTCTAACCAAGTTGATTTAAGATGCCGCCTCCGGAATCTCAATCAAAACTCAATTACCACCCTTTTTTGTGTGGGGTTTTCTAGGGTTTGAATCATGGTGCCAATGTCCCTCGACTCGGGATTTAGTTTGAGTTTTGCTAGTTCGATGAGGTCGGGATGGCATTTGATGGAAAGAGTCCGGGATTCACCTGCCTAAGTAGGTTTTCCTGTCATTTTAAAGGAAAAAGTTGAGAGACGAAATTGAAAAGGCCAAGATCAAATTGAACTGAGAAAACAAAGACGAGTCTGGGCCTCGAAATTTACTACGCAAGCTCGAATGGCCTCGGTAATATGAGATCTGACGGGCCGCCCAAGAGCAACCACCCACGAGAAAACCATGAAGTTGGGCTTAATTTTCACATTCGGCCCACTATAAGGCCCACACCTAAAGCCCACTTCAATCCAGGGAACTATCGCGTCGAACACGTGGCAGGTTTCCATTCATCCACGTAAGTAGTTTCAAAACCACAACTTTAACCGTAACTAACAACTCCCCGTTTTCCCTCCATTTTTCTTTCTCCAGACAAGGGCTTCGTCTCTCTCCCCGCTTCAATCCTGTGTTTCTCTCTCATGGCGTCTAGGGCAGCGATTTCTGTTCAGCCGGGGAGGTTTAGGGTTTTGAAAGAAGGGACGAGACGCTCTGATGGCGAAGTCGGACCCGTGGTTTACTGGATGTTCAGAGATCAACGGTTGAGGGACAACTGGGCTCTGATCCACGCCGTCGACCAGGCGAACCGCGCGAAGGTGCCCGTCGCGGTGGCCTTCAATCTGTTTGATCAGTTTCTGGGTGCGAAAGCGAGGCAGCTGGGGTTTATGCTCCGAGGATTGAAGCAGCTGCACCGAGAGATCGAGGAGAGTCTTCGGATTCCCTTCTTCTTGTTTCAGGTAAGTGTCGGTGATTTCGGTGGAGTTAGCGTTCTTTGAGTTTGCGGTTCAGTGGGGAATTGTGAAAGTTTGCGCTTGAGGCCGGATTTCAGCTGGGTGGTCTTTGTGTTGCATATTTGTTAAGTAGTTAATGCGATGCTGACATGGTGCTTTTTCGAATCACACGATATTTCTGTTGATGGTTTGGCGGAGAGTTCGACAGGTTGATCACGAATGAGATTATTCGAACTGTATAGTGATTTATCCTAAAGAAATGGCAGACCACTAAAAACTTTTATGCTTCTGATGATAAAAGACAGTTCTTTCCAGTTAAATGAGTGAAATTTAGCTGCCATATCTTGGCGTTTTAGTTTCATTATTAGGTGGATTACGTGATTGTGTTATTGATAATGCAAATAGTGATTTTTTGTGCGAAGATTGTGGTTGTGTGGTTTTGTTTCTTGGAGCTACTCTAGTTAACTTCTATTAGGTGCTGCACCCAGAGAGTTTAGGGGTCATTTATGAGCTATTCAGCCAGTTGTGGATAAATCTGTGGCAGTCTGATTTATGATTGTGTGGACGGATCATCTAGGGCGAAGCTGATGAGACTATTCCAAAGTTTCTTAAAGACTGTGGAGCTTCGCTTTTGGTTACAGATTTTTCACCCTTGAGAAAAATTCTCCGGTGTAAGGAGGAAATCTGCGAGAGAGTTGATGATTCAGTGACCGTACATGAAGTTGATGCGCACAATATTGTACCCGCTTGGGTGGCATCACAGAAGTTGGAATACAGTGCTAGAACAATTAGGGGAAAGATCAATAAAATGCTTCCAGAGTATCTGATTGATTTCCCTACCCTGCAACCATCAAGAAGATGGGATGACACCCATCGATCAATTGATTGGGACAATCTTATTGCAGATGTCCTGAGGTTAATTTTATGCTTCATCTCATGGCTAAATATGAACTTCTAATGCTCGGTCTTTCCTGCTGATAAATTTTCCTTTGAATAATAGGAAAGGAGCCGAAGTTCCCGAACTTGGTTGGTGTAAGCCCGGAGAAAGTGCTGCGCTGGAAGTATTGACGGGAAGTGATAATGGTTTTCTCACAAAAAGATTGAGAAACTATAATGCAGACCGAAATAATCCATTGAAACCCAAGGGGCTTTCTGGACTCTCTCCATTTTTGCATTTTGGCCAGATATCTGCCCAGCGCTGTGCTCTAGAGGCACGTAAAGTACGGAAAAGTTATCCTCAGGTACTTCATATTAGATTACTGAGCACGCAGCTCAAGTTGTAACCATGCCAGGAATGTAGAAGTATGACTTCTGCTGACAGTCGTTCCACGATTTTCCTCCTCTTCGCGGAAAGTTCCTGCAGTTCTGCGAATTGTGTCATTATGTTTTTATCTTTCTCTGGCTCATCCTCTGAAGACACGCAATTTGATATTTCTTCTTCAACTTGCCACTGTGAAGGCAGTGGATGCATTCTTGGAGGAGTTGATTGTGAGGAGAGAACTTGCAGACAACTATTGTTTCTATCAGCCTCATTATGATTCATTAAAGGGGGCATGGGAGTGGGCAAGGAAGACATTGATGGATCATGCCTCTGACAAGCGAGAACCTTTATACACGTGAGTGGCAAGCATTTGTTTCCATTTTTATCTGTATGTTTTCTGAGATCATATTCCTGACTGAGTTTGGTTAAAAAATTAGGAGGGAGCAGTTGGAGAAAGCTCTAACAGCCGATCCAGTAAGTTGATCTTTCGGATTTTGAGTAGCAAAATGTATTTTGCCTGTATTTCCCTTCTCCGGTGGCAGCCTTAGTCTCAGGCTCAAATGACATCTTGAATTCGGCCTTCTCCAGCTTTGGAATGCCTCTCAGCTTGAGATGGTGCACCACGGGAAAATGCATGGTTTCATGAGGCAAGCATTCTCCTTCCTCCTCTCCCCTGGTGCTCTGATCAGCCGTTTGATGAACTGATCATTGTCTAATTGTGATGAAAGAGAAAAGTGCATCATGGATCTTGAATGAAGTACTTATTTTTGGGTTGCGTTGTATTTTTCACCTTGACTGATCTTGCCATAGAGGTTACCCACTTCAGTTGCTCATGTGGCTCTACATGGTGAATTTTCACTGTTATCAGAATGTACTGGGCCAAAAAGATTCTTGAGTGGACAAAAGGACCTGAAGAAGCTCTTGAAACAGCCATATACTTGAATGACAAGGTAAACAAGCGAAGGAAGAAATGTGATTTGGCGGCATTTCAATTTCTAAATGGGTGATTGTATGCTTATTCTGTTTATTAAGCCCACATTTCCTAACTGAATGGACTCTGAGATGCAGTATGAAATAGACGGACGGGATCCCAATGGTTATGTGGGATGTATGTGGTCAATATGTGGTGTTCATGACCAGGTAAGCAATTATCCCAGATTCATTTCGTGTTTAATTTCGTTATAGCTCCTGTTGCAGGAAAAAAAAAATTGACCTTTTTATGCTGGAGCCAGCCTTTTATTAGTATGTAGGGTGTTGAGTGTTTTTGCTTAGCTAATTCGTAAATCTGAGCACGTGGCTTATACCGAATACACTTGATCATGGTGATGGCTCATGCCTCAGACTATAGATTTCTCCTGCATAATTCCTAGTTTTTTCTTTGGTCGGACCATAATTCCTAGTTCATAATTTGGGGTTTTGGTTGAATGGCAGGGTTGGCGAGAGAGACCGATATTTGGGAAAATAAGATACATGAACTATGCGGGGTGCAAGAGGAAATTCGATGTTGATGGATACGTTGCTTATGTCAAGAAGCTGGTCGGCGAAGTGAAGAAAAGAAAAGCAGAAGCCGATTTAGATAACAAAGCCAAAAGACTCTGCAGCTAATATCAATTATCTGTGGTTTTCATTGTGTTTAGTAGTGCAGTACTTTGGCCAAGTTTGTTTCTTAGGATGCTCTGATTGGAGAAAAATAGGCTAGATGATTGTTTTGTTTTTTGTTTGAGAACTCGGAGTCTCTCAAGAGTTTAGAATATGGTATAGGGAATGAAGATCAAGGCAGGATCATTCTTCAGGATATTCTTGATCTTTGACATTGTTGTATTACTAGCACTGGCTAGTAACCACCTCACTGGGTAAAATGTTGACTATATGATTCTTACATTGAGAGGAAGTTATGCGGCAATGAGCTTTCTGCATGGGGCTGGTCTTATGATCAATTTCTTCTCTGCTTGATCTGACATTTCGAGCAGAAAAAAATGATTCAAAAAGTTCAATCAAACAGCTAATGCTCCGTTTATTTCGTAAAAATAAATAATTTGAAAAATATTTTTTCGAAAATGACGTCATACCACTAGAAGTAATTAGTTAATGAAAAATAATTTTATTATCAAAAAAATTGTCTGAAATTTTTTGTGGACAATAAGAATATTTTTCGTTCATTTGTATAGGATACAAATAATTATTTCTAAAAAAAATATTTTGCAGATCATTTTTTCATTTTCTACAAAACAAATGAAACCTAGCTTGCCCTCTAACTCTCAACAACCAATAAGCCATGGCCCATGGCTAATGGTAGAGTCAACAGACCAAACCTAATCAAGTATTAATGAGGTCAAAACTGGTGTCCCTCCCGAAGAATGTTCCCCAAGCTTTGAGGTACTCCGTGCAAAGGTGTGTGTTTAAATTCAGAAATTTATTCCAAAATGGATCCCCGGACATTCAGATAATGAAGCAAAATATATGGAAATTGTGCCGAAGGCAACCGTTTATGGTCATCCTCAATGTTTGTTATTTCTCTCTTCCTCCTTAATCACCCGTCGGTGTCTGAACCACTACTTTTTCAGGGGACAGAAGGCACTTAATGCAGGGTACTAGTCCACACAAGAAAGGCCAAAGCATTAATGAAAGACCGCTGGTATTTCGGTATTAATGTGCTCGACATGTCCAAAAAGACGGACCAGAGAACCTATCTT
Organism: Rhodomyrtus tomentosa; assembly: GCA_028455895.1. Classification (NCBI taxonomy): domain Eukaryota; kingdom Viridiplantae; phylum Streptophyta; class Magnoliopsida; order Myrtales; family Myrtaceae; genus Rhodomyrtus; species Rhodomyrtus tomentosa. Next base: position 30,010,576 of record JAPCWY010000008.1, read on the forward strand.
CCAATCAGATTACAAACTGCATTGACCCGTCTGTCACGTTCTCATCCTCTCGGTAGCTATATTATACACATGAATCGGCTGGTTGGCTCCAAGAATGAGGACAAAAAAGACAAAAAAAAAAAATGAAAGACAGAGAACACGACACACAACCCTAAATCAAGAATCATTGTTGCGGGATCCTCATCAGTCAGGAATATTAAGTTTGAACTGGCGCTCCACTGTACCATGAGGCATTCTTGCAACAAAGCATGGTAAAAAATATACTTGGGAGTCGACTGCATGTGTCAGAAATGCTTATCCAGCTTGTAAACCTTCCCAATTATATCTGGAGATCATCCAGTGAAAGCTCATTCACTGTCAACAGCTTCAGCTTCTGCATATCGAATGAAACATATAAGAGCATGAGCATTTCAAGAACTCTCTGGTGGTAATAACTGAAAAACAAATTGATCCCAAACTGTGCAAGTAAATATGTTACCGTAATGAACTGTGGAGGATCATCAAGACTGGATGAGCCTAAGACCACTTCCCTCTTTAGCTTAGTTGTAAGCTTGTGGCAAACCCTAAGCTGAGAGAGCAAAAATTTCAAGAGCGATCACCAAAGCAACAGCAAGAGCACAAATGGAGAAATCAGTATATTCTCTTACCTCTGATCTGGTAGCTCCACCTACTATGAACACAAAAATCCGATTGCCTAGTTTCTTGAAGTCGCTAGATGCATGTCTTAGAACTGAATCACTGCCGGAAGGGATAAAATCATCACAGATCGATTAAACTTAATGCTTGGACGTATAAATAAGTCTCTCTAGTAGTAAGCCCATGAAAACACAGGTCTTAGGGAATGAGGACAACAACGATTGCATATGCTTCAAAAGAAGCCTCCAACAAAAAACTACACTAATCAAGGTGAAGAGAAACATGGAAAATCTCATAAAATTGAATTATGTGGCCTTACAGAGACAGAAAATTAGACAAAGAAGGCATATCTAACTGAGAAAAGAAACCGAAAGACAGGACCTGAGACTTCTACCGGTCAATTATGGAGGAAAGAACAAGTTAAAAATCACCTTGAATACCCATCATCAGAATTGCGAGGTCGAGCCCATGTTGGTGTCCGTCTTGATCTCATTGAATGAGCAGCTGAGGCTGGATTAGATGAGAGAACCTGTGATGTCCCATGAAAGCTTGGACTAGGATCGTTCATACATGGATAATCCTCCTTTGGTAGTTCCCCTTTGCAAAGCTTTTCAATAAGCTCCTGAAGAAAAAGATTAAAAAAAACAAAACATTTCAAGCTAATTAACTATTGCACCTGATTACCTTGACTCCAACAACCAGTAGAGGCAGTCTCAAGCTCGCCCAAGTTGTCAACCCAGAAAAATATTAGAAAAGAAAAGATAAGCTTGCTAGCAAGAGCAAAATCTTGTTTACGATCTAGAAAGCTTATAAGTAATCACCAGTATCTTGGTCTTATAAAGAATTCCCCTCTCCGCAAATTAACTATTTGTAGTAAACCGATAGTTAAGTCATAGATGTCGCATTAGTAGACCCATACATCACAGTTAAAGCAGTAAACAAAGCTCCATGGCCTAAGCACTAGGCAACAAATACTACTCTCCTTTTTTCCATATAGCAAATGACATCAGCCTCATGCTCTGTTAGAGAGATAGTTCTTATAGATCAAATCTCTCTCTCCCACAATCCTCCTTCCCTCCCTCCCACACTCCTTCCCTCCCATCTCTGCAAATTAACTTTTCGTAGAAAACTGATAGTTGAGTCATAGATGTCGCATTAGTAGACCCATACATCATGTTAAAGCAGTAAACAAAGCTCCATGGTCTAAGCACCAGGCAACAAACAGTCCTCTCCTTTTTACCGTATAGCAAATGATATATCAGCCTCATGTTCCGTTAGTGAGATTGTTCTTGTAAATCAAATCTCTCCCTCCCACACTCCTCCTTCCCTCCCTCCCTCTCCCCCAAACCACAGATGTGTGAGCATCCACATACAAGACCGTGAGGGAGCTTATGTCCATATTCAAATAGAAGCATGTGAGCACGGCTGCCGCACATATAAGATGCATTTTGAACTTATGATTCATTTGACTACAAAAGTGTAAATTATGTCACGTAATCTGTACCTTATTCTTCCTAGAAAATAATTAAAATATCCCCCATTTCCAGTTTAAGAAAATAAAATAAAGCCTTTCGCGATTCCTCTCCTCATGCTACTGAAGGAAAACAGTAAGTGGGAGAAAAGTATGGATTCAAGTTGTGGCTTTCATGCAACAGTTTCCCATAAGTTTTTTTCATGTCAAGCAACGATACTAAATTGAATCTTTTGTGCTCTACATTCTGAGATATACAACCATCCTCCTCAATACATGGAACATCTTTCCTTCAAATTGCTGGAAAGTAAACAAGAGGGCAATCTGACAACAAAGAATCTTTAACTGCTAAGATTTGCTCCTTATTCCTGTTTCTTTGGTGTCAATCTCTGTCCGATAGGATGGTAGCATCTGCATGTGCTATCAAAGGTGATAAACTGAATCGTGACTTATCCTATTCCCTTTGGTGTTGCACTGAAAAATAAAGTGAGTACATCCTTTTGACCATTGCAATTTTAAGTCAGATTCCGGAGCTGACATGAAATGGATTTGTCTCATTCAGACTCAACCAAAGCTACCCTGTGTGCTTACTGCCTTATCCAAAGCTCCATCGAATGTATTTCATTTATGGTCAAAGAGAATTATTACCTCTATCATGGGATAAAAGCGCGATAACTGCCATGTTTCTTCTTCACTGGTACGTTCTTTTCTGGCTGCACGTTTTTTCTGTTTATATTGAGGTAGTTAGAAAGAGGCATTTGAAGACAGAAACTCGCTATTACTGAAGAGATCATATCATACAATACATCTACCTTATGCATATCAAACTTAAGAGAAAAGGAACCGATAGTGCTTTTCTTGGTCTCTGCTGCTCCCCCCAGCAATCTCATGTTATTCACCGCATTCATATCATCCGAGGGTAATTTTGCAAGCTGATAGAGGGAAGAGAAAAATGAATCATATAATTTCTGTATTAACTGATTTAAGATGGATACTCAACCGGCATAATAATTCAACTAAAAAAAAAAATAGCATAGTAATGATGTGAATTTGTATAGGTATATGAAACTCTTTTCTTCTATCAGTTGATGGACCACAAGAGAGATGATAAAATTGCGAAAAGAGTTCATGAAATCAGAATAAGAACTACCTTCATCAAATTGAGACCCTTCTCACCCTCAAATTTCTCCGGATAGATAGCTGCAAGAATCATTAATAACCGTAACTTATGTTCACGAGTTGCATCCTGCAGGAAAGTATCTTTCGGTTACATATTATGCTGATTACAATTATGTGGTCTGCTTCAAGAGGGAATCAAGCATATTATGCAACATATGCATTACCTCCTTTGCAGTCAAAAATTTAATTACTTCTTTCATTCCAGCATCTCCGAAAACAAGGTCCTGCTCCAGCTGCCCCAGTTCTCGAAGTCCCATCTCTCTTATAATCCTATTAATTTTCGCTGCAATCTGTATAGGCACAATTCACTCGTTTTGTATACTAAACGATCATCCAATTAAAAAGTTTAAAGTAAATGATAAAACTGTAATCACACATCCTACAATGAAGGCTGCAGATGGTGGCAACTAGCAGCTGTACATCTAGTCTTAAGGTCCAGACTGCAGATAGTGGCAAACATTACCAAACTCCATACAGATCCAATGAAGGCTGTCCCTAGAGCAATACCTAAGTACAAAATTTTTCTTTTACCTCTATCCAGGATACTCACTAACAAAAACACAGGAGAATACAAGACTTCTTCACCAAGCTGTGCAGCTAAAAGAATTCCTAGTTCATCAATATTTCACAAGCAGAAAATTTTATAGGATAAGAAAGTATTCACTCGTACAGAAACTGACCTCTACATGGAGGGAGAGTTTGTCTATTTGCTCACTGTATTGTGGCAGTGCTTGAACCATTTTCTGCAAGTCCCGAGTGGATAGTTCACCGCCGTCTCTATGAAATTCAAGAGTCAACAAGTCAAGAGACGCATTAGTTTAACTCAAGTTAAGTAGAACCCACTGCTTCAACTTTGACAACAGGATAGAGCATCAGAAGAAAGAAGAAATCTTTATTTACTCACTGAAAGGAGGGGAGACAAAACCTGAAAAAACTGACTTTGAACAATGAAAGAATCTAAAAAATAAGTACCCACAGAACCTCCGAGGAGTGGATGGTAACAAGAAAGTAAACAAAAAGGATAAGACCGCAAGAAGTGGGTCAGCAACCAGTGTGATGATCAGAGTTTGAATGTTACATCCACATCTCAGCTTGTAAAGGGCTGAAATGTCTCATGAGAACAGTTTCCCGCTTAAAATTGCTTCAACACTCGAGAGAATATGGGAACTCTAACCAAACTTTTGAACCTCTGAGCAAAGTGCAGTATATTAAAGGAAAATGACTAGGCATCACACAATTTCATCAAACGTGTCCCAGGCCAACAGCAAACACCGCATGCATTCTATCCAAAAAGAACGGCAAAAAAGAAGAAAACAAGAAGAATGAAATGGAAAAGAAGTACGGTGAAACAGCATAAAAACTCTGCCCTCTCAAACTAAGCTCCAATTGAGTGCGCGTTGACTGCTTTAGACATGACTAGTGAAAATCTAGGAGCAACTTGATTAATGCAACAGAAGATGACCTTAAAGAGAATGTACTATTTCACCAAATTTTTTGACAGATTGTTCAACTAATGACACGGGAGACACTGGCCAAATACGAGCAAATTTAAGCATAATAAACCAACACAATGACCAAAATTTCTTGGCAGTTAGTCAACAATTTGTCTATAGCTTCAGTATCTTGTAGAACAAGGTTTTCTAACAAAACAGTTTTTTTTTTTGGTAAGGAGGTTTTCTAACAAAACAGTTTTACTTCTGTAAAGTCAATAAAAGCCAAAAAAAGTCAAACCAACCTTTGTTGCATTTGTGCAGCCTTGTTTTTGGATACAAAGTTGGTCATCTTCTCATGCAACCGTTCACTAGCCTGACAAAACAGTCGATGACCAAAGAGAATTGATAAAGTTCTGAATGAAGCAAAACATTGGATAGTAGGACTTACATCTGCTATATGTGCATGACGAAGCTCTAGCCAAACAGGATCATGATCTTCCAACATAACTTCTTTTTTCTCAGGTGCACCACCTGTTTTGCTTGGTACCTCATGCACGTATTTATTTCCCTCCATACTCAACAAATCATGGCACATAGCATCGTATGTCCATTCATGTATAATAGGAGCAATCTGGAGCACAAAGAAAGCAAAAATGTCCTCATATGAGGAAAAAAACCAACAAAGCAAGTATGACCACATTTGAAAACATATTACAAGACCTGGTCTATAGATCTGTCAAGAATGAGCAACTCGCATGTTTCTGTCTGAGGAAAATTTGGAATACTTTGCTTGTATTTTGCTAGGCAATTCCAGATCCCAGCAGCAAGTTTTGTTGGAATGAGATCACGAAAGGTTGTCATGGTGTTCGCATCAAGTGACTTGGCGGCACGGTAGCGTACAAAAGGAAATTCCTGAAAGCTTAAGGGCACATACTTTTAAAATATGAAATTCAACACTAACTAAGATTTGGAAAAGTACATGTGTATACCCTCAATGAAGCAAAAACTGTAGCAATGCGAGTAGCCATGACATTCAAGCAAGCGTCACCTCGACGAGTATTCTCATCATCCCCAAAAAGGTCCTCCAGAGCCCGTTCATTGTCGGTAATGAATCCCTGCAAAGGAAATGATATTGAGTAATTCTACGACATTAAGACTACAGAACATTTATCAATGTGCCACATCATGCAAGTCAAAATGTAGTTCAAAGTGAATTCTGCAGTACATAATGTCCAACATACCGCCCAGAAAGAACATGTAAAATCGACTGTGATATCTCAACATGGAAGAAACAAATCTTCTACACCATAACCGAAAGCCATAAGAAATAACTCATCTGGATTATAAATGTACTGACACATTATACAGCTTTAGCTCAATTAAATGCATAGCATTGGTCGAATGGACTAAGAAATCAATTTCTAGAGTATGAATAGAAAAGAATCATTGGGTGGAAAGTTAATTGCTGTTTTGTGCTAAAACCAGTGCGTGCACAAATGAAGAGGCTATTCAGGTTGTTCAGATACCTGGCTGTCTATTGGAAAGTACTCCAGGTTCATCTGCAGATCCCATAAGAATGAATTAGCAATTGAAACTGGTTTTCATTTTCCAGATAATTAACATCTCGATAGCAGATAATCTTTTAATCAACAGAATATGACCTCTCTCAGTGCACCTATGCGTGGTAGGACAGTTGAATCCCGCTTGACTTGAGCGACTAATTCTCTTGATATCGGAGAGCTGAAGAAAACAAATGCCCTTGACACAAAGTAGGAATAAAAAAATCAGTAACAAGAAGAAAAAATGCAGCATAACAGCAAAAAGAAAGAAACAAAGAGATGTATTCTGACATACTTCTTGTATAAAGGTGATCTTCCAGACATATCGGAGAGAAACATTATGACACTGTAATATAAGAGACAGGGGGTAAGAAAGATTAAGGAAAACCCATCCCCACATACATAGAATAATCAAAGAGAATGACTGGAGAAATGTAATGATGAAGAGATATCTAAACAGATATGTTGAGCATGCCATGAATAAAGAAACATCCATCAAACGAGAAATGCAATACTTTTCTTTAGATGGCTGGATGAAGTATATAGCATCCATGGAAGGTAATGGCTGCCTTCGCCTGTATATGTCTTCAACCACTGATCACAAAAAAAGGAAATTTATTATTTCCTTGAAAAAGAAAAAGAACTAATTCCCACATGACTGCAACAATAGAAAGAAAACTATAACTGCTTAAAAGAAAACTTCTGGACAGCTCTACGGTCAGCTAATTTGATTTGCTTGCACTCAAAAAGTGGCCGATCAAACAGCAGCACCAAGCATAAAGAGCAAGCAGCAGATTAAGCATTTGGTCAAGACGCCAAACATCAAAGGTGGAAATAAATTTGTAATTAATTCTGAGGGGAAAATGAAAGAACATCAAGTATATGCTGGTGTTAAATCCTACAGAAGCTATGGTCTTGAAATTTAAATTACCAAAGTCGGGAGTAAACCGGTTATGTAAAACATCTACTTTCCTAGCTTTGCTACCTATAGAAGATCTGACACCTCAAGAATTCATTAATACAGAATACAAAGTTAAGTCATAATCAAAATAACCCAGGATTGGGAGCTGTAAGCATTCACAGTAAATGTGAGATTCCACCCCGGGACTAGAAAGCAAAGAATGTGGAAAATGCAATCTTGTATAAAGAGCGATTTATGATAAGGCCATTACACGTGCAAAAAGAAGAGTCGAGCTTATCACATGGCATGCTTATCTAGAATCAGCAAACCATTCAAGGATTTTCATTAATTGCAAATGACTAACAAATGCACATGTTTAGAAAATAGGCGCATTTAATTGTTTAGTGATACCACGTTAACACGAAATAATGGATCCATATGATATAATTTCCCATTTGTTGGCACATTTGGATTCTCTTAGTTCAACTGAAGACTTGCCGGTTCATCTATCATGACAAGGGGAAAGACTACATTTTAATAATATGTTACTATACTGGATAGAGAATAATAGATTTTATAGCTGAAGTGATGGATTCAAGGTAAAGGACATCTATTTCAGTTAAAGAATGTCTTCATGATTGCTCTAGAAGAGATGAAAGAAGACTGCTTCAGGGTAAGTCTCATAGGCTTATATTGATTTCCCTCCCTCCCTCACTCTCTCTACACTTCAATGTATTTTTTATTTCTCCACTCCTGTCCAATTTCATCTAATGGACAGGTAGGGTTACTTCTCGAGTTTTAATGGGCCAGCTATATATCACATTACATGGAAGTGCAACCCATCTGATATGATGCGAGGTGTTGTGACTGGCATTTCTCTACCGCGGCCATGCAATTCATGATGCTACAACAGGAAAAACATTTTTCGGTACAATTATACAATTAAGCTGAAAAGATATGATGTTGTGCGAGCATGGATAATCTGTGCTATAAAGAATTAAGGAAAAAGCATGCATCAGGGAGGATTTTCAAACACAAAATATCGAATTTCTCGCATTAAGCTAACACCACGCATTGAATAAAGTTAACAACAAGAAAAATCAAGCTAAATTGAACTTTCAAAAACAAATAGATTATCCAATAATTCTTACATGAAACTCCTTCCTCAGTTATGTCAGCCATCTTACAAGACCAAGACATTATCTTAACTGTAAGTTTGTCCATGATGAGTACCTACATGAAGAAAATATGAACTACTTTAAAAGCTTAGAAAAAACACTTTGTGAATATACTGACCCAAAAAGGCCCATAAAAGTAACATGACATTCACTTAAACATAAGGTCGATATACAATATCCCACAAATTAATTTCAGCAAGGTTCAAGACATAAATGAAAAGGAGCTTTGCTTATACTCAGTGTTTCCTGCTACTTCGCTGTTTTCCGGACGCAAATATTAGAAACTACACAACAGCTAGAAAAAGTAGATGATAAAAATCTGTATGAAAAACAAAGGTGCAAACAAAAGGATACAGTGAAATTACTCTGCAATAGCACTTGAAGACGAAAGTTTAGGACAATTGTAAACTAAAACTGGATAATATGAGCATATATTATCAATGGTTGTATAATGACTTCTTGTTGAGATGGGTGGAAATGAGAAAGTAGGAAGGAATAAACAGAGGTATCCTGGTATTACAGTCAACCAACAATAAGGAATAGCAAATGGCTTGAAGAGGGAGGGGAGTGGCTTGACAGGAGCTGCTTGAAAAATTGTATGCCGTGGTACACATATTGGATGACTATGACCAGACCACGAACCAAATGGAATGTAGTGAGGACTTAAATTGATACAATCTAAGATAATTCTTCACTTTCATGAGTCACAGGCAAAAAACACTGCAAATCAACATAAGTCCAGAAAATTGACTGACAAAAGAATTCATCATTTGATAAATAAGAGGAGGCCAAAAAAAGCATGTACCTTCCATGTCGATTTAGAGTCGCCAGTTTTAGCTGACCGTAGCATTTCATACAACAACCCTGATTACATGTCCAATTTAGGTAACAAAAGAAAATAGAGGTCAATCATCTGCAAACGAAAGCGCAATATGTCCAGCTCAGTTATATACGATATTAACCATTGTGTGGCAAAGAACTAGGCAACATCAAAACTTAATAAGTGAAAATCTCTCAACCTGAACCAGAAATACTGAAATCTCACAACAAAATCACAGCAGCCAATTTTAATCTATGGACTTAATACAACAGATATAGCAGCTAGTTTGCACAAAGCATGTTCCTTCTGGCCTGCACTGAGGAAAACTAAAAGAAACTAATGATGGTGATTAAATCTTCAACTGAGAGGGATAGTGCAGCTTATATCTGTCTAAAGAGCCGCTACACCTCTTCTGGAGCCCACAATTCTGAACTTCCATCTTGAATGGCCAAAATATGCAATCTGATCAACAACTATGCGCTCATGCAATTTAATAACATCACCGTTGACCTAATGGTGCTAACGTAGTCTTCAGCATAATTATTATATTTCTATACGCCTAAACTAGACTTTCCCAAAACATAGAAAACAACCTGGCTGGTAATGAGTTTAGTTTGTATGATAAACTAGAGTCCACATTACATCCTTCATTCAGAGAAAGGAGTACTGTAGAGAGCTGCTACATTCCCATATCACAGAGTGAATGGCATCAACAAATAATAATTTCAAGCTAATTGAGACCCAAACTAGGGAATCAACTAAGCCTGACCCGCTCTTAACGCTTTCTAACCAATTGGCGTGCCGCATTCCGATTCACACACCGTGACCTGTATCTAAACTTGGTATGGATTACTCTCGTCTACATGCTGTTCCTATTTGTCCCCAGATAGCCGAAAAAAGTTCAGTTCACGATCAATGGGGCCGACAATCGCATCCTTGGAAAATGACAGTAACAAATCAATATAACCAACCGACAGAAGCCACCTCTCGTGTTGTCTTGGTTCTACACAATTGAACGTACAAGCCCAACTTGAGCAGAAACACGATGCACAGAATCAGGCTATAAAAGACAAGTAGCAACTCAATCACTATTTGATACGGCACACACTGATCGACGATTCAACAAAATGCCCGCATTCGCTTAGCGAAAATGAAGTATGCGACCACACTACACTCCCAATCACACAGCAACATCCTACCAAAAAAAGTAGCAAGGCACCGACCGCTGAATCACCAGCCCAAACCAATGTCCAGTAATACAACTCCCAGTTGCGACGGAACACAAAAACATGCGGAAGAGCGATTAGCTCCACAACTTATGAGCAAGGCGAGAAGAGGAGAGAATCGAGAACTCACGATCACGCGTGATTTGCCTGAAATTCTTGTAATCGCCACCGTAGGAGGACGAGTCGGAATCGGAGTACGACATGGCCGATACAGCAGAACAATCGGGGAATAAAAAAAAAAACCTCTCGCGCCCTCCTCAAGCTGCACGCTCGCCTCCCGATTCAATCGATCGAGAGAAGCCCAAAATCGAGCACGGATCGTGAAGCAGTGATCAGAGTCGACGAAGGTACGTATACAGTAGAGAGAGAGAGAGAGAGAGATTGATTTTCTGTTTAGTTTTATGAGAAGGAAGCGAATGGGGTTGATTGGAATTTGCTTGCGGGAAAAAAAGAAAATGCTATTGTATTTGGAAACCGAATCATTTATAATTAATGTCTGTTCAGAATTATTAAGAATCTGTAGCAAAAATAATAAAGTGATTAGTCGGGGATGACGTGTTGACTCTGAAACCAAAACGTCGAACAAGGGCAAACGCGGCATTTCAATGGAGCTGTCCTTTGGGCGAGCGACGGGGTGAGGAAATTGACTGGACTGCGCAAGACTTGGGCTCGATGCGTCGTTTACAATTATACCCTTCCCATCATTTTTCTATTTTTGCCGGAATCTGATATAGGAAATTAGTACTTTTTTCAACAAAAAAAATTGGCGACAGTTCGATATATGGGCATAACAGTCCAACAGCTAAGGAAGTTGGAGAACGCAGTTGAACGGTCCGCTCTTCGATGTTTCATATAACTTCGACGATACGACCATCGATCCTCGAACACACGCAATTGAAATTTCAAAGCAAAGCCACGAAAACGTAACGAGTTCTCGTCGGGACAAAAATTGCAGGACTCGTTCCAGGAAGCGGCATTTTTGGGACTTTCCTAGGAAAATTTGGCACTTTTTCCTGGAACTTTCGGCGCAGCACGGTTACAAGGATTCCACGTGCATTCCACGTGCGTGGTGCTCACCTTCCATTTTGAGGATTCACGGCCTCTTTTAGGTCGGAAAATGCCTGTTGAACCGAGGGGTGCGATCGATCCGAGCTGAGCAGATATAGTTTCACACTCGAGTTCGACTCAACTCTGACTGTTGAATGGTATTAACGACCTTGGAGGGGATTTAGTCGGCGTAGGCTCGATCGTAATTCGAGTAGATGAACAATCTAGGAGACTTCTTGAGTTTGAAGCAGCCCTGGATGAGAGATCCTGGTTTCAGAACCCAAAGTCCAGAAAGCATGGGACGGGGCACCCTCGGACTGCCCAAATGAAAGCACATGACAGGACACGGTTAAGAAGAAGGAGAAAATCTTTGAAATGTCGAGCTGAGAGCATTTTGGATTATGTCATCAGAAGTATTATGCTTGCAACAACGGGTAAGTAGCTTTCGAGCAACAGGAGTTATAGAGAAGTTCAAGCTCTTTTGCTGGATAATCCTTCCGAGTAGACTGCAGTAACCGAGAGGCAATCGTGCAAGGAGGCAAGTCTACTCATTGTACCGGAGGGTCGGCCGGAGAGCCGCAAGAACTTATCAACCATCAGATTTCTAGTGACATGAAGTCCCTGCAAGGAGACCCCATTGCTGAAGCTGAGTTTGAAGATGCTCTTTGGGCACTTATTAGTGAGGACAAGAGTCCCCCCACCAGATGGTTACGCCTCCCATTTTCTCGAAAAAGCTCGGGTTATAATCGAGAACGGTGTGGTTGCTGCTACCCAGAGTTTCTTCGGGCACTGCAAGCCATTACACTGGTTGCAGAGTTTCCTAATGCAACATCTGGCTCGCAAAGAACTCTCTAATTCCATGGTGTTGGTTCTGCTGTGAATAGTAGCTCTACGTTCTCTGAGATACCTACAGAGGTTGCTGTGTAGATTGCATGGAGTTGCACGTAGCAGCTTGAACTTTTCTGAGCATAGTGAGGTGTGTTAGAGCTGGAGATTTTCATGAATTAGCTATTTTTTACACAATAAAAACCAAGGTGATCCCCCCCTGGTTTTCTTTTTCCGGGACACCACACTTGCCTACTTAGCAAGGAAAATAAGTTCTGGGGTACATTGTACGCCGACGGTATCTAGAAACAATATTCCATGTCCACGAATTTTCTTCTTCTTTTGTCTTTTGTTATGCGAAATGTTTAGTTTCAACATCGATTGCTCATTCACCTAAACAATTAGCTTGTAAAAAATTCCAATACAATCTTGATTTAAAGTCGGCAATCAATGATGCTTATATGGAGCTATTTAAAAAGAAGCTGACAGCCTAACAATCCGACAATATTATCAGTTATTTCTATCATTCCTCATAGTATTGTGATGGAAACATTTCCCTATTGAAAATATGACCTCCTAATTTATAATCTTGGGACCCGAATTAGTACTCGATTCAACTCTCCGAATTGTTAGGTGGTTCACTAGAAATGGTGAAATACCATTTGAATTCACAAACTAATCCGATTGACCTAGGGTTGAAGGGTCATTTATTCTTGGATGGGAAATTAATCAGCAAGAGATTCAACTGTACAAATATTAGGAACGAGCGTAGTTAAATTGTACTGACAAGGTGAAATACATTGAAAGTAAAGATGAACAAGGCGTGTTCTTTAATTGATTGAGTGATCTTTTACGAAGATCACAACTCAAAAGTTAAACGTGACCTACGTGGCTCCTACTATTTAGTAAAACTTATCTGTAAGGGATAACAACATTCGAGATTCTTGACTCCGCTATTCGACAGTCACCTTAAGAACTCCTCCGGTCAACTAGTTTGGTCTAGTTCATTCGTCGACTCTTCGCTACTGTAGCGGGCTTGTGTCGATCTCGTCGTTGACCGGGGGCGTTTCTTAGTGTTAAGGTAACCCAAACCATCATCACCATCAAGAATCATACAGCAGACATCTTTAGCTTTAAGTGCTTCAATCATTACTATTCGCCGTCCTGACATGTGCATCGCTTGTTTTGGTAAATCTCATGGGATTCGAATGGGAAGGCGAGCTTTCTCTTCAATTCCTGGACGAATCTGAAGATGACATTGAATCGATCCTATTACTCTCGGCCCTTGCTTTAATTCACTTAATTGTTCCTCCATCTCTTGAATTTGATCAGTGTTTTCCTCGTCACCGTGAAGAAATTCCAACTATTCATCGAGATTCATGGTCGAATAAGTCTGGTCAAAGATGAATCGTGTCCCTCCTCCAATTATTTTCCCTTCCTTTAAGGCCTCTTTAGGATCTTCCTCCGTTTCCCTTTTTTTTTTTTTTTTATCAGTGTTTCCTTTTTTTTTTTATCCTCTATCTTTTCTTTTTTTCATTATGTCTGGTAAGTGTATTGGCAACCAAAGCAGGCCGCTGGCGCGACCGATAAGGACACGAAGGCCCCCTTGCCCAGGTTTGACAAGGGACTTTGCAGCAACCCTCGCCGGCATAGTGAAACAACAATAAAAAAAAAACAAAGAGAAAAAGAAGAGAAAAATAAAAAAATAATAATAATCTTTTTTAAAATAAAATAAAACGTGCCACATAGGACACACATCCACTTCAACGATCTCTTGCCAATAAGGCTTAATTAGCAAGTTATCAAAATATTTAAGACTAAATTGAATAAATTTTAAAAAATTATTACGAAATTGACACATGCAATATTTTAAAACTGCTAATCTAACAGTCTGATCGTAATGTAAATTATTTTTTTATGCAAAATATGTAAGGATGATGTGTGGATTTAAAATTGAGATTGTATCGTCGAAGCATTTCCCTACTAGATTCATTGCATTGGATATGCAAGATAGTATACCTTAAAGACTATCTCTCATCTTTTTGCTATCACCGTGGTCTCCACGTCCATCCCCTTTGCAAGTATTGTCGACCGACACCACAACCGCCTCTACACCTCTGCAAATCACAATTATGTTGATCGAAATCACCGAATCCACCTGCTGTCACCTCGATGCCTTCATCGCCGCCACGCTACTGCCTCTATCTCCTTCCGATTGTCGTGGCCAACGCTTCCACCCGCATCACCGACCCATCAACTTCACCTTCCGAACTCTGCCTCAACACCACCTCCTTCACCTTACCCCCACTTTTGACTGTAAGGGCAAGACATCCCCAGTTTTGCCTTCTCATCTCCAAGGCCACCTTCTCTAACTATCAAAAATCACCGGAGGATATGATTGTCGAAAAAAAAAATTGGAGCTGCCATCTGATTTAGATAAATAGTTGAGCCAGTCTCGTTCATCAATAAGATGACAATACCAAATGGATCGACTAAACACTAACCTATTCCGCGAGGGGGATGCTTCGTGACACTGAGGTACACCTACCTAATCCGTTGAAAAAAGTTGGGTCAATCGAACCAACAGCACCACAACAAACATATCTAAAGAGAGCTCGACCGGTCCCGTAACGTCCTAAAATTTCGACGAAATTTTAAATTCAAGCGTGGAAATTAAAGTTTCATTTTGAAGATTTAGAATATGATGATTGGCTATTCAGAAAAAGTCAAATTAAATTATCAAATTTTGAATCGTAAAATTGAAACTCCCGCGCAAGTTTAGCTTCGTTTTGAACCCTAAACGCGGAAATTTCAATTTTACCTTCACTCGATAAGCCAAATGACCGTCCGATTACCGTTTGTGGAATTATTCTTTTGTCCTTCGAATTTATTTACTTAAGGCAAGGATATCGATTGGAGTAGAATTTACTGTATTTGTGGACCCCACACCTTACTCTCTTTTCAGCCGAAAAATTTGAAGATCCTTGGTAAATTCGTGGGCCCCTTTTTGGATGCATAGCAGCCGAAATACTTTTTCCCCCATCTCATCTGCAGCAAGCCAACCAAATGAGACACTTCTTCATCCCAAAAGTCCAGCTCTCGCTGTTCCTTTTCGTTGCTCCTGTAGACTGATGGAACAACTCTCCTCGCGTACGTCTTCTTCTTCTTCATCTTCTGCTGCCAGCTTCTTCTTCCTTCTTTAAATTTGATGCAGCTTCTTCGTCAGTCTTTATCGCGCGACTCAGCCACTCGAGCCACCGACCACCATACCTCCGCCTCATCCGGTCGCCTTTCACCACCCAGTCCCTGTTCCGCCGCTCAACCACCGTCCGGTTTCCACCCCGACGCCGACCTCCTCCTCTGCTCGCTGTCCAAACCGAGTCCTCCCCTGGAAGCTGAAGCCACCTGACGTCCCCGTTCGATTTCGCCGCCACTCCGAAGCCTCCATAAGAAATCGCGCGACCGTCGGACACCGTCGGACCCAGATCTGGTTGCTATCCAGCCCATGAACCGGAGTTCCGGACGACCTTCCGACCTAGATTCGGCCGCTGCTCAGTTCCGCCGGCTTTCTATCATGAGCTCGACGAACCGCGACCTTCTCTCTCTTCAGCTCCGCCCCCGTCCAGTCTATTTTTTACGTCGCTCAGCCTAGGCACCATCTGTTTGGTCGCTATCCGACGGGCCCGAACCTCCTGTCGCCGCCAAGACCTCGAGACGCCCACCGCCGGTCGCCCGCCGCCAAGACCTCGAGACGCCCACCCTTGAACTTGAGCCGTGAGCTAAGTCGAACCGTACTCGCGAGCCGTCGGCCTCGTAACCAGCTGAGTCTCCGCCAAAACCCAACGTCAGCCTCGTTGTGAGCCAAGCTCATCCCGTCGCCGAACCCCAACCCCGACGCCTCAGATCGGTCGTGGAACCATCGGCCCGACGCGCCATATTTCGCCTCTCCGTGTGCCCGTGGCCTGGGCCGTGTACTGGCCGTGACCCGTCCGTGGCCGGCCATGGCCCAATCGTGTCCGGCCAGTGTGCCAGCCAAGACCGGGCCGTGACCCAGTCGTGCTTGGGCCGTGGCCGAGAATCTGGGTCGAGCTCCTAGGCCTTGGCCGAGATCGTGGGCCGAGTGTCCGAGAATTTGAGCCCGTGCTGTGCCTTGCCATGGCCGAGTCCGAGATTTTCGTGGGCCATTACCATACGCACCCCGTCCCCTTCGTGCTGACTCGAGACCGCTGGAGTTTGTGTGTTCACCCCTAAACTATGAATAGGGCATTAACTACGTTGGAGGATCAGTTT
Source organism: Rhodomyrtus tomentosa (assembly GCA_028455895.1). Taxonomy (NCBI): domain Eukaryota; kingdom Viridiplantae; phylum Streptophyta; class Magnoliopsida; order Myrtales; family Myrtaceae; genus Rhodomyrtus; species Rhodomyrtus tomentosa. The sequence goes on from JAPCWY010000008.1 coordinate 30,027,141, forward strand.
AACCGAAATTGATTACAATGATAATAATTAATGGACGTTAGATATATTTATTTTAATTATAATTTACTTATTTATTTATCCTCGCTAAATATTTTATTTACGTGAATTGAAATTTGAATTAATTAATCGAGTTGGATTAATTAAATATGGCATGGATAAATAATTATTTATTAATTAAATTTTAGACAATTATTATCATGAAATTAATGGCTTATTATTTGTTGAGTATCTGATGACTGTGAAATGTCATAACAAATGTGCTTATGATGGTTGATCATCGTGTTTATGGAAGCAAAATTTGATGGATAACATGTATGTGCATATGATCATGTGTGAACTTGATTTTGAGCACGAAAAATGGCCTTAAGCCAAGTTTTGAGCACGACTATTTGTGAATGCATTTGACTAAATGTAAAGACAAGAACTGGTTTTGATTGTCTGGTGTGCTCGTATGGTCATATAATGGATTTTCGACGATCGTTGTCTGCTGGTCGATCGGGTATTTCTGACGATCATTATCTTCTAATTGATCAAATGCACGACAGTCATTGTATTTTGACTGATCGGTTGTCAATCGCAATTTGTGAAAGATCGAAACTCTTACAGGGATTTTCGATAGTGTCATGTCGTATCGATAGGCATTGTCTTCTGGCTTGTTAAGCGGAGTTATATGGACTACTGGATGCTGTCGTCGGAGTAAGGGGCGATGTCTGGTCATGCCAGTAGGGCATCAACTAACTAGTGTGTTAGGTCTAATGGTCTCTAATAATTGAAACATGTGTGGTGCATTGTGTATGCGAAATATGATGAGTGTTCTAATTATATGTCTTGGTTGTATGCAATTGATTGCGTGTATATAACTTGTTTATATGTGGGCTCAGGTGGGGTAAGTATGCATGTGGTTGATGATTCGTTTATCTGATCCTGTGATAGTTGCTGCGGTATAGATTGCTTGCTATTGATCTGTCATCGGTTTTGTTTTGCACGTATAGGATACCTTGGGCGAGTTATTGTACTACTCGGACTTAGACGTTGACTTGACTGAGATTTTATATCTCACTCAGTTGTGGTAATATTTTTTTTTCAGGTCTCTAATCGTGAAGTAAGGATACACAGGATGTGAAGAGGACATGGACATTGATATCTTTCGAAGTAGCTTGAAGTAGGGTTAAGGATCCTGAATCGATATCTTTTGGCGGTCATGAAAAACAACCCGAAAATTAGGTTTGCCAATACCGTAACTTTTCTAAAATTAACAATAATTAAATGAATAATTAAAATACTCTTTGTTGATGTTTATTCATGCGACTATTGTATTATCTTACTTTTATATCCTAGTTGATTTCATAACTTTTTTGAAAGTATCACGTTTCGCATGATTTTATTAAAACAAATAAAAGAATAATAGATCGATGATGTGCTTGAGACGTCGTCGTTTATGTCATGAATCGTTTTGATAGGATTGTTGCGGACCGGAATATCGGGACGTGAGAGGTCCAACCTCGGTTCGACACAAAGGCCACAGCAGTGCAAAAGAAGATCCAAAAATAACTAGAGAGGCGATGCAATCACCGATCCTCGCCCCTGCTGATTATTCCTTCGTATTTCCGTGTTGGCATGTGTTCACCGCAGCGACCACCCACGAAAGGACGTTATCACCTTTTTTGGGCAAAACCCACATCCCAAAATCCCCCAAGACAATTACAAACAGCGCGCAAAAATCACAAAAAGATAAGAGGGAATTGATGACGAATAGACCAGACAAGGATCGAGAAGAGAGCCTATAGACAAAATGCCAAAATCTTATTTTGACCCAAAAGACATGTCGTTTTCATCCTCGATACATTACCCCCAAGTCCAACTGCCAAAACATTTGGACCCTTCACCTCCAAAAATTAAAAAAGGAAAAGAAAGAATCGACCATATTTAAGATTCATTAGGTTCCACGAAAATGTCCCCTGCTAGTATCATATTACAAAGAGAGAGAGAGAGAACATTCATGGGTGAAAAAGAAAGAGATGGTCTCGAATTCAAAAGTTCAGACAGGATCTAATTAAGGCGAGGTTATTGAAACAGAGCCCTTGTCATCAATGAACATGCCATTTGCGCTACCGCTACTGTAGTACCGGCACAGTACCTTGCACTTGACCACGTGGCCGTAGACGTAGAACCCGGGCGCAACCATGATCCGGACCGCGGTCGGGACGAGACTGTCCCGGACACTGTCCGCGCCCATGTCGTCCATGTAGACCGGGTCGAACCGGGCACCCTTGTCCACCCGGTAGATTGGCAGGCCCGGGTGGATCGAGTTCGCCAGCAGGTGGGCCAGCCACACCCCCTTGGACGCCCCAAAGAACGCCTGCAGCAGCGGCTCCGGCCACGCCCTCGTCCAACCCAGCATCGCCACGATCTCGCTCATCTTCCGATCGCAAAATCTGCCCCCGGAAAAGAGAGGAAAAAATAAGACATTTACTAACCTTCACCAAGGAAAAACGTACACATTGCTTATCTAAATAACATGTTAGCGAAACTATAATTTATCCATACCTGCTAAACTCTTCGCTGAAATGCCTCGTGCCTTTATTCAACACCTCGTCCCACTTCACCTTGCACAGCAAGTTGAACGACGTGAGGTTGGCCTCGCACTGATCCACCGGGTTCAGTATCGTGTTCGCCGCGTTCCTCTGGAACCCGACCGACTCGAAGTCTTCGAAGAAGGCCCTGTTCAGAAGCGCCTCGAGGTGGAGCAGCAGGTTCCGACTGCTCCTCGACGGCGGCGAGGCCACCTTGGCGTCGTGAGGCTGGAGGAGGAGTGACACCCGCTCGTGCAGTTTGCCTCCCATGCCTCGGAGCTGCATGGCGAGCGACCGGCTCAGGGACCGGACCGAGGACCGAGCCTCCGACACTGCGACGAGGAAGGGCTCGACGACTTGGTCGTTAGAAGTGGGTATCGGGTTGACGTGGCGGGTGCCTCGGAGGGTCCGATAAGGCGAGTTATTGCATTCGTCGAGGCCGGACTTCAGGCTGTGGCAATAGAGCTCGAGCTTGTTGAGCTTCTTCTCGAGCTCGGCCATGGAGTACTTGAGCCTGGAAGCCTCCAGGATCGCCTCGTCCCGCTTCCTCGTGGTTTGTATCAGCTTGTGAGACAGCTCGGCGAGGGCGACCTTCCACTGCTCCTCCCTCACCGAGGACGCCACGGACGACGCGGCGTCGATGGACCGCGGGCTCCTCTTGGTCAGCGTGGACAGGATGGACTTGAAGATGGCGTTGGGGCTGGGGATCGAGTGCCGGCCCAGGCCGTGGTGGTGGCCACCGTTGTCGAGGGGGACCACGGAGATCTTCTCCCGCGCGTGGGGGCGGCAGTTGTTGCACGACACCGAGACATCGTCATCGCCGCCGCCGCCGGACGATTCTTGTCGCTTCTTGCTGGCCGGCTTGCCGCTCCTGTGGGCATGGTGCAGCGGCGTCGGTTGGTGGTGCATCGGAGTGGTCGGCGCCGGCCGCTCATGGGAGGCCGGTTCCTCGACACTGTTGGTGTCTTCTTCCTCCTCTTCTTCTCGTCGGCATTCTTGGATCTGCAAAACCGAGAGATTAAAGCAGCCGTTCCTTCCGGGAAAAACGAAGCAACAAGAGAAAAGATGGGGGATTTTCTGCTTACGGGAGTGAAATGGGGGGATTGGAGAGGGAAACAAAGGGGAGGGGAAGGTGGGGATTTGGAGGAAGAGCATGGTTTGGAAGGAGGCATTGTGGTTATCCTTGGATGACGATCATGCCTCGGTTGTTTCTGTCTCTTGTGGGACTGGACACTCAATATGTGCTGTAATTCTGTGCGCCGGGTGAGTTTTTATCCTGAGGAAGGAGAGATCTGACCTAGCTTGCCTTTTCGTCGTCTTGTAAACATGCTTTTTTACGACAGGAGTCGGAGGATAGAGAGCTAAGATTCTCTCTCTCTCTCTCTCTCTCTTTGGAGTCCAGCGCTGGATCCCTCCTGTTGATATCAAAACCTTACGATGATGAAGAGCGTTTACATGATCATTCTGAACGAGATCGAGGGCGGGGTTTGGTTTACGAATTTGTGCAATTTTTTTTTTTTTTAAGATTGGTGAAGCAATAGTGAGAAGCAATGAGTCCCATCATTATGGACTGGCCATCATAATGGGTTGAAGAATTTAAGGCCATCATATTCAAAATGGTACACTTATGGGCATCGGCTCAGTCCAATTTTGACCACAGAACGTAATTCTAAGCCAATTCATGGGATGTGAATCTGAGTTCATTCATATTCGGATTCGTTGTCTTGCTTCAATGCAGTGCTTCTCTCGTGCCCATGAATCGTGATGAGGATGACTTGGCTGTAAATGCTTTGTGCATTTATGGCAGGTAAAAAGAAAAAAAAATAGGAGAAGAAGAAGATCATCTAACGCTGTAAATGGCCACTGAGTGATGTCCGTATTTGCCGTATGAAAATGGGGAAAATGGGTGGGTTTTCCCCAGTGCAGAGGAAAGGGACTCCTATGCACGCACACTTAAATTCCAGCAAAAAGAAAAAAATAAAAATAAAAATAAAAAATGGCCAAGTGCTTTATTAGCTTTGCTAGGGCTAGGAAGACTAGCGATAGCTCCTATCCCGAGGTCTCATCGTCTCCGCCGTAAATGCGAGTCAGCGTCGCGATTTCTACATCGGCAAATGGCAAAACCATCGCCATCGCCATCGCCATCGCCATCGCCATCGCCATTCCCCCATATCTTAAGCTCGTTGAAGAAGCGAAGGGGAAAGAAAGCTCGTTCACTTTGGGTTTTTGATCAAGAGAGGAGAGCGGTGGGTACGAGGCTTAATAGGTGGGGGGCGACCCCTTCTGCTTAATTTGTGATTAGCTCAGGGGTGGGTGAAGTGGGAAAGCGATGTTTGTCGAGAGTAAAGTGAAAGGGGCTTAGAGCTGGCTAGGACCGGGGCGAGGGAGACCCTCTGTCAGTTGTCATGCATTTACTAGGATGCCGGAGGAGGGCGTTGTCGTATTAAAGCCTCGTATCAGCTTCCCACAACCACCCTCGCTCACCCTCATTTACATGGCAAACGAGAGAGAGAGAGCATGTGAGATGAGTAAATGAGGATAAGGGGAGTTTTTTTTTTTTTTTTTTTTTGCTGGGCTTCTACGTGGTCCCCGATGCTGTTGGCAGCAAAAAGTTTGTAAAAAAAGGGAGAGGCACGGGCGGTGCGGTCGTCCATCCCCAAGCGCCCCTTTTTCCAGGTCTCTCACAGTTTCCCAATCTCGCGTCCCGTACCAGCGTTCGGGATCAGACGAACGTAGCAGGGGCGGGGGCGGGGGCGGGGGTGGGGGTGGGCGAGACTTTGCGACGCAACGTCGTGCGTGATCGGGAATCACACGAATGGGATTAAATTTAAATTATGGAGCACCTCCAAGGCATGGTGCTTTCGAAGACGACGGAGGTGCTTGTGGGAACGGACTCGGCCCGTAGCGAGGCCCATCTTCCATGCGACGAACTTTGTACATCCACGCCACGCACTCTCATGTAGGTCGCGATAACTGTCCTGCCCGGGCCGCACGGATCCAAAAGGACGCCTTCCAACGGGTTTGGACAAATCTATTTTAGGCCCGACTTAAGAGGGGTTGCGCCCGGTCTGATGCCCTTGTCACCCCTAAATCCTATTTATCTCGTGTTTGACGTCGACGGCGACGACGACGACGGTAGGTCGTCCGTCCTCATTTTTCTCAACATTAAGTATCTGTAAACCATTTGAAAATGTATGAAACTTGGTTGGTTGATCGGTTCTTGACCTCGGGATAGAGAGAATACCTTCTAAGAATAGGTGAATTTGTAGCTCATAGTGGGTTAATTAGATCTTCTCTTTCTTTTCTTTTTTTTACTGATAAAGCTAATTGCTCTCTCTATATATATGAATTACTTGCACTATCCTAATAAATGAAATGGTTGGTTGACCAAGTCTTGACCTCAAGATTTGTTGGGTGGTCTTGGGACTCTCTCAACCCAAAAGCTAATCGAGCCGTCGTATCTATCTCGAGTGACTATTGGATCTAGACTCGTTATTAACCTGAGCTCTGATACCAGTGTTGGGTGGTCTTGGGCCTCTTTCAACCCAAAATCTAACTTAAAGGATGAGTTTTTCCCTCATACTTATAAACCAATCACTAATCCCTTCCACAATCAATGTGGGATAACCCCAACAAGATTGAGAGAGTACTCTCGTGAGAGAAAATGCAATTGTAGCCTCATATCGGGTTAGTTGACGAAGCTTCATACACGATCTATTTAATCTAGATTACTTTCTAGATATCATTTTTCACAGTTGACATTTTATTGGAACATTTTTGGATATCTTACGCCACCTAGTCGAAAAAAATATAAAAAAACAAGATTTGTCTTAAAATCATAACAAATTGTACTTAAAGTTGAATGAAATTGAAATTTACGCGCTTTACGTGTGACGGATAATAATAAGATCAACATTCGACATCATACGACCATCTATTTTAATCATTTCGACAAAAGTAAAATAGATCGTGTTTCGTTAAAATAAGGAAAAATGGAGTGCCATGTTAGGCGAATAAATAAATAGATTTTTTTTTCGGAATTAATTCATGACGATTGTGTGTGCTATGGAAAGGATGGAATCATTCATGCCATAGAAGCGTAACTTTTCCAACATGTTGACTGTCAAGCTTCCATTATGGGACTGAAACAATAACTACATGTTTTCTCATATGAAAGAGTTAATATAAGTTTATGTATTAAATTATCCAGTGTTATTTCACTTACATTATTTTGAGTCATGCTCATTTGTTTCATTTTAAGGGTGTGTTTGTTTGAATAGAAGAATTTTTCGTGCATTAATTTTCTGAACTTTTGCGCGTTTAATTTGCTGAAATGATATGCCAACAAAAAATCATTTACAATTGAATAAGATATGCATACTTAAAATTAAGAACGATTTTTCAAAAAGTATTTGACTTTGCAATCACAAACACCACCAAAAGGGACAACATTAAGACAGCCAACACAATTTTTATAGCGACGACAACCTTCGTGTGGCGGTGGCGAGAGCATTTTCTACGATTTATTGAAATCATTTGTCAATCAACAATGGCCAACGGCAAATGGCCAACGGCAAAGTAAGTTCTATCAAACGAACGGTTTGGGATAAGGAAATGGATCATATAATCTTTCCTTAGGAGGTTAGATCATGTCTTTAAAATTCTAACCGTCCGTGTTATGAATGTACGATCCAAATTATTACTAATAAATACCCAAATTATTACTAATAAATACATATATTTAAAAAAGTAAGCATACGGCTAAATTTATGAGTAAATGTTAGGGCATCCGAATTCGATAAATACATCATGGTTCATACTTGGTCAACCTTGACCTCCCCAAAGAAGTCTCCTTTTCGCTCTAATAAAAACAGAAAGGGCCAAAACAAAAACTAACACGAGAAAAAAAAATTGCAAAAGAGGGCTATTTTCGAATAACGATCTCCTCGCCCGACCGTTGATCCAAGTGCTTGATCCACCTTCTCCGACCCTTTCCACCGCTCGTGCTCGCCACGTGCGCGATGTCCAAGCCCTTCCCCACCGGCAGGAACACCGACCGCACCACGCGCCGCGATCCTCCCTCCACCATGCTCCGCCACCGCAACGCGGCGCCTGCTCCAGAGCTCGCCGAGTTCTTGCACGCCAGGACCGCCCCGCTGCTACTCAACCTGGCCTTCCTCAGCACCTTGGAGTAATCGCTTCGCGGACAGTCCACCACCATGAAGTCGATCCCTTCGAGCTCCTCAATGGCCGATTCCGGTTCCCCGACGATCACCTCAGCCGTAGCGCCACCAGCGGCTCCGATGGCGTCGAGGTACTCCGACCGGGACGCCTCGTCGGGGACCACGCACACGTGCCGCCCGCTCGTGTGGCGGGCAGCTACCGCGAGGCCGACGCTCGTGGCGACCGCGCCGCCCCTCAACCAGGTCTCGACGATGAGCCGCGCGTTCCACCCCGCCGCCAAGGCGGCCACAAGCTCCGCGACTCCAGATTCTTGCCGAGCCTCGAACTGCAAATTTTTAACAAACGTCGTCGTCAAGTTCCGGTTCTGAAACTTCAGAGGAAATTTTTTTTTTTGGTCCAGGACGAAATGATGAGATCTTAAAGAAGGGTAAGAGCTTACGGATTTGACGGTGTCGATGTAAGCTTTGGACGCAGTTTCCGGAGACCAAACTAGCTTCATCGCTTCCCTCTAGCTCTGTGCTTGGCTTCTGTCGTCGTCCCTTGGCAAGAAAGTATGAAGTATGACTTCCAGAAGAAGAAGAAGAAGAAGATGATGATGATGATGATGAAGCGATGAGTTGGTGAAATGTGGAGGTTGGGTTATTTATATCGAGGAAGAAAGCGTTGTGGGGATGACATGGATCCGCGCAAATCCAACGTGCGGGATTAGGATTACAGTGGATTCTCGCGATTACCTTTGATAAAATATTGAAGCTTCCGGGCAACAACCTGGATTTTTTTCATTTGGGGCAGCGCTATTTTCGCTTCTTTACTCGTGTCAAGTGTCGGGGCTACGCGAGTATATTTGGACACGTACACGTCAGTTTGCCACTTGGTGTGCAAACTGACTTTACCCGATTTTCCGTATTGATTCCCGTTAACGGCTCGGAATATTAGCCCGCTTTTTATCTCGATTTTTAGTCATGAAGGCCTGATCTGGCAAGGCTACGGTCAAACCATAACTACGCCCCGTCAAAATGAGCCATTTGATAATTCATTCACTCATATTTGATGAGAAAAAAGAAAAAATGAAGAAAAGAAAAGAAAAACTCATATTTGATGACATGGGTAATAAATGACTTTAAACCGGTAAAATTCTAGAATAATATGTGTGGTAAATGGGTGCACAATTTACTTAGATTCAGTTGCCTTCAATTACTTTATTTTCACACTCTCTCGCTCTCATTGGATCTTGTGCTTGCTTGTTCGGTCCACGCTCACCTCATTTTGGGTGTCGGTTTTGCTATATTATTATTTTATTTTTTTGGGGGGATGAGTGGTTTTGGTTATACTATGTTGAATTTGAAAGTATTTTTTAGTAATATGGTTTGGGTTAGTGATGTGATCGGATAGGAGTTACTAAATCTGCATTGTATGAAAACGGGTTGAATGAATTAATTTAGAAGTGATCACCCATTTTGACGTGTCAAACCATAGTTAATATGTATTGTGACCGATGCATTCCGTAACGTGTGTTCTAACAGCACCAGCAAAGATTAGATGGCGGGCAACTTAAAATCACCAAAAAGCAACTGCGGCCGCAAAATGATTCTCGATCGCTTAGTATTTAATTGATAATTTTGAACTAATGGAATCAGCCCTAGAGAAAGGTCGTTGGAGGGATGTTCTATCAAACAACATTAATGTCCTTCTTCTTAGGCTCGATTCCCCACCAGACAGCCCTCTAGGGTCACAGGTCGTCATGTAATTGATCAATATCATTTCGAGATGGAGGCTTTGTTGGTCGCCACCACCACGTACCCTTTAATAGTGTCTCGGTCGGGCTTTTTTCCCAATCAGGAGTAAAATAAAAAAAAATACCAAAACAAGTGCAAAAAAAAAATTATTTGCCTGGCTGCCAAGCGACACCCCACTCGGCTCTCAAAGTGCCGAGCTGAGCACTTGCTCGCTCGGCACTTGGCCAACCAAGTGCTCATCACCTTTTTTAAAATTTTAAAATTTTAATTATTTTTAACCTATAGATTTCTTATTTACATAAATATTTTTTTCGATGTTGTCTCGTCGAGCGAACGACGGGACTGTGGAGTCCAAGCGTGTCATCGTGATATACGAGCGAGGCGGCCGCGTTCGCTCGCAGGGCCGCAGAGTGATCATATTTACGTAAAAAAATATTTACGCACTTTGACTCCAAGAAAAGAGAGCCCACGAGCGAGGCGATGGCGTTCGATTTCGCTCGCGGGGCTGTGGAACGATCGTATTTAGGTAAATAAATTTTATTTCGCGGCCCCACAAGCGAACGACGTCGCCTCGCTCGTATGCTCGCTTTTCTCGACTCTGAGGCGCGTAAATATTTTTTTATGTAAATATGATAGCTTCGCGGCCCCGCAAGCGAATGTCCTTGTCTTACTCGTGCGCTCGCTTTTCTCGAAATCGGAACGCGTAAATATGATCCCTCCACGGCCCTGCAAGTGAATGTGGTCGCCCCACTCGTACACCATGATGACACGTCTTGACTCCACGGTCCAATCGTTTACTCGACGAGGCAGCGTAAAAAAATATTTATGTAAATAAAAAATTTACAGGTTAAAAATGATTAAAATTAAAAAAAAATAAAAAAGTGATGAGCTCTTGCTCGATAATAGGCTGACGCTCGCAGTAAGACTGTCAAGCGACACCTCATTAGGTAAATAAATTTCTTTTGCATCTGTTGTGGTAAAATATATATATATATATATATATATACACACATGTATTACTCCTGGTTTGGAAAAAAGCCCATCTCGGTCACTTGTTTACTTTTTAAACTTAGTATGAAAGAACACTTCGTTGAACCTGAACGTCGGAGCCAAGTCCACGGTCGGAGCAGTTCGATTCTGTGGGTTCGGGCTTGGTTCTTCTTCTTCTCCTTCCTCTGAATTTGTTATCATCTATAGGAAGTCAAATTTCGAAAGATCTCGAGGCAAGTGAGGATCAGACCGCCAAGCAGAAACAGCCGCGTCCGCATAGAATATGATAGTCAACCGGGGCACGAAATCGGAGTTGCCGTCAGTCCTTTTCTTAAACTCTGCGAAAAAAAAAAAAAACACAAACAAGGAAGATACAAAATTACGTCGCTCCAGCTTTGTCGACTTCGACGTCCTCCAACTGACTCCGTCGCCCCCTCCCACAGCATCGCCACGTCACGCGTTGACCATCTATGTGGCCGACGTGGCTGTCTTGCTAACTGTAATCCGGCCTCTCCACCACCTCAAAATCTTACGTGACGTGTCCGAAATATTTCTCTGAATGCGCAAAGTGGAAATCAGCCTATCATACTGTGTAAGCAGTTGTCGTTCCCATCGCCGTTTTGCTTGGCGAAAGCCGCCCTGCCCTCCCGTCGCTATGAAAATACGAGACTACAATAAGGTGCACATTTGAGAAATAATATGTATTTATATGTACACACGTATAATTATTCATATCATGTTCGTTTAGTCAAGGAGCTGGCTTACATAAGCTGTAGCTGTCAGGTAGTATAGTTGCTATATAATAGAGTATAAATTTAGGTAGGGTGTCTGTGGCTCAGGTCTGTACAAGCTTCCATGACATATGATCTGCCCTGAAACACTTAGAGGAATGCGCTTGACCCGACTAGAAACATAATAAAAAATTATCCAAGCGGTCAGGTCGGTATCGATTTGATTTCGAGATTCTTTTATAATTAAAAGAAATAACTATTTGCAAAACCTCATTTTAGACACAAATCAAGAGAGAAGTGTCAAAAAAGTTCTAAACCTATTGCGCTAGTGCCAATTTAGTCCTAAACCTATTTTTGGTGCTAATTTAGTCCTAAACATTTTTCATTTATGCCAATTAAGTCCTAAACCTTTTATTGATGCTAATTCAGTCCTAAACTTTTTATATTGATGCCAATTCAGCCCTAAATATTTTGTATTTATGTTAATTGAGTTAATCCGACTAATTTTGGCCGAAATTGGCTAATTTGGACATTGTTTATCCTACGTGACACGATAACTGCTGACTTGGATATTTTTTTTTAATAATATTCTATAATTTTAAATAATTTTGAAGCATTTTTTGTTTTTAAAAATATTGTTAGAAATTATTTAAAATATCATAAAAATATTAAAAAAATATCCACGTTAATTCAAGCCGTGCCACCTACGACAATTGATGTTCGCGTCAATAATTTTTAATTAAAATTGATCAAATTGACTCAATTAGCATAAATGCACAATATTTACAAATTGGCACTAATGTAAAAAATTCATGATTGAATTGACACCAATAAAAGATTTAGGACTACATTGGCACTAATGTAAAATATTTATGACTGAATTAATACCAATAAAAGATTTAGAACTGAATTGGCACAAAAAAAAAGGTTTAGAACTGAATTGACATTAATGCAATAAGTATAGGAATTTTTTTACACTTTTCCCCACAAACCAAATCCACAAACCAAATGGAAAATGGTATGTGAATTTAGTTGTTGGATGGTATATAAGGGCAATTAAACTCACTGTTCATTTGACAAACTGAAAAATACTCGTTGAAATTTGAAGTGCATTTAGGTTTTAGATAATGAAGGGTTAAATTTGAAACCGTGCGCAGAAGACGCGAAAAGGTAAAAACAATGTGATGCTAAATAAAACCCACGATAGCAATCTTCAAACACTCCAAAAATTGAATTAAGTGAAGCAAACTCACAGATAAATTGATGATATCATGTGTTTGGATCTCAAGTATCAGAATATTGTGGACAATTGTTTTTATCAAAGCTTTTCACTTTATAACGAAATGGTTGTCTATCCATAATGATTAGAGAGTGAAGATATATTAAGTTGAGTTTTATTCTCGTAAGAGACTTTGGATGACGGTAAGAATAACGATATGTAGTAAACCACAACTTATTAAATGATTTAATCATGTAATAATTTTTAATTGGTTATTTATTTATTTTCCCACAACGGATTGTTAGATTTACAATCACCAAAAAAAAAAATTTTTTTGTTACATAACCCAATGTCTAAACACAAAGGTGAACCGCTGAACCTTGATAAGAAATTTTTACACAAAACCCTCGTTGTTTTACAAATACTTCAGCGAGTTTTACACATTATATCAGACACTTGAAACACAAGATTAATGATTCACAGGGGCATTTCTCTTCCGTTTCTCACCTTTTATTGCAAACTTATCCGTTTTTACGGCATTTTATCATAAATTGTATGGGAGATTAACGACATCACTATGATTTTTCTGGATGGTCATTGATGCGTGGTTTGTTCGAGTTGCTTTGAGCCGTCTAGAGCCGCTTGAGGACTGGACACGCTGCCATGTTTTTTTTTTCGTCGAAAACGAAGAACTTTCATTCAACTAGAAAAAAAAAAAAAAACACGGGCCGCCCATTAAATGGGATTCGAAACAAAACAAGTCTAAAAGGGTTTGAGGAGGTGAAACAATCAAATCAAAAGATAAAAGACTTGCGAATGATTGAATTGTCGTTATGGGATTTTTCAAAAGAAAAATTACAACGTATAGAGGAGGAGATAGTCTTTGTATGTGAAAGACGTGACCAAGAGGAAATATCTTGTATCAATAGAGATGTGGAAAGAGTAGGGCATAAAGGTGATCGTAAAACGACTTTATGTAATTCAGCCTTTTCGCTCGATTCATACGCGAATGGATATGACGTGACTTCGGTTGTGTACGAAATTGCATACGCGAGTGGATAGTTGAGTTTGGAAGAAGGTATTTCAAGTGACGAATGCACCGGCGTAATCAAACAGTAATGCATTTGATGTGTTGGAGTTGGCGAATATTTCGAGAACCCATTGTTTCTCATACCGGGCACGCTCACGTGTGTTTAGGAAAACTAAAGTATGAACCAACGATATGTAACCTCTAGGAATGGAATGACGGGAGTCTCGCTGTCAGGTAAGCGGGTAGGAGTTTCGCTCAATAGTGAGCAAACGACTGTATCGTTAATCGATGAGCAGGCAGGGGCTCGAGACCAGAGCCTTTGAAACAACATCGAATTGAGGCTTGCGTTTAAGTTAACCCGTTTGTTGTGGGATCAAAGAGATTCATATAGACTTATGTTTTGGGCCCATTTTAAATTCTATTTATTGTGCTCGTATGAGAAATAATTGTAACAAGTGGCCGTGGTGTAAACTTAAATATTACAGTGAAATTTCTTTGCAGTTATAGCCTATTTTGAGGCGAACCTGGATAAATTTGTGTGTCATTTATTTTTTTTATTCTCTGTGTGTTTGTTCGGATTCGATTTAAGATATAATTCATCATTGATGCATGAACACATAACATAAAATAGGATGAAATTCATGCCGCGCGGGCATCATGACTCCCACGTTCATGATGTAAAATACTTTGGGACCATAATTAAGAACCGAAACGGGTTAGGCGTTCTGTTCGGCGAACAGCAGGATCGGTCTGATGCGGAGGCCTGTTGGGTTCGGTCCCAGCCCGCTTGCTTTCGGTAGTTAGACCAGCCCGATTCCCAGAACGGCATGTGGACGAGCCGCTCGTATCCTTCGTCGATCCCCTCATCCTCCCCAGCCTGTTTACATTTAAAGAAGCCTGCAAAGCCACTGACACATTTCGTCGAACACCTGATCAACCCTCTCCCCACCTTTACCGTCCCGAGTCCGCCAGTAGAAGCCACAGGCACACTCTCTTGTCCGCGTGACAGAGCGCCCGGGGCTACGTGTCGTTCTTCTAAGCTCCCTTGTGCCACTGAGCATCATTCCTGCCTTGCCACTCCTCCATCTTTAAACCCAGAACCGTAAAAGTCATTCAATCACTGATCTGCCCGAAAAAGAACGAACAGATGCACCGTCTTAGGTCTCCTTTCCGGTTCCGCAGGTCCATCGCGTCTAGTTACTTAACCCTCCGCCGTAACCACCATCTACACGACCTCGAGAATGTCGGGTCGATGGCCTCCCGGCTCAAGACCCGGTCCGTGATCAGGTTCAGGGGCCCGGACACGATCAAGTTCCTCCAGGGCCTACTGACCAACGATGTGCGGCGGTTCGGTGAAACCCCAGGCGAGGAGACTTCGAACCTGCCCACGACCAACCTGCCCGTGCTCACGGTCCCTCCGATGTATTCTGCTCTATTGACTCCTCAGGGGAGGTTCTTGTATGACCTGTTTCTGTACAGGCCCGCGAGGCCCGAAGAGAAGCTCGACGAGACTGGGTCCGGACCAAGGGCCGATGACGGGGAGCTCGAGCTGCTCGCGGACGTGGATGCGCAGGTCTTGGACGAGGTTGTGCAGACTTTCAAAAGGTAACTCCATTGACAATTTCGTATTATTGTCTTGTTTTTTAGGGGGTGTCTGAATTTGTGTATGGTTAGTGAAGGGACAAAAAGTGTTTATGCGTGTTGGTACGCCTGTCGCTAGTTTTTCTTCCTGTCATTTTCCTTCAGTTTGGCTGTCTTAGCTGTTTTGGGTAGCTCTCTGGAGTCTTGTGATGCTGATAAATTCCGTTTGTCTAATGTTTGAAAGGTTAACCATTCGAATTGTCTGTGCAACTGCATTGGAACTTTGTACCCAAGGACGAACCTTGGATAGCTATCTGGGTGATCAGAACAATTTCCAAACCTTCAATTGTCAGAATTCTATATAGGACATGTACCTAATGTCAAATCATGCTAGTTCTGTGATTGCAAGAACTACTCATAACTGCTATTTACTACCATAGAGTGCTGCTCTCCAGCCTTGCCACTCACGTAATAGCTGACCTTTGTCCCTCTGGATGAACTGAGGCGCCATCCTTCTTTCGTTTTTGAACCTATTGTATCTTAACTTATCATTAGAAGGATCTGGTATCGTCGAGGTTGCTGCATTCTTCTTTATGTTGGTCCTGCAGATGAAGCTCCTATGGACGCACGAAGTTAGGTGCTTTAACTTGATCTTAACCATCAGATGTTGTCTATAGTCGAGTAGACAATTTATACTATCTGAGGCACACACACTCTTAAAGAAGTTTGGCATCATAAAAAATGTGTCTTTTTGATTAATTTTAGTGAAGAGGATCTTGGTTTGGTACCAGTCTTGCCTCATATGGTTCTCCAATTAATAAGTAGAGTTTTTAGGCAAAGTGCACACTGTAAAGAGGTGGCTTTCTTACCCTGCTTATCGGGGTAGGATGATGAATTTTCGTTAATTAATATTTGGTTGCCCGATCTGGAAAGTGGAAACTCATCCCATAAACATTGATCTTAGAATAGCCTCTATCCTCTCTTTGACCTCTATTTAGTTCTTTCTATAGGCAGTTTTTCTATGACTGCATTCGCATGCATGTAAAATTATTTGGTTTTTGGTAAATAGATGGGCTTCAATGGACATTTTCAGTTCACCAGATGCTTCGTTCATCCCAATAAAATAAAATGATGACTTTCCCTTGGACTCATCTGTACTGTTCCTCATTATCCTGTTGCTGCAGATACCGATTGAGGGCAAAAGTAGATATTGAAAATGTGGCCCAAGATTTTTCTTGCTGGCAGCGTTACGGCAGTAACTTCTCTCACAAGTCCTCAACAGCAGAGGAGCCAGATGCTGCTAGTGTTGGCTGGGGTGCTGGCGTTGACAAAGCTGCTATGTCTGCTTCACAAGGAAATGTAAACGGGTGGCAGTGGTTCAATGATCCTAGATTAGACTCTCTGGGTTATAGAGGAATATTTCCATCCTCTTCAGAACGTATGTGTTTCTTGTCCTTTCTCAATTTGGTTGCATTAAGACCTTCTCAATTTAGTGTCATGGTGTTGAAAACTGGGCTAGCATCCTATATTTCCCGGCAAATACTCTTTTACTTAAAGACTGTTGAGCTTCTTTCTTGTGACTATGGCAGCTCCTTTGGTTGAAGCAGATAAAGAAACAGATGAAAGAAACTATCTTCTTTGGAGAATAGAGAAGGGGGTGGCAGAGGGCTCAACGGAGATTCCCAAAGGTTCATCTTGTTTCCCAATTCACAATTGAGGTGTAACAGTTGTGTTGAAATTTGTTAAGTTTCACGAGATATATAGAACCTTTTTGTCATATGTTCTTTGCTAGTCCCTTTTCAGTAACTATTTGAACATTTCTGGAGGCGTTCAAAGAATCTAAAGAGATTTGTCTCTTCCCACATAATGATTCTCTTCATGGCACATAGTTGAACTTGGTGCCTTAGACCTTTAATTATGCAGCAGAAGCTGTTCTCTATGACTATATGTTGCGTCTCTCTCTATTGGCCACGTAATCTCTAATCATTAAACTGTTACCGATGTAGGAGAGGCAATTCCACTAGAATACAATCTAGAAGGTCTTAATGCAATAAGCTTCGACAAGGGTTGCTACGTTGGGCAGGAATTGATTGCTCGAACCCATCACCGAGGTGTCATCCGCAAGCGTTTGCTGCCTTTGAAGTTCCTTGACAATGAAGGAAACGGTAAATCTTCTGCCTATGTTGTTCTTACTTGTCCCCCCCCCCTCTTTTTTTTAAGTCCCAAGCATCTGATGAATCTCTGATGCTCCTTGTTGCTATAGAAGCAGAGCAGAAAGTTGCTTCTAGATCAGAAATCCTGGATGCTGCTTCTGGTAAGAGAGTCGGAACAGTCACCACCTCTCTGGGATGTCGAGGTCTAGGTCTATTACGAGTTGAAGAAGCTCTCAAAAAGTCCAGTTCGCTTACCATACTTGGGCAAGAGGATCTCAAGGTTGAGGCAGTTAAACCAGATTGGTGGCCTCCAGAATGGTTTGAAGAGCAACGACGGCAGAGTGCAGTTTCTTAAATTTGGTGGTGCTAATCTCTCATACTCTTAACCTTTTTGTCGGTAACTGTCCTTTTGAAGCCGTTATTGTTAGGAGGAGGAAAGATCTGTCCGACGAAGTGTGTATCGATAGCGTTAGGACTGTAATTTAACCCACAAATTCCGATTCAGAAAAATTGCAAGGGAAATAGAAATTTTCAATGTTCTAGAGAAACAGATGATTCGGTTATTGAGCCAGTTGTGTCGCTACTGGCCTCATCTCTATGATAGGTGATGCCAGTTGACTCCTTTCCTATTCAGGATCATTTTTGTTGCCCTTGGAACTTGCCTAGCGTTAAAATTGTCAATTGCTGGGAGGTCTGAGAACTGCGGGTCTGGTGTTCCCTATCTATTGAAAAAAGATTGGGTATCAAGCAGCGTCCCGACAAGAAAGAAGTACTGCAGTTGAAGTTGGGTTGGCCCCGAGATTTGCAATTTTGCAGTGCGTTGCCACAGCATGCGTACATCATCATGGCCTATCAGAAAACTTCTGTTTCGTTCTCGAGGAAAAGAAATTTGTTTTGGGTATCGATTTTCAGTTTTTAAATGGAGGAAGCAACATGCCACCTAAATGGGAACGCGGGTTCAATCAGAGGGACAGCATCACAACAGTACTTGATGATCATTGGAGAAGTCCAATAATGTCCGGTCCATTTTCCAAAGGCCCGGCACCGCAGTGGCATAGGCGGGGAGGCAGAATGATTGAACGGACGACATTTCCCTAACTCCTCTTGGCCAACGCCCAACTCACTTCCCCAAAAGAGCGCACCTGTTCCCAAACGTCCCACATGATTCATAAAGCTCACATCGTTCTATGTTCGCTTGCGCTGTATTAGGGTTTCAAGCGTAATGCTTCTATTTATGTTGACGATTTATATCATCTCATGTTATTATTAATTGAGTTAATATCGCGAAAAATCTCAAATTGATACGCATAGGATAAATTTATCATAAATTCCTTTTTTGACTACAAAAATCTCCAAATTTGTACGATAAATTTACCTTAAACTGATGTATATGATAAATTTACTCTTCTTTAGTCTTTGTTAATTATAACCGTCAGATTGCTGAGTTGGATGACATGTAACGGTCGACGGATTTATTAGTTTGAGATTTTTACTCTCTATTAGTCACATGTGTATCAATTTGAAGTTTTTCGTTGTACTAACCGAATTTAACATAAGGTAAATTTATCATATGCGTACCATTTTGAGATTTTTTGTTGTAAAAAAATTAATTTAGGGAAATTTTATCATTTTAGGATTTTTTTTGATAAAAAATAGTTTGGGGTAAATTTGTTACTAGTGCATCAATTTGAGATTTTTTTGACAAAAAATAATTATGGGTAAATTTGTTATAGACGTACGAGTGTGATATTTTTTGTGTATTAAACCTTATTAATTCAATTTCAAATTATTTCACGAAAAATAAATATTTTAGATCATTCACAAATATATTTAAATTTAAATTATTATCGATAATGAAGTATTTTTCATTGACTATAAAAAAATTATATCAATAACGAAATTTTTTTTTGTCTAAAAAAGTAAGTTATCATTGGCCTGTGTTTAAAGTTTGATTTTTTTTTGTCATGAAATTAGGCCTATAAATTTACTATATGAGATCTCTAGTTATAATTAATTTTTTGTTATTCGGTCCTACACCAAAAGAAAGAAGAGAGAAGTGTAAAAAAAAAAAGTTGACCTGGATATTTTTTTTCATATTATTATAATATTTTAAATAAATTTTTTAAGTATTTTTTATTTTTTTTAAATGTTTAAAATATCGAAAAAAAATTAAAAAATGCCTATACTAGTGCTTACCGTGCTACGTAAGATAATTGACATACATATTAACGATTTTCAATCAAAATTAGCCGAATTTATTCAATTGGCATAAATACAAAATACTTAAGACCGAATTATCATCAATACAAAAGGTTTAGGACTGAATTGACACTAATAAAAAGTTTATGACTTCATTGACACAAATACAAAAATTTTAGGACTGAATTGATATCAATAAAAAGTTTAGTAATTAATTAACGTAAATGCAAAAAGTTTAGAAATGAATTTACATAAAAAAAATTAGTAATTAATTGGCATTAATACGATAGTTTCCCAAAAAACGAAAGGGGACCCACCTCGTCCGCTTCAAAACTTAAACAGTTCTTCTCACGACCCTCAACCCCCGCTTCGTTCGTTTCATCGCTCTCTCTCTCTCTCTCTCCTCTCTTCTCCTCTCCTCCTCCTTTGCCCGACCCGAGAAGAGACAGGCCCCGAATCGGAGTCCGAGAGATGGGCAAGGACCTGACCGACGACCAAATCTCCTCCATGAAGGAGGCCTTCACCCTCTTCGACACCGACGGGGACGGCCGGATCGCCCCATCGGAGCTCGGGATCCTCATGCGCTCCCTCGGCGGCAACCCCACCCAGGCCCAGCTCAAGTCCATCATCGCCGACGAGAGCCTCACCTCCCCCTTCGACTTCCCTCGGTTCCTCGACCTCATGTCCAAGCACCTCAAGGCCGAGCCCTTCGATCGTCAGCTCCGCGACGCCTTCAAGGTCCTCGACAAGGAGTCCACCGGCTACGTCTCCGTCGCCGATCTGCGCCACATCCTCACCAGCATCGGCGAGAAGCTCGAGCCCTCGGAGTTCGACGAGTGGATCCGGGAGGTCGAGGTCGGGTCGGACGGGAAGATCCGGTACGAGGATTTCATTGCTAGGATGGTCGCCAAGTGAGAGCGAGCGTTCCCAAGAGAAAGAGAGGGTAATTTCAAACTTGTGATGTTTGGGTGTTTTTCGTGAACTTGTATTGTTTTGCCCCCCTTTTCTATGCGAGGCGGTGGTTGTTCTCTTTGGTATTTGAAGATCGTGTCCAAGTTGCTGTGGAAGGTCCAATGTGGTAGAGTTGTTTGTCCTCTTTATTGTTTTTTCTCTTCCTAATTTGGCCACTGTGTTGTTAATTCGTTCGATTAATGCATAGTGGTTTATCTTTGCGGGCATGAGGTGTGTTTAACCTTTCGCGAAGGAATGGGGTTTAACTTGATGGATTGGATGGTATTGCAAAGAGGAGCGCGGGTAAGGAAATGGGTTTACGAGTGACAGTTACGAGTTTTCCAGGAGCTAATCTGATGTTGGTTATATGTTTCGGGATCAATGGCGTCCCATTCTTTCCTGGTTGATGAGGTGACTCAGCTTGGGTCTTCTCTTGACGTTTTTACTTGTGTTGGCTGTCCTAGTTTGCACAGTGGCTTGGCTTTGGTTTGTAGAAATTCTTTTATTTTAGAGTTGACCATTTGTCGTGGATACGGTGCAAGCAGCTCTATATCTGAGAAAGCGTTGAAATGCAGCTTGCAGCATAAACATTGCATGCTCCTTTCGGCAATTCTCTGTGTTTTGTGTAGATTATGGGAACTGATGTTGTTCAATGTTGCGAATGCGCCTTTTGACACTGTCCCTTCAGATGTTTTGCGTATGGTTTCAGCCTTGCTCTATAAAAAAGACGCTTCCTGTTCGTATTTTTGAGCTTGGATTGAGGATTCTGAGAACCTAAATTGGCAAATACCTCATATTTGGCGTACTATTTTTTAACTTACTGTACTTTCTCCTGTAAGTTTAATATGGGGCTCCTGAACTAAGTAATTCGACCAAAAAAAAAAAAAAGTAATTGCTCCTTCAAGGTGTGATTTTTAATTCTATTTCAAAGGCAGTAGCCAAGATATGGAGTTGTATGGACTGTATTCAGGGGATCTTAGTGCCCTATCTCTGCTACTTTTATCATAGAGCTATGTTTTTCAATTGTTGCTGCTGTAGTGTGTGCGAGTGCCAGGATTTTTCTCCACGCAGGCTATTACATTTCTGTTTTTATTTTTATGATTTTTTGGGGTCTATCGACCGCCAACCCCAACTAGTTTGGGATAAAGGTGTTGTTGATGTTGTTGATGACGCCATTACATTTCTAAATTCTGGTGATACCTAGTCACCTTTCTCTGCTCCACTGATTCTAGATCTATGTTTCTGAAGTGTTGTTGCCATAGTACGGGCGAGTGGCAGAAATTTTAATCTTTACACGCTTTTGCAGTACTACAGTTGACATGGTAATTAAGCAATTTATAGGTCATTCGACTGAAAGATTCAGGTTATATATGGAAAGTTGAGCCGCGTGCAATGCCAGTTGTGACAACCATGTGCTGATTGGTAACCTTGAAGCCAAGAATAGTCCTGCTTGGACTGGAATAATGAGAAACCTATACGAGGGAACAAAACTGCAGCTGTCGTGGGTTTTGTACTAACCCCTGGTTACAATAAATGGTGCAATAAACTTCAGTTGAAAGTTGCATCTCCTGGATATTGATTACCACCTTGCTCTGGAATCAGTTTCGCTGAAATAGACTTAGCGAAATGATTTCGTGCACACATGCGGGAGCTTGCAGTGGATTGTTGGCCTTTCAATTGTTCTTCCGTTGAAATCTTATTAGTAGTCACTCCCTTCTGCTGCTTCATTTGTTTAATGGATTTTGTAGGGTCAGATGAACCTAATAGTCTGATCTTGTTTGTTGCTGTGAGGCTTTCATAACAAATTCGACATCGCATGGATGGTAATAGGTTGGTAAGTCTGCCCACCGGATGATGGAAGTCATATGGCTGTCGGCTGTGTATTTGGTATGAAGTTGAAACAGTTCAGTGTTATATCTCTTTCCCTTTAGTCAGCAGTCTAACACAATCTGTTCCTGCTACTGGAACGAGAACACTCGTAGCTCTTGTTGATGTTTTTTCCCCCCTTTTGGAGGTGTCATAATATAACTTGCATTTATATATTTAAATCAACTCAAGCCGTTTGCAGACAATGAAAATAAAAAATGGTGCCCAAGTCCAGCCAATCTTTGTAGGTAGGTTCCTATGAATGGGATTGGTTCTCCATAGTGTATCACAGCTTGGGTTGTTGCTTTGCTTACTGCCTGATATTTGGCGGCATGCATTCAGCTCGGCCATTTGAATCGTTTCAATAGCATCTTGAAGGGAGAATTGCCCGTCCAGTAAAATCAATTGGGCCTTTTCTTTATCGTTATACGATTTTGATTCTTTTAGCTATGGAATTTGACGAATTAACCTTTCGTATCTTGAACAGATACTGGAAAACCCAAACTGCCTTTTACTAATTTCATGTACATATGATGCTGCGTAACGTTTTTCCCGGTCATGTTTCGTATACGACGCAAAGTCTACAATCTTTGGGACATGTTTCAACTCTTCCGTACGTTCTTTCAACTTCTTGACAATGCTACGAAGTATCAATAAAATGATAAGTCATGGATTACGGTGAAAATTTTCCATGTCCACTTTCCGACTGTCCTCCAGAATGGACGAGGGGCAGGTCTGCAGTTCCCCAGCCCTCATAATCGCATGGATTTTGTAGAAGAGAATCAGACGCCCGTTCCTTCCCAAGAGTGAGGCCAAAACACAAATTCTGCCGTCTTACCAACAAGAACCCTGTCTGTTCATATTATACAAACCAGAATGCTCGAAGCTTTCAAAATTTTACAGTCTTCACTTCCACGACAAGAAGTCACGAAATGTACAATGACCAGAAAGAAATGCAATGATTGACAATGTGTACTTCAACAGCTCTCAGCGGGTGGCAATGCACCACTCCATGAGGGTGTATGGTCAAAAGCATCAATTTGAATATCAATTGCTCAACAGCTCAAATTCAGCTTAACCCCATCTACAAACTTCTGTTTTCTACAACTTCCCTTTATGATGAATCTCTATCTCCGGACACCATCTTTGACACTGGGGCGCTGAAACTGCAACCCGATTGTCCATGAATTTAACAAATGGAAGCGCGCTGAAAGCTTGTGGCTTGAAACAAAGGTAAGAACTGAAAACACTTTGGGGGGGGGGGGGGGGGGGAGAAGAAGGTTTGCTGGCTCCTCTATCACACCTCAAGTGACTCTGGTTCAGCTCGCTGATTTTCGTCAGTAGCATGCTTTTCTTCAAAACTGTGCGTTCCCAACGTCTCCTGAGGTGGATGTTCGTCTGAATCTTGCTTTTCTTCAAAACTATGAGTCCCTAACGTCTCCTGAGCTGGATGTTCGTCTGTATCTTGCTTTTCTTCAAAATCATAAGACTCTGTCACACCTTCAACTGGAGGTGATCGATTTTCGGAGGGAGGAGGAGGAGACTTTTCCCTATTGTCCTTGGAAACATTAACAGGATCTCCACATTGATTACTGCTGTTGCTGGTACTGACAGCTGTCACAGCTTTGGCTCCTCGAACCAAGTCTGGCCGAGCTTCAACCCCGACCCGTCTGAGATGTAGCTGCCAAGTGACAGTGAACACAGTTAACAATATCTCAATTTTTATCTAGACAAGGGACCAAGAGTACACCAAACAAAAGCATTAATTTGTCAAATTAGACTACCTGAAGATGCAAGTTCACTTCATCTGGGCGAGAAAGAAATGGAAAGTCTCCTCCACTTTTCAAGTGTGCTCTTCTGGCTTCGGGATACCTCTCACTTACTTGATCTTTTAGGTTTTGAGGAGTCGCACAATAGTCGTTTGTCTTCATTGAGAAAGGATATGGCCACAAATCAGACAAATGCATGATCGGCAATATGTACAGATTTCTTTGTAAATACAAGTATGAAACAGTTAATCACCAATATGAATTTACAAATCTATGGTTAAATCAGTTATGCAATACATCAGCTTCTGCAGTGTTTATAACTTTATTTCTTTCTCATTCTTAAAACTGCATTTTGCAGTGAATTCTAGACACATGCCCTTATTATCTATGTTGCACCGACACGATACGCGACACGCGACACGACGCGACACGTGACACGATACGCCGATACGTGAATTCTAAAAAAATAACAAATTCCGACACGTTAGGGCACGTTGTATATTATATGTATATTTTTATAATAATAATAATAATAATAATTTTTATGATTTCAATAATAATATCATGATAAAGAACACAAATAATAAATCCATGTAAGGCTAAAAAGCAACATTTCATTCCATCAATGTTTCGAATTGAACAATTCAACTACATTACCTTTTAATAATCCATAAACTTGGAAGAAAAAAAGATTAGGTCTAGGGATTTATTTCACTTCCATTTTTACCCTCAATTTTTTATTATTTTCCTAGATTGCCCTTGAGACACGCGTGT
Source organism: Rhodomyrtus tomentosa (assembly GCA_028455895.1). Classification (NCBI taxonomy): domain Eukaryota; kingdom Viridiplantae; phylum Streptophyta; class Magnoliopsida; order Myrtales; family Myrtaceae; genus Rhodomyrtus; species Rhodomyrtus tomentosa. The sequence continues at coordinate 30,051,897 of JAPCWY010000008.1, forward strand.
CCGAGCGTGTCCCAACCTTTGACCACGTGTCGAAATTTCGGATATGCGTTGACCGCGTGTCCAAGCGTGTCGGTGTCCGATACGTATCGGGTACGTAAAAAACTCCAGGGAGTGCGTGTCCGTGTAACATAGCTTATTATCACAGATGAAAAACACACCCACAACAAAAATTACAATGAGGTTTCAAGCAGAAGAGAATGAGACAATTTTCACGTTTCCCCGCTTCCGATACGAGAGAAATTCCCCAAGGACTTAATAGACAACTTGTTCACTACTATATCAACATTAATATCAACAACACCTTTATCCCAAACTAGTTGGAGTCGGCGGTTGATGAATCCCAAAAAATCATAAAAATAAAAATAAAAATAAAAATAGAAGCAGAATCAAGAGAGAGAGAGATAAATGTGTAAAAATAAATAAACAAATATATATATATATATATCCATCTATACATTACCCCTCCACAATACTAATAGACTTCTTCCATTCCGTCCCAAGGCAAACCGTACGTCAATCTATTTCCCACTCCATTAAATCTTGTTTTACTGCTTTTTCCCCAAGTAAGTTTCGGTCGACCTTTTGCTTTCTTCGCGTTATGCTCTTGATAGCAAACTTCTGTCCGTACCGGTGCATCCAAGGACCTTCGAAGTATATGCTCAAACCATCTCAATCTATGCTCTTTCATCTTTTCCGCCACCGGTTCTACTCTAACTTTTCGTCGAATCTCTTCGTTCCTTATTTTATCCATCTTTGTATGACCACATATCCACCTTAACATCCTCATTTCCGCTACTCTCATTTTATGCTCATGTTTCCTTTGTGCTGGTCAACATTTAGCTCCGTATAATATGGCAGGTTTGACCGCTGTTCTATAAATTTTTTTTTTAACCAAAGAGGAATTTGCGATCACACAAGAATCCTGATGCACTGCGCCATTTTATTCAACCTGCTCTGATTCTATGGCTTACATCCTCATCAATCTCCTTCCTTTTGCAATATTGATCCTAAATATCTAAATGTATCTTTTTTGGGTACCTCCCGTCCGAGAATATTTACGGCTTTTTAATCCCCTCTTCCTGCCGTGTCAAACTCACACTTCAAGTATTCCGTCTTAATTCGACTTAGCGTAAATCCTTTAGACTCTAACGTGTTTCTCCATACGTCTAACTTAGCGTTAACTCCAGTCCTGGTCTCATCAATAAGCACAATATCGTCTGTAAATAGCATACGCCACGGCACCCTCATCTTGAATATCTATTTGCAGACGATATTGTGCTTATTGTTCACTGCTGTAGACAATAAAAAAATAAAATAAGGTCACTTACATCCATTATGGTGATAAATGAATCTGACAGCAGAAGAGATCCAACTGAAGCAGCATCAACCATCAAAGTTAACCTGGAGGCTAAGTCTTCCCTGGAGAGAGTCTCAACCTGTCAATTACCACATATTGTTTGTGTTCAAATATCAACAAAACTAATCCACAGTGAGATTCCTGTTTTAGTTAACATTAGAGCAGCAAATTCAATCGTGGAGATGGGCAGGTAATTCATTCGAATCATGAAGTCCGTAAAATAAACAACAGATATATAAATCAGGCAATGCATATGCCCATTATTCGCTTCCTCTAAAACTTGATTGTTGGGGAATAAGTAATTCAAATGAAAATGAAATAAGGACGTACAAGCTGTTTTAAACCACCATCTATGCAAATTAACATCCTACTTAAGATAGGGTCATGATGTCACGCAGACAACTAGAGTAAATAGACCTTGTTTGCTATACCTGAGAGACGACAAAGTCGACAGAATCAGCAATGAATGGTTCATGAGGGCCATCACGAATCCCAGTTAATACATAGCGCTTAAGCAAAAAAGAAGGGGTCCAGCCAACACTGCACAAGTTAATACCAGAGTTTCAACCAGCTGAATGCCAGATTTAGTATCAAATGCTTCCATACTTAGAATAGTATCAGTATTAAACATGCAATATTGCTCCATACAGATGAGAAAGTGTTTGTATGAGCTCCCAATAAACTCCTTATTCAGAAGGTTTAAACGTAAGAAAAAACCTAACATAGAGCTTCAAACAGGTTACTCAATATATCCTAAGAAGGCAGGACAAGCAATTGGTGAGGCTGCACCATCGCAACTGAAATGAGGGGAAGTTCCACCAGGAATGCTATTTCACAGGATTAGCACACCAGCTAAGTGATTTGCATATGTATTTAGTCAAACTTAGCAACACCCATACAGGAACTAATTTAAAATTTTAGCAATTTTGCTAGTCATTTCGGCATTTGCAGGACGAACAATTATAGTATTATCTGATTGAAAATACAACCTGACAAATTCATATCAAATGAAATGCCAGCGTAGTCTTAATGCATGTCCATCCTTATAAAGATCTCTACAGATAGAAATGATGGATCGTCATGAATGGAGATTGAAATAAATGCTCAGGGCTATATCCATCTATCAAGAGAATTGAGATATCAAACATACATCGGAGCCCATGGCATTGCAGCAGAAAAGCTCTGTGTTTCCAAGAATGTATTGGATAAAATCAATGATCTGACCCGCCTGGGACGATGTTGAGCAAATAGTTGTGCTAGAAAGCCTCCCAGAGAGGTGCCATAAAGATGTATCTGCCAAAACCAAGCTAATGGGTTCATGGAACATCCTAAACATAATTAAGCTGTCAGCCAATAACCGACACAGAATGTATGAAGAAATACACTTTCGGATACACATTCAGCATTGCAGAATGAACCAGCGGGTGTAATTACTTCACTAAAAACTTCATCCATAAGCATAATTAGCCAAGTTATCCCAACAAAGTTCCATCATTAATGTAAATCAATTCCAAAATATGGTATCTGAGAATGATGCCTATGAACGACAAGAGTTCAGGAAATCATGTAACAAGAATACCACAAAGTCACAAATCAGCAGCCTTGAGTCTCGCAAACAATAAACAAATGCCAAGCAGATAGTAACTCCATATCCAAAAGAGAACTTACATGATGAACGTCGATAGCATCCAAGAACTTTTCAAATGCTTGAATCCATTCATGATGGTTCCAAACACGTGGAATATCAACAGAAATCACCCGATAACCCTGAAATTTTTTAAATTAGGCCAATTTTAGAGAACTTACGTTCTGTATCCTTGAAACACCATCACCAAAGGAGTTTGTAGTCCATTGATCAACGAGTGGTCAAAGTGTAAGATAGTAAAAAGTGAACAGTAGAAAACTATAAATTTCTCATCATTGAATCATGTTGCAGCTGCTGAAAAAAATCTATGATACTGAAGTAATTACCTTCATCGCCAAAGACATGACCTGCTTGTAATAGACATCTGCCGTTCCTGCTGTGCCAGGAAGACAAATAAGTGGTGGCACCACTTTTGGACCAAAATCGTAATATCTCCATTGCTTTACGCCAATCTGGAAAAAGAAAAACACATCAGTTAGGTAGCAATGAAACAACATAATGCATGGAATTTTGCTAAAGCAAGCTCAGAAGTTGGGGCTCAAGGGTGCCGTTTAAAACCTGACAACTTTAGCTTAGAGGACGAGGATAGCCAAGGTTCTTGTGAGGATTACAAATGGCAACTTTAGCTTAGAATACGAGGATAGCCAAGGATCTTGTGAAGACTACACATGGCAACTTTAGCTTAGAATACGAGGATAGCCAAGGTTCTTGGAGGACTACAATAAACAATTGATAAGCTATATGAAAAATTGACCACAGAAGCAAATCAGTACTCTTGATGATTTGAATTCGTGAATGTTACATGAAGCTATTTCAGGCATCAAGTTTCAACAAATTGTCAAAAGAAAAAGAATTTCAGAACCTCTGATATAATAGACAGATAAAGGATCTCCCATAGCATGAAGCTACTAGCTATGACGCACATCCCAGAAATTAAAAGGAAATGACACCATTGAATCAAAACTATCAAATATTACCATTCATTTCTAAAATCAGAAACGTGTGAGATGTCAAACACTCTATGGAACTTTACTAGGGGCATGACATGCTACTGCATATCACGGAAGCAAGCATCTGCTGAAACCACCGTAAGCTACCGAAGATCCAGCATTACTCGCTTAATATCTTTGTTGAACTTAAACCCCAGATATAATGGTCAATGGTAAATATTACATTTACCGTTATTTTCTCACCTCACGACTATGATTAAATCCAGAGTCAGAGTGTAATATTATTTAAACTCTACAACATATCATTATTGAAGAGGCCACCGCCAAACACAAGAATGACTCACGACTAGGGCTTTATAATCCTGTCGCAGTGTTGGCCCCTGTTTTTTTGGGTTCTTTGGATTAAAATTGCTCATCTAGATCAAATCACAGCATAAAGATTGGAGATGAGAACCTGATATAATCAAACAGAACACCAAAAAAGGGGTTGATTTGAGAAACCAATCGGTCAGCATCACATGGGTTGATCTGTGAACTATCGAGCATAAAAATAACATAGATGTAGAGAAAGAATGACTTTTTTGCCAGAATTAACCATCTCACTGAAGTCATTACTGCGTGAACACACCGTGTTCTTGGACAAAAGTGTAGAGCTCCACTGGACTAATCGAGCAAGAAACAATAACAAGAAGAAGCCCATGTCATAAACAGTAAACCAAATGCAGCAAATCAAGAATTGACCAAAATGAAGGAAAAAAGTAGACACAAATGCCAACATAAGCACACAGGCGCGCGCGCACTAACAAAACGAAACTAATCCCGCAAACCAACTACGACAATTCCAAAATGAGAAATTCAAATTCGAGATCGAGCGAGCGAGAGAGAGAGAGAGAGAGAGAGAGAGAGAGAGAGAGAGAGACTCACGGGGATCTTGTGAAGAGGGACCTGAGACTTGAAGTGGACATAATCCCCGGGCGCCGAAGAGACGCCTTTCATGGCTCAATAACCCCGCGGTCGTCGTCGACACAGACCCATCTATCGAAACATCAGGTTGAAAGCCGTCTTGTGACCGATTTCGCCGTTCAAACAATCATTGACGATGCTGGGATTGTTCTTGGTGTTTTGCCGGGCCGTCTTTGTCAGCAAAACTCTCGTCTTGTCTTCTTCGCTCCCAATTAATCAATTCCACAACTCAATCGATGAGTGGGAATTGAGGAGAGAGAGAGCACGTGGGACGTGGATGGAGTTGGAGGTGAAGGTGGAATCAATAGACAGTCAATTGACGGAGCGCTCATCAACAGCTCGTCAGCGTTCCTTCGTATTTTTGTTATATTCCATCTCTGTCCGAGCGAAAGAGCGATTTTACGTTGTCCATGAAAACTAGATGCATCTTTATTGCGCTATACCAAGAACAAGAACGCCAGAATTTGCAAAACGCCATTACTGCACTTTCTTCCAAAAACTCGCATGATGCAACAAGAGACCAGGCCCAACGAATTCGCTTCCAAAGCCCAGAAACGTCCTCAACAGGCCCGCCCGATTCCCAAGCACCACCTCTCCAGGTGTCCATGTCCAAGCAAAGTCCTTTTTTGGGTCGGAAAATGTCCGAAGAAGTTCACTGGGGCAAAAACACAGAACTAATGAAATGTCGCGGATCATCAGAGCTAAAAGCATCCCATAAGGGCCATAGAATTAATCTATCCATTCCACGCTAAGTGCTGATATCCTAAGCACTTAGCCAGCTCAGGATTTGAAATCAACCAGCTAGATCCCCTCCTTCCTAAAGCCATCGAGCAGTCTAATTTTGATCGCAATTTTGGCACGCTTGACAAGTCTCTCAGCCTGAGCTATCCTCGACTAATATGCAGGGCACCCTTTTTCCGTCCTTCCGAAGAAAATAAATTGCTTCATTTCTTTGTCCAATTTATACTTTGTGTCGTCTGATCCATGATCAAGTCTACATAGAACAAATGACATCTTTGATTCTTTCGACCATGTTTACATCTTGATATTAAGTGCTGATTTACATTGAAATTAACTTGTTAGCAAAGACTCAGAAAAAGTAAAATGAAGAGACTTTATCTCTTTTGGCTGGAAATATATTAGTATTTAGCAACAACACATGATGGAGACTGTTTCTTATTCTCTCTACCTAGTAAGATCACTAGATTAGGATTAAAGGTTTTTCCACTTTCATCTTGTAAATTTTCGATATGTATTTTGACTACTTTTGAAAAAAAAATTATGAAAAAAGATTGAAACCTATTGCAATTTTGCCAATTCAATACTAAACCTTTTCCTTATGCCAGTTCAATCCTAAACCTTTTGCTTGTGGCATTTATGTTAATTCAATCTATTCAGCCGGCATTGACACCGAAGCTGGCTAGTGCTAACGTGGCTACCGAGGTAAATTTTAATAATGTTTTATTTTTTCCTTCTTCTTTTTTTTTTTTTGTTTTAGGTTCTCCTTCTAGCCGATCGTCGGATTGGAGGAGAGGGCTGGTGGGCCACTAGCGTCGCCCTCATTGGGCGAGGCCGACTACACCATGGCGTCACCGTTGCCGGTTCCTTCCTCTGACTTGCACCCTTCGAATCTCTCATTGTCGCGACCCATCTTAATCTCTATAAGTATCGTGTTTGTGAGCTAACGGATTACTAAAGCTTAAAGACGGACTTAGCTTGGTCCTCCCAGACCCATATCAAATGGTGGCAAGATAAAATTGGATTTGATCTTTATATAATCGGTGACATGTGTATGTGCACATGCATTGGAGTTGCAACCAGTCTTTGGGAAAGGTAAACCATAAACTTTATCGAACGATTGGAAAAAACTATTCAATTTTACACAACTAAAGATTTTTAAGACTTGTTTATGCTGGTTGAATAATTAAAATGCCCTTTCGGTACCCAACCTATTGATATTCCTCAAATGACAATACATTTTGTTTATCAGGTATCAAACCGATGCTAGATAATCATGCATAATGATTTTCTGTCATTTTCATGCAGTTACGTCCTTAATTCTTAACCTAGCATTTAGGAAAGAAATTAATAGGCAATTTATTGAAATATAGAGATGTGATTAAACACTCAAATATCTAAAGATACCTATTGATTGAAAAATAAATAAGCAAGCCAATCAATATAGGTTACAATACCAAATAATCGAAGAAAGCGAGGGCGAGCTAGATAGTGAGACAAGCGGGTGAGAGCTCAAGGGAAGGGAAGGCTTCGCCAAAGATAGGAACTCGGCGAGACTTGCGAGAGAGAGGAGGAATCTGCGGGAGGGGGAGCCACCCAGAGGGAAAATGTGAGGAAGAAGAGGAGCTTCTTGTGAGGGGTTCTCAAAAAATGAAGCAACAGAGAGAGATGAGAGAGAAATAGGGGTTGCCATGTGTCCTCCCCACGTGCACTTGTCCTCCATTCGCAGGGCATGTGGACACTCGGCCATTATGCAAAAATACAGGCTTCTTCAATCCACTAGCTCTAAATTTCACTAGTTATACCTATTTTTCATGCAAACTTGGCTCTACATGTCCAAAATTACTACATATCATCCATCAATTTACTACTCATGGATTAAGCGCACTTGCTAACAAATTTTAACTTTACTATGAACTAACTCGAGACCAAAAGCACGAACTAAAAAATAGTATTTTTGATCAATTGGTGTCACGCCCATTAGCTTATTTAGTTCAATACCCATTGCGCCACTAATTAAGAGTCCCAAATCCTAACCACCATTACTCCGAGTCCAAATTAACCATTCCCCTCATAAATTTAAGTCGGGGGAAATTTAATTCGTCACAAGCGCTGATATCATTAATAATGCGATCCACAGGAGTAATAATCAATGACGATATGAAGTCAAACATGATAGCATTATGGTTAGTAGAGAAGAAACACTGAGGATGATGACAATCAATATCACACTTCGTAGTTGGGTTAATGCTAAGCATGAACTAGTTCGGATCGGTCATGGTGATGAGGGGAAGGCACGGGTAGTGCTGCTAGAATGACTTAATGAAGATACGGTTGAAAGGAGTTTTAGAGGCCCGGATCGTCCACTTGTCCCTCAATCTGTATCTCTAGTACCATTTGATTCTTTCCCTAAAAGAAAGAAGTCTACGATCCTGGGGAGTAATCAGTCGAACCAAGCAACACTGAGATCTTCATTGCTGCGGGATAGCTTCAAAGCACTATTGAATCCTTTGGACAATACCTAAAGCATATCGAATGATCAATTGCCAACCTTCGATGATAGAATCTTGTTCGTAGACAACATTATTGTTGATACGTCATAATAGAATCGTTTAAAGCTCTGGATTCCGCAAATAAAAGCTATAGAAGGACTGTTGAAAGTCGACATTATACACAGTACAGACGAGATAAAACATTTTCTGGAATCATTCCTTGCATGTGAATTGAAGCCATACCATTTGATCTTTTGACAAAAACCGGAGTCGTATTACCTGACCCGCTGACCTGACATGTACGGTCTGTCTTTGATTAGGACTTGTAATATTTATCTTTGGCCTGGATCAGTACTATTTGTTGTTTCCCACGCCGATAATGATCTCTAGTGTATCTGACGACCAGTTGTATGTCCTTGGTGGCCAGCCAAGCATCTTTGAAGATCTTCAACAGTTAGGATGAAGGTTGAAGGTCTATACAAGTGGAGGATGGCTAAAGAGCAAAGTATGATGTGAAATGGGTTATTGGGAGCTAAGTTGGAGACTGAAAAAGCGACCAAAGAGTTATAAAGAACCTAGCGAGCCTTCTCAAAATCTCAAACTCCTTTGAGCTCCCTATGTAACAAGCATCACTGCTCATTCTCTGTTTTTGTCTATGATCACTGTAATAGCCTGAGTAATCAACAATCATTTTTTTAATCAGCAATCATTATTTTAACTCTAAGAAAATTAATACCTTTAACCATGGTTGAATCAATTCCCTTTGTTCATTCTTTCTACTTACCGATTGAAGTAGAGACCTTCTTTAAAAGGCAGGAAGATCCCACTCATTCACCACTTCATTCTTTCATTTTTGAATTTCATGAGTAAGAACATAATGACCTCACTCTATTTACTTCACTTGTTCACTTTCATTTACCCCTTCAACTTTCATTTTCCATTCTACAAGTAAAAGCAAAGGTTCCACATGAGTGATATTAAAGTTTCTATCTTCATTGTTCGAGTTCGAACGAGGTATATTGTGATTCCCATAACTTTCTACCTATGGATTTTGTCATTTTCAAAATAAAGCATCATTGATTTTTGATCTTTTTTGTTTTTGTTTGAAGGGAAATAAAGTTTTGATTTTTGGCTCAAGTCATTTTCAAGGTAAGTGAAAACTCTAAGCGTTAAGTTAGAATGATCTACTTAGTGCTTTTGACTTGATGCTCGTTGTCTGCTAGTATTAGTTGCATTTGATGGTGAACATGAAAGATATCCAGGTTTGTAAGTGACTTGGTATACTAAGAATTTGTACTTTTGATTTGTATCTTTTTGAAAATGAGTTGTTTGATTAATTTTATATGAGAATCGGTAGTACGTTGAATTTAAAAAGTGAAAAAATGGCTATATATTGGCATTATTGATGATATGGAGGCTATTGGTTGAGGAATGGGAGATATCAAACTCCTTTGTAAAGTTACCGATTTAAAAAAAAAAAAAAAAACTTACCGATTTATGCGACCAAAGTCAACATTTCTGGTCGATGGTCAATAACATTGACCAAATTTAGAATTGGTAGATTTTCAATACTCTGTATATGTATGTGGTCATGTTTGGTTCAGTATTGGGGCTCTAAAATCCCTTGGCCAAATGCAAATGATGTTTGATTCATTTTTGGCTCATTTTGGGGAGATACAATTGCATATTTCCAAAGTCCTTTAGCCCAAAGTTTATCTAGAGATACTTTGGGAAGTGACATCTTAAATACAACTAATTTTTTTTTCTTTTAACTTTGTTGCCTCCACTCGCTGTCATCCGCTACTGCCAATTGTCACCGACCGCTGGCCGCTGGTCATCGATTGTCGACCACCGACATGACGGCCGTCGCCTGCTGCAGTCGCCGACCAACGCCAACGACTCCGTCGACTGCCGCTATTGCCGCACGCCACCCTCTAATTAACGTCGCTGCCGACCGCCTTTTGCCAACCATCACTTTTTCTTAAAAAATTAAAAATACTTTACAGAAGATATTTTTCACTAAACGATATTTACATCAAAGTTGTATTCCAATGTGTTTTTAAAAAAACATTGCACCAAATACTACTTGCATTTTGAAAAAGGCCATTAGCCCAAAAATATTTGCATTTACTTGAAGTCCCTTAACTAAATGTTGAACCAAACAATACCTATATATAGAGAGAGAAAATAATAATAATATAATTATAGATTTCGCGGATGCATGTTACCAATTTCTGCAAATGTTGATCGACTATGGTAAGTCATCAATCAGGATATAACAATGTCATGATAATTATTTTATTAATATAATAATAAAATGTTATATTTTATGTGAAAAAAAGAAAGAGATGAAAATTTACTGACTGCATGCAGGTTACAAGTTCAATGTGCTCATTTTCTGAGTTGACGAAGTGATGTAAGAAAACGATTATGATTGGATGATGTTGTAATGTTGATTTATAATTTTTTCATGGGTACCATCCTTGCATGATAATTAAGCAAAAGATGATAAAAATGCTCCGTCGTCCACGTGATGGTGGCAATGATGCCGTGGTGTTGCAATGGCCCGTGTGTCGGGATGCCCTATGGGCAGATATTATAGGATGCCGCTAGTTGTGATGTCTCATGTTTTGAGATGCCTCGGAGTAGAGATGCTCAGTGTGGCGAGATGGCACGAGAGTGTTCGGGATGAGAGATAAAGTAATGAATAAGAAGCATGCTCACACACATATATTTATTTGCATGAATAAGACACTAGGTGATGCTACTACATTGTAAGATGACATGACGTTTGTCTACATCGTATATACGACATTATGCAACATTTATGAAAGATAATAATGCATATGCTCATGCATTTATGTTTTTCTTTGAATGCTTGTGGTTAGGAATATCAGGCTAAACGATAAGACGATCACTTGCCTTAGATTAGAGATTTCATTTACTTGGTCTTGGCTTATCCCTTTATTTTTCAAATATGTAGGATGGATCATCGACCACCACCATTTAAAGACGCGGTGCATCTAGAACATATTTATGAAAATGTTTTTATTCTCGAGCAAGCTATAGTGTATATTAAATATACCTCTTATATATGGATCGACATTAGACTTGTGGAATGGGTTCCTCACCTCTATGTTACCTAGTAAATTAATATTGAGGGCGAGTTAGTAGGACCGATAAGGGGTTTTGATGATCCTCCATGTTTTGATGATGATGGTCCATCGATGGGTGAAGTTGTTATCCTTAGGTGATATACCGATGTTCGTACAAGCAGGCTTTTGGTGATAGAGGAGTGAAGTGGAGGGAATAGGTGACGCTAACCCTTTTCCCAGCTTTATATAATTTTTGTTTTGTATGACGTGATAACTATGTTTATAAAGTATAAATAAGTGCAATGTCTATTTGGTAAATTAATGATACTTTAAAAGATGCAAATATACCTTTTTTCGGTCATATCTTATTAACTTGTGCAATATGTGTCAGGATGTTGTGAAAAAATTTATTATGCTTTTGCATGCTAACAATTGATAAAGAAAATATATAAATAGAGATGACATATGTAGCACATGACGTTCTAGGGCTTCAAATATAGCATTATGAAAATAATAATAATGATAATTCCGTGAGTAACTTACACTTCAAATAATGAAATATAACCCATTGTATATTGTGAAAACTTTGGGCTAACCTGACCCGACTCATCTGTACTCGTGCAATTTTAAACAGTCATGCTCGTCTAACGTGGAGCTAAACTCATCTCTAAGGGCAAAATATTTTACTCTCACCATTCTGAACTAAAATACCACCAAAGGCAGTTCTACATGTTCTACAGCCAACGCTATATATTATTGTTAGCTTTGACCGCTATTCATCTACACGGCTTTAAGTGCGTCATGTTAGTTTAAGGTTGCGTAAGACTTATCTGCCGCTGACCAAGCTCATGCATAGGCAACGCGAAATCTATATTCTATATCCAACTATCTTATATCCAACCCGCACTTAGGATGCAAATTTTCGGTAAATGATACCTAGTGAAATTAGGAGTGAAAAGTGAGAAATTTTTTTCCAATTTTCCTGGGTAAGAAAGGAAATCAATTTTTTTTTAGTAATGATATGTTCACTAAAAGTCCTAAAACTTGTCATGAAAGTGCAAACGAGTCTTAAAACTTGCAAAAAGTACAATCAAGTCCCCTATGAATCCTTCCATTAACACCGTCAAGTTATAGAACAGAAAATGATGTGACATTTTAAAATTAATTTCATTTTCATATGTGGAATTTTTAATTATTTTCTTTTTCAAAATCTTATTTATATTAGATTAGAAAAATGAAAAAAAAAGCTAAAACATTATTTGAAAAGAAAAACAAATTGGAAAAATGGGCAGATGCCTTGCCGCCGCTGCCGCTGCCCATCACCAAGGGGGTCGGTGACCTAGGTGAGGTTTGGCCAACCTTGGGCGATGCCTTGCCTGCCCGGGCGAGTCGATAAGGCCTTGCCCAGATTTGGGTTGAAGATCCATCCCTTTGGCATCTCTTTATTTACTTCACTTCTCTTTCTCCTCCTCTTCCATTGTTTGAATCTCTAATCTCTAATTTGATCCTAAAGACCAAGAAACGAGTTCCTAGGTCTTGATTTTCTCTTGAGTATTGGGATTCCACCAAGAAGAACTTTGCAATTTTCGTGTTCCTACCAATTTTTGTCTGCTCAATGAGTGAATTTTAACCTTCTTTCAACAAAAGTTACCATTTTTAAGACTAAGTACGGACTGGGTTAACGATCGTGGTTGAGAAGAGAGACTAGGCTTGGATCTATGTTGTATATAACATTAACGAGTGGCAGATGCGACTCTTTTTCTCATTCCATGTCCCCGTCGTCAACCCAAATCTAGAAGATGCCTCGCCTACATCCAACGAGCCTTGTCAACCCTCACCTAGGGCCGGCAACCCTTGCCCTAGGCTGGCGACCACTGTCGGTCCCTCGGCGATGGGTAACGGCGGCGACAGGGCCTCACCAACGAGGCCCTGCGTTTTTTTTTTTCGCAGTATCATTGTTTTTCTTTTCAAATTTTTTCAATTTTTAACTTAACATAAATAGATTTTGAAAAATAAAATAATAAAAAAATATAACGTAATATAATAAAATTAATTAAAAAATATTATGCCATCATTTTCCGTTTGTTAAATTGACAGTGATAATAAAATGGCTCGATTGAATCAATTTGATAAATTTTAGGATTTGATTGCATTTTTTTTCAAATTTTAGGATTCAATTATATTTTTTTAATAAGTTTTAGAACTTCTAGTGCGTATGACAAGTGCCGCCAAAATCGGGTTTTGTTTCGAGGACAATGTTAATGTGGACTGGGCCCTTGGCCTCCCGAGCCCAAACTTGGGTCCAACTTAATATACGTCGGCTCGGTCCGATCAAATCGTGCAGAAAAGCACGACCCGGCCCATACATGGTTCGGCTTTCTCATATTTTCAGTCTTCGGAGCCTCCGCATGAGTTTACATGCGTTGGAAATTCTGCCATTCTCCCCCTCCTCTGGTTCTTCTTGTTCATCGTCCTCGCCTTCTTTCACTCCTTGTTGTTGTTGTTGTTTGTGGTGAGCTCGGCCACAGGGAGAGAGAGAGAGAGAGATGAGCGGGCACGACTCCAAGTACTTCTCCACCACGAAGAAGGGTGAAATACCCGAGCTCAAGGAGGAGCTCAATTCCCAGTACAAGGTCCCAGTCTCGTCTCGCATTTTTGTTCGCCGTTGATATCTGATTTTCACTGATTCGTTTCTCTGCCTTTGCTTGCGCGGTGCTTGTTCTGCTGATTTGATTAAGGATTATCGGTTAGATCTGTCGGTTTACACCCTCAGTGCTCGCTTGATTCCTTTGAATTATTGATCCGATTCGGGCTTTGAGGTTGTTCATGGCCTGTCCGGTTGTAGTTTTTGTTATTTCTGTGTCGGGCGCCCGTCCTTCTGCTTGATCTGGGGAGAAATCGCGGGAAAATGAGTTAGGATTTGGGTCCGTACAAGCTCTGGTGAAATCTGATTTCGACTCTTGTATCGGTTGTAGTTGATTGGAGCGTTATGGAGCTCTATATAGTTAGATTTGCCTAGGATAAGTCTTGATTTTCTTTTTGTTCCGTAAATTGTATGCTTTTGGTCTGTAACGGACTTGTATGAATTGGTCTTTGATGCACAAGAGGATCACGGGATACAGCATTTCTCTGTGTTGGCATGATAGATCTTTAGTTTTGATTTCTAGTTGTCTTCTCGTGGCTAAGACAGTTGCTTTCATAACAATATTGCATGCTGAGAACTTTGGCACAGCTGGTTATGTCAATGAATTTTATGCAGTTCAATCTTAGACCATGTTGAGACTGGATTGAACCATGGATACCCCAGAAAGGATAATCATTTCTTTGTATGTATTTATGTAGTTGATGCAAACATACTAACTTTCCATGCTTAGTGTGCTGAGTTGGTAGATACGTTGTAGCTTAATATCTGATAAGTATCTTAGCTGGTTGTGCAGTTTTAGAGAATTCAATCGAAAGCTTGGTTACATTTTGAAATTTGTTTCAGTATGTTTTTTTCTTTTGGGTAAGATACGTGTGATTGTTTCAGTATGTTAATCCTTGCGATTATCTATTTGTTGGATACTGCTTTTACTTGATATTGACATCTGTGATTCCTCACTACATTATGCAGGATAAGAGAAAAGATGCTGTGAAGAAAGTAATTGCTGCAATGACGGTGGGAAAGGATGTTTCTTCACTATTCACTGATGTTGTAAATTGTATGCAAACAGAAAACTTGGAGTTGAAAAAGCTCGTGTATCTGTATCTGATCAATTATGCGAAAAGTCAGCCTGACTTGGCGATACTTGCAGTAAATACGTTCGTGAAGGTAGGCGTTATGATTGCTGTTCTGTATCTTTTGGCATGACCATTTTATTAGATTTGTTCAATATTATGAAAATGGTTTTCCTAATTGTCTTCCAATCTATCCTACAATAAGTACGAGAATTCACATGCACATAATAAAGTTATTCTTGCAGATTAGACAAGTTATGTTGTTTTCAACGAATTTGGGCAGGATTCGCAGGACCCAAATCCCTTAATTCGTGCTTTGGCTGTACGGACTATGGGATGCATTCGTGTTGATAAAATAACTGAGTATCTCTGTGATCCCCTTCAGCGATGTCTTAAGGTTAATTTGAATCCTTTACTTACAACTGTTTTTTCTTTAATATCTTGGCTATAGAAATCTAGAATGCATGTATAAGCTGGTTATGTGGGTTATTTTCTGAGCCTTCTGCCGCCTCTGACTATGAATTACACCGACATTTCGATTGGTTGGTTCGCCACCTCATTGTTCCTTCCTGACCTGCTGATCGTTTGCTTATCTTTGGCTTATTTATCAGGATGATGATCCATATGTTCGTAAAACAGCAGCAATATGTGTTGCCAAACTCTATGACATTAATGCTGAATTAGTGGAAGACCGTGGTTTTCTAGAATCTCTAAAGGATTTGATCTCTGACAACAATCCAATGGTTGTGGCGAATGCCGTTGCTGCTTTGGCTGAGATTCAAGAGAATAGTAGCAGACCCATTTTTGAGATCATTAGTCACACACTCTCGAAGCTTCTTACAGCTCTAAATGAATGCACTGAGTAAGTCTGCATTTAAAGACTTTTTATATGTCATCTCTCGCTTTTTTCCTATCTTCCTTAGAAAGAAAGCTTGTACTTTAAGTATGGAGATCTACTTATTTTTATCTGCCATGTTCATACTTCATGGTGAAAAGAAAATGCTGAATATCATTTATGTTGGGGCAAATTTTTTGTTCTTTTTTGTCTCGTCCTGTTGGCTCTTTTACCAATGAAGTGTGTACTGTTGGAAGTGCGCTTCGTATTAGGAAATTAATGTTGGTCACTGCGTAATCCAATGGCTTAGATTGTGATTTGGTCTTAGCTTCGAGAATTATGTTTGTTAGGAGCCGATTCATGGAGGAAAAGTTGCTAATTAGTGGTGAGATGTTCATTCCAATAGGTCACTCATGTATGCTGGACTAATTCACAAGCATCGAGTCTCATGATACATTGTACCTATGCTCCTAGAAAAAGTGAACCGATGCAGATATCTGCTGCAAGTTGTTTAAGTTCTCCCAAGTGCCCTCCTTTTACTTTTCCAATGTTAATACACGTACAGACTTATAATATTTTGATTATCGAATAAGGGTATCAATTGATTGTTCTATCTGTTGGTTTTGTCATGATATGGCTTATCAATAGTTTGCCCCTAGCATTATCAAAGGGCCCTATAGAACATGTTAATTCATCATTCTTATGAGAACATGTACATTCTAATTGAGAAAACTGCAGGGATCAAATCTTGGAGTCAATGTTTTGTGCTTGAATCTCTTCTCACCTCAGTTCGCGTGACTGATTATGAGTGCGAGAGTATTATGCAGACCATCTTGTGTTGCCTTTGTTTCATGAGCGTATTATGATGGTAGTAGAACTGGAATGAGTGGAAATCTATAGAACGACTGTCAAGCAATAAGGTTTGAATGGATTTGCAATGTGAACATCTACGTATTTCTGAGCGCATACATAGGACTTGCTAGCTGTCTGTTGCTTTTTGCTGCTTTGGCAGTAATTTTGATATGTCAATACCATCTTATGCCATTGGGTTTATTTTTCCATATAATTTTAGTGTTCTTTTAGTGTACAAAGTTAAGAGTTGACTTTTTGGGGAAAAGAAAACAGAATGAATTGAATTTTAGCCACAAGAAGACCTTTAGACTATCCACGCCACCAAATGCTTGCAATGCCATGTATGAGCCTCTCATCCAGGCTTTGGTTTGTGTCTCTCGTCCATGTGGGTTTACGCAAGGTTTATCTACCTAAGATGGCTTAATTACTCATAAAAAAAGAGAGAGAAAGAAAGAGAATGGATACAGCATTTTTTTATTTGGTCCATGTCCTTGCAATTGATCATTCGCCAGTGGATCAATGTGATGACTCCATCACAAGTTCTGTTTAGCATGATGGATGGAACTGCAAATTGTAAACATGGTTAAGTCAGCTGTTCTTTCGGATGTTGGTTTGTACAAATTCTGCTTTCAAAGTTTGCATCTGTGATGGGTGCTATGGCAACACTGTTAACTTGGAAACTTTAAAGCATAGTGACAGGATTCACATTTAGCATTAGAGCACTTTAGAAACGTTTGAAAACTATAGCAACCAAAAGCTGGTTTTTGCATAAAAGTGCAATGGACCCGTGACAGGGCATCTGATCAGGTTTAAGCATATCCCCGTGTTCAGTAGCTAGATAATATATTCACATGCTACACGTTTATGATGTTATGTCCGTTTCTTGTTTAGATGGGGTCAAGTTTTCATATTAGATGCCCTCTCCAAGTACAAAGCTGCTGATGCTCGGGAAGCTGAGAATATAGTGGAGAGAGTCACTCCAAGATTACAACATGCAAATTGTGCTGTTGTACTTTCAGCTGTTAAGGTATCTGTACGAGTTATCATTGTTGTCACTGTGTCATTCCTGGTGCGGTACCTAAGCTATATCGTTTAGTTTCTAATAACCTTTTTCCTAAGTATTCTTTTAGATGATCCTCCAACAAATGGAACTGATTACTAGTACGGACGTGGTTCGGAATCTGTGCAAAAAGATGGCACCTCCTCTTGTTACGCTACTCTCCGCAGAACCAGAGATACAGTATGTTGCATTAAGAAATATTAACCTTATTGTCCAAAGACGGCCTACTATTCTTGCCCATGAAATTAAGGTTGGTTCATTTAGTCTTGCCAACTCATGGTGACCATTGTGAGTGAGAAATGGATGCTTATTGATCTGTCATCATTGCCAGGTGTTTTTCTGCAAGTACAATGACCCCATATATGTGAAGATGGAGAAGTTAGAAATCATGATAAAGCTTGCTTCGGACAGAAATATTGACCAGGCATGGGGACTGAAGACCATATAACTTGTTGAGTGTGCTTGTTTACTCCAAATGGTTAATTTAACTAAATGTTGCAGGTTCTGCTAGAGTTCAAGGAGTATGCTACTGAAGTAGACGTCGATTTTGTTAGAAAGGCCGTGCGTGCTATTGGTCGCTGTGCGATCAAGTTGGAGAGAGCAGCAGAGCGATGCATCAGTGTTTTGCTGGAGCTGATTAAGATTAAAGTCAATTATGTGGTCCAAGAAGCTATTATAGTTATTAAAGACATATTCAGAAGATACCCTAACACGTTAGTCTCAATATCTATAATTTTTGGAGTATGTGAACTGGAAAGCAGTTCCATTCGTCTCTTAATTCAGTTTTTAACTTTTGTATGTTCTACAGCTATGAGTCCATCATTGCTACCCTATGTGAGAGCTTAGACACTCTCGATGAGCCAGAGGCCAAGGTACTCTTTAATATGTCATTACTCTTTTAGTGTATTGACCTATTACATGGGCATTGTACATCAAGCTTCTTTGATTCATGCTGCTCAAAATTAACTGCCTTGTGCGTCTCTCCTTTTTTCACTTCGCAGGCGTCGATGATTTGGATTATTGGTGAATATGCAGAAAGAATTGACAATGCTGATGAACTGCTAGAGAGCTTTTTAGAGAGTTTTCCTGAAGAGCCTTCACAAGTTCAGTTGCAATTATTGACAGCGACTGTCAAATTATTTTTGAAGAAGCCAACTGAAGGCCCGCAGCAAATGATCCAGGTTTAACCTCCATATGTACATGTATTGATATGTCTGCTTATTGTCAGTTCGTTTGATTTGTTTGCCAAATTTTTCATAGAGTATTTGAGATGCTGCCTGTGGTTGTTCCTTATGCATTTTGAGCTCGTCATTGCTGTTGGTAACCTTTTCTTAGCACTCCCCCTCTCTTGGAAGTTGAACCTGCTGCATGACATACAAGTTGTGGACATAGTTGCATTGACGATATAACCATGGAACAAAAAGAGTGATAGACGAAATAAATATAGCAAGTGTTGAAATGCAAACTCACATATTCTTTGATACCATGTTAGGCACGGGGTCTATCCCCTTTTTTTAAGCTTGTTGAACAAACATTTGCTCATTGGGAAACTTCCTCGTTCGAATCTCTCCAATCTCGTCGTTTACCTCTCCATCCATTATCGTAAAAAATGCAACTATGTCCACAACTTGTATGACAAAGCAGACTTGGATAATTCTGTCATAGAATTATTGGACCAGCCAACTCGCTCAAAACTTAAGTTGCTATATGTATGCATAAATTGCGTAATTAAATGCTTTGAAAGTTCTTCTCTCACATAGATTTGGCATAAAATCGTGGTTGTGGACATAGTTGCATTGACGATATAACCATGGAACAAAAAGAGTGATAGACGAAATGAATATAGCAAGTGTTGAAATGCGAACTCACATATTCTTTGATACCATGTTAGGCACGGGGTCTATCCCCTTCTTTTAAGCTTGTTGAACAAACGTTTGCTTATTGGGAAACTTCCTTGTTCGAATCTCTCCAATCTCGTCATTGACCTTTCCATCCATTATCAGATGCCACGATTTTATGCCAAATCTACATGAGAGAAGAACTTTGAAAGATTTAATTATGCAATTTATGCATTCATATAGCAACTTAAGTTTTGAGTGAGTTGGCTGGTCCAATAATTCTATGACTGAATTATCCAAGTCTGCTTTGTCATACAGAAGTTCCTTATTTAACATGAGGGAGGTTTGGCAAATTCTTTGCTTTGCAACTCAAAATGCAAAAAAAAGATTTTCATTCATGCTGGTTGAGCTGTTTCTTTGCTATTGAAACTGGTGATACCTGTTAATCTTTCTGTTACCTGTGAGAAGCTCTGTATAGGCTGTGCAGTTCATCTAGCAGCAAATTCACATTTCTATGGCATATCTTCTTGTGCTTTACAGGTTGTTCTGAATAATGCGACTGTAGAGACGGATAATCCTGATCTACGTGATCGTGCTTACATTTACTGGCGACTTTTATCGACTGACCCTGAGGTATGCTTTTTCTGTACACTTTGCTGTTGCTAGAATTTATATACCACACATTGTTATGCATATTTTCTGCAACTGGGTTGTTGATGGTTTGAAGAAGGATGGTGTCTCCAAGTTCAATGGCTCCTCTCTTTTGTTTCCAGCGGCAAATAAATCTTAGTTTTCTGTCATGTTTGTTCGACATTTGATAGCCATATAACCCATTTTCCCCTTTGTGCCTGGGATATATGCACTATTGCCTTTCTTAATATACCGTCAAAAGTTTTCACGTATGCTGAATTGATTTCCTCAGGCAGCTAAAGATGTCGTGTTAGCGGAGAAACCAGTGATCACTGATGATTCCAACCAACTTGATCCTTCTCTTCTTGATGAACTTCTCGCGAACATTGCTACATTGTCCTCTGTGTATCACAAGCCTCCAGATGCTTTTGTGACCCGTGTCAAGACAACGGTCCAGAGAACAGAGGACGATGACTATCCTGATGGAAGTGAATCGGGATATGCAGAATCGTCTTCCCATGTAGCTGATGGGGTTACGTCGCCGCAGGCCGGTTCAAGCAGTGTTCCAGCTGCTGCAAAGCAAGCTGATCCTGCCCCAGCTGCAGCTCCAGTACCGGATTTACTTGGTGACTTGATAGGTCTGGATAACAGTGCCATTGTCCCAGTTGACCAGCCTTCTGAACCTGCAGGGTGAGCCTTTGAAAATGCTCCTCTTTAGTCTACCAACAGGATGGCAAAAAAAATTGGAACGAGGATATTTTTAAATATGTGTATAATTATTCATACTTGCTGTTTTTTTGAACTGTATAATGCTGTTTTGACTTCCGAATTCTTGAGTATTTGAACATCATTAAATGAGTCATTTCCTCCGAAGCTTGATGATGGGAATAATTCAGATACTGGTGATTTTGGCCTTCTATTCTATTTGTGACTGGGCACCTTCATACTGAGACGTACTGTCATGTTCTCCAAAGATAATTGATGGATCTTCTCATTGTGTATTCCAGACCTCCTCTCCCAGTAGTGTTGCCAGCTTCAACTGGTCAAGGTCTGCAAATTAGTGCCCAGCTGATACGGCGAGATGGTCAAATATTTTATAGTTTGTTGTTTGAGAACAACTCACAAGTTGCTCTGGATGGATTCATGATTCAGTTCAACAAGAATTCATTTGGTCTTGCAGCTGCTGGACCCTTGCAGGTACTGAGCAGTTAGCTATTGTTGGATCAATTTATGAGCATCTTATATTATGAAACAATGTACCCTCTTGCAGGTTCCCCAATTGCAACCGGGAACGTCAGCAGGGACTCTTCTGCCTATGGTTTTATTTCAGAACCTGTCCACTGGTCCTCCAAACTCACTTTTGCAGGTGGCTGTGAAAAATAACCAACAGCCAGTGTGGTACTTCAATGATAAAATTCCATTGATAGCGTTTTTTACTGAAGATGGGAAAATGGAGCGCACAAGTTTCCTCGAGGTAAATTCTTTTCTCATATCCTTTTTGTATAAGTGCAATGAGATTATTGAATCCTTAGCTTCGAGTTCCAAAGGCAGTACCCTCTCTTCATCAGTTGTTAGGTTTGAGTTTGGCTCTTGTGGTCCGGTCCCTCTCACCTGTCAATTTTACCAACAAAGGGAGAAATGAAATTATTGATTGCTTTTGCTCACAAAATTGGGCTCACATGATTCTGTTGTAGATGGTATTTTTTCCCATTTCTGGGCTTTTTATGTTATCTCATGAGCAACGCTGAGGATTTTGGTATTTGGCCAATTACCACAACTATTGAGCATATGCACATTTGTAGTTATCTGTACTCTTCTTGATATGGTGCATATTTTTGTTCTAAAATACTTTATATAGTGTCCTTATGAAAATAGCAAGGAAATTGATGAGTTGTGGTGACATCAGTACTGAAACTTCCGTGGAAACTATATATTCAGGACATGCTAAAAATCTTGTATTTCTAGTGACTAGTTTTTGAAAAGGCCTTGTTAATTGCAAACCTTGTATCTATAGTCTCGATTGTGATCTGGTCATCCTGACATCGATGCTACGTTATTGCTATGCAGACATGGAGGTCCCTTCCCGATTCTAACGAGGTCTCGAAGGATTTCCCTGGCGCTGGGGTGAACAATGTGGAAATGACTCTCGATCGGATGGCTGCCTCGAACTTATTCTTCATCGCAAAACGCAAGCATGCAAACCAGGATGTATTCTACTTCTCCGCTAAGATACCACGGGGCATCCCTTTCTTGATTGAACTCACTCTGGTTGTTGGAGTACCAGGCGTCAAGTGTGCGATTAAAACGCCAAGTCCCGAGATGGCACCTCTTTTCTTTGAAGCTCTGGAGACAATTCTGAAGATTTGATGCAAACCCCTTCCCCAGAGAAGCTTTCTTTCTACACCATTGGTTTTTGCTTCTTTTGATCAGTGTTGTAAATTCGTAATGGCTTACAAGATTTTGGTAATTTGTGTGGTTCATTTTTCAAGTCTTGGCCAAACTCTTGATTTTAATTGTAGCCATTGAGATCGTTTGGCTGACATTATTTTGCTGGAGATTCCACTTCGATTGTGCTTCTACATGTTAACCATCAATTGTTGCACTTAGAAATGGTTATGAGATTGTAAACTGCTGATGCCGCTGAGAAAGAGACGTCATGATTCAAATAAGTAGGGTTGCTTTTATGTGCTCTTCATTTGGATTTTGTTTCCTTGTGTGTTATATGCAGCAATTCTGCTTCTTGATTGATAAGATCGTTTGGACTTTGCCTTGGGACTACATAAAATCAAGGGATAATGACATAAGTAGCCATTGAACTTTTAATACAGTTTTTGCAATTTTAGTTTGTTTAATGCTGCTCCTAAATTCAAATCCATTGCCTAATGTAGTTTTTGAATTTTTAATTTGTTCAACGTGATTTCTGGGGTTTTAGTATGTGTTTAAATTTAGTTTTTGAGCTATATAAAAATGTCCAATGTTATCTATGAATTTAAATTAACGATATTAAGCATTTTTATATAGTTAAGTAACTAAATTTAAACATGTATCAAAAGTTCATGAATCATATTGAATAAAGTAAAAGTTAATGGGACCAAGGCTACAAATCATGAACTGCATGAAACAAATTAGAAGTTTATAAATCACGTTACATATTAAGCTAAAGTTCAGAGATTATTTGTATCATTTTTCTAAAAAATTAAAAAAAGCATTCAACTCACTTAGATTCATTCTGATCCATAATGCCCCTGCATTTGCCGCTAATTACATCGATGAAACATCTTAATGAAGTGACGGACACCTTGCAATTTTTAACCTGTCTTCATCTAGAGAACAAATTTCGTCCTTCCCCCTCCTTGAAGGACAAATCCCTGCGTTTGTCTGTGTGTTACATTTAAAAAGGTCTAAATCACTGTTTGCATTCCCGTCAAAATTCCGGACCTATGAAAGTATTTCATGTGTTCTAAGAGTTAAATATTTTATTTCTGTGAAGGTCCCCTACGGTTTGGAAATTTTTCCAAAATTATAAGGCAAAGTGAGGACCGAAAGATTTTGATTAAAAGAAAAATAGAAGTAATTGCCAATTCAGTCTGCAAAGTTAGTTTTTGTATGACGTTGATGTTATGAATTGTGGAATTCTAGATGATGTTTGGGGATGACGATGGATAACCAGTTACAAACTCAATGAGCATGCTGTCAATTCAGCTCTAAAATTTTCAAATTTATCGACATATTCATAAACCTTTGCACTAAGTACCAAAATAACTTTCCGGCTAATTACGTTTGAAATTGCTGATGTGGCATCGCTTACCATCTTACGTGGCATGCTAAATTGATGCTAATGTTATCTTTGTCCCATGAATTATCCCGTGCCATGATACTTTCGTATTTGTGCCGATTTAGTCCTAATTTTTTTTTTTGCTGATTCAGTCTTAAACTTCTTGCATTTGTCAATTTAGTACTTCCGGCCAACTTTTACGTGACGGCGCTGATGTGGACGTCGGTTGACGTTGACAATTCAATTTTTAATAATATTTTAATATTTTATTTTTTCTGTTTTTCTTTTTTATTTCTTTTTCTATTCATTGTTCATCTTCTTTTCCTTCTCTCTCCTCCTTCCTCAAGAATGGAAGCAACGCCGCGAGCTCCTAAGTTATGAATGCGTGGTGCTGATCAGTACTGAGGGGATCAATCCACTTTCAATCCCTTGCCAAAGCAACTCATAATCTCTCAAAAGATTCCCACGTTCGCAAAAGGCTTGAATGAGGACAACACCCAATTTTACCGTCTCCTTGTAGAACTCCAAGACGAGATTGGTCTGCTGAGCCTTCAAACAACATTCACCATTTTTAATTCCATGTCTCAATCGACGGGCGAACCCCCAACTCTCCCAATCTTTAAACCCATCGATCGCGTCCTCGAGCAATCGGCCATCCCAAGCACAGCGCATGTAACGCTCCAACGATTCTGGCCCAGGCGAGAATCCGGAGGTCTGAAGCAGCGACTCCATGGCGTTGGGCGACTTGGCCGTGACCAGGGCATCCAACAGCAATTCGCACGAATCTAGTTCGGGCAGGGCATCGTGTCGTGGCACGAGACGACCCAGTAAAAGAAGCGCGGAGAAAGGAAAGCGTTATTCTATTGCCTGAATAGCTCGCGGAAGAAGGCTGTCCGAAAAATCGAAGGAGGAGAATTCAGAAACCAGGGTCACCTGTCATCTCCCACCTAGGTGACTGGGTGTCGTGCGCGTGATCTTGCAGATCTCGCAAATCACCTCTCACCTGAGTCCAATGCAATTCATCGATTACGCGACGCTGGGGAGGCTTGCCTCGCCAAATCTGGGCGAGGCCGACCTCACCCAGCTACAGCGGCGCCAATGGCCGCAAGACCTCCGTTCTCGAGAAAGGAGGAGGGGGAAGGGGCAGAAGATGAACAGTGAAAAGAAAAAGAAATAAAAGGAAAAACAGAAAAATAAATGAAGAAATTAAAAATACTAAATTATTAATAAAAATTCCCTCGTCAGCGTCAACCGGCGTCCACGTCAGCGCCATTGATCGAAAGCATTGAATTGGCACAAATGCAAAATGTATATAATTGAATTGGTACAAAAAAGATTTAGGACTGAATCGGCACAAATACAAAATGTTTAGGATTGAATTGCCAAAATTAAAAGATTTATGATTGAATTTACAAAATTGTAATAGATTTAGGAATTTTTTGACAATTTTCCCCATTACAAACTCAATGAGCATGCTATAATATTTGGCATTCTCATGGGCCGAATGGAATACTATATATTAATTCAGCTCTAAAATTTTAAAATTTGTCGACATATTCATAAATCTTTGCACTAAGTACCAAAATAACCTTTCGGCTAATTACGCTTGAAATTGCTAATGTGGCATAGCTTACCACCTTAAGTGACACGCTAAATTGATGTTAATGTTATCTTTGTCCCATGAATTATCCCGTGCCATAACCCTTTTAAACAATAATTTTTGGGTAAAATGCTACATGATTCATGTTAAAATAGGTGTTTGTCAATATCATTGATTAGGCTACTACACGGCAATCATCGTTTCCTGCTTTTCCGTCAATAAGAAAACACTCTTGCACAAATTTAAATAAGTTTTTAGGATATAAATGTTGTTTAAGATAGATGTAATATGAGAAAACCATATAAGTGTTTTTAGACCAAAAATCCATATGATAACGTAACTTCTACGGCATAAATCTATTTGATTATGCAACTTCATTGTCATTTTAACCTATAGAGTATTTAATTGCTTCAAAAGTAATTTTGGAGCCACTTGAATAAGTAAAAAGAATTTAATTCTATCTGAAAAAATCAATTTTTGGCCAGAAACTAATTTCTAGAGCGGAAGTGCCGCTATGCATGACAAGTCTTTACAAAAGGTAGATCAGTGATCATGATGAAATCAACAATAGTAGACATCGTTGGGAACGCGGGAAGGAAAGATCACATATTCTCAGCATAGCATCAAAATCATCATTCTAAAGAACCCCATGGAGTAAGTCCTGCAAAAGAATGAAGGGCGGAGCATAGAACATCCACCCAAAGCCCAATCTTCAAACTCGATGCTAAAGCTCCAGAGCGGACTGCGCGACAATGGGCAAAGATCAAGATAACCAAACAAAAAGACGGTACTTCTGGTTTCGTGTCTTTATCAGAAGAAAATGTGCATACAAATTGAGCTCTCATCCGTTTGCTCGTCGAACGATCTTTCATGTTCTCAGATTCCACAGCTTTCCACCACCCATATCGAGCATGAAGCCAAATACTACTTATATCAGATATTGCTTCATACTACCACACAAACAGTCTTCATGATGCGGATTCCCATAACCATGTTTCGCAAAGCAGAGAATTGACTATCTTATCGCAATTGGGAGGGAATAGCTTGAGATTAATAAAAGGGGTCAACTCAAAACCAATTATTACAGACGTAATTGATCATCCATGAACTGTAAAATTTCTTGTCTGCTATCGTGTCCTGAGAAGAAGAAAGAGGGATGTCAATATCGTGGTTCAACGCATCTAATCTTCAACTGAAACAGTTCCCAATCCTCCACAAACAATCATCAGCATCTCAAAATGCCACCAAAGGTCGCCTCATTGCAGAACATATTATTGATCACAGTGCAAGACTCGAGGTCAAAAGATCAATCAAAATGTGAACTTGCCATTTATAAGATCACCAAAAAAATGTCATTCTGTTGGCTGAACCCATACAAAGGACAACCGTGATTAGGCGCAAAACTGGGGAGATTTTCAAGAGGAATACTTCTTCAAACCCGAATGGTAGTCGAGGTACCACTTCACAAACTTCTTCAGTCCGGTTTCCAAATCTGTGGTAGGCTTATAGCCAAGTTCCCTCTGAGCTAAACTTATATCCGCGTGTGTAAACTTCACATCCCCATTTCTAGGCAGTGGCAACAACTTTTTCTTGGCCTTCACCTTTAAAAGCTTCTCCAATATGCTCACAAGTTTCGTCACCGGCACTGGCGAAGTATTCCCCAAATTATAAATCCGCAACTGCGCGGAACCTTTCTTAGTCCCCCCACTTCCGGTACTCTTCTCTGCTGTATCCAAAGCCGCCAAACAACCCTCAACAACATCATCAATGTAAGTAAAGTCCCTAGCTACAGAACTATGCTGAGGGCCTTCAAATATCTCAATCCGCTTCCTTTGCAATATATGTTGAGTGAAAAAGTAATAAGCCATGTCTGGCCGACCCCACGGGCCATAGACTGTGAAGAACCGTAAACCAGTGATCGACAGGCCATAAATGTGATTATAAGCATGAGCAATTTCCTCACCGGCCTTCTTTGTTGCGGCATACAGGCTCGCAGGTTGATCAGTCCTGTCTTTCTCGGAGAACGGCACCTTCGAGTTGAGGCCATAAACCGAGCTCGACGAAGCCCACACTATTGCCGGCTGCGGATTGGCCGACTTGCACACTTCGAGCAACTTCACAAACCCTGCAATATTACTATGCACATAAGATGTAGGATTCTTCATAGCATACCTCACACCGGCCTGTGCAGCTAAATGCATTACATGAGTAAATGCAACCATATTGAAAAGCTTCTCTAGAAGCTCTCTATCGTCGATATCTCCTTCAACGACAAAGACCCCAGCTTGACCAAGCAACGTCTGTCGTGCCCTCTTGAGCTCCACATCGTAGTAATTATTGAAATTATCGAGCCCGACCACTCCGTCGCCGCGGCGCTTAAGGCCAAGGCACACGTGGGTTCCAACGAAGCCGGACGAGCCGGTGACCAGGACGATGTGTCCGGCACGCGCCCGCGTACGCGCCGACGACCTGACCCGCCTATCCCAATAGGACCCTCCCCTAGAATCGCCAAGGATTCGCCGAGGCGGCGGCGACGCGGATGGCGAGCAGGAAATGAAGAGGAAGACAAGGAGGGCCAGAAACAGAGCCGACCCAACAGTGAGCTTGAAAAGGGAGGCCTGAAACCGGAGGCGGTGAATGTAGGCCGACAACTTGTCGGGCTTCAACTTTCCCGGCGTGGAGGGTGTGAGATCGAAGTAAGGGATCGTCTTCGACTGGGACATTGACGCAGCTTCGAATCAAAAGACTGGATTTTTGGTCGTGGGTCGTGCTGAAACAAACGGGTTTTCGTGGGAATCGTCAAATGTGCGATTGCTTGATGCGAATTGCGATGAAGCAACTAGGGAGCCGAGTGCGTCGTCTCTGTGACTGGCTGGCTCCGATTTGGCTGTGTGAGCTCGTGTTGCGACTCAATTAAGGATTGAGCAACTTCTGCAGGGCGAAGAGGATCATGGAGGGGCAAGGAAGGTTGAGGGCGGATTTCCGATGGACCAACGATTTTTTTTTGGAAATTTGAAGTCTAGAAATGGAAGGGAAGGAAGTTGCCGGGTCATTTGAGGAGGAGACTCTTCTTTCTTTTTTGGAGACCGTTCAAAGAGAGTCTTTTCTACTCCAATTTCTTTTCGGTTTGGACAAGGAAAATACGAATTTGGCAACACATGATTTTCTTGTAATTCAATTTTTTTTCCTTTTTTTTTTCTAAAGAGGAATCTAGTATTCGGCGAGCTTTTGCGCACCTCCAACATATTATCAACCTAGTGTACTTAAAAATTTGAGAAATGATTTCCCGATACTATGACAGTAATGTAAATTATTTTTTATCATAAATCCATATTTTATCACCGCATGTGTTGCATAAATAAATTATTAATTAAAAAATTATGAAGTCAAAAATAATAACAGTATTATCAAACTGTGCAGCTCCTTAACATGTTCTCCTAAAATGCTTTAAAAAAATTGTTTTGAATCCAATGCCACAAGAAGAGGAGCAAACCCGTTTGCTCTTTTAAGCTAAAATTTCACAGATTGGTCAATATTGATTTCACATAATTATTAAGCCCAATTATGGTGCCAAAAGAAGATTGAAAGACTGCATCATTAGATGAGAGACTCGTGTATTTTGCAGATAACTTATGATAATTCTTTACACGTATCGTACATTTGCCGATGAACACATTAGCAGCGGGCATAACAGAATTAATTTGTTACTTAACCATACTTGACAAGCACAGTAAAGTTATTCCTTAACAAAAGAGAGATTGATTTGTATTAACGTTATCTCCAGCTCGCACCAGAATCATATCACAATAAGAATATCCTCATGATTAGCAATTTGAGATTGACTCAATTTATGATTAACATTTATGTCGTCGATATTGATTGAGTAACTAATTCTATTACTTAAATTTATTTCTTGAGATTGTTCTAAGTGTATATATAAGAGTTGTTATTCATTGTAACAACGTATTCAGAGCAGAGGGAAAAAAAAAAGCGAAAGCTCATCGATCCAAATATGAGTAACTCAACCACTTCTTCCAAGCAAACTATCTCTGGTCTCCTCTCTTCTCTATCTGTCGGAGAACGCCTAGGTGGAACAAATTATGTGATTTGGCGCACGTGAATTCTACTATATTTTCAAGCCTCTGCACTTCTTTCTGTGATATATGGCACCGAAATGGAACCACCTACCCATTTTTCTCAACCAGACCCACATAATAATGGCCAAACCATACTCACTCCTAATCCCGCCTACAAAGCCTGGTGCACTCGGGATCAAACTGCACTTGCCTGGATCCTAAATACAACGACAAGTCCCACAGTAGCACAACTCACAGGCCACTAAACTTCCGCATCGATTTGGTCCTATCTGGCTGATGCATATGCTTCTCAATCTAGTGTTGTTCTTCATCTCTTGAATGCAACTCCAATCTATGAGAAAAGGCAATATGACAGTGAATACATTCAAAAGGCTACCAATATTGTTGATCAATTGCTAGCCATTGAAGAAACTATTTCTGCCGGAGAATACCAGATCCGCCTCTTCTGAGGTCTCGGTTTGGCATATTCAGCTTTGGCGACTTTTCTCTCAAAGATATCGGTGCATACTCAGTCCTCCACTCTTTTTGGCGGCTTTTCTCTCAGCTATATCGGTGCATACCCAGTCCTCCACTCTTTCTAGGAATGAGCTGCACGATTTATTGTTGTCTCGCGAAGGCCGTTTGGAACTTTCCGCTTTGGATGCTGGTCAACCACCTTCAGTGACAAAAAAAAACCACCTCCAGTTGCATTTGCTGTCCAAGGTACATCACCAAATTTTGCATCTCCTAAGCCAAATCAGCAATTTTCTGGCTCACAGTCACGCCAACCAGCACCAATCTATGGCTCGAATTCTAGTGGTCCACTGTCCACCCCACTATCACCGATGTACCAATTGTCGAGTGGCAGGGGTCATCACCGTGGTGCTCCTTTCTGTCAGATTTGTCGTCATCGAGGTCACTATGCTACAACCTGCCGTGAACGATATAATTCTCAATTTGTGGCCACTCCACCTCCTTAGGCTCATTATGCTGCACATGCCCACATACCCAATATTCTACTCCTACTTACCCACCTCAATATCGTGCCCAGTCTCCGCCTCCACATGCATATTATAGCTCCTTACCACCACCTATAATCTAGTACCCATTAGTTCATCCGCCTCAACCTCCATCTACTGCTTCCAGTTGGTTCCCTGAAGAACAAAGATTTAACAAGGGTAGGAACTCCCCTTCTTCCAATATGAGGAGAATATTATCATGCATGAAAGCTAGACTACATAATGCACCAACAGCGAACCATGTACATGCTGAAAATAACATCCTAAATCACACTCAATTTATCCTCTTTTCATGTAGATTCACTAGAACTTGTGGACTCTATAACGAGTGGTTCCGTGACATTTAATTCGCCAAACAGGAGGATAAACCAGATATAATCTGTTTAAAATATAGAGACTTATACCATGATAAAATCATGTCATGAGAAAATCCATGTCTCTATGGCCAAAAAAGGCGAAATTAAATTGTGGTCATACATCAAAGCGGTCAAAGACTTACTGCGCCATCAAAGGAAGCCAGAGAGATCAGAGGAGCAACACCGTCTTTCTGGCCCAATTGTAACACTGCCAAAAAGATCTGTGAGCTTAGCATCACACAAAACAAAAGCAAAGTATTTCGCGCAGAAAACAAAGATAACAAGGAACAATCTAGCCACAATTCAATAACCCACCTATGGTCAAAATGCTAATCATTCAAATCGCTCAAAATCCTAGAGAATTGATGAATTAATTTGAAATAATGTTAATTTTTTAATAGAGCAATTATCGAGGCAGATTTGGATATTTGAAAGGTCCTAAAGGGTAAATCCTATTAGATTTCTGTGATATTGAGTACCTGGAATTTGACATTCGAAAAGTTCCTAGTCCGTTTGATCCATTATTAAAACCCAACAAATTGATCCGTTGACCCGTTATCATCCGCACTTAATAGATGCATTTCGCTAGATCATGTTTGCATGAAAAGCATAGGCATGTTTTGACCAAAAGAAGAAAAGTACGGGCATGTCAATTTCTTGCTGGATGCAAGACAAAGCACACCAAAATCCACATTCAAAGCAATTCCAGAACACATCGAATCATATGCTATCTAATTCCTTAAGACGCATGAAGGCATGCATAGGAACTTAACAGTGCATTTTCATACACACATGCACATGCATATATCCAATTTAAAAATATGAGACTACCTACAAACTTTTGACACTGATAATCCCAAAGAGCACGAGTTGTTCGCGCTTATAGAAGTTTGGAGCCGTTCAATGATGTTCTTGTGAGAGTAACCTATCAACCAATGCAGAAGGAATGACAACTCAATTTTCTTGAGCCAAAATTTTGACTACTAATGATTACCATCGAGATTTATTAGGATAAATAGATAAGGTATTGTCACAATTTTATGCATAGTGATACTAAGGCAATAGCTTTGATGGCGCAAAGCAATATAATGACAACCATCCTCCTAGAGTGATGATCACGGAACATTTACGACGGGAGTCCTCATTTTTTTCCTTTTTGTCAGCCAATGTGAATAATGATGGGGCAAGAACACATACCAAAATTATGGCAAGGAAGCAATTTTTACAGATAGTATAACTCTTTGGAGTGCATGCCATGTTCTGTTGCATACAATATGTTCGAAACAGATTATCAGTCGACAACTAAACAGCTAAAAAGGTTCAAATGTAATAGTCAAGTTCAATAGAGGGAGCAAGTGAACTGCACAAGTTTCCCCCTTCCAAGATCAATTCCACATCCCAATATATAAAAGATGTAATAATAGCACCACACCAGCTTGTATATTCACACTATGACCATACTTCATGACGAGAGAATGAGTTCTTTCTCATTAACCTTTAAAAAAGGAATCCTATATTATGCAGAATAGAAGAAATTGCAGTAAAAGTGCGTGTGCAGAAGCCATTGCAACTAAGTTGAAATAAACACCATACCAAGGCCTCCCGCCACCTGCTGATGCAATGGCTTCACGATTTCTCTCATCAGATGACAGATCCCAGGTTGTGAAAACGGCAACTAGCCTGTTTGATGAGTGCACAAAATATTACAGATCAGCCTCATTGACTATATGCAGAAAATAGAAGTAAACCTCATCAAATATTTCAAGAGCAGTACTCATTCAACCATTCACAATTTAACATGATCATTGCAAATGAGAAAATCATATCATCCCTCAAATTTGCAAGGGCTTTCTTAAGTTGCAGAAGGATGAAAAATATCATGCAAACATATGCACCGGCATTTCCTTAAAATAATCTTATCTCATGCAGGTGCCCTTATCAAAACTTGTGCATCTAATTCTCCTGATGAAAATACAGCCTCAACAGCAACTCCACCTACAGCAGGGATTACAAACAGCAGAATCTGAAAATTTACCGTCAAGATGAAGCCGAGTGGTTTCTTGCATCCTAAACATAATATCAATGTGACACTGAAATCTGTTGCCACATATAGACTTGAGGAGGTCATGGTGACAGCTATTTTAAGTTGTCTTTGAGAACAAAAAGTACCAGGAAAGATTCTAAACTAAGAAGAGCCAACTTTTTCAAGTGACCCGATTACTTGATCAAACCACAGGAAATTTGTGAAGAAAATGGTCCTGGACCAAAATTGTACACGAGGACCATAGGAATGCTCACTTCTTGGAGTGAAGTGACCAAGGCTACATTAGAACCAAACCCATAGAAAAAAAAGTTGAATGTGCCTCTGGTTCGCACAGTCTGATTGTAGATTCCATAGGCCTTGTCCTCTAGTTGGACTACTACTAATATGTTTCTGAAAACCATATTAGAAAAGGCTAATGTGTGAATGTAGTTAAGAGAAAAAGAGCTGATAAAGGATTTCTGTCTATTTACTAGTCTTGAAAAGTTTGTTATAAGATTTAGAGTATTTTCGTTACTGAATTAAGTTGTTTCTTTCAAGGAAGATGTTCTTTCTTTTTCCGGGCTTTGGCATTCACAAGACAATTGTCTAGATTGTGTGTTTCCTCTTGAATTGTTCCTGTTTAGTGAACCCGTATCTCCCTTTGGTTTATCGTTGAGGGATGGCAAGAGCCTCATTAGTTGCCCACCATTTTCAATCCCGAACTACATGACTCTGACCATGTCCGCCAGAGCAAAAGTGAGAGCTAGCAGCAATTCTAAAGAAAGGCCCCCAAGCACTCCTAGCAACAAATCAAGCAGGCGATCTTGTACCTTCGATTTTTTTCTTGGTGTTGAATACCTCGTCAGCGTTTTATGCCAACATCAAAATCCCAAGAGGATTGAACTCCTTGAAATGCCCTCTTGTTCCGCTCTCCCCAAATGAACCAAAAAACAAGTCAAAGAATCGTCTTAGTAATCTGCTCCTTTCTCGCACACAAACTGATAGTCCCTCTCCGCGCACAAAGTGTTGCATCGTGCCTGAGGTCACTCATTGTACTCCACAGTCCAAATCTTTCTCATCTAGCAACAATGCTAGAGTAGGTGATTCACACTGGATTCTTCACTCTAGCACAAAAAACATCTTCTGAAGTAAGAATAAGTCCCCAATCTGCTTCCCCAGCAAAAAAGAAACCTTCAAGGGAACATTGAGCTTCCAACTAGATTCCCACGGAAAGAGTGTGCTCTGTTGGAATTACATCCAAGAAAAGATGAGACCAAAATACTAGGACTTGACAGAAAAAGTCCCAAAGGTATGGCAATTCCACATTAGCCTATCACCCTCTCTCACATCTAACATGCTCAATACAACTCAATAAATTTTAAAGGTCCCAATCTTGAGCCCTACGCAAAAAGTTAGTCTCCCACACAATTTCTTCATTGTCAGTCTTCCAACAATTAGTAAAAGGAGGAGAACCCAGTCAGTATGGGAATTTGTAGCTTGAAGAGTGGCTAAATGGGAGTCAAAAAGCTTTTCTTCGCATTCAAAGTATAAAAGACAGAATGAATGAAAAGAAATTCAAGAAAGTTAGATGTACCAAGAACGAGAGTTAAAGATTCTCCATTTTAGAAAGTGCCAATAAGGAAAGATGGCAAGGTATATCGGAAGTGCCTACACCCCATTTCCCCTCTCAAGTACATATGCAAGTGATAAATGAGTTACAAGAATGTAGGAGTTATTAAAATTCATAGATGAATCAGGAGCGCTAGAATTGGAAATAAAAAAGGCGGTCAGAATTGATATAATATGATTATGGATAAGATAGGCATCACATGCTGGTCAGAATTTTCAGAGCCGAGAGAATGCCAGAAAATGGTCAATTAAGAGGCATTAAGCTGGTGAATAATGAATTGTGGAGGAGAAGGACGAGTAGGAATTGAGCATATGTTGAGGTGAGATGATTGTGTTCTCCAGAAGAAGCTGGTCAGAACAACTATGGATACTATCTTATACATAAATAACAGAAAATCACGAACCAAAGGAATTGTAGATGAAAGAAATTATTGCGTTGTATACACGAAACCGAAAGAACAATGTAAAGGAAAAGACATGCATAGGCAAGTATCCAAACAATAAAATACCTGTGATGAAGCTGTGATTTCACTAAGGACATTCTGTGTGATAAGAAATTACGATGGAAGCAAGCCTACTTGCCTTTTTTTTTTTTCAAATTAGCTTGTTATAATAAGCAAGCTTAAAGGTTCAACTCCATGTCCCAGCAATAAGTATAATGACAAGATCACTGGACACAATTGTTTCCCAGCACATGTATCTCACAACGAGATAAGGTTTAATGAGTGAGACAAAGATGGAAGTAAGTTGAACTTTGGGGAACTAAAAGCTTTCATCGAAGTAGATAAAAAGGGAGGGAGGGAGGGAGGGGGGGCACATCATATACTTGGAATTTTTCAATCAAAGTAGACAAAAAATACAGCATTTAATAAGGCAAGCTGCTCAAGTGTCTGGGGTCTAATTTACGAAGAGAATGAGGAATTAATGGAAAAGTCGAGTACAAGATATTAGTGAGGCAATGAAATGGAGAAAATTCTGCATCTTCTTTGTGACCAAAGGATGCTGCTTAAACTCAAAGAAAAAACTGTTGGATTGCGGTTAGACTACTTATGTTTTATGGGAGAAATTTTTTTCTGCAACAACATGTGCACAATATGATTCGATGAGATAAATGCTCGATTTATGTGCAAGAACTGAGGAAGAGAGAAATAAGATATGACTTTATTTGAGGAAAAATTGGCATGGCTCCTACTATGGATAAGATGAACGACCTATTTAGGGTGATTTGAACACTTGAAAGTTTGAAACATTGATATGAAGAAGCTTCTTGAGAAGATGCGACCAAGAGGGCCATGAATAACAACTTTAAGAAAGATCTCAAAGTTTTTATAGTCAATATGAAATTCCATATTGTCCACAGTGCAAAATCTCATTCTTTCACATTAATAGATTTCATTTTTCCACTTAACTTCCAAGCCTACTGCTCCACTTTTTCCCACATTTACTCATTTTCTCTCACGTACATACGACTCCCAAGCATGAATCTCATACAAAAACCATTGGTTTGCAGTCCAACGTAATCCTCATCATTAAAGCAACTCCATCATGTACTTTCTTTTTGTTTATTTGGGAGTATTCATGCCGATTATTTTCTTCATGCGTGTTCTCAAAACTTATGCATATAAAAAATTGTTGTCTAAGGAATGGCCACAATAAGTACAGGAGCTTCCATGTAGAAAAAAGTTCCCTAAGTGACGACAAATAAACTAAGCCATTCAGTTGATACAAAAACAGATTCCTGACATCTTCATGGGGAGACCTTGCCAATTGAACTAGTGCTCCAGGAGCACCCTCCTCTTGCCCTACTGCATTATTATGTTTTGTATATTTTTGAGAAGCTAAATTAGCCAAGGCCCGAACAACTTGCGAAGTTTGACACCGTTCAATTGGGAAATGTGTAAGTACTCCAACCCTTAACCAAGAGGAAGAAGTCAGCCTCATGTTTCTAGAATCACAAGAGATCAGTTGTACGTTATCAAAAGATCAAGATATACGGTGAATGCTGAATGCAAATAGTAGTTGAAGTACTACATCACAAACATGAAGAATATTATTTTTCAGCTCATTTCCTTCAGAAAACTACCCTTATTGACGAAATGACCCATTATATGGGATTAATGCACTTCACTTTTCATCCATAAAACTTGAAGAGCGCATGTGTTTGGGAAAAACATTTTCCTTGTTTCAGATGCTGGATAATGTATTACAAAACTATGACACTTGAAATGTTGTAAGCAAGCATCCTTATGAGTAAAATGCTCCACAGCGTGAAAAATGTTAACCTGCAAACTGTTTCTGTATTATGATTTCTTTGAACGGAACCTCTTTCGCCTGAGAAAAGATTTATTTACTTAAAAGTGAAACAAATGCATCAGATGAAATGACACAAGGCCACTTAGTAATGGACCATAGTTGCGGCAATTTCAGATAAAGCTACCAGATATTTTGGTGCTTATTCGTATGTTGTTTCACACCACTCTCGCCATATTTTTATCTGAATAGAATGAAGCACAGCACCTGCGTCTGAACACCCTCGAACTCGCAGTTGTGAGCAAGCATAACGATAGCATGCACTCCACCAGCCTGTGCGATTTCCGTGTTACATTTTCACCAACCAAATTTGCCAGAGCACCAGCTGCACAGTGCTGAAGACAAGTGGAAGACCAATCCACTAGTAAATTATCCTAAATCATTGGTTCAGAAACAAATGATAGAAGAAAAATTGCTTGCAGGTTGAATCGATGTAAAATGGGAAAATTTGTACCAAAACATGACAATCATAGGACCACTTTATAAGATCAACTAGAGCTTTACTCCACCAGCCTCAGCAATATCACCCTGACAAAAAAACATTATCAATATCAAGAACAAAACTCGATATCCTACAAAAGTGATAAGCAGGCAGCCACGAGAATACCATGCTCTTTTACAAAAGAAAGATTCCATAGACATGTAGCTGCCTTTTGAGTAACCCACTTGGTCATTGACCTCGCCAGAGTGGCAAGAACACCGATTCCACCTTCTTCTACGACAGGTTTTGATTCCACAGAGAAACAGGGAAGAGGAAGTTTTCATTCCACATAGAAAAGGGAGGTCGCTTGGATGGAGTTGCCCAATGAGATCGTGCATGACCTGTTTTGCCATTTGAACTACCGCGGCAGGGGTTTTGCAACATTGCCATTCTCCAACAAGAATACTATAGCCTGAAACATACCAGGAGGTCAACACATGAGACATTAAGTTGTCAATTTCTTGCATATAAGATGGAGAAGTTAACATGACGTTTCTCTGTGTTCCAAATAAAGTAACTAGGTTTTCCACCAAAAGGAAGCTGAAAATTTAATGAGATAGCTCCAAGTACTAGAAAAAGGTTTAGAGTCACATCCCGTAATTGCATCCATTTCTGACAAGATTTAGCAAGGTCTAAGAGGATGCGTATGCCTCCATCTCACATTACTGCTTCAGCCCTTTCGGAGTTAGTAGGATTATAATACTTAAATTCAACCACATATCCAAGCCCAGTTACCCTCTCTCTTGTACATCTTGTTGATAGCTCTGCATCAAGACTTGTAACAGTGGAGCACCTAAATCCTCTATACCCTGTGGATCGCTCTTCACATTTTGTAGAAGCAAACTTGACAGTATACCCTCAGACAAAGTTATCATCTCATCCATGCTCTTAGGAGTTTTCCTTGAGTTTCTTGCTGGATTGGATGTTTCTGTAACTGACTTTGCTCCGGCGGCCATTTCAAGCTTACGGCCGCTGGAGCAACAGTTTCTGTTACAAAGTCCAACCCAAAAGCTTAAACTATTAGGTCGAGGGATACCACATAAATATAAAGAGTATACAACATTGATTCACCCAGAGACCACATGAATATAAAGATCGCTCTTCACATTTTGTAGAAGCAAACTTGACAGCACACCCTCAGACAAAGTTAGCATCTCATCCATGCTCTAATGAGTTTTCCTTGAGTTTCTTACTGGATTGGATGTTTCTATAACTGACTTTGCTCGGGCACCCATTTCAAGCTTACGGCCGCTAGAGTAACGTCAGTCCCTGTTACAAAGTCCAACCCAAAAGCTTAAGCTATTAGGTGGAGGGATACCACATGAATATAAAGAGTATACAACATTGATTCACCCAGAGACCACATGAATATAAAGATCGCTCTTCACATTTTGTAGAAGCAAACTTGACAGCACACCCTCAGACAAAGTTAGCATCTCATCCATGCTCTAATGAGTTTTCCTTGAGTTTCTTACTGGATTGGATGTTTCTATAACTGACTTTGCTCCGGCAGCCATTTCAAGCTTACGGCCGCTAGAGTAACGTCAGTTCCTGTTAGAAAGTCCAACCCAAAAGCTTAAGCTATTAGGTGGAGGGAGACCACATGAATATAAAGAGCATACAACACTGATTCACCCAGTGGATCGCTCAGTACACCCTCAGACCAAGTTATCATCTCATCCATGCTCTTATGAGTTTTCCTTAAGTTTCTTACTGGACCAATACACCCTCAGACCAAGTTATCATCTCAGTTTTATGAGTTTTCCTTGAGTTTCTTACTGGACCAGTACACCCTCAGACCAAGTTATCATCTCAACCATGCTCTTATGAGTTTTATGAGTTTTCCTTGAGTTTCTTACTGGACCAGTACACCCTCAGACCAAGTTATCATCTCATCCATGCTCTTATGAGTTTTCCTTGAGTTTCTTACTGGACCAGTACACCCTCAGACCAAGTTATCATCTCAACCATGCTCTTATGAGTTTTATGAGTTTTCCTTGAGTTTCTTACTGGACCAGTACACCCTCAGACCAAGTTATCATCTCATCCATGCTCTTATGAGTTTTCCTTGAGTTTCTTACTGGATTGGATGTTTTTGTAACTGACTTTGCTCCGTCAGTTCCTGTTAGGAAGTCCAACCCAAAAGCTTAAGCTATTAGGTGGAGGGAGACCACATGAATATGAAGAGCATACAACACTGATTCACAAGCGATGTGGGATAAGAACAACTACTTCAACACTCCCTTTCACGTGCAGCCCCCTCTCACGTGCAAGCAATCTGCACGTGAAAATTAACTAATGGGGCGTGCAAGCAATCTCCACGTGGAAATTAACTAATGGTGGGTGGGCCCACATACGCGGAAGGAAATAATATTGGCTTTGATACCATGTTAGAAAGTCCAACCCAAAACTTAAGCTATTAGGTAGAGGGAGACCACATGAATATAAAGAGCATACAACACTGATTCATAAGCGATGTGGGACAACAACAACTTCAACAGTTCCAAAAACATCCAACCAACTAAATAAGAAACTCACTCATAAGAGCATGGATGAAAGCATGGACGAGATGATGGCTTGGTCTAACGGTGTACTATAAGTACACTTCTACAAAATGCAAAGAGCGATCCACTTGGTATAGGGGATTTATGTTCTCTACTGTTACAAGTCTTGATGCAGAGCTCTCAACAAGATGAAAGCATTAGCTGTACTTGAATATTTGGTTGAATCTACGTATTATAATACTACTAACCCACAAATGGCTGAAGCAGTAATGCGAGATGGAAGCATACGCATCCTCTTAGACCTTGCTAAATTTTGTCAGGAATGAATGCATTTATAAGCTATGACCGTAAAATTTTTTCGGGTACTTGAAGCTATCTCATTAAATTCTCGGCTTCCTTTTGGCGAAAAACCTAATTACTTCATTTGGAACACATACAAATGTCATGTTAGCTTCTCCATATTACATGCAAGAAATTGACAACTTAATGTCTCATGTGTTGACCTACTAGTATGTTTCAGGTTATAATATGCTTGTTGGAGAATGGAAATATTGCAAAACCTGTTGCCTTACCGCAGTAGTTCCAATGGGCACAATCTCATGGGCAAGTCCATCCAAGCAACCTCCCTGTTTCTATGTGGATTCAAAACTTCCTCCTCCTTGTTTCTCCGTGGAATCAAAACTCCCTCCTCAAATGCACTGACCTTCTCCTTTCCCTTTGTGGACACCCGTGGCTGCTTCCAACTCATGTTTTCTTTGATTCTTGTCGCCGAGCTCTTGATAGGGGATGCAAACATGGTGATCGTGATGGTAAGGCTTCTCTACAATATGGAACCACCATGAGAATCTGACTAACACACAAATCTTTGACCCCACATTTTAATTTGCTGAGTGAAAAAGATAACAAAACAAACCGGTCCGAACCCACATCCAGCCGGAAACGCCCCTAAACCTACGCCCTAGCCCAACCTGACTAAGCTCATACTCTCTGACCTCTCTCGGCCTCCTTCTGCCAGTCGCAAGCGGAGTTCTCACCTTTTGTCCGACCAGACTCCGACTCCGGCAGCCAAATTTGCTAAACCATAAAACTAAGCCATCCCTCTCTGGCGGCCAAATCATCATGTCAAATACCACACTCCGCCACCATTACAACGTGCACAGTGGCGACCAAGAACAAAATATGGGAACAGAGCTTTCATCAACCAAAAAATTTCAAAAGTAAACATGCTCACTAGTCAATGGGAGGTTCTTCATAAAAACAAAGGTACTCGTACGTGCTCAAAATAGTCTAAGATTGAATGGACTATAGGCTGACTCGGCTTAAGCATTTTAAGATACACGGCCGAGGGAAGGAAATAGATTCATTCGGACCACGAACTTCGATTGAGACCCACACAGAACGAACAATGAAGACTCGAAATCAGCACAGGGACGACTAGTTTGCACTCAGCACAAGTATGACGGCCCCGGTTGAGCCGAGACAGGAACAAAACAGGTGAGCGCTCGAAAGTGAAAATCCCTAGCCGGCTAAGGGACGGCGCTTAGAAGGCGAGCCCTAAGAGAACCCAACAATGGCCGACTGCCCTGATGTCTCTGAGCCGGCATCCTCGGGGCAAGGGGGCTCGAACCCAAGAAAAAAATGAACTCACCGGAGATATGGACGCCGGTGAAGCGAGGTCTTCACGACGCCGGCGGAGGTTCTCGGATGGCTTTCGGGCGTGGCCGAGAGAGTGTGGCTCAAAATGACGCTTCGTTTCTTCTTCCCCTTTTCACGTTGCTTTTTCTCCCACCTGACTGTCACGCTGCTCTGCAGCGGCGCAGCCTGCATGTACTACGATTTCTCTGGCATCAGGTCTTGATCAAATGTGGTGCTCTCCATGCTTGCTTCCGTGGAACAACGCGTCTGCACCGTCCATTTCCATCGTCTTCGCGAAGGGAAACAAACGGTGGAGGTTTCATGGGCTCGGGAGCTCGCGGCATGAGAATTGAATAATGAGAGAGTTGGGCCGAGCAAATGGGGAAAGGCATGGGCCGAGCGGAAAGAACCCTCGGGCCGAAAAGAAGGGAAAAGGACAAAGGGCGGGTCGGACGGTTCGCGGGGCGGTCCGGCGACGGATATCTCTCTTTTTCTTTTTCTTTTTTTTTTATTCTACTGTCCTACCTATTTTGTCTATTTTAACTTTCTTCCTTCTTCAACCTAATGGATGGTTGGCTCGTGAATCTCAAACAATGTGACCCGGCAAACTGAAGAAGTTCCGGCGCGGGTTCTCTGTTCTTCGCTGGGGACGAAGAATGGAGGATTAAACTTTAATGGATGGTCCCCGTTCATTCAGTGATCGAATTACATGAGAATGTTGCAATGGGTCGGCTGAAGATGGGCCGAAGTGAAAAAGGTAGGCTCTTTGAGGAATCTTAAAGAAACAAAGTTAGCGGGTGAGTTTTTGGTCTAACTGGCTCTCTGTAGCCCCAGATAAATATAATTTTAGGCCACATTTAATTTGCAAAAATAAACAAGTTGGAAAATATTTTCTTAAGAATGATCGTTTATATTGCTTATGAACAAAATGAGCAGAAAACTTTTTCATCATTCAATAAAAATGTTATACACATAAATTGTAACATTACTCATTGACTAGTTATTTCAAGCGATATAAGCGATCATTTTTATAGAAATATTTTTCAAATCATTCATTTTTCGCTAAACAAACGGAGCCCTGTGATTAAGATCATCTCCCTTTACGCGATACCATAACATATTCGATTTATCCACCTTTAAATGAATGACGCATTACTAAATACAATAATTCAGAGCTTCGAGTTATAGATATTATGAGGATAACTTTATTTTGATGGACCCTCAAATTTGAAATTTTTTTTATCCATAAAAACTTGAAGAAGTATAGGCCATGGCAATTGTTGTTTTGACAATGAAGGTTTGAGATTTTGTTTGTTTTTGGAATGAGAGTTTTTTTTTTCTTTTTTAAACATAACTTGTGCGACTCAATTAAACTTGACCATTTTGGATCCCAACAGAGATGGATGCGTCATGTCCTTTGAAGAGGATAATTAACAGATGCTAATGTGCACCAAACCAAAAAAAAATAAAATTGTCAATCAATTTGG
This sequence comes from Rhodomyrtus tomentosa, assembly GCA_028455895.1. Lineage (NCBI taxonomy): Eukaryota > Viridiplantae > Streptophyta > Magnoliopsida > Myrtales > Myrtaceae > Rhodomyrtus > Rhodomyrtus tomentosa. The sequence continues at coordinate 30,094,964 of JAPCWY010000008.1, forward strand.
GACCATAAAGATGGATCTTGTTAACGATCGTTCAGGTGCATTAATTAAGACCACTAAAAATAGAGATAGTATATATCAACGCAATTTCAAAATCAATCGTCACATTTAGAAAAGTTTACGTAACTTGTGCGATTCGATTAATCTTGACAATTTTGGATCTCGAAAGAGATTGATGTATAGTTTCATTTAAAGAGGGTAAATAAATAATACTAATGTATACTAAATGAAAAGAAGAATTGTCAATCAATGTTAGACCACAAAGCTGGATCTTATTAACGATTGCTCAGGTGCATTAGCTAAGACCACTAAAAATAGAAATAGCATATCTCGACACGTTTTCAAAATCAATGCAAGGCATTTAGAAAAGTCGCATACTTCAAATAGAAATGTTGAGGGTTCCCATGCACAATAAATAAGACTTAGCAAATGCCTAAAGGCGTTCTCTAACATTGTTCCTATAACATTTTACCTTCAAAGCTTCCCCTACCAAGTCAGTCAACTTCAACATAGGAATTAACTAAGGTAATCTTAAAAAAAAATGTGAATCCTAATTAAGATAATCTTCGATATACGTTTATAATAGTAAGTGTATAGCGTTTATGAAGACCCTCATTCATTAAAAACAAAGCAGACGAGCGAGTAAATCAAATGGATTTGGACTTCCAGAAAACTAACCAAAACAAAATCAAGTCCACCGCTCGAAGTTGTGGGGGTTGAATCAGAGGCTGTTTGATGGATGATTGGATGTTGATTCGTGAGCAATTTGATGGCCTGGTCAGTTGGTGAAAACGATGCGGCGTGCTAGACAAGCGTAGTGAAGAAAGGACTAAACTTTGTCAAAAAGATCACTTACCATGGATTTTACGCGTTGGCTCTTTAAGAAACCTTCACTTGAGGCTTAAGAACAAAGGCTACTGTGCGGCAAAAGTTGAATCCCTGCCGTACGACCAAAAAGAAAGAAAGTCAAACCTCCCGTCGTTTCTTTCCTTATGCGGTCAAATTCTTTGCTAGAGAAAGTCCCACTATAATTGATAAGACCAATCAGCAGAGATGTATTCCCCTTCAACTTCAATTTCAATTTCAATTTCAATTTTTATTTTTATTTCTATTTTCTCGAGTTGATTAGGAGCCGCAACTAAGGTAGCCGACCTTGGCATTTATCACCCCCAAAATAACCGCCCTATGCCCAATTATGCCCACAATTAGGGGGCGATACATATCCTCCGGTCGGATCGGGTTTTGAATGGCTTCAAATTCAAGATATATTCATATAAAATCTTTGACAAAAAAAGATGAGGACGAATTCGTTAGGAAGCTGTTAGTCTAACAGTACTGTCATTTATTTCTGACCACATGATTTCTCAATCAATGAGTATTTCATGCAAAATATACGATGATAATGTGTGGATTTATGGTTGGTAGTATGTTGTTATTGATAGTACTATCAGAAAAGTATTTCCTAATTGAAGACAACTTGAGGGTACAAAAAGGGAGTGAGATCCCAAATGGTGCATTGAATAGTGGGAAGTTTGCAACGATGAAATCATGGTAAAAGAGGCACACATTACGCCAAGCGACAAGGGTCCATCACGAAGAGGGAGTAATATAAATTGTACAGATTTTCAAACGCGTCGATTCGTTGAAGGGCTCAAAAGAATTAATATATTTGAAGGGGGGGCGTATGTTGAGCCTTGGTTGGTCACAAGGCCCGGTGGGACATTGGCATTGGCAATCGAGATACGGTAAACCGATACTCGGTCAGGAAAGAAAATCGAGCGTTAGCGAAGCAAATTCATTATATCGGTACGTGGCTCCGACATTTATGCGGAGCAGTTAATATATACTTAGACCATTTAAATGATAAGAGGTGCAGTTACCGAGGCAAATCCAAGATTTTCGGGATGGCGTCGACGTGAAGAAACAGCAAGAATTTTTTTTTTTTTAAACTTGTACTAGCCTATAAATAGTCAGAGATAACTCTTTGTCAGGGATGAATCAATCAACAAACCAACACTTACCAATTCGCTACGCAATTTATGTTAACAAGCATCTACTTTCTTGCACTCTACTTATTGCACTGTCTTTCATTTTTGCCATTTACTTGCATTTTCTGTCCACAATCGCTATAAGGGTCCGTTTCAAATCATAAATCCGAAAGCTTGACGCTTGTCGGTGGAAGATCTTTCATTGCGGACATTTCCGGCGAAACGATGTTTGATAAAAAGTGACTTATGAATCAAATTTATTTTGGATGTTGTTTAGGAAAAACAAGACTTGTAAAGGACTTTAACTATACATTTTAAACAAATGTAAAATAAAATCTACTTGCGACTGCCTGCGATGGCTAGATGATGGCGAGACAAATCTGGCATCCCCGATCATCTCTTGAGTTCGTGCGGGTCGCATAACCTCAGGTGACCCTTGGCAAGGACCGCCTTCACATGTCGTTAGATTTGGACCTGTCGTTAGATTTGGATCTCTCGTTGATGTCACGCGAGGCGAAAAATTATGATGACATTTTGGAAATTACGAAATTAATGAGGGCGAAGTTGAAAGAAAGAAAAAATAATTCACTAGCATTTGGAAAATGTTAAAATCCCAAAACTGGCTAGGAGGCTAAGAGCTGCCTTGGATTGAGGAATTTAGAGAATTTTGGAGATATAATGCATTTTCCTCAAACTCACGATTTTTTTTTTTTTTTGCCAAATGGCTAGACTTTTGCCCGGCCTCTATGGAAGCCATGCCCAGATGCAACCAAAGTCGTTGGGCGCTTTCAAATCAAACGGCTGGTTGTTGCATCTATTGATGAATTCCGACCGCCTTCGACATGTTAACATTCATTGGACTAATCCTTAAATTAAATGTTGTTTTGTATTTAGAAAATTATCTTATATATCAACTTCGTCTATTAACAAATAAATAAATTCAGATCGATAGACAGCACCTCATCTGTAGATTTTAATAAATGATTTTCGAGATCTGCACATCAATTAAAAAATGATTTTTGATTCTTTCATTTCATTTTCATTTTCATTTTCATTTTCATTTTCACTTTCATTTTAGCAAACAATTTGAAATGCAATTGAGATTTAAAAATCAAGAAAAAACAAGCTCTGATAATGCCCGCAGAATAAATGAATACTTTTTAGAATTATTATTCAAGTTCCTCTCCTCTCAAAACTTTCCCAATGCCTCTGGATCGCCTGCCTTACTTTTTGTAAGGCAGGCGGATACCCACCGCCCAAAAACATTTCCCCCTATAAAGAGGAAGGGGTCGAATCTCTTCCCAACCCCCTCCATCTACACTGACTTTTCCGAGTCTCTTTCCCTCTCCGTCGCTATCTCACTATATCTCCATATTCTTTAAGGCTATTTCGTTGATTTCGTGAATGACTACTTCGACTTTCTCCACGCAAATAGTTTTATCTAACGAGCTCAGAAGTTCAAAGCGCAAGCGTTTCGGGAGAATATGATATTTCGGACTTGCTCACTCGCTCCACCTTCAATGTTTGCTCCATATAGTCGAGCGGTGGCTCATCTATTGCTTCATCAATCAATTTATCTGAAAATAATCCCATGATTAATTAATGTATCTTTTGAAGGTATTTTCTTTCGATCTAGAGTGATTTAGATTTGGGCGCTTGTCTGTTCATTTCTAGAAATAGATGTGATATTTATAAGGCATTTGTCAATGTGAGCGGCCTTTGGGCAAAGTTGCAGCTACTGGAGAGGGGAAAATAAATTCTTGGCGTGTGCTCATCACTCATGTCGATGCGACATTCGGTGATCGGTTGTCAATTGTGATTTTATGTTATGAAAACCCCGTATTTATGAAATAAGCAAGCTATGTCAAGTTGATTTATTTTTTATATTTATTTGCTTTGTTTTTTTTTGTATTTTTATCATAAAGTTATAAATATGAAATGAAAATTCTTCTTGCCAAAAAAGGGAAAAAATAAGAAGAATAAGAAGACCTATGTTGCACGGACACGAGACATGACACGTCGGCACGTGGTTTCTAAAAAAATAGAGAATTTCAACACGTTGGGATACGTTGTATATTAAATATATATTTATAATTTTATAAGTAAATAAATAATAAAAAAGACCTCTAATGAATTTGCGCTAAAAATAATGATCCATCATTTATATCACAATGACAAATCCCATTTTCCTTATAAATATAAATTAATAAAAATAGGTGGGATCAACTGAATCGTCTTCTGCGGAGCCCAAATTCAACACAGTTCTCAAAGCCCACTTGAAATCAAGAGAATTTTTACATCCCACATTGGCCCAATACAAAGAAAGGAGGCACAATGCATAAAGTTGATAGCCCCTGATGGTTGGCTGTCAGGAAGCCCGAAGGCCCATTGGGCCACTACAGATTTTGCTGCGACATTGAAGGTTTTCTCGAAGCCCGAGCGTGTGAGATTTGTTGATCACGAGTCAACGGGTATCCGAGCGTGTCAACGAGTGTCTAGACACGTGTCGACGCGTGTCCGGAGTGTCCGACGCGTGTCCGGAGTGTCCGACATGCATAAAATATGTTGAGGAGTGCGTCCGAGTGACATAGGAGAAGACGAGAAGACGACACTAATAAAATGTTTATTTTTTTTTTTGCATTTTCCATGATAGGGCGATCAGTGACGGCAGAGACAATTTTTTTTCCCCTCAGAAAGAAAGGAAAGCATTGGGCAATAGTGTAATCGTTGATTAAATTCATTTCCCAAAGCATTCTATCCTGAAACAGATATTTTCTTAGAGCTCTCTTGAGCTGAGCCGCCATGGAAGGAGCTTCCTCATACCTTCGTTTCTCTCTCTCCATCGTCTTCTTCTCCTTCGTCCTCTTCTCCATATTCATCCGTTCCTGGTATCATCCTTCTAACGAGCTGAAGCTAAGACCGAACCACTTCTTCCCTACAAGCAAAAGCCCAATCGTTGAAGAGTCTCCCCGAATCCGCAAAACCAAGACTTGCCCGTCGTCCCAGACCATCCGCCACCCGCTCGACCCGCTCACCGCCCAAGAAATCACCCGGGTCGGGTCGATCCTCCGGTCGTACCCGCCTTTCGAGTCCTCTCCCCCGCCCATCCACTCCCTCTCCCTCCACGAGCCTCAGAAGCCCGAAGTCCTCGCCTGGGAAAAGGGCGACCCTCTTCCGCCCAGACGGGCGTTCGTCCTCGCTCTCTCGAACGGCCGGACCCACGAGCTCGTGGTCGACCTGGGCTCGGGCAGGGTGGAGGCCCACTCGATCGAGTCCGGGTCGGGATACCCGCCCCTCACGCTGGACGACCTGGTCGCCGCCCTCGAAGTCCCGTTCGCGAGCGCCGAGTTCAACAAGGCAATCCTCGCGCGAGGCGTCCCGCTGTCGGACGTGAAGTGCATCCCGCTGTCGTCGGGATGGTACGGACGGGCGGAGGAAGAGAAGAGGAGGGTCATAAAAGTTCAGTGCTTTGATCAGGAGGGCACGTCCAATTTCTACATGAGGCCACTCGAGGGCCTCACTATGACGGTGGACATTGACACGAGGGAGATTGTGAAGTTCTTGGACTCGGGTCGGGGCATTCCGATCCCGAAGAGCGCTGGCACGGAGTACCGCTACGGGTCGGTCGCGAAGGAGGGGGGCTACGACACGGGACCACCGTTGAAGCCCATCTCGATCGAGCAGCCCGATGGGCCGAGCTTTTCGGTGGAGGATGGGCACGTCGTGAAGTGGGCGAATTGGGAATTTCACCTCAAGGCGGACCATCGCGCGGGGATGGTGATCTCAAGAGCCAGGGTTCGAGACCCAAAGACCGGGACGCCAAGGAGCGTGATGTATAAGGGGTTCGTGTCCGAGTTGTTCGTGCCATACATGGACCCGGACGAGGGGTGGTACTTCAAGACCTACATGGATGCAGGTACCCCTCAAGGCATTATTCTGATTTTTTTTTCATTTATTATAAAAGTCGAACATAAAAAGTAATTGAAGGAAAGTAAGAATTGTACACATATACGTGTATTGAAAAAAAAAAAAAACAAGACGAGAAGGAGACAACGAAAGAAAGTGAGTAGTTGACAATTGAATAACCATTGGTCCAGTTTAAAATATTTACTGTCATTTTCATGTTGTATCCTTTATAAAAAGAATCGGACTTTTTATAAAAATTACCATAGTGGTATTTGGTTGGACGAAATTCGAGCGGTCATGCATCAAAAGTTAAATCCTGGGGCCCTTGATGGCTACTGGTTTTATCGTTGCCCGTCTTTCGGTTGACAATTAGTGTTTCCGATCCGACGGTAGATCCTACCTTTGCTAGTCGATTTTCAAACTTTAAGGGCGCATATTATAACATTTATGTTTCAGAATGAATTTATGAAACATAAATAATTTTTTCTATTTATATTTTTAGATGAGTTTTTAAGCAAAAATACGTGTTTGATAACGACATAAAATTTTTAATTCTGTAATAAGAAATTTATTTGACTGGGCTAGCAGCGGGCGATTGGTGGTCGGCGGCGGTAGGGTGCGACGACAGGGTTAGTCGTCGACGAAGATTTATATTTCTCGGAGAAGTAACATTTTTTTTTTTGTTTCTTATTTCTATTCTAAATTTATTTTTGAAATAACTTTTTGTTCCATAAATAATTTTTTAGAATTGTATTATCAAACGAATTTATGTTCAAAACCTATTCCAGAAAAAAATTTCTGATTAATTGTCATCCATCCCGTAAGTCTATCCAGCTCGACGGTCCAGATTTTGCACTACCAAAAATTGATTTTGCATGACAACTTTGTCGGGAAGATAGCCATCTCACGTAGGAGTGCCCAACATCATGAGGCAAAAGAATATTGTAAGCAAACAGAGCCACACTTAATACTTTTTTTTTCCTGTTAGGACTTGCATCACAACCATTATGATCCGAAAAAGTAATTCTGATTAAAATGATTTTTTCTGATTCTATTTATTGGATAAGTTTTAGAGAATCAAAACTCGTTTGGTAACTGCATAAAAATTTTGTTCATGAAACAAAAATATATTTGGTAAATGCACAAAATTTCTGTTCCCGAGAACAATTATTTTTCTCAATTTTTGTCATTTAAGCCAAATAATTACGTAATTACTTTATAAAATGTCATCATACATTTCGAATTAATAAAAAATTAATTCATATTAATTCTCTTGTATAATATATTGCATATTGAAATGTAAAAATAAATATCAAGAATCATCATAAGCCATTTTCGTCATTTATTGTGAGGCTTCATCCAACTCTTTTGAGCGAGCGTATGACCAACACGAGCGACATCCTCGTTTCTGCAAAGAAAATGCACTGCATTATCCTGTATTGGTGTGCGTTTTTAGTTCAAGAAAATCAAATCTTAGTCTTAATTCATTCAAAATTTAAGAACGAGAGCTTGCTAAGTGTTCACACTAGTTATTTTGTCTTTTTTTCTTATTTTTCTAAAACTAGACTAAGCCTAAATTATATAAACCTACGCATATCACAATAATCAAGGAATCATGACATTGATGAATTGTATCGTAAAACTCTAACGAAACTTTAATGGCTTAGAAAAATGTGGTTCTGGTTTAATTTCAAATGTGTTTATGATTTTTCTAAAAAAGAACAAAATCTATGAGATCTAGTATATTTATGCCTAAATTAATGAAAATGAGGTCAAACAAGCTAATCTAAGCTTCTTTAATTTTTAGAAATTTACTAAAATTTTTTGTGATTTTTTAAAAAATGTCAATTATTTCAAATTTTTATTTATTTTATTTTTATTACCTTATTTTTTTAAAATAAGACCTCGTTGTTTTGTTTTAGGTCGAGGAAAAATATTTTGTGATTCTTAAAAGTGATTCTGTTTTTTTCATAATCAATTTTTTTTGTTCTTGTTTTTGCTCTAAAACTGATTCTGCGAGCAGAATCAGAATCATTTACATTACTAAATAGGGTTCTCATATTTTTTTGTTTCGGGGAACAGAATAAGAGAATCAAAGTGGTTATCATACAGGTCTTGAAGAGCTTGTATTTATCCCTTTTGATTTATCATTATTGGCCCAAATATAATTATATTCACATCCATTGAAGAGAATCAATCCCATGACAAATACAGCGGAATTAGTCGAAATTGATAAGCCCAAGTTTTACTTGAATCACTGATCGAAGAAATATATCACGATTAATGAGCATACTTCGTTTTCCAGGGATTAAATGTCAATGTTGCAACCATTGAGAGATTGTTCATCTGTATGATGTTCGGGAAGGAAAGTAGAGTCCTCTCGTGCTTTTCTTCTCGTCATTGCTCTTCGTTGGAAGGACATCTAAAAACTGACGTCTAATGCCAAAGAACAGAATGACGTCCTCTTATCACGTTTCAAGGAGAAAATTGCTTAGCAGTTTTTCTAAATGATAATTGCCCTTAATTTTTCTATAATGGGTCAAGGGCTGTGATAGCCTACATGGACGGACCAAGGTCCTTTCCATGAATCCCAACATCCACAATTTAGTCGCATTTAAAAAATCCTAACTTAATCTCTCTCCACTTGTTTCCAATTTAGCTCACCTAATCGTCGGCAGCCACCACCTTATTTGTGGCTGTCGACTACTCTAACCATCAATTTTAACGGAGAATATAACTAAATAATATCACCGCAAAATTAGTTGTATGCTTAACGCATTTGTGAATATGTCTAATCATAAGGAAAATTTGATCCTAATATGTCTAATCATTACAGTTGCAGGTGGTCCCATAAAATCTCGCATGATATCATAACGGGAGGTTATGAGTTCAAATATTTTAAAGAATAGCTTTAGTTTTAGAACAATTGACAGCGGCCTTACAAAATCTCCCAGAACTCAAAATGCCATGTAAGACATCATCCATTAAAATTGCTAATCAAAACTACAAGCACATTTACTTTTATTAATCCCCATACACGCCTTTTGGAAAATTGAATATAAACCTCACGAGCAGATCTAATGGCTCTACTGCCTTCTAGCAAATTTAGTGTATTGCATGTATTGGATCGACAGCCTATCAAAGCTCAACTCACCATGCCAATTCGGCAAAGAAGGCAAACAATCCATCGCTGCAATTAGAAATTTAAAGGGATTGGTAGAGAGAATATGGTGAGCTATGCTGATTTTTTAAGGCTCAATCCAAAAAAAAACCTCAAACTTTAATCTTTATTCCAAAAATATCCACAACTTTTTTTTGTCTCCTAAAAAACCTTAAATTTTTGATTTTGTCCCAAGTTTACCAATCCAATCTCAAAAATACCTCAAGATTTGGCCTTTGTCCAAAAAAATATCAATAATTTTTGTCTCCTAAAAAACCTTCAACTTTTGAATTTGTTCCAAATCTACCAGTCTAATCATGAAAAAAATCATCCTCAAAACTCATCTTGTAGAATTCCTGATGACCTCGACGTCGGCTGTTGAGCTTCTGTCGAAACTTTAAGTGATTCTTAATCGTCGCCCGATGATGTGGCCTTATCCCGAGATAATAGCAACTCTCATCATCAGCTCCTTACCTGTTAATAGTCCTCAATGCCAATCGAGCTTTCCATCGAGGACTATCATGTTGGCCCTGCATCTGTGACAACAAGCTGCTGTCGAAAGTTGCATGTGAATATCGGGTAACTCAATTATGTCTCGAAATGAGTGAATGCAGCTGCAATGTGTCAAACATTCTCCATTGAAATAATTGAAAGTGTATTTTGATTTTTGTCGAACAATCATGGGTTCTGTTCAACTGGGCGCGAATTACTTTTTTTTTTAATAACTGTGGTAAATTTGGGACAAAATCAAAAGTTGAGGTTTTTTAGGAGAAAAAAAAATTATGGATATTTTTGGGACAAATACCAAAGTTTGACGTTTTTTTGGGACAAAATAAAAAATTGAAGGTTCTTTATGAGACAAAAAAAGTTATGGATATTTTTGGGACAAACCTCAAAGTTTGAGGTTTTTTTTTCGGAATTAGGCCAATTTTTTAATGAATGAATCCAAAAAATCTGTGTTTGATTAGATGCCAAGTTATCATCTAATCTTGTCTTGATTCTTTTCTTCCTTTATGGTGTTTTTGTATTTATCTTTTGGAACGTAGGTGAATATGGCATGGGGGTGACGGCAATGTCACTCGTGCCACTAAATGACTGCCCTAAGAATGCATACTACATGGACGGCATTTTCGCTGCGTCTGACGGGACGCCCTACACTCAATCCAACATGATTTGCTTGTTCGAGCGCTATGCTGGCGATATCAGCTGGCGTCACTCTGAGAGCTCTCTCATCGAATCGGAGGTGCGATTATTTATACACACACATGAACTCGTAGAAATGGCTAGATACTATTCTAAATCAATAATAATAATAATAGAAAAATTAGCGCAGATTAGAGAGTCGAGGCCTAAGGTGACGCTAGTGGCTCGAATGGCATCGTCGGTCGGGAATTACGACTACATTTTCGATTGGGAGTTTCAAACGGATGGATTGATTCGAGTCAAGGTTAGCTCAAAAGCCCCATTTATCCCCTTGATTTGATCCTTTGAAATGGAAATTAGTTAAAACATATCGAATGACCCGCATTTAGGTGAGTCTATCGGGTATGCTCATGGTGAAAGGAGCTCCGTTTGAGAACATAAAAAATGCGCCCAAAGAGTACGAAATGACCGGACCTCTCGTGTCGGAGAACGTCATCGGCGTCATCCACGATCACTTCATGACGTTCCACCTCGACATGGACATTGACGGCTCGAACAACTCTTTCGTCAATGTCCGCCTCCAGAAGGAAGATACGCCGCCCGGAAGATCCCCACGGAAGAGCTATTTGAAGGCGCACCGCCACGTGGCTCGGACGGAGAGAGATGCGAAGATCCAGCTCAAGCTGTATGACCCGTCGGAGTTTCACGTGGTCAATCCGTCGAGGCTGTCTAGACTGGGGAACCCAGCAGGGTACAAGGTAGTCCCCGGAGGCAACGCGGCGAGCTTGCTTGATCTCGACGATCCTCCGCAGCTCCGAAATGCCTACACTAATAACCAGGTAATGCCAGTTCTCTTTCGGTAATTCACAGAAATTATACAACTGATTAGTATTTGCCGAGTTCATCGCAAGAAGTGATGTTATGTTCTCTTGGGGATTTTTTTTTTTTCCAAGATATGGGTGACTCCATATAACCGGAGCGAACAGTGGGCTGGTGGACTCCTGGTGTATCAAAGCAGAGGAGAGGACACTTTGGCTACCTGGTCCGAGAGGTATAAAATTTCACGATTTACATGCTTTATAGACTATAGTTCATCAAATAATACCTTGAATTTATAACAGTCATTTACTAGGTAGCCAAAACTTTCGAATCAGACACATATGCATAGACTGACATTGTATGGTATCTGCCTATTTCTTGGTTATTCAAGCTGTCTTGTACTTACAAAACACGGAACGTCCCTTCTGTGATCGATCAGGAACCGCCCTATCGAGGACCGCGACATCGTGCTGTGGTACACCCTCGGGGTTCACCACATCCCGTGCCAAGAGGACTTCCCGGTGATGCCAACCGTCCAGTTGAGCTTCGATCTGAAGCCGGTCAACTTCTTCGAGAGCAATCCGATCCTCCATGCCCCGCCCAACTTCGAAGAGGACCTCCTTGTTTGCACCATGGCCGCTTCGTCCTGATGTTCTTTCGTTCTCATCGGTGCGATAGATTTCGCGTTTAATACATATCTGATCCATGCTAATAATACAAATGGCAGCTTCACAATCTCATCGTTGCAATAGATTTCGCATTACCCATTCTAATAATAGAAATGACAGCTTCACAATGTAGCAAGTTGTACCTAGCGACGAGAGCACAGTAAGAGTCCAATATCTTCTCTGGAGATATCACTAAGTGGGAGTCCATGTCCGAGCCCGTTAATATATCCAATTAAATCCACGTTCACTCAAAAGTTTAAGCTGATGAGTTATGGGCCAACATGGATATATTAACTGCTTTACACCACTTCGATTCTCCGACGTGAGATTTCTTTAACTCTTTAACACAACTCACTCATACGTACACTTTAACAATCTCCCATTCACGTATGAGTTCAGTGTTAGGTCCAGTCCGCTCCCCATTAATTCAGTTATGCTTCTACATCAACTTATCTCAAGTTGAATAGCCCAACTTCATAGCCATGAAGTTGACCTTTGAGCTTAATTAGTATCCTCATGGGACATCAATCATCGGCTCTGATGCCATTTTGATGGAAACGTGAAATAGAAGTCCAATACTTTCACTCGAGTCTGCCAAGAGGGAGCCCAAGTCCGAGTCTGCCAATATATCCAGTTAGATCTATTTTCATTCAAAAGCTTAAGATCGGTTTATAGGTGTGAGGAAAAACCTCAACCTTTGAGCTAACTTTTGGGTTGAGAAAGACCCAAGATCATCCAACACTGGTGTCAGAGTTCAGGTCACCAACAAGTCTAAACTTGACAGTCACACGGAGAGATACGAGTTGTTGGTCCCTCCGACCCATGGTCCGATGTATGAGGGAAGATTGTTGGGGTTGTTCAACGTCGGTTGTAGAATTGGCTGGAGATCGATTTATAAGTATGAGAAAAAGCCTCAACTTTTGAGCTGGTTTTTGAGATGAGAGGCTCAAAATCACTCAACAACTAGGGGTAAGCAAAAGAATCAGACATAATTGGCTAGCCAGTGGGTTTCCGATTCCCAAATTTGGAACTAGTGAACATCAGTCTGTTTTTTGATTTCAAGAATGGACCCGCCCACTTAGATTGGATCGATCTTTATTGATTGTTATTATTCCCAATTTCCAAAATCTTAATTCTCAATCTTTTCTCGTTTAGACTCGGTTACATAGGGTCGTCGCTCATGACTTTCACTCACTTCTCTTAGTCTCAGTCACGCTGTGCTTACGCCTCTCTCACGCTCACATGTAGTAGCTTACACTATGCAACATCATTTGCAGTCTTGCAAGTTGGAGAGGGGTGGGGTGGCGGTGGAAGGGGATACAGCTGCTTCCTGGATGAGTCTAGGAACATGTGGCTGGTTCATGATTACACAAATTGAGAGCTGGTCCTTATGGTCTGGCATCCGGTTCTAATGTGAGAACCCTCTCACCCTTGCTGCAGCAGATCTCAAAATACATAATAAATTAAAATTTTAGATTAGAATAGATGATAGCCGAACACGAGGGAAAGATCATTTATATTTCTATATATCTACTCATGGAGTACTTCATTAAACGATATTTGATTGGGTATTGGAGCAACATTACCTATTGATAAATCTCGCAAGCTAAGTGTTTTTTTTTTTGGTAAAGTCGTAATCTTAGTGTTTTTTTTTTGGGTAAGGTACGCTTAGTTTTTTTTTTTTTTTGGTAAGGAGGTACGCTTAGTTTTAATATGGCCAAATTCCATAAAATAGCAAGAAGTTTGCCATTCGGGTCAAAATTGTCACGAACGTTAAAGTTTAAACCGCCTCTCTAAATAGCATCAACTTTCAAATTTAGGTAAATCTGGCCTAAAGGTGTTAAGAGGGAATATTGTGTAAAAAACAACTTAGAACTCCAAGTCTACCCCTTTTCCTATCTTTCATTTGTTTATGAGATTTTTCGAGATTTATTTGTTGTACCTGAGGTCCAATTGTATTTAAAGAAGGGTACCAATCTGAATTTCAAGAAAGAAACAATATTTTTTTTCTTATTTCTGAGAAATAGTTAGAGACAAAATACCCAACGAATATATTTATCATACTTATGAGTCTAAACATTTGTCCACCTAAGTGCAAAGTGTCATACCAAAATAACAAACACAATCCCAAAAAAAATGTGGCAGGGATTGACCCCACCCGGTTTAGGTGAGGGCTGCGACTCTCGCCCAGATCAATGTGGGCTCTCGCCTGCAATCGGCCAGGGTCGTCGGCCCGCCGACCATTCCCGTATCGTCGTCGACACCTCCTAGCGACAATGGGTGACTGCAACGAGGGCTGCATCTGTGTAGCCTCACCTGTATCTCCTCCCTTTTTCTATTTTTGTTTTGTTTTGCCTATTTTGAATATAATTTAAACAAAATTTGTATTAAAAATTTAGATTTTGCCCAAAAACGACGTCATTTTAGCCATATATTTCATGATTTACAAGTTTTAGGACTCAGCTTGCAATTTCCTGATAAGCATTAGGGCCTCCATTTCATCTTATCCGAAAATTTAATAAAAATAAGTCTCAAAAACCATATTACCTGATTTTGTTTCTAAAAATCTAGGGGAAGGGGCGTGGAAACCTGGCCCATTAAACACCTTGCAAGCCCTATGATTTGGTCAAGCTTACATTTGTGACTTGTGCAGTTAGTCCCAGGCCAGTATACACGCAGTTGGTAGGATTCGAACGGATATAACTAGAAATTCTCAAACATTCCAACCAACCACGTCAAATTAGGGGTGTAAATAAGTGTCAAAGCTACACTGAAAATTGTACTGAACCACTGACCGAACCAAATTGAACAAATTTTTGCATTTTGGTTCAGTTAATTGAAAAATAACCATTTTTTTTTGTTGAGTAACCGAGTTGAAAATATCTTTTTTTTTATTTTCTATTTTTCTTTTTTTGCAGCAGTACAACGACCCTCACTGGCCCATCGGCAAGGGGTCGTGGCCCTCGTTGGCCATTGTGAGGGCAGGCGAGGCCGCGAGGGCTCATGACGGCCTTGCCTTCATATGCGAGGGGACCGCAACCCCTCGCCTGTGACCGGTGAAGGCTTTGCAACCCTTGCCCAAGGGTTGTTGGCCCTCAGCGCCAAAAAAGAAAAAAGAAAAGAAATAAAGAAAAAGGAAAAAGAAAAATCAAAAGAAAATAAAAATAAAAATAAAAATAAAAATGAAAATGAAGTGGATTTTTGGTTCAACTCAATTTACTTCTTGGCAAGATTTGGTTCAGTTCGAACTTAGCTTCTAGTGGTTCAGTTCACTTCGATATTATAGAAAAACTGAATCAAATCGAATCATCGACGCCCCTAGAAAACATAATATTTCACATGAGACATGAAAGGAACATGTGGCATATTCACATGAAAAAGGCAAATTTGAGTCTTCAAATAGCTAGTTTATAATAGCTGGTCCTACAGTAAAGAGGTCCATGGTTCTTCTATCATGGTTTATCCACGATGGGCACTGCCCAATCCATATCCGGCGATTGCTCGTAGTTTCTACGGGGTGAAGACAATGGGGTCGGTCCATGGATTTTTATTTTCTTTTGCCACGTTTACTGGTTGAAGGGAGATATGCTGAAAAGATTGTGATGACTTGATACAGGAGAAGTGCTCTGTTCCGAGCTGATAAATGACTTTAATAAGGCGAGGGAGCGCCAAGGGAGTCGCCGGCTCAGGCACGAGATCTCTTAATCAGTGCCCCCGAGAGACATCGCTCTTAGACAACTAAATATAGCGGAAGCAATTATACTTTGGAAATCGGAAAAGAAAAAAAGGAGCACAGAGAAAATTACATGATTTGAAATTTCACATGTTTACACCGTCCCATGGAGTCGAATAAATCTCTTTACACTTGAGCCAGCTGGCCCTAATCCATCCCCGAATCCCTTAGTTGGTCCAAGGGTCCACGACCTACTCAATTCAATCGATCAACTCTGTTCTGGAACAATTCTGGCCAATTGCCAAGAACGGGCAAGTCCCTCTTTTCAAGTCGCTTTCTCTAAGTTTAAGGCACCACCCATGTCTGCAAATCGAAAACCGGACGAAACAAGCTCCAATTTGACATAGTTGTCGTTGTTTGGGACAGCATCGAAAGGTAGTAAGCTCCATCCACTGGAATATTCAATTTTCAAAGATACAGGGTGGGAGCACACGCACAAAGATACCTTTCACTTTACAATTTCTACAAAGCGGCACCAAAAAAGGCATTATATTATTGGAAGTTGGAACCCTAGTCAGTGTTTTTTGTCACGTCTCTTGGCCTTTTTCCCCAAAGAAAGTTCACAGGTCCATGTTGGGGTTCCACCAGATTCTTGTCATCTTCCTCGTAGCAGGGAGAGCAGTGGGGCATCCTAGGGTTAAAGAATGCTGTCACGACTCGTGGGGAACCAAAAAGGGTTTATGATTCTTTTGATACTCCTAAAGCCAATCCACGACCCAGCTCAATATTGCTTTCTTCCTTGTGAATTGCGTGTGTGTGTGTGTTCATTAGCGTTTCCTAGTCATCAAAGCAAACATGGGTTCAATTGGATTTTGACACTTAACAAATAATTACTAGGGAATCTTCATAAGTAACAGGTAGCTAGAGAGCGCTGCTTTAAGAGTTTATCTGCAACAAATATCGCGCACTAAAGTCATTGTCTTCCCTGGACGAAGAGAATGCTACCCGTGGCCCCATGGACACGACGAAATCCGCATCCAAAGTGGACAGGAATTAGCCCCTGCTTGTCGAAGGATGATTTTCTATTGTTAAGATACATGCATGAATTGTGTTAGAAATAACTCACATCAAATAATTGATACGGTATGGTGTGATGTGATGTTAAACAATTAATATATTTGTATTGGCTCATAACTCATTACCTCAAGTTTTTGCATGAAGATTAATTTATTCAAATATGTCGACATGTTAGGACTTGAGCTCCCTATTAGAGACCTCTTGAGTAAAGGTATTGGATTCCTGTTATGCATATCCAACATATATAGGTAGTTTTGTCGTACATATATGCGCTCTCAATCACACAATACAGGTTTGCATTTAACCCCCAATTTTCTCCTCATTGGATGAGTCGAATACATACCTGTTTGTTTCCTAATCAATTAGCTGATAATTTGGAACGGGGATCTTCTATTACAAATTTTATCCTTATTACCTTATTGCCTGTATGGTCTGCTATTTATCATAACTTGGGCATTTTTGTGTGTGTATATATGTACATACCTTGGATTTGCGCACGGCATATTGCACTGTTTACTCAACAAAATAAGATATGTTGACCACACCTTTTGCACCATAATTCCTATGAGATGTCAAGCTCACAAAATCCAGCAAAATACAATTTGACCACGACATTAAAATGAATAGGCACACATCAGAAAAATTATTAAAATTTTTTTAAATCTGTTGTAATTATGTCAATTTAATTATAAATTTTTTTTAGGACTAAATAAATTTCAAATTTTTTGCGATTATGCAAATTTGGTCCTTAACGCCAACTATGGCCGCCGGCAGTGATGTTTCAATTTTTTTTTTTATAATATTTCAACATCTCCTTAAAACTTTCCCCGTTTGATATACTTTCTCCTAATTTTTCTCTTTAGAATTTTCTCCCGTGTTCAAGAGCCAACCACGGAGAGCCCCAGTGAAGAGCCTTACCGTCAACCCGGCAGTGAGTAACCTCAGCAAAGTCTATTTATGTGTACCCTCTCTTGGAAAGTCGACAAGTTCAGTCCTCCCGAACACTTGCCCTCTGAAAGCGAGAGAGAGAGAGAGAGAGAGAGGCGATGGAGGGGAGGCAGTCCCTCCGGCTGATGTTACTATTCTTCAGCATAGCCCTCATCCTTCACTTCACTTGGGTCAACCTCCCGTCCCGGCTTCCAGACACGGCGGAGCTCCTCGACTGCGACGCCACCTCCCCCTGGTGCACCTCCTCCAAGAATCGCTTCCGCTCCAAGCAAAGCCAACCCCACACCAACCTCAAGAACCCCGTGGCCCGCCCCCGCTCCCACCTGTCCAACACCCCGCAACACCCCCTCGACCCCCTCACCCTCCAGGAGCTCAGCCGCGTCCGCACCCTCCTCCTGTCCCACCCGCTCTTCGCCAACCGTGCCCCCTACGCCCTCCACTCCGTCGTCCTCGAGGAGCCCGACAAGCCCTCCGTCCTCGCCTGGCGGAAGGGCGACCCCTTCCCCAGGAAGGCCTCCATCGTCGCGCGCGTCGCTGGCGAGTCGCACCTCCTGACCGTCGACCTCGACAGCGGTGTCGTGACAGCGCAGGGTGCCGGGCACGTTTCCGGCTACCCGACGATGACTATAGAGGACATGACGTCGGCCACGTGGGCCCCGCTCTCGGACCCGGAGTTCAACCGCACGGTGTTGGCACGCGGGGTCGACCTGGCCGACCTCGCGTGCCTGCCAATCTCGAGCGGCTGGTTCGGCGGGGCCGAGGAGGGCCGGAGGCTGATCAAAGTCCAGTGCTACTCCATGAAGGACACGGCCAATTTCTACATGCGACCAATCGAGGGGCTGACCGTTTTGCTCGACTTGGACACGAAGCGCGTGGTCGAGATCACAGACAAAGGTCACGACATACCAATCCCCGCCGCCGCCAACACCGATTATCGATTCTCGCAATCCGATCAAAACCGACAGGCTCATCGCCTGATCAACCCGATTTCCATTGAGCAGCCCCAAGGCCCGAGTTTCACCGTCGAGGACGAGCATGTCGTCAAGTGGGCGAACTGGGAATTCCACATGAAGCCCGACCCGAGAGCCGGAGTGATCATCTCGCGGGCCAGGGTGCGTGACCTGGAGAGCGGCCAATTAAGGGATGTCATGTACAAAGGGTTCACGTCGGAGCTGTTCGTCCCCTACATGGACCCGACCGACGCGTGGTACTTCAAGACTTACATGGACGCGGGTGAGTACGGGTTCGGGCTCCAGGCCATGCCGCTCGACCCGCTCAACGATTGCCCGAGGAACGCCTACTTCATGGACGGCGTGTTCGCGGCTGGCGACGGCACGCCGTACGTGAGGTCTGACATGGTGTGCATATACGAGAGCTACGCGGGCGACGTCGGGTGGAGGCACTCCGAGAGCCCGATCACGGGTATGGAGGTACGGGTTCCGGGTCAAGCACCCGTTAATTGTAAATTCGGTCACGGAGATATTTTGTTCTTGACATATGCTCGATTTTGATTTTTTATTGATTTTGATTTTTTATGTGGCAGTTTGTTCTTGATTTTTTATTGATTTTGATTTTTTATGTGGCAGTTTGTTCTTGATTTTTTATTGATTTTGATTTTTTATGTGGCAGATAAGGGAAGTGCGGCCAAAAGTAACGTTAGTGGTTAGAATGGCAGCGTCAGTGGCGAACTATGATTATATCGTGGATTGGGAGTTCCAAACGGATGGGCTAATCAGAGTCAAGGTTTGTGATTCTTCCGAATTCCTATTGCATCCGTCCTGCCTTGGGCCCACTTAGAATATTTTCCAATTTCCACAACTTTACCCCTTTCCAAATTTAATTAGTTTAATTTTTTTGGTGAACCACTTTGTTTTTGAGCCGTGTTGGGAAGTTAGAATAGGCTTTATTGAGTGCCTTAGAGTAAGTGAAGTAAACAGGATTTTACTGGGTGCAACCTGGCTTACTGTGGTCCAAGATGATGGTCCTAGCCGAGGGTCCATTCGACGAGTAGGCTAATCAGGTTTATCAACCCGTCAAATTCATCAGCATGTCTGATAAGGAACTCATCGGGGAAAATAAGATTCCTAACGCCGAAACTATCAAAAGATAGAGACACGCCTGGCTATTCAAATGCACACACATTTCAACTTAAGCTGATGTCTTGAAAATGATTTGAAATGACGCGTGAAAATGACAATTGATTTTTCTCGAAATGCCTAGCTTCAAAAATTGCGTCTCATCACCAAATTAAAAAAAGTGTGTATATATATATATACACACACACACTCAGCCCACAATTAAACCTTCAACATTGACGCTTTGCCTCCTAGTGACATGTGAAATCCTTACACAATGTCAATGGCCTAAAAAATGCAGGTTGGTCTCAGCGGTATTCTGATGGTGAAAGGCAGCTCCTATTCCAACGTCGACCACGTCCCGGAGCAGGAAAACCTCTACGGCACGCTCCTCTCGGAAAATGTCATCGGCGTCATTCACGACCACTACGTCACGTTCCATCTTGACATGGACGTCGACGGCTCCGACAATTCCTTCGTGAATGTGAACATCCAGAAGCAGGAGACTTCCCCCGGGGAGTCGCCCCGGAGGAGCTACCTGAAGGCGGTTCGGCAAGTGGCCAAGACCGAGAAGGACGCCCAAGTGAAGCTCAAGCTCTACGATCCATCCGAGTTCCACGTCATCAACCCGAACAAGAAGACGCGGGTCGGGAACCCTGTGGGGTACAAGGTTGTCCCTGCAGGCACCGCGGCTAGCCTGCTGGCTCACGATGACCCTCCTCAGAAGCGGGCTGCGTTCACGAACAACCAAATATGGGTCACCCCCTATAATCGGACCGAGCAATGGGCAGGCGGGCTGTTCTCTTACCAGAGCCAGGGCGAGGACACTCTTGCAGTGTGGTCAAACAGGTGCGATCTAGCATTTGCTGTACACACATTCGAGCGAAATTCTAATTTCGGCTAGACCGTTTGTGATTTGACCTGCTGGCGCCGGGACGATAGGCCAAATGGCCTTAGATTCCGAGACTTGCTCATTTGCGGGAAATGTTGTTCAATTGCAGGGATCGGCCGATCGAGAACAAGGACATTGTGTTGTGGTACACGTTGGGCTTCCATCACATTCCGTGTCAGGAGGACTTCCCGATCATGCCCACGGTGTCGTCCAGTTTCGATCTGAAACCGGTCAACTTCTTTGATAGCAACCCCATTCTCCGGATCCCGCCCAATGCAGAGAAGGACCTGCCGGTGTGCAAGCCTGCCGCCGCCGCTTGACTCGTGAGCCAAGTCGTTTTGTATTGGCTGAAAAAAGCCAGTCATTGCTCGGCAAAGGACCTTGTTCTACAGATCTCGCTGTACATATCTAGGGCCCTAATAATTCACCCTTCTATGTTACCTTGTTTGCTGAAGCTAGAGAAATACGTGCCACGGAAGTTCGGCTTCGGAACCTCCTCCGCTTCGATCAAGCAGTCGTAATTTGATTCATTAATGCTGGATAAATTGATGAGAAATTGGCTGTATGCACTCCTTAGTGGATCGAATCTATATCGTTCCAGCACAAGAAAAGCAAGAACTCATGGAACTCCTCCTCGTCCACTCTGGAGTAGGAGGAAACTTGCGCAGAGAACCGAATGGTTTCGCTTTTAGATTACGACTTCATCTTCTGATAGAATTGATCTAAGGAATATCCCAAGCCCAACCAAAGCAGCCCGAAGCCATGCAAAAGTAACATTGTCCAGCCTACAACATGCTCTGAACATAATGGATAGAGGGAGATACTTTTAGGCTTGGAACGAGGCCCGGCCGGCTGGCCGGCCGATTGAAAAAGCATAATGCTAAGGCATTTATATTGCAGGAAACTATACGTCATCCAGAGGCCGCACGATGACGGTAAAAGGTCGACCTCGATGGTATAATTTGACAAATCAGATTAGCCAAATCGTTAATATCATGAGATACTCAACGCGTTGTTATGAGCCTGAATTTGGAACAGTTGCATTTTCTCTTGTGCGAGAGCTCTCAAAGCTGTAGAAGGAAATCTCAATCCAGGGAAGGCTAGATTTCAATCCTAATTAGAAAGTCCGTACGGAAAAAGTCATACCTGGTTCGAATTCCACAAAACAGAGAGAGGCCCGCGCTTGGTACAAAAGCCCAACCTCACTATGCGTTGCGTCGGCCTTTCTCGTCCAGAGAGAGGGCGAGGGGTTGGGTTGCGATCTTTTCAACCCCCTTCCAAAATATATTTTAAAACGAAAAACTTGTTCACTTTTGAACGACCGATTACATAATTTTATTTGGGATAGCCACACTGAAATTTCTACGGCTTATCACGAAAGTATAATTGAATCCTAAAATTCAAAAAAGTGCAATCAAGTTTTAAAATTTGTCAAATTTATTTAATCGAGTTCTTTCGTTAACTCTGTTCTACTAAGCTAATGACACATGCTGACGTGTTTCTATTATGTTCTTAAGCATGAGGCAATGATGTGGCGATCACCACGCTCCACGTCAGAAGAAATATTCAAAGTTATGAAAAAATACAAACAAAATGAAAATTTTTTGGGTAAGAAAACTAAATTAGATTTTAAAAAAAATTAGTTTTCTGACCATCAAATTTGGGCTAGCAAGCCCTTGTCGAGGATGGGCAAAGCCTCGCTTGGGATCGGTGATGGTCGCCTAGCTTCGAGAAGGTCGAGGTGACGTTCGTCGGCCCTTTCTCTCGGCTGTGATGGCAGACACCTGCAAGGGCGTGGCCTTAACAGATTATTCGAGTTTGATTTTTTTTATTATATTAAATGTTTTGCTTTTGAAAAAAATTTCAATTAAGTACCTCAAGTGGAACCATTTTATAAAAAAAAAAGGCCCAGAATGAATCGTGCCTCAAATAAAGGCATGAAGTGATCAAATAGTCTCAAATAATGGTCTGAAGTTGTTAAAGCATCTCAAAAGAGGGCTTGACCTCTCCACCGGCCAAATCTTTTGATGCCGGTGCACCGAAAGAGGGGTATTATGGTCAAAGTAAAATGTACACATATCTTAAAAACAAAAAAGTACCAGAAAAGAATTGACATTCGCTTCCCCCAAACTCTGCGCTTATGCTCTTCCTCGTTCTTCTTACTCATCCAATCTCAGTCTCCGATTGAAGGTATGTCGTTTACTTGAACCTGTTTTGATGAAAATAAACTAGTAATCTTGAAAGCAAAAAAGCCCCAAAAAGAATTGATAGTTTCTCTGCTTTTGCTCTTGCTTGTTCTCTGATAATTTTAGGTCAAATGTTGAAATCCCTAAATCCAATAACCCCTAAATTCCTTCTCTTCTTATTTTTCCTTTATGTCAACGTTTGCTTCTTCTCTTCCGTGGTTTCTTCGTTTGCTTCATTTGTACTTTTTTCATTTTTCGGTTTGCCATGTTTCGTCATATTCAACCAATGTTTCTTGCTAAAACGAAAACCTTCATCTGCCACGTTTCCTCCCATTGCTTTAATATTGGATCTCCAAAAAGAGTATTCAGCACCATGGATTCCTGCATGGAATGGGGTGGATGAGTTTGAATTGAGTGGCCCGTATGGAGACAAGAGGGTTGTTAGTATTAGACACAAAACTTGTAGCCGTAGAAGATGGAATATCAGTGGAATTCCTTGTTGTCATGTTGTTGTCATGTTGCGGCAAATCTTATATACCTGAGAGAGCAGCTTGAAAAATGGGTTCATACATGTTATAGTAAGGAAAACTTCATGAAGACTTATACTCGTGTCGTGCATGCCGTGGATTTCAAGGACACATGGCCTGCTAGAGAGCCATTACTCCCACCGGATGTGCCTAAGAAAGTTGGCAGAAAGAAGAAATAAAGAACAAAATAAGTGAATGAAGCAATCGATAACAATTTGAATAGAAGGAAAAAGAAAGTTGTTCAAGAGCCAGTGGGAACAAAGTTGAAGAGACAAAATACCACAATTAAGTGTGGGAAATGTGGTGAGTTGGGCCATAATAAGTATCGTTGCAAGAATCTATCGACAGCATCAGCAACAACATCAACATCTTCAGGCCTAGCAACTTCTACATTTGCCTCGTGCTCACATGACGTGGTAGGAAGCACTCCCTCAGCCCTATTAGCATCACAATCTGAGACGGTTGAATTACTTGCTTCAATATTTGGAAAGTTTCCAAGTTCATTGTCACCTATGGAAAGAGAGAAGATGCAAGTTCTTGTCTTTGTCGTAAAATTATTTATATTTGTACTTGACTTTATATTGATCGATTAATCGTTTTGTTTATTCAACTATAGGTAAGGAAGAGGATGTAAGGACCAAGAAGACCAATAGCACAAACTGTTTTATTTGAAATGTTTATCTTTCCATCAAACAAGGTGGATAACAGAGGCTTTTTTTTTTTTTTTTTTTTTTTGTGTATAGACATGTTTATCTTTTTGATTTTGATGTGTAGTCTTTAATGATTGATGGCCTGAAAAATGAAATACTCCTACTGGCTGAATATGAGGTTGATCTTATAACTGTTCTTGCGCCACTATGTTTCACTCATCTTCATGCGTACAAATTACTTGCTCATGAAGAATGATGCGGAGAGAAATGCAATTAACTCAATTTAAAGTTTGTAATGACAGATAAATTAATTTCTAGAGCCTCCTACATCGCGAAGCCAAGCAATTCCAAAAATTATAATCTTCCAAATTAGAACACGTCCCTCATTTCTTTGACATGCTTGATATTGCCTTACAAGATTAGCTTTTGTCCAAGACGTCGCACTACTTCGTTCCTTCCACACCTATAATATAGACACTCCATTTCTATTCGATTGAATCAAACAAGCTTGAACAACCAGACTCGAAGCTCTACAAAAGTTGGATGCACAACAATAGCATAATTAATTGAAATGTCAGCTAATAGAGTGAGGCCACAACAACCGCACAACAATCAAAATTTGATCCGACCCCATCAATCTGCGTCTATCTTGATTAACATGAGCTTCGAACATGCTTTAAGTTTCTTGGTTGTAACATGACGAGAGGTATTAGACTTCAGAATGCTACAAATCTTTCTTCATGAGACTAAGAATGAAGTAGAATGAATGCAGTACTTCATCCAACAAACGTGCATCCTGACCTCATTTAGATATTTTATCGAGCATGCACCTCAGCCAAAGCATATAGATCTAGCTCCGGAACAATGATTCATATCCAAACTATCACAACATCGCGGAGGTAGTTTCAAGTTAATGACAGATACTCAATTGGAGATGATTTCCAGTCAAACCACAATTAGGCCTCTCAAATTTTTTTTTTTCATTTGCAAGAGTAGAGAGCGAGACACAAGAGCAGAGAACGAGAGCAAGAGCAGAGAGCGGATCCCGACTGCTAGTGAGAGGATTGCTCTGATTCGCGATAGACGCAACACAAAGCAACGTGCACGCAGAGAGAGAGAGAAACTCAAGAGAGCTTAGAGAATAATCCGGCGAGAGGGGAACAAGAAAACCAGAAAAAGAGACGATTTTAATTTGACTTTTTGTGAGTGGAGGAGACTGAGAATGGATGAGTTAGAAGAACAAGGAAGAGCAGAAGTGCAGAGTGCGGTGGAAGCAAATATCAATTCTTTTGGGGACTTTTTTGTTTTTGAGATGTCTACATTTTACTTTGACCAATACCCCTCTTCCGATGCACCGACAACAAAAGATTTGGCCGGTGGAGAGGTCAGACTCTCATTTGAGAAGCTATAGCAACTTTAAGACTTTATTTGAGATTATTTGATCAATTTAGACTCTTATTTGAGACACAGTTCATTCTAAAATCTTTTTTTTTAGAAAATAGCTTCACTTGAGGCCCTTATTTGAAATTTTTCCTTTGCTTTTTTTATCTTATTTAGTTTTTGACCAAAAAATCCAATTTAGTTTGTATTATTTTAAAATTTTTGGAAATTATTTTGTACTTGGCGCACGTGGGTGCCACATTAACGCCACTTGTACACATCATAATTTTTTGTTAGCCTAATTGGATAGAGTTAACTGAAAGACTTAATTGAACCAACTTAATAATTTTTAGGGCTTGATTGCACTTTTTGAAAATTTAAACTCAATTGCACTTTCGTGATAAGTTTTAAGACTTTAAGTGCACTTATCCCATATTGTTTTTGCAAACATCATTCATATAGGGAAAGGAACATCAAAAGTGTCAAAGTTTGTGTACGACAGTCATTTAGTGTAAAAAATTTTTGCCGGGTCATTTATGTGCCAGATCAAAGAAATTGCTGCTAAATTGATTACATGAAATTTATTATTGATTTTGCAATATTACGTGGATTTTTGTTTAAAAAAAAGCAGTCCATGTGGCCATTTAAAAAAAAAATCAGTTCATGTGGATTTTTTTTTAAGAATTCAATCAACGTGAACTTTTAACTTTAAAAAGATATTTTTTTTAAAAAATAAATAAAATTAAAAATAAGCTAAAAATAAGAAAAGTTAAAAAAGGGAAGGATTATATTGCAACAACGAGGGCTTACACAGCCCTTGCTACTGTAACCCCACCATCTCTGGTAATGGCTGGGGAGGGATGGCCGGCGAGGGGTCACCGCCGGTGCCCAAAGACCCTCAACGACCATTGGTTAGGGCTTGCAAGCCCTCACCTAGATTGGGTGAGGGTGGCTGGCCCTCGCTAGTGGTCGACGGACAAATGCGGATCTAGATAATTTTCTCTTTCGTCTTCAAGGCAAAAAGATTGTCCATGGTGCAACCCCAGAAAACAGACAGAATTGTACTAAAGTAGAGCAATTAAATTAGAAAATGCTGAAGTCAAGAAAAAAGAGCCTCAGAGATAATGAGTTACGTTGAGGAACCAAAGCGCGTGCGGAGTACGATGAAGAAGAAGACAAGAAATGCACAACGGAAAAGAGGGTTTATGCAAAAATCTTTGTGGTCATAAGAAGGCGGGCCAAAGTTTCCTGTTTCGTTGAGTCTTTTGTCTTTGGCTGCAGGCCCTTGCCAGCGGTTGACAGGGGTCTCCGGCCATCCTCCACGGTCGCCGGCCATCCTCCACCCTCGCTGACGTTGGTGGGGTGGCGCGAACAAGGGCTCCAATGAATCCCTTCCCCCTTTTTAAAAAGCTTTTTCTTACTTTTCTTTCGATTTTTAGCTTATTTTTTAAATTTATCTAAGTGTTTAATTTTTTTAACTTTTCTCTTTTTTAATTGCCAATCCTTCGGCGAGCCACATATGATTAGACTATTAATAAAAAAATTGCCACTTAAGGTTTCTGGTAAAACTTATAGGAGTACAAACTCAAATAATTATTTTTTTAATAAAAAAATTCACACTTAAGTGATTTAACAAAAAATTTGGCACCAAATCAATCTCTATACATAAACTTTACCATTCATATACTTGTAAGCAAATCCCAACCTTGAAAAGACTAAATTGCCCCTCTTTGAGCGTCTCGTTGGTTTATGTCTATAAGTGAGTAGAGGAGTTTTTGGTCATAACAATTAATTATGCAGCGCGTTCGTCAATTACAGATTGAAAAATTTGCAAGTGTTTGGATGCGAATAGATAGTAATATTTGCCAAGGTCCAATAACGAAATAATTTAAGAGGAATGACTTTGTGAGATTGAGAGACTGTTTCACGAGACTGTGAGAGTTAAAAATGTCGAATTAATAGGTGTAATTGCGGAGTGGGATAATACAAGAAATGTTTGAGTAACTCGATTGTGATTGTAATGTCTATTGCATCGCTTCATCTATATTTCCTAATTTATTCTTCATGAGGAGGAAAGTACTAAAAAAGTCATAAATCTATTGCATTGATACCAATTTAGTCGTAAATATTTCAATATACCAAAATTTAGTTATAAGCCTTTTTGTGTTGGTACCACTCCAGGCCATCTAGCCAATTAAGGCCAAAAGTCACTGATGTAGATACTGACCATTCTATATGACACTGCCAGCGCTAACGTGAATATTTTTATATTAACCTTTTTTTTATTTAACATTTCTATTTGCCGATGGTCGTCGGCCATGGTCGGTGAGGGTCGGCTTTGTTGGGTTGCACTAGGGCCAGTGCCGGCAAGACCCCGCTGCCGGCCTGCCCTCGAGAAAAAGCAATGGGGGAAAAAATTCAAAAGAGTTATTAAAAATGTCTATGTGAACGCAAACATTGCCACATAGGACAGCAAGAGTCCATGTCAGTAATTTTTAGCCTAAATTGATCGGATGTACTGAATTGATACAAATGCAAAAAAGCTTAAAACTTGATTAAAATATTTAAAACTAAATTGGTACAAATACAATAAATTTATGACGTTTTTAGTAATTTTGTTCTCTTCCCCCTCTTCACGTAGCAGGTCACACCAATCTGAGTTACGTAAAATCGGCATTTCTTTAATATGTCAAGTTATTGTGTCCGATGACTTATTTTACGCGCTAGGCTGTAAGCGGACCGCATCCTTGAGGACTCCGAAATCAAAATATATATGCAAGATCCCAAGCGTTTTTTGCTTAAATCACATGACATCGTCTTCTGGTCCGATTGAACTGAAGAACCAACAGATCACAGGAGCACAGGAATTCTTTCTCACACATTTAACACACTGGCCAAAAATTTTTTAAAAAAAGTGTAGGATTGAATTGACAAAATTAAAGGTTTTAAGATAAAATTAGCAAAAGTCCAATATATTTAAGACTTTTTGGAAAATTTTCCATGGTCCGGAGGAAATAAATTCCTTTTCTAATACGACGAACATGCCGAAAACATACGAAAAACATACGAAAAACAGGCCAGTAGAAATTATGAATTTGTATCACCGATCGATCACATAAGAAAACGTATCATCTGTCAAAACGTATCATCTGTCCATAGATTAAGTTACCCGGATGTACGGTCTTACGAGAATAGTTGGCCGTCCGAGTGAGAGGAGACATACGGTTCTTTTAAAGCGTTTTGGAAGAGAATGAACTCACGTAGAGGAAACTGTCATTGTATGGAGCTCACTCACATTCCTTTCTCTCCACTTGCGTTTTTTTTTTTTCGTCTGATTTTTTTCCAATCCTATTCTATTATATAAGCCAGCACACTATATGTGTGATACGTGAATTGTGGAGGTTGCGAAACTCTGCTCCACTTATTTTTTTTTTATTCAAATAAAAGATAATTGCCCTTTGGTAATCTCCGATAGCGGCATCCATCATGACATCGTGGGATCATGGGAATCAGAGGTGATGGATTAATTAATTCAAATCAATTAATTCCAACATGGTTCAACTAATCCGGAGAACCATTGGACAATAGGAATTCTTTCTCATACATCTAACTCACACACTGGCAGGGAACTTCCGTTTGGTAGACTTGAAATGAAGAGTCCTGAGACTCTAATGAAATATCTACGTTGACACTTTTAGGTTGCGTTTGGTGGTTCGAATTTGGATTCGGATAGGATAATTTAGGATAATAAATTATCCTATCCGATGTTTGGCGATGTTATCCGGACCCGATAAATTAGATATACCTGGATAAAATACCGTATAAGAAATCCGGAGGAGGAGGTAGGATATGCCTGGATTGGATAAAAAATAACTAACCCTCGACGACCACAGTGTTAGACATATAGCCTTGTATAGCCTTGTAGTTTTGTAACTTTTCTTCTTTATCTTTAGTCCCACATAGGAAAAACACTAAACTCTTTACCTCTTCTAGGCCTATATAACGATTTTTTATGTACATTGTTTCACACACAATTATTAGAGAACAATACTATTCTCTCTTAATCTTTCTTTTTTATCATGGTATTAGAGCCAAAATCTTTGTCTTGAAAAGTATGCTATGCGGTTGCCATAAATTGGATCTTCTGCATCATAAATTAGACAATGAGCTCATTATTTTTTTAAAGCATGTTCTGTGATTGCTATAAATTGGATCTTTCACATCATAAATTAAGACAATGAGTTTAGGGCTTTTGTGTTTTCACCCTTGCTTGCTCTAGTCAAGCTTTTATATATTCGCTTGTCCTTCTAGAGACTTTGTTCGCGCCTCTAATCAGTGTTTCTAGATCCTTTCATTCAGTTTCCACACCTCAACCTACATTTCTAGCTTCGCCAATGATTTTTCTGTCGTCATGGGCGATTCTAGTGATCGCATCAATGTCAAGCTCGATGGTTCAAATTATTCTCTTTGGAAACCATTGGTAATGGAGGTCCTTGTTTACCGCGATTTATTGAGCATGTTGAGGGTTTCCGTCTTTGTTCTGATGCTCTTGAGAAAACTGACTCATCCGAGGCAGTTGCAAAGCGTACCGTTGAAATTCGAGCATGGATAGTTGTTGATCGAAAGGCATGGGCTATTCTTTTTGGCTCTATTGATCCTACTCTCTGCCCACAATTTTCTCATATTATTGGAGCGAAGCGTTTATGGGATTAGCTTGCTAAGATGTTCACTCTGATTGAGTACATTCGGGTCTATCAATTGGAGCAAGAAATTTACTATGCTACGCAAGGGCCTCGCTCTGTTCGGGACTTCTACAATTATATGCATTCTCTTTGGAGTCAATTGGATATTCTTGCTCATGTTCTCTGTCCGACATGCTTGAACTGTACTCGATGTCCATATACTCGACTTCAGACTCAAGATAGACACCATCTACATATTTTCCTTATGAAGCTTGGCTCTGCTTATGAAGGTGTTCACAGCCAGCTCCTCCATTGCACTACTAGATCGTTCCTCATTGATGCTATCAAAGAATTGCAATCTGAAGAAACTCGTATGGGTCTGCTTTCCTCCTCTGTAGTTGCCATTTCGCTGCTGTTTTGGCTGCTCTACCACATGCTCCGCCTGCTATTTTGGTTGCTCCACCACGTGCTCCATCTACACGTGGCTCTCGCCGCCTTTTGTGTACTTATTGTCACCGTCTTGGACATGAAGAGTCACACTGTTGGCAAAAGAAGAAGGATGCTTCACACCTTTCTGCAACATTGCGTCCTATCCAGCATTCTGTCACATCTCCACACTCTCGACCTATTACTATGGTTTCTTCTTCTACGGATAACCGGATCACTACTCTTGAAGCCAAACTTGCTCGGTTGAGTCCTTCTCTACTTGGGTTTTTTTCCCGATTCCGGCACTCCTACAACTTCTTCCTCTACAGAAAGCATTGCTGCAGCCACTCCATCTTTAGGTGACATTTCTACGACCTGGATACTTGACTTAGGAGATGCTATACATATGTCTAGTTCCGCTGCTTGTCTCACTTAGCTCTTTGAGCTCAAGTATCTAGCACATTTCTTTACTGCTGATGGCTCTCCACTCCTGACTACCCGATGGGGTACTCTCACCGTCTCTCAAGATTTCAATGTCCTTGATGTGTTACATGTTCCTTATCTAGCTCTCAATTTATTATTTGTTGGACAATTTACTGATGCTAGATGTACTGTAAGCTTTACAGATAGCTCTTGCTTTGTGTTGGATCGTTTGAGTGGCTGAATAGTTGGGAGGGGCAGTAGACGGGACGGGCTCTATATTATGCAGCATATCCATCTTCCAACTTCTTCCCTTCCTTCTCTTATTTTGGCTATCGTCGATCTTGCCCGATGGCATCAACGTCTCGGGCATATTCCTTCTACTCGTCTCACCGTCCTTCATCAACGAAGCGCTTTGGGTCTTATCTCTTCTGGTAGTCTTCTTCCGTGTTCTATATGTCCTTTGGCTAAGCAATCTTCTAAGCCTTTTCCTATCAGTAACTCTAAATCTAGTGCGATTTTCGATCTTATTCATTCTGATGTATGAGATCCTGCCCTGCTCTCTTTCAAGAGTGGTTTTAAATATTATGTGTCTTTTGTTGATGATTATTCTTGTTATATATTGGTCTATCTTATGCGTCAACGTATCGATTTTTTTCCATCTATTAGTCTTTTCCTGCCATGATTTCCACCCAATTTAACACAAAAATCAAACTTTTTCGTTCAGACTCGGGGGGAGAATATTTCTCTGCTATTTTTGGTTCTCTCTTGGCCAGTGATGGTACACTTCCTCAGCTATCTTGTCCTGGGGTTCCAGCTTAGAATGAGGTTGTTGAATGCAAGCACCTTCATATTCTGGAAACCACTCGCGCTCTCTTACTTGTGACTTTTGTTCCTGCTGAGTTTTGGGCTGATGCCCTTCTTACAACTGTTCATCTAATTAACCGTCTATCTTCATCTATTCTCCATCAAAACACCCCTTTTCAGCGTCTCTATTCTCGATCTCCTAGCTATAATCATCTTCGAGTTTTTGGTTACTTGTTTTGTCATTCTTCCACCCACCCAACGTACGGAACTCACCGCTTGTTCTATCTCGTGTGCATTCTTGGTTTATAGCACCGATCATAAGGGTTATCGCTGTTACGACCCAGATGCGCGACGTATATGTATTTCTCGCAATGTTATCTTTCATGAACACGTTCCTTTCTTCCCAACAAATGTCACACCTCTTGTGTCGTCTCCTGTTCCATTTATGGATTTCCATGTTGATCCTTTTCTTGATCTTCCTTGTCCTATTTCCACCTCGAACCTAGATATATCACCACCATCCCTATCTTTGCCTATCCCTTCTGCTCCACCGGCTCTCGACAATTTCGTACCTTTAGGCCACGCTGTAATCCTCATTGAGATCGACGTCTGCCTTCCCGGTATGTTGCTTGTACTTCTTATTCTACCGAGTTTGGTTTTTTGGCTGCTATTCATGCTATACAAGAACCCACTAGTAATCGAGAGGCAGTTCAGCATGCTGAGTGGTGTCGGGTTATGTCTAAGGAACTCTCGGCATTGGAGAGTACTGGTACTTGGGAGCTAGTGCCTCTTCCTCTAGGCCGCTCCTTGGTATAATGTTGATGGATATACTAGATAAAGACCCATTCCGATGGCAGTATTGAGTGCTACAAAGCACGTTTGGTTGCAAGAGGTTTCTCGCAGGAGTATGGTATTGAC
The DNA here is from genome assembly GCA_028455895.1 of Rhodomyrtus tomentosa. Classification (NCBI taxonomy): domain Eukaryota; kingdom Viridiplantae; phylum Streptophyta; class Magnoliopsida; order Myrtales; family Myrtaceae; genus Rhodomyrtus; species Rhodomyrtus tomentosa. The sequence continues at coordinate 30,127,306 of JAPCWY010000008.1, forward strand.
TATGAGGAGACCTTTGCTTCCATGGCAAAGATGACATATGTCCGTACTTTACTAGCTATTACTTCAATTTGCAATTGGCATCTCTTTCAGCTTGATGTCAAGAATGCTTTTCTTCACGGGGATCTTCAAGTGGATATCTTCATGCAACCTCCACCTCGTCTTGCTCATATTTCTAGACAAGTTTGCTGCTTGCACGGGCTCTTTATGGTCTCAAACAGGCTCCTCGTGCTTGGTTTGAAAAGTTCAATGATGCTATTCGATCTACTGGTTTTACTTAAAGCGAGGCTAATCATGCTATGTTTGTTCATACCTCTTCTGCTGGTTACACTATTCTTCTTCTTTACGTTGATGATATGGTTATCACTGGAGATGTTCGTGACCATATTGAACATATCAAGAGGCACCTTTAGCAACATTTTGCTATGAAGGATCTTAGACCACTGCGCTACTTTCTTGGGCTTGAGATTGATCGCAGTTCGCGTGGTATCCTTATTTCTCAGCAAAAATATACTGCTAATATTCTCTCTAGAGCTGCTCTTTCAGATTCATGTACTGCTGCTACCCCTATTGAGTTGAATCAGAAGCTCTGCCTGGAAGACGGTGGACCTCTTTCTGATGTGACCCGCTATCATACTTTGGTTGGAAACCTTGTATATCTTACTATTTCCCGACTCGACATCGCTTATGCTGTCCATGTTGTCAGTTAGTTTGTTGCTGCTCCTTGTACAATTCATTATGCGGCTGTTCTGAGGATCCCGCGCTATCTCCGAGGCACTTTATCGCATTCCTTGTTTTTGCCATCTTCTTCTTCTCTCAAATTGCGTGCTTATTCTGATGCTGATTGGGCTTCCAATGTGACTGATCGCAAATCTTTCACTGGCTATTGCATTTTTTTTTGGTGATTCTCTTATTTCTTGGTGTGCCAGGAAATAATATATTGTCTCACGCTCCTCTACAGAGTCTGAGTATCGTGCTATGGCTGACACTACTGTTGAGATTGTTTGGTTTCGTCGCGTACTTACTGACATGGGTATTTCACTTTCGGATCCCACTCCTCTGCACTGTGACAACAAGAGTGCCATCCATATTGGTGCAAATCCAGTCTTTCATGAGGGTACAAAACATATTGAGATCGACTATCATCTGACTCGTCATCATCTTCAAGCTTGCATCATTACTCTTCCTTTTGTTAGAACTGAGAATCAGCTCACAGATTGTTTTACGAAGGCTCTTACGTCATAACGCTTTAGATTTCTTTTTTCCAAACTCTCGTTGTTTAATCCAGAGTTTGAGGGGGGTTTTAAACATATAACCTTGCATAGCTTTGTAGTCTTGTAACTTTTTCTTTTTTATCTTTAGTCCCACATAGGAAGAGCACTAAGCTCTTTACCTCTTCTAAGCCTATATAAAGGCTTCTCATGTACATTATTTCACACACCATTATTAGAGAACAATACCATTCTCTTTTAATTTTTCTTTCTTATCACACGCCTCACTCTTTTCTCCCGTATCTGTCTCCGCCGACACCCAGGATGGCGCCCTGACCTCCAACGGCGACCTCGAGAGCATCTCTGACCGCGGTGGATGGGTCGGTGACGACTTCGACGACGATTCTAATGAGGAGGAGGACGACTTCGAAGATGATGACTGGATGGGCCGGTGATGACTTCGACGACGATTCTAATGAGGAGGAGTCCAATGAGATCCCGAAAAGGGAATTGCCGAGAGTGAAGTGATCTTCACCTCCTTTCCTTCGGTGTTCTTGAGAGAATACAAGTTCGGTTCTGGCCCACCATGCTTCTTCTCAGTCCAGGTACCAGAATTGAACTCGATGGTGCAGGATTGTTGCCGTCTGAAAGGGGGCACGGTATTAGAACCCTGATTAGGCTTCAATGGCGAGCTAGCAAACGACATTGAATTTGCATCAGGGAAGATGGTGCTCTGAGTAGGCCACCAAGGGTGTTATAATGTGCTACGGTAGGCCTTCCCCACAGAACTTTGATTGCCATACAAGATGGAAGTGCAGGAATTTGGATCTGATTGGCGACTAGTCGTTCGACGACGTCTAGGTCGGAATTTGGATTCAGATGAAGGCAAAGCTGCGAGAGGCGTACGAGGTGGTGTCGAGCGCGCCGTACTTGCCAAACCCATCCATCGAATATGTGTCGGTGACTCGGTGGATAGATTGCCGATCCAGCGGTTGTTCGAGGGCGGGGCCTCATGATCGCCACCCGATTCCTGGGCGACCCCGTGGTGGGAGGGTCAGAGGGACAATTCCAGCTCGGCCCTGTAGAAAACAGGACTTGAATTGCTATTTTCCAAATAGCAAAAACAAGTACTTTCACTAAAAAATATTTATTACAAACATAGGATCCCCAATACAAGACATATTTTTCTCTCTTTCTATAGACACCACTGCACACAAAGGAGCGAATAAATAAGCGAATGAACGAGCGAGCGAATGATCGAGACCGCAGTGCGAACAAGCGAATGAATGAAAGAGCAAGTGAACAATCGATACCGTGGAGTGAATGAACGATCAAGGCCACGGAGCGAATGAACGAATGAATGAGTGAATGAACGAACGAGTGAGTGAACGATCAAGGGCGCAAAGTGAACGAACAAACGAATGAATGAATGAACGAATAAGCGAGCGAGACCGCGGAGCGAATGAATGATCAAGGCCGTGGAGCAAACGAACGAGTGAACGCCACCGAGAGAACGAACAATTGAGGCTGCGAAACGAACGAACGAGCGAATGAATGAATGAATGAGCGAGCGAGCGAACGAACGATCGAGCTCGTGGAGCGAATCAACGAGCGAGCGAACGAACAATTGAGAAATGGCAATCAATGAACTCTCGCTTCTTCCTTTCTGGGGAAACAATGATAGTAAAAGGAGGACATATGCCATGCAATCAATTCAACAATTGCTCCATTGTCCTCATTCAGGCATCCCGGACAATTCCTCCATTTTCTTCTCACAGAAGTTGTTCTTGGCCCACTCGGCAGTCATACTACTGAGCGAGCAACAAATTTTTTTTTTTTTAAAATAGATTATCTGATTGCTGAGCGGACAATTTTTTTTTTCCCTCTGTTGGCATGCTCGACAGTGTGGCTACCGAGCGGCCCCTGATTTGGTAAATAAAAATTTTTCAAACCTGATTTGGTAATTTTTTTTAATCTTGGTTTGGAAAAACCCAACTAATCAGCTAAGCGTAACAGGTTTACCGTAAGAATGGCCTTGAACGCTCTGTTCTTGTCCATTGGTGACTGGTTATCTTCAAGATCTATGTATATGTCCAAGAAAATCTGCAAGAAATCCGTTTTTTGTTCAGCCCTTTTAAATACTTCTGCTCATTTGTTCGTCCTCCGACGGTGCAATCGATTAGAAATTGAAGAAAATCATCAAGCCACTCGTGCACCCTTTTCACTTCCCTTTTCGTTCCTTGCAGGTCTCCATGCGAGTGCCGAGAAAAAGTCCGAAACATTCGGACTACCTAAGAGCACCATGTGTGAAGGGAACAGAGACAATATACGTATATATACCCAACAGATTATGCAAAATTACTTATTCTAGATCAACTTGAATTATTGACCGGACAAGTATATCACGTAGAACGAACATAACTCGATAGCCATAGATTAAGAGCCCCAATTGCATATGAGAAAACGATCCACTGATCGACCATTCTTCGAAAAAGTTTTCCGGAGAGAGTTGTTTAGCGTGTTCCACAAAAAATATTGAATGTCATGTCCTCAATAGCCCTTGAGAATATACCATATATCTCTCATGGCATTGAGTAGAAAATTAAATTAACTCTTAATTATTGCAATCGCAGTTAAAGAAGTAATCAATTTTGCCCTTAATGAGCGTAATTTCTCAAAATCCCCCACTCGCCCACAAAGGTTTAAACATCTCTATTATCTTCTCACTGCAATGTTCATATGGGCAAATCATTTATATGACCAACATACTATGAGAGCTTGTTGTTTTACATCCGTAGGGAGTATATGATAACTTAAATGAACATAATCAAAAGTAGATTTTCGTATGTTGTACCCTAGATTGATAAGTCACACAAATAATTCTCTCGTTCTCATTTAAGTATGATACGTTATATTTATAGTTATGATCACACTAAATAATCATAATTGACCGGTTTGTGAATACAAATTCATAATGTGACTTAAAACTCTAAATCGATCTTCCTCTTTCATTCGATCTCTCAATCTCAATTCAGTTTGCTTTTTCAGATCGAATGAATTTCATGACCATAGGCACACTCTAAGATAGCAGACACTAAATATAAATCTTGAGAATAATGAAGAGTCTGAGGGCACCAAATGAAAAATTTTTATCCTCGAGAGTCTTACGCAACATAAAAAGTTGAGATCCAAACTTTTTGTTTACTCTCATTGATCGACTCATCCATATGTAATATGAAATATGTATGACGATATTTTCTCTTTCCCATAGAGGGTATGTCTATCTACCTAATACCATACAGATGATAGTTTAAACACTCAATGTATAACTTGAGTTCACATAGCTACTTTGCTCAAAAGTATCCATCATAACTCACATTTGGCAATAAAGACATATAAAATGAAATACATGGGCTATATCACTTTCGAATTATAAATAATAAGTCATCACGTTAACATTCTGTTAAGGAAACACCTTTATTTAAACTCAAACTCTCAATTATCACCTAGATAATGAGCTTAAATTTCGTCTCATCTCTATTCATCACACAATAGATAAAGGCGATTACCCGTAGTAGGCTGATATCTCATCTGTTCGACATAACTTCTCAACATAATACACTAAACATTAATATGTACAAATGTTACACAAACACATGGACATCAATAATAATAATAAATACCATTAAATGTGAACTTTGGGGAATATAAACAGTAAGTACTTCAACTTAAAAGCACTTACATAGATTTCAATGTAGGGAACTAATCCCTTCGTCAACAAATCACTAGGTAAAAACATCTCTAGTAATTGATTTTATCATAGGATTTGCTTCCATTCTATCCATAGATATGTACTACATATTCACATCTTTTTGTACAATAATGTCTTTCAAGAATTTATATTTTGTGTTTATATGTTTGATCTTGCAATGTATGCTTAGTGTAAGCTATCGCTGCTTGGTTATCACAATTAAAACTAATAATTGAATTTACAACATCCTTAGCAACAGCTCATTGATCCAAACATGTCTTAAGCCAAACACCATATTGTACTATTGCTGATAACACCACGAGATCAGCTTCCATTGTGGATTAGGCTATATACGTTTGCTTCTTACTACTCCATGATATAGCGCCACTGTTAAGTAAGAATACAAATCCATTGGTAGAATTTCTCTCATCTAAACCTCTTCTTCAATTAACATCATTATAGCCTTAAAGGTGGAGATTTCTACCTTGATAACTTAGCGAATAATCAACAATGCTTTTAGATACCTTAAAATCCTATTGACGACAGTATAATGTTTTTGACCTGGATCGGATTGGTATCTACTAACTATTCCAATTGCATAATAATATCAGGTTTTATACACAACATAGTGTACATTGAGCCTCCAGCAACACCTATACATGGAACATTTTCCATTTGTTCCTTTTCTTGCGGAGTCTCAGGATACATTCTACGGCTCAATCCTTCAACTCTTGCAATAGGAGTATCTCTGGATTTACAGTTTAGCATACACAATCATTCACTCAAGTACTTTATTTATATAAATCTCTTGTGAAAGAAATCATAATATCTTGAAACTTCCAACTCCAAGAATATATCCAAACTCACCCATGTCTTTTATCTTAAAATTGAAACATAATCAATTATTGATTGTATTAACAACCTTCATATGCTTTCGACAATTAGTGTATCATTAACATATAATGAAAAGATCACAAATTGATCTTTGAATTTTTTTGATATATGCATAATGATCTTTATCAATTATTACAAAATCATATGCCACTAATGCATTACGAAAAATATATATTATCTCAATGACTGCTCAAGATCATATATCAATCTAAAAAATCGACGTATTTTTTATTCTTAGCCTAATAGGTTGTTCCATATAAATTTCTTGTTCTTATTCTCCACCGAGAAAAACAGTCTTTACATCTATTTGATGAAATTCAAAATCCATACTAGTCACTATTGTTAGAATAAGGCGAATTGAGTAAATCTCACCACATGAGAAAAAGCTCTTCGTAATCCATTCCTTCTAATAGATTATACCCTTTCACCGCAATGCAAGCCTTATGCTTTTCATGTGAGCCATTAGGTTTATGCTTTATTTTGAGAACTCATTTGTCCCAAAAGTCTTTGTATCCGTTTGGAAGACCAACCAGTTCCCAAACTTGATTTGACCTCATGGACTCTATCTTTTCATGGGCAAATCAGAGCCTCATTTATAGTTCGTGGCTCATTCTACTCTTATGGAGCGATCATGAAAGTTTTACCTTCAATTTCTAAACGTTGATGAGTCGATGGAGAATGCTTTGTGAATTGTTTGCCATATTGGAGATCGTACACTTAGTATGTCATTCTCCATTATGCTGTCACTCGGATTAGATAACGACAACATCTTCACATCAAGTGGTTGCAATTGAGACTGATTCGAAACAAATTATCCACTTCTCACATTGCTCCTACTTGGATGAGGTGCTCCAATACATACATTATCACTATCAAGGATTTCAAAACAGAGAATAGTTTTCACGTATCTCGCTCTTTTTTGGAAATTCATTCACTAAGAATGTGACATCACACGATTAAAATTCAGTTACACTCTCACTTTCTTACTTATCTACACATACCCTTTCGAGTAGGGATGAGCAAATCGGACCGCCCGAACCTAAACTGAACCGGACCGGTGGTCCGGTTCTTGATTCTAGATAAGTTTGGTCTGGTTTCCGGTTCTTAATATTGGAACCAGTGATCGGACGATCTGGTTCCCAATTCTAGAGACATAGAACCGGACTGCCCGGACTTGACCGATCGATTTTTTTTTTTTTAAGCAACCTAATGCTTATTGATTAGGATTTGCTTTCTTTTGCACTTTGCAGCCACTGCCTCTTAAGTCTTCAGTCTTCACCCTTTTTTGACCTGCACGAGAAACAAAATAAGGAGGCAAAAGAATGTGCTGTAGACTAGTTGTTGGTGTTCCAGTTGCAGACTTGCAGTGCAAAAGGTGTGAATTGTTGTGGCTCTGTGATGTCAGAATTGTTCTTATCAGCGGGCGAGTGGCCGGCCGCAATTTTATTTCCCCTGATTTGTGAGAAAAGTTTGAAGCAACGGATGAAAATGTCTAATTCCACCACAGACTGCTGGCTTTGTTCTTTTTTGTTCGTCTTTTTCTTGGTCACTTTCGAGACTCACAATCAAAAGAATCCAACTTACCATTCTTTAGAATTCACCTCGACAACGATGATTGGGAATCGAAAATTTGTCGTGTTATTGGTTTCTTGGAATTGATCAGGAACCGAATTAGCCCGACGATCCGGTGCGGTTTCTCGTTCCTGGGGTGACCGTTTCGGTCTCCGGTTTCAGAAAATGAGAACCGAGACTACCGATCCGGTTCCCAGTTCTTGAGGGGAATCGGATCAGATCAGGAATCGATTACCCTAAATTTCGAGTTCTCTTGGTATCTCATGAAGATACTCTGTTTTCCTCTAGGGTCCAAATTTCCATTTGTGTGTATAGGTAGCACACACCCAAGGTCTAAGAAAACTTAAGTTTTCAGGCTGTCTATGATTCATATGGGGTTGATCTTCGTCGGAGTGTGTGTCGACGTGCGTGGCTTCATCCGGCGTCCGACGGTGATGTTCCAGCCATCAAATTGCTTGTATGGTTGAGGCTGTCATGATGATATGGTTAAAATGCATTTTCCTCGAACAAATATTCATGAAATTGGGACTTTGTGCTGTGGTTCTTGAGTAGCCTTGCCCTGTCAAGGCACATGTGGTGCGTCCGGCGTCATTTGGCCTCCTCTGGCGATAGGCGACCACTTTTTAGACTCGTTTCAATGATTAAATTCTAACCATATATTCATATTTCATTTTTTTATGAATGAAAATGTCATAAAATTCCATAAAACGTGCTGTCATTACTATTCATACTGAAAAACGAAGAACACTTCTAGTAACAGTGTGCGAAACATGGCATAGATAGTTCAGAAAGTAGATCAGGAGAATAAGTTTACATGCTCTGACACCAATAAAGGGAACATATCCTAATAATATACATACATATACAAAGTGGATTATGTTAACTTACATGCTCTAGATCAACTCGAATCGATGATTAGAGAAGTATATTATGTAGAATGAATATACCTCGATAACCACTGATTAAGAGCTCTACAGATCTGTCAATTGACCGTTTTTCGAGAGAGTTTTCCGGATAGGGTTCTTTAGCATGTTCCACAAAAAAAAAAAAAAAAAACTAAACGTCGCACATTTGCGATAGCCATTGAGAAGATACCATATCTCTCTCGTGGCATGGAATACGAAATTAAACCTGCCCTTAATTATAGTAATCGTAATCAAGGCAGTATTCAATTTTGCCCTTAATGGGCGTAGTTTCCCAACAACGTGTTTAGCCATCATCTTTCGAAACTCGGTGCCGACGGCTTCGCGCTTCTCTCCCTTGAGCGTCGCTCCCCCACAACATTGACATCACTGTGTTAATCAAATATCAGAAGGGCCAATTCGCCGACATCTACCGACCCTCCGGATTTTCTATACAGATCGCTCACGGCTTTCCTGACCTCCTGCCTTCTCAATCCATAAGAGGCATCGAGGCTTGCGTTGCTCATCATCTGCCGTACGAACAGTTTGCAGGGATTCCTCCCATGAGGTCCCATGCTCGAGAAGGCAATGTCCCTTGCACCGTATGTCACGATGGTGGCGGCAATGTTCGGATCTCGATTGGCGAACATCATGTCCTTGTCCTGCATGATTTCTTTGGCCAGCGATGGGGAGCTAACCACGGAGAACAACTTGATTTTGAGCCGGAGTTTGCAGATGAGGCCGTAGCTCTTGGCCAATTCGGCAAATTTCCGGTGGAGGTCGACCTCGAGGAATGGGAGGTTCCCAAGGAACGGCATGCCTCGGGGTCCCGACAGCAATGGAAACGTCACGATCTTTCGCCTCCTGAACAAGGAGAAAAAAAATAAGAGCTGCCATTGCTATGGCGAGCAGTGTCATAATTGCTCTTGGTAACTCGCTTCTTTAGCAAGCCACAAACCCGGCAACAGCGAGGGACATTTGGAGTCTCCGATAGGCATCTCGGCTTGTGAGAACAGTTTGAGAAGTCGTTGAGCAAGAATGAGGATGTTTCTAGCCACGCTACATAAAAAAGTTCTTCCTATGGATGTTTTTCATAGGAAAGTCAGTTGTTTAAGTTACACCCACTGACTCACAAACTGTATTATTGATCAATCAAACCAAAATGACACGGACGGTCCAGGATTTGACTTGCTACAAGGATAGCCACAGAATAGAAAGGATAAGCTTTAAAGGTGTATACTGCATAAAATGAGGAGGGGACAATGATATAAATTATCCTTGAACTTTGATCAAATATGCAATGTCATCCCTGAATTTTTAATTTCATCAACATAGTTCTTAAATTTTAGCATAATGCGCAATGTGATCCCTAAATTTTTAATTCGATCAATATGTTCTCTGCATTTTTGAAACATGTTCAACTTAATCCCCGAATTATAAAAAAATGTTTAATGTAGTGCTTTCATTGCTTCAAGTTCAAGGACGACCTTGAACATTTTATTATAGTTCGTGGACCATATTGAATAAATTGAAAGTTCAGGGATTACATTACATATTGGGTTAAAGTTTATAGATCATATTGGTCAAATTAAAAATTCAGGGATCATATTGCATTTTGAATCAAAATTCAGGCACTGTTTATGTCATTTTCCCTAAAATGAGTGCATGACCGTAAGGATCATTTTACAAAATAGACGGTGGAATGTCAGCCACCGCCGGTTTTGAAGTTAGGAACAGAATGGAGCTTTCTCAGTTTCATATATATATATATATACGAAAAGGTGGAGTTTTCATTATTTTAAAAATGAACAATATGGGATTTATTTTTCTATTTTATTTTGAAAAATAAATTAGAGTCATAATATTCGAAAAAAAATCATGAATAATCCAATCACAACTTTCCAAATAGGGATATTATTTTCAGCCAAAGAAAAGATCTGATGGATGTTATTCTTAAATAAAAGAAATCTATGAACTCATAAAATAGAATGTGGATATTTAATATACTTTAAACTTCCGATTATTTTAAGATTTTTGTAATTGATTGACAGATGAACGTGGAGAAAGGTTCATTTGTCTTTACTTCATCGATCGCAAGAAAGTAAGATTTTAGTAGGTGCCCGTCAACATATTTATTTTAAACATATAGTGCATAATTTTTCTTTCCCATAAATGGAGTTCGTTTTGAGAGCGACGTCACTAATGTAAGTAATATTAGTGATTAGGACGAGACAAACAATTCATTTGAAGACGCTAGTGATGAAAGAAAGAATAAGTTGTAAGCTGTAAGCTGTAAATTTAATCCGCAGCGACCCAAAATTGACACGTATAGATGCACGTATTATTAATTCATAGAGTTAAAGAATTAATACAGCTTGTTTCAGATCCATAGTTCTTGATACGGAATTGTGACGATCCGATGCTCAATAACTTCTTCTCTATGAATCTCCTTTATCACTAACTTCAATGAGAATGACCCTCACGTATCGCTTCAACGATTCTAGATGTGAGATTATGTGAACATTAGGGTTTAGAGGAGTAACTTGAGTTCTATTTATAGAGATTGAAACCAACCTCATTATTAAGGATAAGGTTATCTTAGCCTACTCTAGCACAATATCCGGTTAGAATTAGAAAACTGTATATATATTTCTTTATTAGACCAATTATGTGACGCCTTAGAAATTTGACTTATAAAAAGTACCCGAATTCAATAAAATGGATTAATATTGAAATTTAGTTTGTAAATTATTTTGGATCGTAAGGATGGAAGACACGATAATTGGACGAATTTTGAAGTTTCAGTCGGTTTAGATTAGGTTTCGAAATTCTTAGCCGTCGCGAATTAGGATTTTAATCCTCGCGCCTGAACTTAATATCGATCGAACCTAGCTTGTGAAATTACTAAAATTGCCCAGCGTCCGGTGTACCGAAATTTCATTTTAGTCCCGATTTACCAAATGACCAAGATACCCCTCAATTATTCAAGCATAAGAGACAAAAAATCGGCAAAAAAGTCTTTGTGGACCCCACCTCCCATCAGCCGAACCTCCTCTCTCCTCTCTCTCTCTTTTTCCTCACGTGGGCTACTTCTTTTTTTTCTTTCTTTCTTTTCTCCTTCTTCAATGGACAGCTTCAAGCCGAGCTCCTCATCCTTCCTTGCTAGTTTGTCGAGCCACCTCCAACCCCACGACCTCCAGCAACTCGTCGCCGCCACCGTCGACCAAGTCCTAGCTGTCATTAGTCTTCGGACAGCCGTGAAACACCCCGGAAGCCGCCTTCCCCTGTTTTGCTCCCTTAGAACCCGAGAGCTTCCAACTCTTACTCCGGCTGCGACGGCGCCGCCGCTGCCTACCATCACCTCACTAACATCCACTAGCACCCTCTTGACCACCCCGACCTGATTGCACCGGCAATCGACCACCGGAGCTGACGCGAACCACCTCAGAAGCCACCTGTTTTGGGGTTTTGCTCGGATCTGCTCTGTTTTTGGCCAAATTGGCCGCCACCGCAACTCATCTCCCCCTCCGACGATCTCCTAGGACCCCTCCTTAGTGATCCTGAACTCATGGAAGAAGGTCGTCATCTGTAGGTCGTGAAAAGCCCCTCGGAATACTTCCCCTGTTCAGCTCGCTGAATCCTCTGTTTCCGCCGGTTCTGTTCCATCGTTGCTCCGTCGCCTTTGGCCGCCCTCCGTTGGGACCAACGCCTCTCTCAGCTACCCTGAAGATCCCACACATCGGCCAACCGATCCCTTAGTCCGTCGAGCCACCACGAGCCTCGAAACCCCTAACAAACCCGACTACCCTGCCCTGTTTCTTGGGTCTGCCCTGTTTTGGGCTTGGTTCATGGGCCTGCGAGCAGGTCCATGGCCCGAATTGACCTGGGCTATGGCCTGAGAGGCGGGCCGAGTCGCTGGGCCATTATGCCAGGTCCGCGAGCCAAGTTGGTCGAGAGTTTTGGCCCGTAAGTCGAGAGTTTGGGCCGTTGTTTGAAAATTTTAGGCCCATGGTCCATCGAGCTGAGTCGTGTTCGCCGTCCATCGGAGATTCTGTCGCCGGTCACCTGTCCCGACAACCTTGCCGGGCTTCCCCGTGGTGTTCCCGAGGTTTTGGGTAGAGTCGCTGCACGATAAACCCTAGGTTCGCCGAGAATCGTCGTCGTCGCCGCCGCCCGTATCATCACTGTTGAGACTGCTTGAGCTGGTTAATTTGTGAGTTAACCCTAATCCTTAGTTAGGGCACTAATTTCACATAGGATTAGTTGTATAGTCGATTAGAGAATTTAAGTACACGATCGGGGCTGGTTAGGTAGAAATTGGGAATTAGGTTAAATAGTCGCGATTGATTAAGTTAGTTGGATTGATTGAATCGTTTGTTGCTATTTGTTGCAAGAGGATTATTGATTGATTGTGGTTCGATCACGAGTGAACGACAGATTAGAGATGAACGAGCGATCGGCGTTATAAATTGAATCGATTAATAAAGGCATTGCACGAATTGAGCTTGATGTTGCTTAATCGGATTCGATTGCTTGAAATTTAGTTATGGTTTTATTGATTTGATCGCTTCAATGTATGTTCGACTGTTTTATTCGTCTATTGAGTGATTGGTTGTCTATTTGGGAGTTAGTTGCCCTTATGTGATTGTAGTGTCTAATGTTAGATTGCATATGTATATGACCGTGTGTAAAGTCAAAAGATATATTTTAACATGAAAATGCCATCGGCCGAGACTTTTACATACCTGCATGAGCATTCGGCTTTAATAAATGATAATGAAATTGGTTGATTGCAAGATGCATATGAGGGAACAATGATGTTTTTCCTAACAAGTTCGTATTGTACTAATCATATAGAACCATACGACTTGCCAGAAGCATGACAATTATTGTCCGGTGCGAATTAGCACGGATGTAGGGTTGGTCGGATGCTGATCGCAGCTTGTGATGGACCGACAGCCTATTTAGGGATGTCTACTTGTTGATGCCGTGTTGGGTGCACTGGAGACACTCTTGTAGTAGTCGTTATCGAGAGAAAAAGGGATGTAGCCCAGTCTTGCCGGTAGAACGCTCGATTGCACTAAGGTGCTGGATCACGTTATTTGTGAGAATTGAATCGCGCCCTATTTTGTGTAGATCCTCTCATGAGCCGTTGGTACGATCATCATTAATAAATGGACTTGTGTAGTGTCCTGTGCGTACTTGTGGGTGAAATGCTTGTTTGAGTGATTGACTGATTGGCTGTGAGTCGAGTCAAGCTTTGCATTGTGTGTAGCTGAAGCTGACAAGTATGCATGTGGATGGTTATTATATCGTGACTGTACTTGGATACTGTATTGCCGATGTGATCTTGTGAGACTATTGTTAGGATGACCGGGTGAATCAGTTTCCTAACTGAGCTTAGATTTGATTCATTGAGATTTATTCTCACCCCGTCGTGGGATAACATTTTTAGGTCCCAATTGATGAAGTCTCGTGGATGCCAATAATTGACTATTGGATTAGTCTTTTGAAGTAGAGGGGAAGTTAATCTTGCCTGATCCAGTAAACCCTTTTGAGGTTTTGTCTAGTTGCCTTGAAGTATGGGGTTGTGCTCGTATGTTAGTAGCTTAATAGGGTTAAAATCTAGTTATTGTTATGTATAAATGTTTATTGTTATCTTTTGGTGAAACGTTGTGGTGTTTGACTCCTGCTATTCTTCTCCATTTGTTATTACTGTCAGGGAGTTAAAATGTTTCTGCATGCGTAAGTAAGTGATAAGTCGGTAATGTGCCTGGGACGCTATTCCTATGACCTCATGGCGATTAGGCAAGGGATGTCGCGGGCTCGAAAGTCGGGGTGTAACAAATTAATAATTACAATAAAAATTAATAAAGTCTAAAATTGAATATTAAAATAAAATATTCTAATATTCTCCCATTTGGGCAAATTAATTGAAACTGTACTGTATATGCGCATCTTTATATTGGTATAGAGATAATTCCCAATAATCAATCCGATCCCATAAAGTCATAAGCACTGAATCATGCCAGTAACTGCATCAAAAGACACAGAGCCATCATGGTTACAAATACCCTTAACTTTACTGATATGGATTTAATATGGTAGTGTGACAAACGGATAGCATCTCAAATAATAGAGATACCTTATATGTTATCCTCCTTATCGGTCATCATTTTCTCACTTTTTGTGTCACAAAACGGAATGTGTCACGGAAAAATATCTTTACGGTTCCAATGAACCAATGCTTGTTTTACTTTTATAGTTAACTATACTTTACGTGTAACAAGACATATACTTTTGGCTACCATAAATGCCTAGCATCACTCAAGGTTTACACAATTCCTTGACATTTTCAACGGATATGCATTCAATAGCAATGTCACATTCATAAATGCTTCAAAAAATGTAAAAATCAATACATATCAAAATCGTTACTAAAAGTAACATAACATTGTAAACTTTATTAGAGCAAAAACTAGAAAACTCCCACTAAACAATGGCGTCCTATGATGCTTCTAAGCTCATATTGATGACACATGGTTCAAATACACAAGGGCGTAAAATTTTAGTTAGTAGATCAGCAATCATAATATCTGTAGTAATATGCTCTACCGCAACGTCACCATTCTGCACGGATTCCTTTATGGTAAAAAACTTGACATTCATATGCTTAGACCCCTTGAGATCTCTGTTGTTGTTAATAAATAACATTGCAGAGTTATTGTCACACTACAATTGTATAGGTCTATCAATAAAATCAAACGCGGTCAACTCTCTAATGAGATTCTGGAGCCAAATAGCCTGATTAGCAGTTGTAAAGCATGCTGTAAACTTTGCTTGCAAGTAGAGTATAATACCATTTTCTATTTCTCACTTTTCCATGATACTGCACCACCTGCTAGCATAAAGTTATATCCTGTTGTCGACTTTTTGTCATCTTGACAACCAACATAATTTGAATCTGAATACCCTACTAACTGCAAGTTCTGAACACATCTGTAAATCAGCATATAGTCTCTAATCCTTTTTAAGTACCTAAAAACCTTCTTGACAACAATCTAGTGATCATGTCTTGGATTAGATTGATACCTGCCTAGAAGTCTGTTGTAAAAGCAATGTTTGGCATAGCACAAACTTGAGCATACATGATACTACCAAGTGCACTAGCAAAAGGTACATTCTTCATTTGTGTTTTCTCAATATCTGAATGATGGCATTATGAAAGACTTAATTCATCACGTTTGCAGACTGGAGCAATCCTTGATTTGCACTCTTGCATATTGAATCTCTTAAAAAACTATCAATATAAGCCCTCTGAGATAAGCCCAATATGCGGCGAGAACGATCCCTATGGATCTCAATACCAAAGACAAAAGACGCTTCACCAAGATTTTTCTTATCAAATTCAGTGATAACATTCTTTTTTGTCTCATGCATTAATGCAATATCGCTGCTAGCAAGTAAGATATCATCAACCTAACGAACAAGAAAAATAAAATTTCTCTCACTAATCTTGCAATATATACATTGATCTAGCTTTCTCTCAACAAAACCAAAATAAATAACAACACGATGAAACTTCAAGTCCTACTGTCCAGAAACTTGCTTCAAACCATATACGTACTTTTTCAATCTACAAACCAGATTACTTGTATTATCTGCTGCAAAACCTTCTAGTTGTTCCATATAAACCTGTTCATCAAGATCTCCATTCAGAAAAGCAGTTTTTAATATCCATATGATGAAACTCCATGTCAAAATGAGCTACTAAAGCCATGATTACTCTAAAAGAGTCTTTAGAAGAAATTGGAGAAAAGGTTGCCTCATAATCTATTCATTCTCTCTAAGTGAATCCCTTAGTAGCATATCTTGCTTTAAATTTTTCGATCTTTCCCGTGGAGTCTTTCTTGGTCTTAAAAACCCCTTTACAACCAACACGTTTATAACATTTAGGTAATTCAACAAATTCCCAAACATCATTATGTTTCATACAACATCTCCTCTTTAATTGCCTTTAACCATAAATCAGATTAAGGACAAGAAACAGCTTCTGCATAAGATACCAGATCAATAACACAACTGATATCATAATCCTGCTCTTCTAGATAGACTATGTAATTTGGTGGTATAGTTGATCGTTTCTAGTTAACAGATCTCCGTAGATGAGTATCTTCTACGTCATTCTGTTCCTGAGAGGTTTGAGGAATTTCATCAGGAACTGCTTCATTAACAGGTTCCTGAGCCACAATAGATTCAATCTGTGGTATATGGACTTCCACAATTGTCTATATAGGTAGAGAAAATGACATAGAAGTACTTACTATACTGTTATCCTCAATAGTTTGTGAACAATCACCATTTTCTGCTGCATCAAGCTCCAGGAACTTCGTTGTCTATGAATCCACAATTCTTGTTCCTCCATTGAGATTATAAAATCGATATCTCTTTGAATGATTTGGATAAGACACAAAATAACAACGAATGGTTGTAAAGTCCAACTTGCTCAAAGTTGAATTATACAATTTTACTTATGCAGGGCATTTCCAAACCTTTAGATGATTCAAGCTAGGCTTTCGTCCAGTCCACAATTCAAAAGAAGTAAGTAGCGCAGCTTTAGTAGGAATTCGATTCAGTATGTAAAGCGCCGTTTTCAAAGCCCCACCTCATAAAAAAATCAGGTAAATTAGATTTGCTAATCATACTCTTTACCATATCCATAAGAGTACGATTACGCCTTTCAGCCACACCGTTCTATTCAGGACTATCAAGCATAGTAAACTGAGCCACAATCCCAGAATCCTCTAAGTACTTGGCGAATGGCACTTTAAGCTATCCAACATTGCCATGTAGACCATAATATTAACCACCATGATCAAATCTGACAATTTTTACGACTTTTCCCAACATTTCTCGACTTATCAAGAAATTAAAACTTTTCATTAATCAAGTACAAATAACCATATCGGGAATAATCATCTATAAAAGTGATGAAATAAAATGTCTATACAATGTTGCTTTAGAGGTTTCAGTTATATCTATATGGATGACCTCTAACAAGTGAGAACTACGTACTGCAATTTTCTTCTTTATTTGGGTCATCTTACCTCTACAATAGTCTATGCATGTGTCTAAATCACTATTAAGAATGGGTAGAATGTCAACCTTTTTCATTCTTTCCACTCTTTCTTTAGAGATGTGACCAAGACGTTTGTGCCATATTGCATAGGATTGTTCCTTAGGTATAGGTGTTTTGGAAAAAAAAATTTAGCTGTATAAGCGATGTATATTTCATTGGGAGACAAACATAATATGTACAATCCATTGGACATAGTGTAATATCCAATTATTGAATTAAAAGAAATAGAAACTGCATTGTTTGAAATCTCAAAAGAGTACCCACACATGTCCAAGCTTGTTACGGAAATCAAATTCTGTCTAAAAGAAGACGATAAGGCTTCAAACAATGAGCTTTGATTCTTCCCCACGAATTATTGTTTCCTATAGTGAGCTTTGATTCTTCCCTATTTGGCTTCCTCCGGTTTATGAAACCCCGTATGGTAAACGCGACATGATTAGTTGCACTACTATCTAGACACCACGAACAAGATAAGGCTTCTGATATATTATATTCACAAACAATCGCCAAAGAACCATTACCTTTAGGCTCACACTTGGATAACCAATTCTTATATTTAGGGCAGTCTTTCTTTATGTGTCCTCCTTTCTTACACAAGAAGCAGAGATCATCCTTACTAGAATTACCGTCCTTTTTAAAATTGGTTTCTTTGGACCCAAATTGTCAGACGGGCTAGTAGATGATTGAGCTCCTTTATGAGCATGATTTATGTGCCCTTTGCCTTTTTTAACACCAGAACTCAAAGCAGCAACATAAGCTTTACTTTTCTTCAGCTTCGTCTCTTCTGACACCACCCTTGCAGTCAAGTAATTGATTTTCCATGCCTAATCAACGGTATTATATTGTGTTTGGATAATACCAAACTCAAGTGGAAGAGAATTGAGTGCAAGATAAATGATACAAGCATCATGAATTGAAACATTAAATGCCTTGAACTTTGATTGCAGATCTACCATCCTTAGGACATAGTCCCTAACACCAGCAGAACCATCATACTTCAATTGAATAATTCTGACATATGTGTCCCAACTTCAGAACTATGAGAGTCATGATTTCTAGCCACCAAGGCTTCCATCATTTGCCTAGTAGTGATGCCAACAACAAAATCACTTCTAAGATGTTTCTGTATGGATCGTTTCATTGACAATAAGCAAATCTTATTACTCTTTTCCCAAACAACAAAATGTGCCTTCTGGGTAGCTGTACTAGTCTCAGTAAGATCTGTTGGCTTATCTTCATTAAGAGCAATATGAACATCTGCCAGATCCATGCCAAACAGAAAATCATTTCTTCACTTCCTAAAATTAATACAAGTAGGAATTTCAATAGCTATGGAGTTGCTGTTCACAGAAAATGTGACTGAAAAATAACCAATATTTTCGATTAGCATAATGTGAAATTTTACCTTGAGAGACATATACATCATTATATAATCGTCTTTGGACAGAAAACATGACATGCGGTTGTATACCCTTTACATTACAACGCCACGAGAATTTATTTCAATCTTCGTTAATTGCCACCTTTGAGTGTATGACAGCACTTAAACTAATCAATTCTCAGCTATATGTTGTATATGTAACCCTCCAAGTAACAATACGTAATTGCCTCCTTTGGGAGTATAAGCACGCATTAAAATAGAAGATATCCCAATATTATGTAATATATTCTTTATTAAACTCAACAAAGTGTGCCACTTTGGCGATCACAACCCAATTGAATTTACTTGAATTTTGAATATAACTTTACATTTCACATTTATCGTATGCATGTAATTTTAGAAATTAGGGCAATTGTCTTCAAAATTACACGCTTTGCTAATTTTCATCGATACCTCAACAATTCATGTCAAACCATAAACATTTAATTGTTAAATCATGCTCTACATTCCTGTATGAGGTTCTTACATGTAACCCTGTACCTGTATTTCACGAACCCATATGGAATACCATAAAATACTGCAAAAATGCCACAAATTGTGCATGTATTTGGAGTTCCATAAGTATTTTCCATCCTTAAAGTACCAAAGATGTAAAATAAATATACCAACTTGTAGAGCATGAGCATACGAGTATGTTGGTACTTGGAACACCTCCATCGGACTTGTCACGCTCCCTTATGTGCTGTCTGAAGCTTTGGTGTATGAGGCCCACGCACTGACATGTGGTGAGCACGTAATCCAGTCTTCAGCCAGTTTTGAAATCGGTCCGACCAGCGAACCCGGTCCGACCGTTTCTTAACCGAACTTCACGCACAGGGTTGAGGTGGTCCGAGTCAATGGTTAACTGATTTAGATCGGGTCACGGGTCAGGTCGGGTTTCGAGTCAGGTCGGGTCTACATTCGGCTGAATCACGTTAGCTGACGTCAGCCTTGCAAGTGTCGTGCATGTGTGGGCCTGGTCAGCGCGTGAGGTGCGTTGCGGCCACGAGCTCGTTGGGCAGCGACGCGTCCGGCTGTTGCTAGCGACGATTTTCATACTGTTTTTCTCGTCTCGTCGAGCCCTTTCCTAATATATAATTTTCTCTTGATTTCAACAAAAATAAAATTTCAAAAAGACCAAGAACGTGATTCGTAACCTAATACGCGCAGGTTTTGATACCACATGTAAGATGCAAGTTTAATTTGTACGCAACGATCCAATATTGATACGTATAGATGCGCAAATCATTAATCCATAAAGTTAAAGAATTAATGCACATTGTTTCGGATTTATTGCTCTTGATGCGAAATTGCAATGATTCGATGCCCAAGAGGTTCTCCTCTATGAACCCCCCTTTATCACTAGCTTCAATGAGACATCCCCTCACGTATCGTTTCAGACGATTCTAGATGTAAGATTACGTGGATATTAGGGTTTAGAGGAGAAACTTGAGCTCTATTTATAGAAATTAAAACCTACACCTCATTAAGGATAAGGTTATCTCGACCTACACTATCCAGCACCATACCCGATTAGAATTGGGAAACTGTATATATATTTTTTTATTAGATCAATTAATACTTACAATAACAATTAATAAAGCCCACAATTGAATATTAAAATAAAATATTCTAACACAACTTACTACTTACTAGTGATGAAAGCAACTTCATTAATTCTTGTAGGCCACTAGATAATCCTTCTAGAACAATTTGATTTGAGCAGAATGAATGGGACGTCATGATGTATAATGATTTTCTTGTTACTTGCCAAAAGCGAATTTCTCTATGAACAGCTATAGAAAGTACAAAATGTGGCATTTCTTTATTGCGACGCATGAACGTGATCAAGTACAAGGTGCAATTTTTTTCCTTTATTCTGGAGAAGGTTATATAAAGAAACCACACCAAGATGCACCGATACATATGGTGCACTCCACTAATACATCATTCATAAAGCCGAGGATCAGAGAGCCTCGGAGAAGGAACAGCCATTAGAGGCTTTTTCTTTTTCATGACGATCCCAAACTGCTCCGTCAGATCCATCTTCTCCCCCTCCGGCAACTTCCAGTCGAAGGAGTGCAAGAGCGTGGCGAGCGAGTATAGCACCATCCTCTCGGCCATCAATATTCCCACGCATGTTCTCCTCCCGGACCCAAAAGGGAAGTAGGTGAAATTGTGCCCATTTAAGTCGACCTCACCGTGCAAGAACCTGTCGGGATCGAACTCCAGTGGGTCACTCCATATGGAAGGGTCCCTGTGTATCGCCCACACGTTGATGAACACTTGAGAACCCTTCGGGACCGTGTAGCCTCCGATGGTGCAAGTCGCGCTCGGGCAGTGCGGGATCAGCAGGGGAAGTGGTGGGTGCAACCTCAGCGACTCTTTCACGACCGCTTGTAAGTAAGGCAGTTTAGGGATGTGAGATTCTTCTACTACGTTGTCTTCGCCGACTGCAGTTTCCAGTTCTTGCTGGATTTTTCTCATAACGCTAGGTTTGTTCATGATCTCAGCCATGGCAAACTCGATTGTGTTGGAGGACGAGTCTGTTCCACCGACCAACATGTCCTGTCAAAATAATTCAATTGCATGTAATATCTCAATGGGGCCTTCCTCAAGAGAAATCGAGCTCCCGAAGAAGATTTGAAAGCAAGCAAAAATTTGGATTAGGAAACTAGTTTTGTAAGCGTAGGAGTAGACTCATGACAAGTAGCAATGCATTGCAGACTCATCAATTTGTATTTTACAAATTGTCAGTAGTGAAACGCGCTCCAAGTTCAAGCCTTAGTGTCGTTTTGGACTCGCAGCCATGGAATGAAATAGCTAGGATGGGGAGTTTCGCTATTTAATAATATGATACCAAATACACAACATAGAAAAAAATAAAAGGTTAACACTAACAGAGACGGCGATTCGCGTTATTGTGCGTTGATAGAATCGTGTCGACGAGACCCGTCAAATGGGTGGTTCAGGCAGTATTGGATTTGGTCATAAATTGTCCAATCCAAATAGATTCATTTTGACTTAACTCATTTGTTGCCCATTTAATATTAATATTATATTTAAACTCATTTATGTCTTATTTATTGAATACAATTAACTCATATAAAATTTAACCCATCACCTATGGGTTAAGAAATGAGTTTATGACTCATTTTGATAGATCTAGTGTAGATTCATGTGGTTCAAAAATGTGATCTTGTACGGCGGCAAAATCGATTTATGTTCCCTTCAAACTAAACTTGAATAGTATCAGTTTTAAATAAGTCGTACTGGGGTCATTGGATTCAAGGGTTTCTCAATAAATTATCTTCCACGCCATGCCATATTTGAATTGTGTTACAGTGTCGTGTCAAAAATTGTTATTCTGGGGTGGAAGTGGTTAAGGGGTCGACTTTCAAGAGAGAAAGTACAGCAATATCACAAATGTATCTAGACAACGAAGTTGAGTCGTACATGGCCAACGCTAGTTTCTCCTAAAACAACCAATGCAGCCCCTCTTTATCCTCGTGCCTAGTCATTTCATCGTCTCTTTCGAGTCCTGCTCAGGACTGAAATTAAACTGGCATGTACATTGGAGAATTTGAAGAGGAACCGCGATTACTTATTGCAGATATTAACATCAATCCCTATGCACCTTGATATGTAGCTCAAGCATGAAAAATTGATTATCATCCTAGGTTCATTTTTCATAAGTTAAAACTTCAAGCCCCTTGAATGACATCTTGGGATAATTGTCCAAAAAGTCCTAAATCTATTGCCCTTTTGTCAAATCAATCATAAATCTTTTAATTTTGTCAAATGAGTCCTTAATCTTTTCACGTTTAGTCAATTTAGTCTATCCGATCAATTATAGCTGAAAATCGCTGACGTGAACGCTAACTGTCCACACAGGTTAGCTGTCCACACCGCACAATCGATGCTGACTGGAAAATTTTTAATAGTTCTTTGATAATTTTTTTTCGAATTTCTTTTGTTCTTTTCTTTTTCCTTGTTCTCTTTTTCTATTCAAAGGGTCGATGACCTCCGCCGTCTATGCTGAGGCTAGCAAGGGCGTCGTGACCCCTTGCCCAGGGAACGGCGAGGTCACCAGCCTTGCCAGCCCTTTGGAAAAAAAAATAGAAATAAAAGAAAAGATAAACTAATAAAAATAATAAAAAATTAAAAGTTTTAAAAATTATTAAAGATTGTTTACATCATCGCCACCTGGGCCTTATAGGGTGACCAATATCTTTGTCGGTAGTTTTCGGCCAAAATTGGCCGGATTGGTTCAACTAGGAAAAAAAATAAAAAGGTTGAGGACTGAATTTTCAAAAGTGCAATAGATTTATAATTTTTTTTTGACGATTTTCCCTATTAATATTACTCTAATAATTATGTGTGTTCAACTATTTCAAGTATTGGATCTAATTAAACGTCGCAAAGAATCGGTTTACATCATGTATTCTCATCAGAAAAAATCAAAAGAATAAAGCATAAATAAGGGAAGCTCGGCAATAATACGAGGAGAAGAAGAAACACTGACCATCAGCAGAGCTTTGAGGCCAGTCATCGTGAGAGGAGTCTTGGCATCTTCCTCGTCCCTCCACTCCAACAGAAACTGCAAGAAATCTTTGCTCTCCCCGCTTCCGCCATCTCTCTCCATCTTCAACCTCTGCTCAATCATCTTCTCAAAAATTTCATCAAACCGCTTCGTCACCCCCTTCATCTGCCTCTCTATCCCTTGCAAATCGAATCGAGCCAGGCTCGGATGAAAGTCCGAAATATTTGGCTTCCCAAGGAGTCTTGTCAAATTTGACATCGCCTGTCGAGAGAAGGAAAATTCAGAAAGACATTATAAAAACAATATCTTAAGTTTGGTATATTCACTCTAATTAGAAGTCAAAAAGAAAAAAGAAAAAAAGAGAGAGATAATTCCATCAAAAACCCTAACACTTTTCTCAGTGGGGACACCAATAATTCAAAATTTTTTCCGTCTCACCAGAACTCCCGTACTTGTACCGATGAACTAAAAATACCTTTCATCCATATGGCCATTAAAAATTCCAACTTGACAACGTGTGACCACTAAATATTTGACGTGGCCATGCTCTTGCTCGATGGGGCAGCGCGTGTCCATTGCCACGTTACATCCATTTGCTAGAATGAACCGACAAGACACGATACGTCGATACTTAATTTTTTTAAAAAATTAGAGAATTATGACATGCTGTAACACGTTATGAATTAAATAAATATATATATGATAATTATCATTTTCTTAAGGCAACAATGACACTCAAAACAAATCCACATGCGGCGGATTTCATCCTGAAAACTGAAAAGAGGTATGAGTCAACATTCGGCCATATTCGACCACAAAAAAGAAAAAGAAAAAGAAACGTTCGGCCAGGATTTCATCCTGAAATCCATGTCCCACATCGGCCGAAAGAATGGAGAAAGTGATAGAAGGTTTCATAAAATGGGGCGCAGAGTCCTTTATTGAGACGAGTGGGATGAGTGGGCTATGCGGAAGGCTGAAGGCCCCGTCGGTCTAGTGCAGACTTTATTTTTGAGTAGAAGATTTGTTTGAAATAGCGTTGACACAGAGTCCAAGCGTGTCTCGCTTGTTGGCTCCGCGTCCGAAAGCAGCCAGACGTGCGTTGACCGCGTGTCCATGTCCGTCACGCATGATATGCCTTAGTGCGCGTCTGTGCTCCAAAGGATCGCATTTGTTTGTGGATTATCCATGGACAAATAGTGAAACATTGTTCAACATAAATAATAGAAAAATGGACAATTAAACAGATATTTCTTGAAATATGCATATGAAATAGAATTGATCATGGATCTTGATGACTAACTTGCCCATTTCCCAACCTTAATAGGCAAGAAGAGCACTTTCGAGCGACCTTTAGTGATACTGGTTAATCATAAATTCGATTAGAGTAGGTTGGTCCGAAAAGTAGATTCAGTGTAAGTTGCAACCCTAAAGTCCCAAAATGATCACCTATATTAAGAAAGGGATCTGCTTATCTGACAGTCATTATTTTTTACTCCATAATTTTTCAATTAGTGATCTGCTTATCTGACAGTCATTATTTTTTACTCCATAATTTTTCAATTAGTGAGTGCTTTAATGCAGAATATACTGTGATGGTACGTGAATTTACAGTAAAAAATAATTGAAAGTATTTTCATTACAAAATAAGATAAAGTTGTATTTCCTTTTCTATTGGCAAGAAAACAGAATTCATAGAATATGTTGCCAATATATAAAAAAAATTAATTTTTCGAAGACGGCCATGTCCACGTTTGGTTAGATGAGTATATTTAGGGCTTGTTTGGTAACGTTTCTATTCCTCTGTTTATATTTCCTGAAACAAAAAAGAATCAGAAACATGTTTGGTAACGCAAATGATTCTAATTCTGAATTTGCTCTTGGAAACACTTTTAGACCAAAAATAAGAAACAAAAAAAGTTATTTTTTTTTAAAAAAGAACCCTTTTGAGAATACAAAAGGCAATGATAGTCTTCTTTCACTTTTATTGGGCACCTATGAGCCAAGTTAACTCAACCCAGTCAAGACAATTTTTTTCACAAAAATTTTGAAAATTAATAAAAACTTAAAAAATATTAAAAAATGATTAAAAAATCCAAAAATGGAAATTCAAAAAAACTCCATAAAAAATTGGAAAAAATCAGAAAATTTCAAAAATTCCAAACAAATCTAAAAAATCAGGATATGTGTCATTTCAATTGGCCAATCCTATTTTTAATGATTTTCCTTGTCAATTTCTCCCAAATGACGATTTTGTCTCTCATGAGCATGTCGTTCCAAAAAATCCTGAAAATTCCAAAAAAAATATCAAAAGTTAAGAAATGAGTTCATTCAACTAGCCAATCTTATTTTTTTGGTGATTTTATCAAAAGTTAAGAAATGAGTTCATTCAACTAGCCAATCCTATTTTTTTGGTGATTTTTCCTTTTGATTTTTTCTAAGCCTTGCTTGATTTGTTGTTGGAGTACCATAATGCATTAGTGACCATCTACATTGTATCCAATGGTAAAATTGAGCCACCTATGTATCAGAGATGAATTTTATACATTTTGAGTAATAAAAGATAATCAGAGTTACTTCTTTCATTGTTGGCATATGCATAACCTCAAGAGAATCATGGAAAAATAATTTTAGCGTATTATCCTTTCAAATTTTCCTATTTTGGCCAAAAAGATGTTATGGTGCAAGAGAATCGCACTTGTAACATCTGTTACCAAATATGATTATGTAATTATTTGATTTAAAATACAAATTGGAAAGAGAAATTCTTTTTCATAAAAAAAATTTTGTGCAATTACCAAACATGTTTTTGTTCTAAGAATAGAAATTTTATACAGTTATCAAACGTGTCCCGATTCTCTAAAACTCATCTAGAAAATAAAATAAAAAAATGTTTCTAATCAGAATAATTTTTTTGGAACAAAAATGTTACCAAACAGGCCCTTGAAGACTCAATCGAAGGAAGACAATACTTGTTTGTCTTAAAGTTATGCTAGTAGTGTGCTTAATCTTTTATGGTAAAAAAGCAACAGAAAAAGCTTACTTGACAGCATAATAGTACTGTCATTTATTTCTGACCATAGATCCACACATCATTACCGCGTAACAGTTATTAATTAGAAAACCGTATGGTTAAAAATAATAACGGTCAGACCATCGTGTTAAAGCAAAGCTGGGATCCTATTCCATCGTCGTCACCAACTAACCTGCTTGAAATCAGCACCCAGGCTCTCTCTGTCCTCGCCCCGCACCGTCCCACCCCAAAGCATGCTCGTTACCACATTGAGCACCGTTAAGAACATCTGCTCCCCAACGTTCACCGGGGACCCGGCCCGGAGATGGAAGTACCCCATGGTCTTTTGGACCTCCCTTCGCCGGAGCTCGTAGACGGAGTCCAGCGTGTGGTTGCTCAGCATCTGGAGTCCGCACACCTTCCGAAGCATCCTCCACTCAGGCCCGTACGGACTCCAGATGATGTCTGACCCGCCATAGAACGCGGTCCTCCCAGCGATGGCCACTTCGCGATTGGCGAACGTGACGTCGTTATCCTTCAGCACTTGGCGGGCGGTGGCTGGGGACGTCACGACGATGCGGAGCTTCCCGCCGAGCCGGAGCTTCAGGACCGGCCCGTACGTCGCTGCGAGGGTGGCGAGGTAGGTGTGGAGCTCCGGATCGAGGAAAGGCAAGTTCCCCACGAGGGGGAGACCCGGCGGTCCCGGCGGCAGTGACGCCGAGTTTTTCTTCTGGGCGAAACGACGCCATGCCCAACAGCTGATTGTGAAAGCGCCTGAGAGGAGGAGAAATAAGTTGGGAAGCGGGACACCGTGCCACGAGAGAGAAGATTCAAGATGTTGGGCAAGGGGAAGGGGAAGGGGAAGGGAGATGGAGGGGGCCATGGTGATCTTGGAGTGCGATCAACTGCGATCAACGCTCTAAGATTTATACTATCAAGTTTCCACGTGCTACAAATATTTTATGGCTGAATTATTATAAAATTCAGACCTGGACGACCAGTTCGCGACAGACAACGACAGTGGTCCACGGTTTTCGTTGGCATCATTCGGCCAAATATAGTCTGCTGGTAGAGACTGAGAAGAGGCCTTTGGTTTCTGGTGTTTCTGCAATGGCGTCCAGGAATGCGACTTGGATC
The DNA here is from genome assembly GCA_028455895.1 of Rhodomyrtus tomentosa. Classification (NCBI taxonomy): domain Eukaryota; kingdom Viridiplantae; phylum Streptophyta; class Magnoliopsida; order Myrtales; family Myrtaceae; genus Rhodomyrtus; species Rhodomyrtus tomentosa. Next base: position 30,154,882 of record JAPCWY010000008.1, read on the forward strand.
ACCTGCGGGCGGGTAGGATTTCGTTAATTAATCTGAGTTGTTCAATTCAAAAATGGACGAACCATATCAGTCTATATCATTTTTCACAAAAAAAATCGTGAACTGATTTGAATCATCTATTTTAAATTTAACATTCAAGATCTCAACGCACCCTACCTTTAAGGTAGGATGGTTGGCTCATTTTTTTAATGACTTGGTTGAACATGAGAAATGTGTTTTTGGTCGAAAAAGAAACTTGTATTTATCCGATAAGAGTTCCAGCCAGGGCAGCCCACTAAAGGGGGATCACTACAAAGCAAAGCCCATTAGGGCTTGTGGAGGGGAGAAGAGCCAGTTGCGTGGAAGACAATGATTCCTGTGGGCTCTGACAGGAACGTGAAATTGATTTTTTTTTTTTAATTTTTTTTTGCTTTTTTAAATGAGTCCAAAATTACTTCTGAAGCCCAAAACTCTAGAAATTATTGATGCCTAAATTTTGGTGTCTCATTCAGTTATTAAAATTTTTGCATAAGAACTTAGGGATCATAAGAACTTAGGGATCGATTCAGTCCCAAAACAAAAATGTTAGCTAAATTGCATATAGACTATAGGAACATGTTGCATCTAGTTTAGGCATCGTAAATTTGCTTTGGACCGACGGTGGAGGACTGCCTTAATAATTTTGAGCGATATCATGTGTGGGGGCAAGGATGAATAAAAAAAAAATATATACTCATGAAATATTGAGCGGTATATTTGTTACGGCATGCCAACCTTGGAACATGGGTTCCGCAGTCGAATATATTAGGCGGATATTTGCACAATTTTACTTTGATTGCAAATCTCAGAGATTGATGATTCGGCCCGGCGGATGGTAAATGAACAGATTAGGAAATCGATGGATTGCAAATTCTTTTCAATCAAGGAAAATCCTCACAAGTCAAACTTGAGTTAACTAGAATTTCAAATGTTTATAAATATTTGCTCGAAGAACTAATAGCATGACTTCTCTATCTTATTTTTCAGTTTCTTGACTAATAGCATAACTAATAGAGAGTCCCCATTGTTAAACTTTGACCAAGCCTATGCTTCAGTCCTTAAAAATAGGGGTGTGCAAACTAGACGGGCTCGGCCCGGGCTGGACTGGGATCAGCCCGAACCGGCCGGGTTGGTCCGGTCCTTGAGGTGGGTGGTCTGGTCTCTGGTCCCAATAAGTGGAACCGGTGATCGGGCGGTCCGGTCTCTAGTTCCTTATGTTGGGATCGGATCGGATCGCTTAAAATATATAATTATTTATATATACATATATACAATTATAAAGAGAATAAAAATACTTGAAAATAAAACAAAACAATAATTTTTATAAAAAAAAAATTACCTACCTCAAAATGCAGGAGATACTTCAACCTCCCTCTTCCCTTATTATTCTTGAAAAATTATTTAAAAAAAAATTACTTCCATAATCAATCCATCGAGCTCAAAATGCTACAAGAAATTATAGTTAACGGTCCTACTAAGCCGGGACCGGGATCGACGATCCTGGTCCGGTTCGTGGTTCCCAAAATATGGGGATCGGGACTACTGGTCCGGTCCCCGGTTCCATGCCTGGACTGGACCGGCCCGGATCATACGCACCCCTATTTATAAAGGTCTCTCAGATTGGTCAGGTCATACTATTTTCGAGAATATTTGGACCCTAGAGAGCCCGAGTGATTTTTCTGATTGAAGGTTCCACATTCAGTATGATGAAATTATCAAATGACGAAACTGTTTTCCTTATTGATAAATTTCCTAGTGGAGCTCGGTAAGGCAAGCAGATTCATGAATTCTGTTTTCTTTGCCCATGCACATGTGTTATTTAAACCCTGTCTCAGGTAAAAGGCGGGGGCAATGGAATTAGCTCCGTCATTCTTGATTGCCCAGTGTTAGGAGCAATATGTTCCCTTTAATCCTTTCTTCAAATTGTTTTCTTGAACCATGTCATGTGCTGTTTCGCATTTGTAGAAAACTGCAGGCAACAGTCAGGCAACGTAGTACCTTGCGAACCTTACTTCCAGTGGAATGGAAGTTCGGCAATCAAGAGAATTGACAGCATTATAAAGCATTCCTTCATTTGGGCGCTTTTGTGTGCGATCCGTATGCAAGTCTCTCTTTTACTTCGCCACAGGAAGTAAGAAGCCCTAATGTATGTTATTAGTTGTCTGCATTTGCATATCACGCATTATTTTCGTTGCATCAAAAAATGGGATTCATAATCCCCAAAAAATATCATTGTATGGACAAAATTTAGGTTTCAATTTGTCTTTAAGCGAAAATTCTGTGAGCCTCCGCTTAGAGAGGGACATCTATATCTAAATTTTGGCGTTTGATTCAGTTATTAAATTTTTGCATAAAAACTTGGGGATCGATTCAGTCCCTAACAAAAAATATCGGTTAAATTGCATATGAACTTTAGGAACACGTTGCATATATTTTAGACATTGTAAATTTGCATTTGGACCGACGGTGGAGCATTATGGGTAAAACAGAATAGGAAACCGAAAGATTTCAGATTCTTGTCAATCAAGGAAAATCCTCACAAATCGAAACAGCTCCACGGTTTCATACTTTTCAATGGATAGGATACGGAGGGGGTTTTTTTCTATAAAAAAGGAGAAGTCCATTCAAAATTCAGGAGGGCAAGCGAAATCATGGGAGAAAGAAAAAAAAAAAAAGAGAACTTTTTCTTCTAATTCACAGCCATATCGAGTGGTTCAATCACGGAATGCACAGAGGGATGGAGGAAGGTCAGAGAAGCACAAGCATGGTAGCCGTTTTTCACGAGCGAGCAAGGGAGAGTACAGGAGAAATCCTCCCATCCCGACACTGAGGAGGAGGAGATTTCTGGGTTCTTCTCTCGGAGGTTTTGTCCTTTTATCGGATGATCTCACGTTGATTATCGTGAGCAAATCGTGGAGTTTTTTTCGGGGGGTCTGCACCCGGTCTCCACATCGGGGCTACGCTTCGCGTTTATATGCTTTTTGACATCGTGCTCATCTATTTCTAAGACCCGGTCCAGAGAACCAGCGAAGCATTGGGCCATTAGCAGCAGCCGGTCCCTCAACGTGTCCTAGTCCATCCTGTCCGATGTTCCTGCTCTGCCACTGTTTTAAATAAGCCGCTGCCGATCCCGATCCATGCCGCGACAACTGACTGCTTGGAGATTAACCCATGGCTTCTCTCGGTAGATTCCAGCCTTAACACGTGGAGTACCATCCAATCATCTGTGAGAAGTCAATTGGAGGCCCGGAGAGTAGAATTCACGAACAAAATATTCTGCACGACAGAATTGAGAAGAGAAACAAAAAACGTGGAGAGAGCAAGGTGCAAGGAAAAGACAGAAGGGACTTTGCTCATTTGAAAAATCACAATCTCCTCTCCACGCCATGTGCCGGCAGCCCGGGAAGACCTTCGATGAAGACGTGCCACACCTCCGAGCTCCTTGAAAAGTATATTAATAGTGCCATAACTTTTGTGCTATGGCAATTCCATAACTTTCAAAACATTCGTTTAAATGCCATAACCTTTAAAAAAGGTTCACTTGAGTGCCGAGAGTGTCGAAAATGGTGATGTAAATGGTGATGTGGCCGCGGAAAATGGTGATGTAAATGGTGATGTGGCCGCGGAAAATGGTGACGTAACGCTGGGATTAGTTTTTTTTTTTCCTAAGTGCGGATTTTCTTTACATTTTTAATAGTTTCTATATTTTTTTATTTTTTATTCAAATCATAAAAACAAAAGGCAAAAAAAAGAAAGAAAAAATTAATGATTTTTCTTTTAAAAAAAGGTTGTGGTGGCCGGCGAGGTTTGCTGCCGGCCAGCTGGCCCGGGGGCCAAGGTTGGCTCACCTTGAGCCAGGTGGTCCAGCCGAGGGCGAGGGCCTCGCGCCCCTGCCGGTCTCGGCCTCGTGACGTCCCTCGCAGCCTTGCCCGCCATCATGAGGCCGACAGGGGCGCAAGGCCCTCCCAGATCTGGCGAGAGTTTCGCAGCCTTGGCCGGACCACCAGAGGCGGCCGTCGCCGAGGACCATCGAGATGGCCTAAGGCAAGCTGACCCTAGCCCCTAGGCAGGCTAGTGGTGGCCAGCGGTGACCCTCGCTGGCCACCATCGAGAAACACTTGGGTTTCTCCCTCTTTTTTTTTTTTTAAAAAATTTCATTATTTTTTTGATTTGAATAAAAAAAATCAAGAACTATTAAAAAATATAAAGAAAATACACGCGGCACTCAAAAAATCAATAAAATAATAATGAAAAGTACTCGTAAGCTTTTTCGATAAAAATATCACTTAATTGAAAGATTTTGGCTGGAATTGACATTAACCTGAACGTTTTTACTCTGATATGGTATCCAAGTGAACATTTTGAAAGTTAAGTAAACATCGTACAAAATTTATGACAATTTTAATATACTTATCCCAAGCTCCTTGGTAATATATAGCAATTTTTTTTCGTTTTGTGCAGGTTTCTATCTGACGAAGCCATTGATCCGGGACGGCTGTCCAGCCACCATGAGCCTACCTGAGAACCACCAACCATTGCTGCCATCGGTCCACCCATGCGCGAGGATCCCCACCAAATCCCGATCTACAAGTCCGTTGGTCCAAATCCCAATTCAAAATCGAAAATAATTCAGCGAATATTCAAGATTAAGTAAAATCTTATCTAATTTAGATTTCTCGATATTGTTGTCTATTTTTTAATCAATCATATCTTGATGCATATTTTCCTAGTTTAAAAAACCGATTCAAATTGGGATTATCTCCCTAGCGATAATGTGCAAATTCAAACTAATCTCAACCATCATTTTGTCTTGATATGACACGGGAATTGAGATATCTAATCTATAAACACTAAATTTGACTCTCGATTCAATTGAATCAGAAAATATTTTCAAAATCATGCATATTAGAATGCATATTTGGTTGATTGTTTCCTAATTTGAAAACTCGGTAAGGTTTATTAGAAATCTTATCTTTAAAAATTAATTTCCTTGGATAAGATTTTGTAGAAAGGATAAACGTTCATTTAAAGATGTGGTTTATTAGAATTGCATCGATAGATAGTTGCATTTTCAAATATTTAGAATTAAGGTAAAATATTTTCTAGATAATTTTATTATTTAATTCAATAATTTCCTAGACATTTAGGATAACCTTCAATTAGAATATATTTTCTTTCATTAGTAAATAATTCTGAAATTCATCCAACAATATCAAAAATATTTCATGCATGAGCATTTTGTTTAATATAGAATATTTCATGCCATGCATATAGATTAGGCATTTTTATTTCACATGTTTAGCCTTGTCATTTGTCATGTCATCAATTGCAAGCCACGTCGTTTGCCACATCATTTAGAATGCCATGTCATTAGTCATATTCATGTCATTAATTAATGCATGTCATATTCACATGTTATCTAGAACCATGTCAAAGTTTGTCCATATAGCTTGCATGTCTAGTTTCATTAATCTAGTTAGTATGTTTGAGTAATTTAATCTAATATTGCATGTTACTTAGGTTAAATTCATGTCATTTTGCATGCTTTTTTTAAAAAAAAATATTCATTTAGCCAATTCGTGTGTTATTTAATTAGAATAGGATCTCATTCTAGGTAAATTCATGTTTTATGTTATTTAAATTGGAATTCTTGCATACGATATAGTTTGCATATTAGGTCAATTAATTGCATGATTATTTGCATGTCACGTGAGTTAGACTTCATGTTATTTTGCATGTCATTAGACTTAGGTCATTTAAATAAAAGTCCACATGCTATGTCATTCTAGTCTAAGATTGCAAATGCATTTCATTTGCATCATTCATTAAACAAGTGAAAACCCAAAAAATATCGAATTGGACTAAGTCTTATGCTTGGGAGATAAGCGTTACGGTTTAGGTTCTTGTAGCATCCAGGTTCTCTTTTCCTTAATCTTGCAATTTATTCAATGCTTTGATTATTGGATGTTAAGTAATGTTTGTGTACCCGTATGATCATCCCACATGTTAGGACTTTAAATTAAAATTAATCCAAGCTGTTTGCTTAAATATTTTCAATGAAATGAAAGGTACTGAAAGTGCATTAATAGAAATATTAACGTAATTAAGTCCTCGGACTCATTAATATCTGGTTCATAGAAATAAAGTATTTCTCACAGTACTTTATTTAGGTGTCTAATTAGCCTACCATAAATTGATTAGTGGCGAATTCAAATATAAAATCATTGCGTGATTATTGAATCTTAAGTTGCGAATTGGTAGAGTTTGGGATAACTTAAACTAGGTTAGTTTATTTAATTAACTTAGTAATCAATTAGCCTAATTTTTATATCGCAACTGAAGTAGAAAAATAAAATCACGTAACCAAATGAATTTCTGTTTCAAAAGTTATCTCACCAAATGAATTTACTACAGAAGTATTTTACGCCATGCTCGCAGCTTAAGTACACTCCAAGTGCCATAAGTTGTGTACGACTCTCACTTTAATGCCAAAAATTTCAAATCAATCACTTTAGTATCAAGTTTTCGAAATTTCAATCACTTCAATACTAGATGCATACGTGGCTGCCGGAAAGTCTACATGGAGTCTACATGGATTTGTTTACATAAAAACACAAGAGAACGTGGCTCGCTAGAGGTCGACTCATGGACGGGAAGAGCAAAACGACATCGTTGAAGTTGATTTCGCCCAAACGAAAACCCTAAATCCCCAAATTGAGCCCTCAAATTAGAAACCAATGAAAATCCTAAATCTCCCAATTAACCCTCAAATTAGAAACCCTACCGCAGTTGAAATGAAATTGAGTCCTCATTTTGATTTTGCCCCAAAATTAGCTGCCCTGACTTTGCCCTCCGAACCCTTATTTTCCCATGGGAGCCCAATTTTACCTTAATTTCACCTCAGGATTTAACTTTTAGATTGGGAAGGAAGATGCATACCTCACGATGGCGAGTGGGCAATGGCGACGGTCGACCAGAGACCAAGACGGTGGTGACTCCACGAGCGATCGAGCGGCTGGATTTCGCTCGAGAGTCTCGGCCACTCCTTCGCACGAGAGAGAGGACCAATGTAGAAGGGAGATTGAGTGATGTCGTTCGTGTATCATATCATAACAAAAATACACGAACGACATTATTTTTTCATCTCTGTCCTTGTTTAAGCCATGTCTATTTTTCGCCCTAGCAGCTGCTTGTAAAAATTTGCCACATATGATAGTAAAAATCAATTCTAAAATCCACGTAATTTACTTCGCTGAATTTTGGCCGGATTGGCACTTAAGTGCATGATTTTCTCTAAAATTAGCATCAAAGTGATCAAAGTTATTGTTGCGTGGAACAAGCGATCGAACAATAAATAGACAGAACAATAAAGTAAATCGGACATCAGATGTGCGTGGTTCGGTCATAGATACCAATATCCACTAGAAGAGCAGCAATGAATTCAACTGTAGATCAAGCGATACATAGAGATTATGGATCACATTCGAGTCACTCAAACACTCTCAGTATTTTCTAGTCCCAATTACATCTAATAACTCACACAATGTTTAGCACTAATTCCTAACGAAATAATCTCTCAATCTCACGAAGGAATTGCACAAATCTTAGCGCAAGATTTAATCGACTGCGACACTAGAATTGTTGGTGTAATTCCATGAAGCTTCAAAGCTCATGAGAAATGGTCTCTGCACGGGAACATCGCTTCCTTGGACTTGGAGCACTCAAGAGGCATTGACGCAGGGAAAAGCAAACTTGGAAAACAATTTCAAAAGAGAACTGAATTTGATAGGTGATAACGTGCAGATTACAAAGATGGACATCCAATATATAGGAAATAGAATTACTAAAGATAACATAAAACAAATCTAATCTAATCTAATCAAATGGAATTGAAATTAAATATCGTGATTATCTATATTGCTAAAATTCTTAAAATAGAAAAATACATAAAACTCTATTTAAAATTGTAATAGTGCGTTTTCCCTAAAAATTGTAAGCTAATTGTCCTACATCATTCTCTTCCTCTTCAGAAGAACTCGTTCTCGAGTTTGTCTTGTTTGGATCCTCTTTCTCCTGTACTTCCAGTGTTTCTTTATCTTCTTCTTCCTCATTCGGCCTCTTTTCTAGAACTTCAAGGAATCCAATGTATTGTCGATTTTTTCCTCAATCTCGGGTGGGAGAATGTGCTTCAATAGACTATCTGCAGCCTAGTAGGAATAACCAAGTGTCAATGAATAAGGGAAAATTTCAATTTCACAGGATTTCTTCATTCCATCAAGAACTTGTTCCAAAATAACTGACAAATTAAAATGTTGTACCTTTTCACACAGTATCATTAGACAATACCTTTCGCACATTAGATCTTCCGTAATCGGTTTTATCCAAGCCTTGTTTAGCAAGTAACATTCGTAGAGTCCTTCGCTTTTCTTCACTCCCTAGGCATCATCCTCATCTTGTTCGCACAGTTTCTCGATGGAAGCCTCAGTTTCGAGAACGATCTCTTGTTCTTTTTGCTCCATCTCTTCTTCCATCCTCGGTTCCTCCTATAATTTCTCGAAAAGCTGGTTCTTGCCCTCGACGGGAGCTTTGGAGGCCATGGCGGGAAATTGAGGAAAAGAAGGACACAACAAATCTAGCGAGTGGATTGAATTTGACGAGTTTTGTTCATAGTCAGGTGGAAAGAATTGAACATTGAACATTCGTTTCATCCGTCTCCACGTTCGGATGCGAGCTTTTCCTTATCAGCGTTAGAATATTTGTATCTGCTCCCACCAGGCTAAAGCGTTGCCCCTCAACTTATTTGCCAAGAGTTTTACTTGGCGATCCTCATCGATCACCATGGCAAAGAACTCCTCAACTTCCGAGAGCCAATCCAAAAAGTCTTCGACATCCAAATTGCCATTTAAAGTTGGGAGATATACCTTCAATTGATACTGCTCAGGATCACGTTAATAACCTCCCCTACGAATATGCTCATCCTGGATTCTTCTATATCGGCGACCCTTACGAATAGGTATATCCTAGAAATCCTCTTCATCTTCATCTTTAGGATCCTCGACATAGTCTTGTCGCCTGTGTCGGGGATTTCTTCCATGCTCCATGGCAACTTCAGGATCACGAGCGACAAGAATTCGCTCAGCTGGATGAACACCAGGTGCTTGGTTTGTGGACAAATGCTGGATGGCTTCAAGGATCTCTTGAAACCTCCGATCGGATTGACCCATGAATTCATTAAACTTAGCCTATGTAATAGGCTCGTTTTCACGGCCCTCAGCTACGGGGAGATTGACATTCACGTTATTCACCATCGTCACAGGAGAAATCTGCTCCGATACCAAATGACGCAGAGAGAAGCAAACTTGAAAAACAATTCCAAAAGAGAACTGAATTTGATAGGTGATAACATGTAGATTACAAAGACAGACATTCAATATATAGTGATATGACTCCTTTAGAAAATAGAATTACTAAAGATAACATAAAAAAATCAAATCTAATATTATCAAATGGAATTGAAATCAAATATCGCGATTATCTATATTGCTAAAATTCTTAAAATAGAAAAATACCTAAAACTCTATTTAAAATCGTAATATTGCGTTTTTCCCAAAAATTCTACGCTAGTTGTTTTACATCAGGCATATAGACCTATGCCTCTCTACCCTCTTATCTTTTTGTCTAGAAGAAGCTTAGATTAGGCTAATTTGACCTCATTTTCATAAATTGGAGCATAGATTAACCAGCTTTCATGGATTTTATTCTTTTTTAGGAAAATCATAAACATCTTTGAAAGTAAACCCGATTCACATTTCTCTAAGACCTTAGGGCTTCATTAGGCTTTACGATACAAGTTATCAATGTCATCATTAATTGCACACTTGATTTCGTTCACGTAATTTGCCTTGGTTTAGGTGTTTAGACTTAGTCTAGTTAAAGAAAATTTAAAAAAGAAAAACAAAATAATAACCTGCATTAATACTTAGCATTGGCTTACCTCATAGGTTTAAAAATGAAATTAAAAATTTGCATGAAAAACTTTTTAAAAACACGTAACTTCGGTGCTTAAAGGGCGTCGATTGAAAAACTAACGTAACCAAGTCCCTGGATCCTAGATTTCTCTGGTTGAATAGAATCGAATGGTTTCTTCAGACCATTCGATAAAGTTTTCGATCTACCATCCTCAAAGACTGATGGCGACTCTATTTGTATGTACACATACGCATGCCATTGATCACACTAAGTTCTAATTCGATATTCCGTCGTTGCGATTTGGTATATGCCTGCGAAGGCATGAGCTAATCCAAAATCACTCATGAATCCAACATGGTTTATCCTTTTTAAAGATTAAAATAACTCGTTTTGACACGACAATTAGACGAAATAGCACAAGAAAATATTATATGCAATATATTATATAAGTGAATCAATATTAATTAATTCGAAATGTATGATGAATTTTAAAGTAACTACGTAATTATTTGACTGGAATGACAAAAATTGAGAAGATAAATTATTTTTGGAACAAAAATTTTGAGCATTTACCAAAAGCTTTTCTATTCCGGGAACAGAAATTTTGTGCACTTTCTAATTCTTTGAAACTTATTCAGGGAACATAATCGGAAAAAAAAATTCTAATCATAATTACTTTTTAGAATCAGAATCATTACCATGCATGCCCCTACCCGAAGGGTACAACATTACACAGAAATCAACATAAACCTGCTAAACAGAAAGCTAGTTACAGCATGAGAGTTTCTACGATCCTCAAGACGAATATACACTGAGTGCTTGTCAAGGCTTGGAAAAGACTAGGTCCTCACATCAAATGTGAGCATAAAGATTCTTCTTGTTCTTGTCGATAGCACTCCCGTTCTACTTTCCATTAACTGAAGAACCTGAAAAATGTAAGAGTAAGATCCTTAATATTTTATTTTGGTTAACTCAACTTTGAACATTTGAAAATATAGCTTTACTTGGATCTCTGCTCGCGTCGTGGGTTTTCCATGCCAGATATCTTACTTGTCTCTCATACAGTCTCTATTTGTTTTGCGAAAAATAGATGATTTAAAAAATATTTTCTTAACAATGAAGAAAAAATATTTTCAATATCCATGAAAATGTTTACACATAAATTTTTGCCAATAATAAGAATACTTTCGATTGACTAATCATTTCAGACCATACAAGAGATCAGTTTTTAGAAAATATTTTTCAAGTCATCTATTTTTCGCAAAATAAATGGAATCTAAATCACCCGAAAGTCCATTCTTCTGCACTTTTATAATTTCCTTCATATGCATTTGGAAATCACTTAATTGTTGAACATCAATTCACCTGGAGGTATCCAAATTGTAAGTCATTGTTGGTAAATTCACAGTCATTATCAGAATTGTTTGCCTAATATGAAATGATATTCGAAACTCTGGCTTAAGTTTACCCTAAGTGTCATAAGTTGTGTACGGCGCTCACTTTAGTGCAAAAACTTTAAAATTGATCACTTTAGTGCTAAGTTTTTGTAACTTCGATCACTTAAGTGCCAACTTCTTTTTAAAATGATCATTTTAATGCCGACTCTGATTTAAGCTGACGTGGCTCATCGAAAATCCGACACGTGTATTTATTATTATTATTTGAACTGACGGGGCTCATCGGACTTAGTACTAAAGTAATCGTTTTTTTTTTAAAGAAGTTGACACTTAAGTTATCGAAGTTACAAAAACTTAGCATTAAAGTGATCGATTTGAAAGTTTTGACACTAAAGTGGTTGAAGTTACAAAAACTTAGTACTAAAGTGATCGATTTGAAAGTTTTAGCACTAAATGAGAGCCATACACAACTTATGGCACTTGAGGTGTACTTAACCCTCTCGAACTCTCAATTCAACTAATTTTTTTTAGTATGGATGCAAATTGTCCTTATCTTACACGCAATGAGATCAAGTGAAACGCCATTCAGGAAATAGTAACTATGGCCTTTAAAATTGCTCTAAGTGCGAGATGCTATGATTCGAACATAAAATTTATTGCATCTGAATTAGGCATTTGATCAATTAGTTAATCACGAAAGTAACTGTTGGATGGAGAAGCTTGTGTTCCCAAGATATTTTCTCTATCGGATATGTGGATTAGACCATCACCTCGCTCCATTGCTTTCTTCTATCAAACCACTTCTCTTGAAAAAAGATTAAGATTCTATTTGTTTCGCGAAAAAACGGATGTGTGGAAAATAATTTTCAAAAAATGACATCTTAAATCGCTTGAAATAATTAGTGAATGAAAATATGTTCATCATTGATAGCAATTTATGTTTAAAATTTTTTGTAAACGATAAAAATATTTTCCGTTGATTAAGTTATCTAATCGATTCAAACGATCGTTGTTGGGAAAATATTTTGCAAATCATTCCTTTTTGCCAAAAAAACGAAGCCCAAAAGTCTACTCCTAACTTGTAAGCCAAGACCTATATTATGAATTTATTTATCTTTAGATTTTTTTTAGGCGCTTTTCTCCCTTTATTTCTGCCTAAAATATGAACTAATTATGAAAGTCATAACAAAAAACTGCCATATAGTTGCTGGGCCTCAGAAACATTTTATGTGGGTTTTTGGGGCTATTACAGTCATGGCCGACCATAATGTGCAACCACAAACGAGAAATTTGTGTTGCTTATAACCTAATAGATGAATTAGAGATGTACGTACATCATATTTGTCCCAACATTGCATGTCAAAAGCGAATTTCTCTATGGACAGTGGATCGAAAGTGCCACGTGTGACCTTTCTTTTACTTAACAAACATTTGGCATTGCGACATATAAAGTTGATCAAATGAAACCGCATCGACTGAAATTTAACAGACCACATGAACTATGATAGGTAGACGCAGTTTTTTTTTACCCTTTAGTCTAGACAAATAACCCTATATAAAGAAACCATACCAAGATGGACCGGCGCATATGGTGCACTCGACTAATATCTCATTCATAAAGCCGAGGATCAGAGAACCTCGGTGAAGGAACAGCCATTAGAGGCTTTTTCTTCTTCATGACGATCCCAAACTGCTCCGTCAGATCTATATTCTCCCCCTCCGGCAGCTTTCAGTCGAAGGAGTGCAAGAGCGTGGCGAGCGAGTATAGCACCGTCCTTTCGGGCTTCAATATGCCCACGCATGTTCTCCTCCGGGACCCGAAAGGCAAATAATTGAAGTCGACCTCACCGTGCAGGAACCTGTGGGGATCGAACTCCAGCGGGTCACTCCATATCGAAGGGTCCCTGTGTATCGCCCACACGTTGACGAAGACCCGAGAGCCCTTTGGGACAGGGTAGCCTCCGACGGTGCAAGTCGTGCTCGGGCAGTGCGGGACCAGGAGGGGAGCTGGCGGGTGCAACCTCAGCGACTCTTTCATGACGGCTTGTAAATAAGACAGTTTAGGGATGTGAGATTCTTCTACTACGTTGTCTTTGCCAACCGCAGTTTCCAATTCTTGCCGGATTTTTCTCAGGATGCTAGGTTTGTTCATGATCTCGGCCATAGCAAACTCGATTGCGTTGGAGGATGTGTCTGTTCCACCAACCAGCATGTCCTGTCAAAATAATGCAATTGCATGTAATTTTATATGGATCATCTTCATGAGAAATTGAATTCACTCAGAAGATTTGACAGCAAGCAAGCAAGAGTTAGGATTAGGAAACTAATTTTGTAAGCGTAGAAATAGACTTCGGGCAAACAGCAGTGCGGTGAAGTCTAGACCCATCAATTTTTCATTTACAAATTGTGGGCGGTGTAAAGCGCTCAAAATTCAAGCCTTAGTGTTGTTTTGTACTCACAGCAACGGAATGTAGACCAATTTATTAGAATGTAAATCTAGTAACTGATACCCGAATTGATCCATATTTCTAAAACACTCTAAATTGAGGTGAGATCGTGGAGTAAGCAAGGGCAAAATTTAGTGAGGGCAAAATGCTACCATTAAGATAATTTATATAATCAACTTATGAATCAGACAAATTAAAAATTACCATTTTGAACAAACTAGTCCTTGTGGTCCGCGCAAAATCTCTCTTATACTAATATTACTCTAATGATTATGTACGTTCAAGACTGCCAATTATTAGATCTAAACATCGCAAAGAAGTAAGCTTGCCAATAAAATAAGGAGGAGGAGAAAAACTGACCATGAGCAGAGCTTTGAGGCCAGTCATTGTTAGAGGAGGCTTGGCCTCTTTATCATCCTTTCACTGCAATAGAAACTGCAAGAAATCTTTGCTCGTCGAAGGACTCGCTTGCGCTTGCTTTCTGCATCTTCAACCTCTGTTCAATCATCTTCTCAAATATTCCATCGAACCGCTTCGCCAACCCCTTCATCTGCCTCTCTATCCCTTGCAAATCGAATCAGACGAGACTCGGATAGAAGTCCGAAATGTTTGGCTTCCCAAGAAGTTTTGTCAAATTTGACACCGCCTGTCGAGGGAAGGAAAATTTAGAAAGGCATTGTAAAATCAATATCTCAACCGCGTTCTGTTTGAGTGAAAGTATTTATCAGAAATTAATCTTTTAGATTAGGAAAAATAAGTTAACTATTCTCCTGAAAAATTAGGAAGAATAAATTTATAAATATAAAGATGTTAAAATATTTTCTAAAACCGTTCATCTCAATTTTTATAATATTTAAATATCTTCATATTATATTATATTTATTTTATTCTTTTTCCTTCTTCCTCCACCGCAACTTGTTGGTTGGCGGCTTCGGATGAGCTCAAGCTCACAACGACCTGATAAGCAGCCGGAGGCCGAAGAGCTTGAGCTCGCTTGAGGCCAGCAAACCTCGAGGCTGTTGGATCTAGCGAGCTTAGAGCTCGCCCATGGCCGGTTGCGGTGGAGGAATAAAGGAAAATAAAATAAAATAAAAAGAGAGAAAAATAAAAAAAAGTACAATTCAATTGTTTTTTTACCTAAGAAAAATATGAGATTGGAATCATTTTCCAAGTGACATCCACACACCATAAAATATTTTTGGTCACTTATCACCAACTAAAGGAAAATTAATTATTTTCCTGAAAAATGATTTCGTGGAAAGTGTTTTCCTTTAACATTTTCTTCCAAGCAAGCGTACCCTTAAACTTTGATGTATTCATTCAAATTAAAAGTAAAAAAGAAAAGTGAAATAATTCCACCAAAAATCCTAAAACTCTTCCTCGCAGGACACCAATAATTCAATTTTTTTTCGTCTTACCAAATTTCTCAAACTCATACCAATAACCCAGAAATAACTTCCATCCATTTAGCTAATAACTCCATAAAAAAAGAGTTATTTTACCTATTTTGAGCAACATATAATGTGTTATCTATGAGAAAATATTTCGATTTCCTTGAAAAAAAAGAAGAGAATCAAGATGTCACCAATAGAATTTTTAGAAGATTACCTTATTTTTAAAATATCTCAATGTTATCCTTAGAGATTTAATTATTTTTAGAATATCTTGATGTTATGTTTAGGATTTTATTTGTTTTTACGAATTTGGAATGTTATGCCAGAGGGAGGATTAGCTTTAGAGAAATGTCGACATTTTTATCTTTTTCACTTTACTTTTTCTTCTATCGGTGTTCTGGGAGCTTTCAAGTATTTTTGAAGAGAAGACAAAGTGGTGACAGAATTCTAGTTCTTTGATTCAAGATGTTTGATTTAATATATATTTTTGCCTTGTCTTCTTCTATTATGTTCTAATTTTCTTTCGTTAGGGCTATGATGTAGCCTGATCGTGATGATATGGGTTTCTTGATGTTTATGTTTTGCAAGTAATTTCAATCATGTGAGTTATATATTCTTATGCTTAATGCTTTTAAGTGATTGGCCACCACTTGAATGATCCGATGTGTATGTTTGAGATTGAGAAGTGATAATATGCAATTGCTCCTTAAAATATATAACCATGAATTACAACATGGATAGAAATATACTATGTTATTTGTGTAGCTTTCAGTGAAAAGATGATCCAAAAGACTCGTTGTAAACCGAGAATATTCACAGATTTTAATGCACTTATGTTTATTTAAATTCACATAGAGATATAGTGGATTGATAAACTAAGTAGGTTTATTATACATAGAGATAAGATAGTAAATAACTGAGGAAATTCCACTGTCACATGTTTGATGTCGTTCTTGTATGCGTAAAGATCTAAAATTCATGTCTAGTGGTTATGGTGAAATCGTATGCTCTAACGTATTTGATTGATTGATTTTATCTCATCCAATTCTGAACTTTTATCTTTAAAATTGTCAATTTTATTTTATTCTCAATTCTATTTTTATTTATTAGATAAATTTTAGAATTAGTCCATTTTAGTATTTAATTAGTTTATTAATCATTCATCTCTGTGGACGATATATTTTCTCATCATTATATTACTTGTTCGACACGTGCACTTGCGTTGTGAATTTTGTGAACAGTAGCCATTAAAAATTCCAACCTGGCGTTGTGCATGACCATCAAAGATTTGAGGAAATGGATCAGGTGCTTTAAAGGTACTTGATCCAGATCCAAGATTTCACATGGTCGACGGAGCAAATGTGTGCCTGTGGCCACGTCAAATCCACTTGACTGATGTTGTCCCCAAATGCTGTCACATCAGGATTTTTTTTTTATGACCGAAGTGTCCGGGCCAGCTTGTGCACACCTCGACTAGTCCTCGGAGGGACTAACACGACAACCACCAACCGCGACCTCCATTTAAGTCACGGAGTGCTAGTTGAGAGATTTGAATTAGGGACCTAACAAGGGATTGCTCATCTCTTAACCAACTCAGCCATGCGTGGGTGGGTATGTCATATGACATTCTGATTTTCCTGTCATTTCGAGACTTATCAAGGAGAATATATTTAACGATGTATTTCAGTCTTATCTTGCTCGGATCTGATCAATCTCGAGGTAATTGATCAAAAAGAAAATGCTAACGCAAGATAATGTACGTGGACCTAGAGAACTCGAATAGGAAATGACCCTTTGACCATAAGGATTATCGAGGGAATATTTAGAGCCATTAAAGGCCGATCCAAGAATGATTAAGGAATGCATTGCTAACGTTATATAATTGAAGCGTGGGTGATGCCGCTTAACCAATGTATAATTTGCAAAATCTTCCTAAATCGAACGATGGCAATCGAAACTGTCGGAGCTAGTAATAAACCCTCGTAATTACATGACAACCAAAGTCGCCATGAACTGACGAACCTAAGTGTGATGAGAATCACAGATTTGATACGTGTAACGTCTGCAAAAGTCACCCGTTAGTTCGAGATAGTCTGAAAATTTCATCTGTCAGAGAAATGACCTAAGGACGAGTCTCGAAATTGAAAAATGAAAAACAAAGAATTTCAACATTTTAATCGAATTGGACGTCGCCTCATCAAAGGAAATTTGAATGGGAAAAGCGACGAGAGCAAAATTAATATTTTGCCCCTCAATATTTGACTTGGTCCTATTAAATGAAGGAGGACATTTTAGTTAATGACCATCCCCTATGGCTGCCGAAAATAGGAGTGTATAATGGCCATTGGATTATCAAAATGATTGCTATAGAGACAAGTGTCATTGGATGATTTAATGACATTAATTATTTAACTTTTCACCTACCATTCTTCCTTATTGACCATCCAAAATTGGTGTATAACCTCTTTATTCCCTTGCTCAGCCGAAACCTCACTCTCGCTCCCTATTCTTCAACTTCTTCGTTCTTCCTCTTCTTCTTCACCGAGGTCGCTCGACCAGCTCTGCCTGCCACTTTCGTCGTGCTCGACCGCCACTTTCGGCGACCCACCGACCTTGCGCCGACCTCCAACCGAACCTTCAACCTCTTGCCGACAATATCCAGGTGGAAGCTCAGCTATTGGACACCGGAGGAGCTCCAGCCAACCGTTTCCCCAAAACCAGACAGATTTAAGCGAAGTCGAGGGTAAGTCTTCGTTCAGCCACGTTAGGACTCTGATTCGCTTCAAATTTTCGATGGCTATTTCTTGACATGTAGTACTAGGATTGGCTGATCTAAGATAGTAAATTTGATAAAGTTTGGAAGGATATTCATGGCTATTTTGTGATGAATTGTTCGGGTCAGGTCTGACCGGCGGTGAACCGAAGAAAATCGAGACTGTTCTTGGACTTCCGGACGTCGACTCGCCACAAAACTTTCGGTGAGGCTCCGACCTAGAAATATATGTTAGCAAGTAGATTAGGTGATAAATTAAGGTTTAAGGACAAATTTTGAGCTGATTAGTTGGGTTTGGAGCAGAACCGAAAATCTCATGTTTTGGTTTGTGCAATCCGAGTTCTTGAGGGCTGATCGGGGTGTTGCCATGTAATAATTTCATCATTGAGGAGTACTAGGATGTCAATTGACATGTTATTGAGGTGTATGCTCGGTGGCTCGACGGATTGGGCGAGAAAATTGACGAATTGAATGAATTTCCTTAAGTTGTGCGGCTGACTTGTTCTTGGACTACTAGAACCAAATTATTGATGTGCTTGGGAGGAGATTTTTACTGAATTAAGCCTAAGGTAAGAAGTCTCTAAATCTTGGCTAGGAGGATAGGCCTCTACTGGATGATTTGAGTTCGAATTGAGTGAATTTTTGTGAGATTCTTGTGTGATTGTTTGATATCGATCATTGCAGCTTGGTGTGATATGTGTGTGATTACGTAAGGCACATGCTTGTGTCGAATGCTATCTTGTGAGTGATGAATCTTATTGAACCGTATGTTATAGATTTTTAGCTCGATGAATGAGCCTTTACTCGATCATAAAGTCTTGAGATGGAAGGGAATTTGGCATGCTTGGGAACTCTTGGCACCATGATGTGTCGAGACTCGGGGTTGTAGTGGCTCTTATCCTGATGTGTTGAGAAGCATGATGAGATTTTATATGTGTCGACACATGCCTTGAATGTCATCGAAAACCTGATGCGTTTAACGTAAGTTCATGTTTATAATAGTCTGGGATGTAATGATGCGGACTAAGCTTGAGGTGTTATGGCGCGGGCGTGAATACGGAGATGGATTGTGGTGATGAAACGTATAATTTGTTTTTGTACGTTCATGCATGACTTGAGTATAAGTTATGATGATATGCTTGTATGATTATCACCTTTTTGTTTTCATATGGCATATTATGACTGATGCTCGTCTTACATTGTTAGCATGTCTTTGCTCATTGTTTGCATTTATCTGGGTGTACTGTCAGCCTAACCTAGAGTTAATACTTAGCTTACTGAGATGTAAATCTCACCTTGTCGTGGGACCTCATTTTTTTTTCAGACCCTAAACCTTGAAGATACTACCAACACGTTTAGGCGATCCTAAGGAGATGACCGCCTATTTTGATGAGTTTTTTGACGATCGGGACACCCTTTATGTGAGGAAGTGTACCGTTGTTTGGGTTGACGAGGGAGGTAAGGATTGGAAATCACATAGGTTCGCGGCATGGTTCCATAGAGTAGGCGAGGTCACGACAGGTCCATTGAAGTCTACGGAGGTACCTCAAGGAGTCATACCTAGTTGGTGTCATCCTACTCAGGATTCAGAGGAGGTAGAGGTGTCCGTAGCTAGATTGAAGAATGTATCAGAGAAGACCCCTACCCTAGAGGATATTGACGAGGTGATAGAGATATCGGCCTCTGAGGATGAGCTAGAGGACACCATGGTGGATGATTCGGTGGACGTACGATCTGAGACCTTCTCGAATTATGAGCAGGACGAGTATGCCGATGAGACAGACGGATCTACTGGTTCGACTTAGGGGTTTCCTGACCTTACTTGGTAGCCTTTTGCTAATGACTCTCGTTGGCTGTAACCTTTTGGGGACTTAGTCTTGTTGTCTTTTGGTTAAGTCCCAATTGCACCGATCTGTCCGCAGGTTTAGCTTACCTACGCTTTTGTATGAACTCATGCTGATGTATATATTTATATTCTCGTTATCCAAGTTCCCATCGGCTTAAGTACGGAGGTGTTTATTCATTTCTCGTTTCCGCATACTTGTCTACATCATGCATCTCTCGTTAATTAAGTCTTGGGCATCGAGAGGACATTGAAGGGAGTCGTGTGCTCGTGTTCGAGGGCGCGGGGCGTGACATGTCACATCGGGATTTTCACGGCACTTAAAGCCGAAAATCTAACGTAAGGTATTTTTGGCTTTGGGTAACTGATGCAAGTTTAAGGTACCAATGAGACGAAAATAAATGTTTGGGTATTGGTGTCCCACTAGGAAAATTTTAAGATTTTTTCTGGGACTATCCATGGAAAAATACTAGAAGTGTTAGTCTGAAATATATATTTTAAACTTAAATAAGAGAAAACTAGACATTTAAACGGACAATTCTTGAAATATGAATATGAAATAGAATTGATCATTGATCTTGATGACTAACTTGCTCATTTCCCGACCTTAATAGGCAAGAAGAGCACTTTCGAGCAAACTTTACTGATACTGGCTAATCATAAATCCAATTCGGCCTAAGTTGAAGAGTTTATAGTTACTTCCTATTGTAGGTTGGTCCGACAAGTAAGTTGAGCACAACCCTAAAGTCCCAAAATGATTGCCTTTATTACGAAATAAGAGAAAGTTGTATATTCTTTTTTGTTGGTAAGAAAAGAGAAGCCATGCAATATGTTGTCAATGTAAAAATAATTTTTCAAAGACCGCCATGTCCACATTTTGGTTAGATGAGCTTGTTTAAAGAATCAATCGAAGGATCAACAAAACCTGTTTGTATTAAAGTTTTGTTTATATTCCGACGGTGTGCTTAACCTTAATTATAAATTTAAAAAAAAAATGAGGAATCCTATTCGATGGTCATCAATCGTCGCCACCTAACCTGCCTGAAATTAGCACCCAAGCTCTCTCTGTCCTCGCCCTGCACCGTCTCGCCCCACAACATGCTCGTGATCACGTTAAGCACCGTCAAGAACATCTGCTCCCCAACGTACACCGAAGACCCTGCTGGGAGCCGGAAATGACCCACCGTCTTTTGGACCTCCCTTCGCCGGAGCTCGTAGACGGAGTCCAGCGTGTGGCTGCTCAGCATCTTGAGCCCGCACACCTTCCGGAGCATCCTACACTGATGTCCGACCCGCCGTAGAATGCGATCCTCCCAGCGATGGGCACGTCGCGGTTGGCGAACGTGACGTCGTTATCCTTCAACACCTCGCGGGCGGTGGCTGGGGACGTCACGACGACACCGAGCTTCCCCCCGAGCTGGAGCTTCAGGACTGGGCCGTACCTTGCTGCGAGGGTGGCGAAGTGGGTGTGGAGCTCCGGATCGAGGAAAGGCAAGTTCCCGACGAGGGGGAGTCCCGGCGATCCCGGCGGCAGAGACGGCCAGTGTTTCTTCTGGGCGAAACGACGCCATACCCAACAGCTGATTGTGAAAACGCCTGAGAGAAGGACAAGTAAGTTGGGGAGCGAGACATCGTGCCACGAGAGAGAAGATTCAAGATGTTGGAGAAGGGGAAGGGAGATAGAGGGGGACATGGTGACCTTGGAGTGCGTTCAATTACGAACTAAGGTCTTTAGTATATAAGCACAAAAATTAAGTGATGAGCCGTTTACTTGCAAGTTGTACATACTAGTATACTACAATATTTTCAGGACGAGTTCTACGCCGGCCACCAAGTCCCTGGCTAGATCTGGACGTCCTTCGAGAGTGTGACACTGGCATTCGTCCATGGCCGTGGTTGGCATGGTTCGGCCATATCTGGTCGTTATTTGGAGACTGAGGCTGGGGTTTAGGTTTACAGGGGAGAGCGTAAATTTGGAAAGTGGGCCTTCACTTGACCCGTGTCGCGTTTTCAATGGCACGGAAGCACAATGACCGGGACTACCTTTGTAATCTCTCCATTAGTCTTCGAAGACGAAAAGTGGTTGTGGCATAATTTTATTTCCTGGACCCAGTTGTTCTATGCAAAGAGGTAACATCACCTCCCGATTATACGGCTTCAAAACCCGCCTGGATGATTCGATTTTATCAGTTTCGCGTTGAGACCATAAGAGTTTGGTGTTGCAATGGACATACATACTGCTTAAATTATGTCATATAGGATAAATTATTTTCTTCCACTTAATGACCGTCACATGTTCCATGTGGTTCTAACCTATCACGTAACGGGCAATGTGGTTCAAAAGCCGACAGAGTAGTTCAACTTCCGACATATTTATTGAAAATAGACAAGACTTAGACTAGGCTTAGCACTGACTGGACTTAGCATACACGACACGTGAAATTGGATGATTCAAAGTCGACGATGATCTGGGTCTGAATGATAATTGGCATCGTCGGAATTTGAACTATCTAAGCCATCTTTTTCTCTCTTATATGCACACAAAAAAGGTTAAGAGTATGGGTATTGCAATACTTAAATTATGTCATGTAGGAGAAATTATCTTATCCCGCTTAAGTATTAGGTGATCCCAACCCAACACGTAGGCCATCTTTGGCTTCACTTATTGATCGTAACATGTCCAAATTAGACCCACTCTTTAGTCTTTTTTCTCTCCTCCGCTATCCCTCTCTACTCTTTAGCCCCTCTCCACTCCGTTATTTCTTCTTCCTTCTGCACCACACCATAAGTCAGGAAATGGTTGTTCTCCAATAACAAGCTTCGCCCAAAAAGACTTGTGCTTAACAAGATGACAGAATTTACAGGGAATTTTATTTTTGGTTGAAATTTACAAGGGAAAATCATAAGCAAAACTCCTTGAGCTTTTACAGCTCATAGGAATCATAGTCAAACTTAAAGCTTCATTAAATTGCTTTTCCAGTTATATATTTTTCTTTGCAGACAAATCTCGAGGTTACTGAATGAAACAGGAGAAGCTGAGAATTAAAACATGCTTCAAGTTGCAGAAACCGTCGTAAACTCATACCCAATCTCGAAGAACACATACACCTAAACCTCGTAAAAATCCCAAGCCTGAGCTTTCCTCTCTCTCGCGGTCGTTCCCGAGAACATGAGCGCGATGACGCGATTGCTTGGCTCGAGGACATTGACCAAAGTGCTCCTCAGCAGCTCCCTGTTCCTCATATCCCAGCATGACGCCGATCACCACCGGTTCGGTCTTTGGGAACTTTAGTCGGGAGCTGCACGGCTACGACTGGACTTCGCAGCATTTTCATTATGTGCGCACGCGATCTTCAAAGGCCGGCGGCATCGTGGGGGGCGATGAGGCTTGAAAAAGAGGTGAGCTTTATTGCTTGTGCCATGATGGAGCTGTCCAATTCTGATGCCATGAGTGAATGAAGAGAGAGAAAATAACGGAGGAGTGAAGTTGAAAATAATGGGAGAATTATAAAAAAAAAGTCTTAAATTAATTTCAATCGTGTCAATTCAGTTATAATTTTTTTTTGTTCAATTTAGTCCTAAACTTTTTGCATTTGTGTCAATTCATTCAATTCAATCAATTTTGGCGGAAAAATCGCTAACATGGCGCTGCTAATGCTAACATGGCAATTTTATACTAATTTTTTCAGATTTTTTATTTTGTTTTTTTATTTTTTACTTCCCTATTTTCTTCTTGCTCCCGCCAGTCGCCAAGGTCCGGCGATCAAAGGAATGTCGTCGGCCTCAAGCAAAGCTGGGCAAGGTTGTGTCTTGCCCTCACTAGTGGCTGCTAAGGGCGAGTTCTCTTCCTTCTAGCTTTCCTCGCTCTTTGAAAAAATCGGAATACGAAAGATCGTAGCATGTCCACTATTAAAATCCTCGTCTATATTTATTAAGATTAATGGGCTCGAAAAACCTAGTATTATTTTCTTTTCATAGATCCTTTGATCAAACATCCAGGCAGAGGAAGGGACCAAGAAACAATAGACACTGGTTTGGTTCACAATGGAAGGGCTTAGTCGGACAATGAGGTTGACTTCTTATTAATGGTGCCTAGCTATTTCAATGAGCTACCACGTTGTCTCATGCTGAGGCTGGGCCACCGAACCTCGGCAACCTGTTGAAGGAAGAAGAATATAAGAAAGAAAAATAAAAACAAGGGAAAAAATAAAAAATAAAAAAAAAAAGTATCAAAATATTCTTAAAAATTGCCACAGAAGCATCAGCAACGCCATGTCGTCGATTTGCGGCCAAAATTGACTGAAATGACCGAATTAATAAAAATGCAAAAGATTTAAGATCAAACTGAAAAAAAAAATTTGAGATTGAATTAACACAATAATTATAGATTTAAGACTTTTTTAAAATTTTCTTGAAATTAATGGGGCCCATTCATAACATGATAGATCTATTGTTGGCGAGGCCTCGAAGACCCTTGGAGGGGCAAAGGCTCTCACCCATGACTAGCAAGGGTCGTCGTTGAGGACCTTTGCCAACACAACGAAAAAAAAGTAAAGAAAAACATAAAGATAAATTCAAAATTCAAAAACATATTAAAAAATAAAAAATATATATATACATGTCATTGCTGGGCGTGCCATGTAGAACGACAGGCATCCACATCGGTTATTTCCTACCAAAATTGGCTGGAGATACCTAAGTGGCAAATTGTCAAAATATTTATAATTAAATTGGATAAATTTAAAGGTTTAAGATATGATTAGCACAAATACAATAGATTCATGACTTTTTGATAATTTTTCCTTCAACATCTACTTACGACGGATGTTAAATAGGCTACGAGAGTCAATAAGTTCAACTTCTACTTGAGACTTCATATTGGAAAAGTCTAAGAGGAAGCATCATTACTAATTTAGATATTTAAACGCCACTCCCTCGACATATCTTATATTTAGCTCAAGCATGGGAAATTGATGATACTGTTGCTTCATTTTCCATTGATTAAAGGTTTTAAGCCCCGCTGAAAGCCCATCTACAGAAATGCTAGAGACGTTGATATTAATTTATAAAATTAATTTATAAATTGACATGACAAACTGCAAAATAATCATTTAAACAAACTAGTCAACGTTAGAGGTGTCTTGGCAATCTCCCTGATCCTTTAAATTCAATAGAAACTCCAAGAAATCATAATTGCAGTACACATGTGCGCGCATATATATATATATATATATATATATATATATATATATATATAATTTGATCGGGGAAATAGAGGGGAAGTTACAAATGAGAAAAAACTAGACACGACGTCTTCTCTATCGGAGAAATAGAGGGGAAGTTACAAATGAGAAATGACGTCTTCTCTTCAGTTTGTTTGTCCAATAGTTACGATATGATTCACACAATCTTAAATAGACACTTAAAAGATGATATAATGATTCAATTGCAGTATATAAAATAACAACAACAATTAGGAGTGCAATTATCATTATTTTTTACTAAAATATGTGTGAAACAATTGTTGAACAGAAATATCTAAATACCAATCACAGAAATCAATAAATTCAGTTACAAGCAATAAGCAACTCTGAATATAAACAATAACTGATAATATAAACTTAATGCGAAGACAGGTAGTGTAAATAAAAAGAAATATCATAAACCACCAGCTAGGAGGCAGAGCCTACACACTCTGGGGTATGATTAAAATTAAATGCTTGAAACTTAAATATGCACAGTGAAGTGTGTGCGGCTAGTCCAGGAGAGGAGACCTCCTGAAGGATCGATCTTCACTAGGAGCTATATGCAAATGTATGCAGTACAGAACTTTAAATGATAGAAATTTAGATTGCATAAACTTAAAGAACACAATGCCTTAGACACCAACAGGAGGCAGAGCCTATCGATTCTGGGTCTTAAATAGGCAAAATTGGGAAAATATACACTTTTATTGAAAGTAGAAGGAAGATTACACATAAAAGATCGTCAGATATGTGATTACAAGGGAAAAACTTTAAACAATCAGGGAAGAACTTGAAGAGAGTTCTGGATAGGAATGGTATGGCTTGAAGGGATTTTACTTACAGATCTGGGTATGGGGAGAGACAATGGGTTACTTTTCACTTTGAAGGATCGGGGACTTTGGTTCTCCGGCGTAACTTTCCTCTGAATAGGAGAGAGAGAGCTTCGGAGGAGAAGTTGAGGTTAGAGAGAGAGAGAGAGAGAGAGAGAGCACTTGAGGATTGATGCTTTTTCTGCCCCCCCTTCTCGCTGAGGACACTCTACTTTTAAAGACCATAAATTCACTGTTGCTACAGTGAACAATGATTTACTTAAAAGATCGTTATAGTGTACACTGAAATATACAGTGTACAGTGTCATACGATGTTTAATACAGATATGATTACTGTACAAATACGATTACATACACCATTGTATTTGTTACAATTGACCATTAAATGAGACTATATAAACATTATTCGGAGTCATGGCCAAAGATATTGGGGCTGTATTCATCTTCTTTTTCTGAGTCACTTTGTTGATAAGATGATCCCTGCAATAATTCCTCATGCTCCAAGATTGCTTGTTTCATCATATCATAAAATTCTTTTTCATTTTTTATGTTAACCAATTTTGCAATTGCCATTGACTTGTCGTGGAGAAAGGATGTCTTTGATGCCGCATCCGATGCCACGTTAGAAACTTTGTTTAAATCTTTGACTTTACGTTGCTGGATCCAATTGTGGACGGTTTCAACTGAGCATTTATCCTAGTATAAAAATCCATCCCACCATTTTGTTTTAAATCTTCGCACTAAAATGAGTATTTTGGGATCTTGACTATTTTTTATGTATTCAAGTTCCTAGGCAGATACCCATGCCATCCAAAAATTTGCACAAAACATTAGGAGAGGAGAGAAATGAATTTCCTCAGAACTTAGAATGAAGGTCTTTTGGAACATTGTAAATGATTCAATTACTTGTGGGGGGAGAATGTCCGGGGTAGTACCAAAATTATCCCATCATCGGGTGAGCCAAAAAGGCAATTTTGAAATGTCAAAAGGACTTTGGAAGAAGAAAAGCCAGGTATGGTTACGATTTGGATTTTGACGATAGAAAACATTGTACCAAGCTTGCTAGTAGTCAAAATAGATAAAATTATACCTATAAGCAGGACTTTCAATGACTCGTAAATCGAGTTTTACTGGGGAATTTGGTGAATTATTCCACTCTGTAGGGTGTATGACCCTCAATATTTTAGCGGTGGAATAATTTGCAACAGAAGGTTGCACTTTATCACAAAAATATTTGAACTTTACGGATTTAGTTTGGACCAAAATTTTCTTATAAAACTCCATAGGTTTTGCAATATCATGTGGAGTATAAAACTGATTTTCTCCAAACATGTTTTTTGTAAAAACATAAGGATTCTCATGGTAGAATCCTCTTTCTACCGTGATGCTTTTTTCAAAATTTTTCAAAAAAAACTGTGACTTTGATTTTCGAGGGGCTGACGGAGTCACAAGAACCACCTCTTTAGAAACATTTAAAGGTGAGGGGGATCTTACCTCATCCTGTGCATACAATTCGGAACTTAAGGATTTTTGCAAATCCTCATCATATAACTTGGCAATATGGAGGCTAACTTTGAAAGGGCAATTGATTGAGTAGGTCGGCTGGGAGAAGCTTCATTGGGTGAACTTTGGGGTGACAATGGATTTTGGGCAGCTTTTAACCAACTACGGATGGGAGTTAACTTTTTGGGTTTGGCCGGGACAATGATGGCTTTGTCTTTGTCTCGATATTTTTTGGGAGTCATTTTTGAGAACGTTTTCCCTGTAAAAATTCTCGTGTGAGAAAATCATAGAGAGAATTTACTTTTCCATGAATGAATTCAATATCAAAATCAAAAACATATAATATTGCTTGTCAACATGCAAAAATCTGTTTTGATGCAATGTTCAATCCATCTTTTTGCAAAATATCTTTTGCAGACTTACAATCAATTCGTAATAAAAACTTTTGATTTAACAAATCGCTTTGGAACTTGGATATTGAGAGTACAATTGCTAAAATTTCTTTCTTAACAGTGGAATAATTTTGTTGAGTTTCATTCCAGTGTTTAGAAATGAATTGAACAATTTGCTCTTTGTTGTCTATCTTCTGTTTTAAGACACCACCATATCCTAATTCAGAAGAATCGATTTCAATAATTTAAATGCAATTAGATTAGCAATATGCAAACAAAGAATTTCTTTTACGAGTGATTTTATTCTCTTGATAGTATCAATATGCAGCCGAGACCAAGGCTTTGGGTCCTTTTTTAACCTTTGGTGCAGAGGTTTGCATATGATGTTCATATTAGGGATAAAATCGATTACATAATTCAAACTTCCAAGAAATCTTTGTAGTTGAGTTCTGTCACGTCCCGCGCCTCATCGCGAGCACGTAATCATCCTTGCAAGCAAAACAACAATAATCTCTCGGCGGTCCCAAGGATCCACTTATATATAAAGGAAGATCGAGAGATGAAATAATTTACATTAAACACACGGAAGCGTTTCCCAGCAACTACCCGTACAATATATATATATATATATATATATATATATATATATATATATATATATATATCCCAAGATTAAGCAAGACTGGATAGCATCAGAAAGTCATACATCAACATCAACTGGTCACATCTACTACAGACTGCTATACAACAAGGCGACGGGTAAATATGTCAAAAGGTGTCCACAAAATCCACTAGGAAAGGGGGGTCAGGTCGCCAGTCAAAAAGTCAGGTCATCATCCAGAGTTGCCTAGGAAGAACTGCTGGAATCTCCGGTGTCCTCGCTCTCCTCTGACGGCTCGTACTCGGAGAAAGTCTTTGACGGAACCTCCACAGAGTCTTCCATGGTCGCTTCCTACAACTGCTCAGCCTGGTCTCCCCCCACGGTAACCTCCTGGTCCGGCTTGGATGGATCTCTCTCGGACGGCTCCACCACGATGACCTCATCATCTGGCGGTGGCACAGGAAACTCAGCTGCTGGCGTCCGCTCCGGGCCGTTTCTCGAACCAACCACTAAGCCCTCGGGAAACTCCTGGCCTGCAATCGTCTGACACCAAGGAGGTATGACACCCTCCGGAACCTCATGGGGCTTCAGCGGCCCGACCTTCCTATCCCCGTCCTGTCTAAACCAAGCCTCAAACCGATGAGGCTTCCAGTCAGGTTTGCCCTCATCTACTCAAACTACTGTACATTTCCTTATGTATATATTTCCCAGCTTATCGGGGAATTCATCGTAATACGTCGTCATCTCCTGCGGCTCTCCGAACCTGATAGGCCACATAGCTACTGCCTAGGATCCGTAAAGTAAAATTTCTCCAAAAGGGGTGAGATACACATCTCAGTAAGAAAAACCTAACCCTAGGTCAGGTTGACTGTCCACTCAGGTAGTCAAGTCACTCCACCTATCCAACTCATGTGCTCATACATGTATGACATTCATAATTCAATAACAATAATGCATAGAGGACATGCATGTATTTATATTGTCATGTCACACACAGTTGCACGTATATGCTCGGCCTGTCACTTCACCATATCAATCAACCTCTGTCTGCCTCATTCTCTAGCCCGCGATTATATCGCATCCAACTCGGCCCGCGTAAACGTATCAGGCCCCGGTTCAATTTCCAGATAGAGTCTATGAGCTCGTATTATGTTCCACGATTATATCGCATCAGGACTGTGGCTATCTCAAGCCCGCGACTCCGTCACATCAGGGCGTCACCTTTTCATAATCCACCCCGCGACCTCGTCGCATCAAGGTCTCAACCTTCGCCCTGCGTCTCATACGCCTCCGGGCCATGCCATGCAATGCCACAATCATGTCGCATGCCACATCATATCAATTAACTTGATTTAAAAAAAATCAAATTTCATATCCAATAGCTAATGCGCATGATAATATGTTTAATAAATTTCGTGGCAAGCAATTCAATTCAAGTGGTACTCAGACACTCAGACAATTCAAGCATAGGCTAGGTCAAACAATCATTCTATAATGTCCAAGGACGCATCAAGCTATTACATGCGAGGGTTTTCTCATAAATCGTTCCGTTCGGCCCTCGACTTACCCAATTGAGTCCAATCCCCCTAACCTTGGTTTAGAAAATTCATTACCTCTGCTTAACAACGCAAATTTCCCCTCCTTGAGTCTCCTATGGTTCGGCCAATCCAAGTCCCAAAGCCGACTTGTCGCGCAACCTAGTTTAACCAATCGATTTGTCAAAATTTCAAGTCTAATTCCTCAATTCATCCATCCAAATCACTCATAACATACTCCTCATCATCTTAACACATCATACACACCAAATTACAATATAATCCCAGCCTATTCAGCCCTCCACAGAGCCTGTTTGGCCCGGCATTGAACCGGTTCCATTCGGTTCTGTTCATGCCGGGTCCCACCAGCCTTAATCTATCTCAAATCCATCAAATATGCACTGTTCTACCTCTTATAATGTCTACCTAAGAGTTTGGAAGCCTCACCGTGAGTTTCAAGTCGCGTGGTTGCCGGAAAGTCATCGGAAGTCGCCGGATCACTTAAACACAGAATACCGGCAGATTCTTGGCATAATGTACAAGGGTGGTTCATGGTCAAAAACTTATCAAATAAATCTCAAATTTTTACCACAGAACCATCTATATGTCTACTTGATCTCCATAAAATTTGAGCCAAATATTCCAAGTTTCGGCTGTCTAGAGGGTTCAAAACCGAACCTACCTTAAATTGGAACAAATTCCGTCGACCTGTGGGAGAATGCTTGCCCCGAATTCCTCAGAGCTCCAAATGACCTGATTCAAGTTGAAGGACATTGGCAAGACGTGGGGCTACGTCTGGGTGGTCGACCGGAAGTAGGGGATGGCCGGAGACGGCGGTTGTACGGACCGAACGGCGGCGTTCAGCTGGGTCGGGTGAAGCAGAAACTGGAGAAGAAGAAGAAGAAGCTTGGTCTGTTCTTTGGAGGAGTAAAAAAGGCCGAATGAAGAGTGAGAGGGAGCAGAAAGAGAACTTATTATCCCCAAAAAAAATTGATTAATTTGAAGTGATTGGTAGGTGGGCATTTAATGTGAGTTGATCTAACACCCTTGGATGCTTGACACTTGTATATTACTCTAACCAAGAAGATCCAATGGCCATCCCTTTGTCCTTCAATTTTTGGCAGCCAAGGGGGAGAGAAATGTCCATTTTGCCCTTCCTTCAACAAAGTCCTAAGCTTGAGGGGCATTATGGTCATTTTACCCCCGACGTTCGGAACTCCATTTTTCTCGATTATGGCTTCTTCGATAGGGCGATGACCAATCCAATTGACGTTGGAATTCTTGATTTTCCTTTTTCAAACTTTTCAGGACTCACTTCTGATTGTTCCTTCTACCAAACGTGATTCCAGCCTATTCCGAACTGATGGGCGATTTCTGCAGACAATACGCGTATCGACCCTGTGATTCTCATCACGTTTAGAGCTCGTCAATTCATGGCGACCTTGGTTGTCATGTAATTGCGAGGGCTTATCGCTAGTCCCTGTGGTCTCGATCGTCACAGTCCGATATAGGATAATTTTGCGAATCGTACGCTAGTTAAACGGCATCGCCCGCGCTCCAATCGTACGACGCTCGCATGGTAATCCTTAATCGTTCTTAGATCGGCCTTTTTGCGGTCCTAAATATCCCCTCGACAATCCTTATGGTCCACGCGCCATTTCCTATTCGGGTCGCTTAGGTCCGCGTATCTCGTCTTGCGTTAGCATTTCCCCTTTGGTCATGCTACTCAAATTGATCAGATTTAAGTGGAATACAACTAAAATACATCGCTTGATATAAACAAACTTCTCATTACAGAGTCTGAAGTTGATTGAAAATCAGAATACCACAACTCTTTCCCCCTTACAAAAATTTCATCCTCGAAATTTACATTACACTCGACTACTCAAATAAATGGGGGTGTTGTCGCCTCATCGTCTCTTCATTCTCCCACGTGGCTCCTTTCGTTCCCTGGTGCTCCCATAT
Source organism: Rhodomyrtus tomentosa (assembly GCA_028455895.1). Lineage (NCBI taxonomy): Eukaryota > Viridiplantae > Streptophyta > Magnoliopsida > Myrtales > Myrtaceae > Rhodomyrtus > Rhodomyrtus tomentosa. Next base: position 30,186,795 of record JAPCWY010000008.1, read on the forward strand.
TATTTTGACTAGCGAGATCTTCTTATTCTTGAGGATCTGCTCCTTCTGATCCTCGATCCTTATCAGCTTCTCTATATAGGATACTCTGTCATCCACCTCTATGGCTTCATAGTCCAGCAAATGTGTCGGGCCAGGCTCATACTTTCTTAGCATCGACACATGGAATACATTATGTACCTAGGATAGACTTGGCGGTAATGCAAGCCGGTAGGCCAGGGTTTCAATTCTCTCCAATATCTCGAAATGACCTACGTATCTTGGGTTCAGCTTCCCTTTCCTTCCGAATCGCGAGAGTCCTCTCATTGATGACACCTTGAGGAAGACATGATCGCCCACCTGAAACTCTAAAGGCTTGCGTCGCTTGTTTGTATAGCTCTTCTGGCGACTCTGCGCCATCCTCAACCTATCCCGGATGATTTTCACTGCTTCCACCGATTGCTCTACTAACTCGGGGCCTGTGATACTCCTTTCTCCTACTTCATCCCAGCATATTGGTGTCCCGCATGCTCTGCCATAGAGTGCCTTAAACGGTGCAATCTGTATACTCTGCTGGTAGCTATTATTGTACGCAAACTCTACCAGGTGTAACTGCTCTTCCCATCCGCCTTTGAAATCTATGACACACGCTCTCAACATGTCCTCGAGCGTCTGAATGGTCCTTTCTGACTGCCCATCAGTCTGTGGGTGGTACGCAGTACTGAACTATAGTCGTGTCCCCATTGCTCCTTGCAAACTCTTCCAAAAATTTGCCATGAACTTCGGATCCTTATCTGAGGTGATCGTTACTGGCACTCCGTGTAATCTTACTATGTGCCTCATGTACAATTCTGCGTACTTATCCATGGCGAAGTCCTTTCGCACCAGAATGAAGTGGGCGGACTTGGTCAATCGATCCATGACTACCCAGACAAAGTCGTGACCTCTTTGGCTCCTCGGAAGTCCCATTACAAAATCCATAATTATGTGCTCCCACTTTCATTCCGGAATCTCCAGTGGCTGTAGCAATCCTCCAGGCTTACAGTGCTGCGCCTTTACTTGCTGGCAAGTCAAACACTTAGCCACATATCTTGCCACGTCTACCTTCATTCCGTTCCACCAATAATGTTGTCTTAAGTTCTGGTACATCTTTGTACTTCCAAGGTGGACACTGTAATTGCTCCTTTGAGCTTTTGACAAGATTCTTTCTCGGAGCCCTTCATCCTTTGATACACATAATCGCCCTCGAAATCTCAAAAGTCCATCCTCAGACACCTGGAACTCTGGCTTCCTCTTCGTCGCTTCCATTTCGATAACTTTCTGAATCTCTGGGTTCGTAGACTATAATGCCTTAATCCCTTCTTGGACCTCAGGTTCTACCCTCAAAGTCGCTATCAAACTGGATAGCTGATTAACCTCCAATCTAAATTCAGAATCTCTCAGATCCTCTATCGCCGACCAACTTCTCACCAGCAGGCATGCAATACTCGACTTTCGACTTAATGCATCTGCCACTCTGTTTGCTTTCCCAGGAAGATATAATATCTCGCAATCATAATCTTTCAACCGCTCCATCGACCTGCGCTGCCTTAGGTTCAACTCTTTTTGGAAAAACAAATACTTCAAACTCTGGTGGTCTATATATATCTGAAACTTCTCGCCACAAAGATAATGCCTCCAAATCTTCAAGGCAAACACCATCGCCGCTAACTCCAAGTCGTGGATCGGGTAATTCATTTCATGTGGCCTCAACTGCCTGGATGCATAAGCTACTACCCAGCCGTGCTGCATCAATACACAACCCAATCATTTCAGTGAAGCGTTGCTGTAGATCTCATATCCTCCCGGTCCCGACGGAATGGTCAGTACTGGCGCGGTCGTCAATCTATGTTTAAACTCTTGGAAACTCTGTTCACACCTATCAGTCCATTCATGCCTTCTTCATCAACCGCGTCAGTGGGACGGCTATGGATGAGAAATTTTCCACGAATCGCCTATAATATCCTGCTAACCCCAAGAAGCTCCTAACCTCCGTGACCGTAGTAGGCCTTGGTCAATTGGTTACAACCTCTATCTTTGCAGGGTCCACTACAATCCCTTCACCAGACACCACATGACCCAGAAATGCTACCCTATTCAGCCAAAATTCACATTTGCTTGGCTTCGCGTACAGTGAATGTTCCCTCAAGGTTCTCAATACGATCCTTAAATATTCTTCGTGTTCTACGTCGCTCTTCGAGTAGATTAAGATGTCGTCAATGAAAACTATGACGAATCTGTCTAGAAATTCCCTAAATACTTGATGCATTAGATCCATAAATGCAGCTGGGGCGTTAGTCAATCCAAACGGCATTACCGTAAACTCGTAATGTCCATACCTCGTCCTCAATGCAGTTTTCGGTATGTCTTCCTTCTTGATCCTCAGCTGGTGATACCCCGTCCTCAAGTCAATCTTCGAGAACACTGCTGCTCCTGATAATTGATCAAAAAGATCGTCAATCCTCGGCAGTGAATACTTGTTCTTCACCGTCACCTAATTTAGTTGTCGGTAATCAATGCATAGTCGCAAGGATCCGTCCTTCTTCTTTACGAACGGCACCGGTGCTCCCCACAGCGAAGCGCTTGTTGGATGAATCGTTTGTCCAGCAACTCTTGCATTTGCACCTTTAACTCCTTTAATTCTGACAAGGACATCCTATATGGTGCTTTCGAAATCGGCTCCGTTCCAGGAGCTAATTCAATCACAAACTCTATTTCCCACTCCGGTGGCAATCCCGGCAATTCCTGGGGAAACACATCCGGAAACTCCCGTACCACAGGAATGTTCTTTAACTTAGGTTCCTCGACAGTCGTATCCATCACGGCTACTAAGTATGCCTGACATCCTTCAGATATCAACTTAGTTACTTCCAAAGATGAAACCAAGGGAATTGAGACTCCTCCTCGGCTTCCTACCAATTCATAACTAGGGCGATCTTTCGGGTAAAATCGAATTGTTTTATTGCCACAGTCTACTACCGCTCCTTGCCTACTCAGCCAATCCATTCCTATAATTACGTCAAAATCAAACATAGGCAATACAGCTAGGTCGATACTCTCCTCACTTCCTCCAACCATAATCTCACATCCCGCACACACTAATGAAACCAAGACATTATCCTTTAATGGGGTGGCTACATGCAATGTCATGCTTAATGGTTCCAATATCATACCTACTAACTCAGCAAACTGTGCAGATACAAAAGAATGCGTGGCACCCGGGTCAAATAATGCATAAGCGGTCTGGTCGCACAAGTAAACCATACCTGTGACCACTTCGGGCGCATCTTCTGCCTCGTTGCGCGCTACAGCATACACTCTGCCCTGAGCTGGTAGTCTGTTCGGTTCTATCTAGGGTGCTGCAGTCGACGATCCTGCTTGCGGCCTCGATCCTTGTGGTCGACTGGCCGGTGCTTGGTTTGGACATGTCCTCATTTGGTGGCCCAGCTGATCACACTTGAAACAGGCTTCAATCCTCATAGGGCATGGTCCATTCCCGTGCCTTCTGCCACATAGCCTGCAGCTCCAGTTTGCCGGGTTTGGCGGTTTCACGATATTCCTCCTTACAGGCGGCACGAAACGTCTGTTACCGCCATCGGTCTCTTGCCCATTTGACGATGGTCTCTAAATGACAGGAACCGCGATCCAATTGAGAGGTTTCTTTCCCTCAAGTCTCGCTCAATCATCTGACCTCGCTCGTATATCTCCCTGTAGGTCCTCAAATTCACGGCTATCATCTAGCTGGGGAGTTCGGGCCTCAAACCATCCCTAAATCTCCGTGCCTTCTCCAAAGGATCCTCCATCGATCGAGGCGCATACCTCGAAAGCCTCGAGAACTCAGCTTCATATTGATCTATCGATAGCTGGTTCTGTCGCGGCTGCAGGAACTTGATTTGTTTCCTTTCTCTGGCCGTTTCTGAAAAGTACTTGTCGTTGAACGCCCTCTTAAAAGTGTTCTAGTTTAGTGTCGTACCTTCAGGGAAGACTTCATCCTTGGTGGCAGCCCACCAGTCGTTTGTCGTACCCTCTAGCTGATATACGGCTAGCAACACCTTCTCCTCATCAGTGTATCTTAGTACCCCGAAAGCCTTTTCCAGCTTCTCTATCCATCTAGGTGCTAGCTCGGGATCTCCAATCCTGTCGAACTGCGTCGGCTTCAACTTCATAAATTGTTCCACCAGTTGGCCCATCTGCCTGGCCACTATGATTTCTCTTGAGGATTCATCGTTTCATTGGTCTAGTTCGGCTCGCCCTGACTTCTACTTCCACCAGCGTTGCCAGTGTTGGTATTCGCAGCTGCTAGGGCAGCTCCCACTGCCTGGGCTATGGCAGAGTCCCGATCTTAGGCCTGCCTCTCTATGATGTCCCTAAGTCCTTCCATTGCCCTCAGTAGACCGTCCACTCTTGGACACAACAACAGTACTTCATACGTCAACATCAATTCTAGAAATGTCCCAACCAATGGCTCATGGCCGTTACTCAAATCCATTCATTCTAGTGATTCACTAAAACTAATCACTTTCAAGCATCAAGCCGGTCAAGGTCTAGAAACGACCTTCAATCCTAAGTAGAGAACTCAATCCTCTATGCCCTGTCCAAACCTTACCAAGATCAAAAACCATCCATAGGTGTCAAGTCACAACTAGGCATCTCCTGCCTTACCCTGACCAATTTCCTAAGTTCTAGCTATCGCCTGACAACAAAGAGGTATGACACCCTCCGGAACCTCATGGGGCTTTAGCGGCCCGACTTTCCTATCCCCGTCCTGTCTAAACCAATGAGGCTTCCAGTCAGGTTTGCCTTCATCTACCCAAACTACTGTACATTTCCTTATGTATATATTTTCCTGCCTATTGAGGAACTCATCGTAATACGCCGTCATCGCCTGCGGCTCCCCGAAGCTGATAGGCCACATAGCTACTGCCTAGGATTTGTAAAGTAAAATTTCCTCAAAATGGGTGAGATACACATCTCAGTAAGAAAAACCTAACCCTAGGTCAGGTTGACCGTTCACTCAGGCAGTTAAGTCACTCCACTTATCCAACTCATGTGCTCATGCAGATATGACATTCATAATTCAATAAACAATAATGCATAGAGGACATGCATGTATTTATATTCTCATGTCACACAGTTGCACGTATATGCTCGGCCTGTCACTTCACCACATCAATCAACATCTGCCTGCCTCATTCTCTAGCCCGCGATTAGATCGCATCAGGCTCGGCCCGCGTAAACGCATCAGGCCCCGGTTCAATTTCCAAGCAGAGTCTATGAGCTTGTATTCTATCCCGCGATTATATCGCATCAGGACTGTGGCTTTCTCAACCCCGCGACTCCGTCGCATCAGGGCGCCACCTTTTCATAATCCACCCCGCGACCTCGTCGCATCAGGGTCTCAACCTTCGCCCCGCGTCTCATACGCCTCCGAGCCATGCCATGTAATGCCACAATCATGTCGCATGCCACATCATATCAATTAACTTGATTTAAAAAAAATCAAATTTCATAATCAATGGCCAATGCGCATGATAATATGTTTAATAAATTTCGTGGCAAGCAATTCAATTCAAATGGTACTCAGGCACTCAGACAATTCAAGCATAGGCTAGGTCAAACAATCATCCTATAACGTCCAAGGACGCATCAAGCTATTACATGCGAGAGTTTTCTCATAAATCGTTCCGTTCGGCCCTCGACTTACCCAATCGAGTCCAATCCCCCTAGCTTTGGTTTAGAAAATTCCTTACCTCCGCTTAACAACGCAAATTTCCCCTCCTTGAGTCTCCTATGGTTCGGCCAATCCAAGTCCCAAAGCCGACTTGTCGCGCAACCTAGTTTAACCAATCGACTTGTCAAAATTCCAAGTCAATTCCTCAATTCATTCATCCAAATAACTCATAACATACTCCTCATCATCTTAACACATCATACACACCAAATTACAATATAATCCCAGCCTATTCAGCCCTCCACAGAACCGGTTTGGCCCAGCATTGAACCGGTTCCATTCGGTTCTGTTCATGCCGGGTCCAACCGGCCTTAATCTATCTCAAATCTATCAAATATACATCATTCTACCTCTTATAATGTCTACCTAAGAGTTTGGAAGTTTCACCGTGAGTTTCAAGTAGCGTAGTTGCCGGAAAGTTGTCGGAAGTCGCCGGATCACTCAAACACAGAATACCGGTAGATTCTGGGCATAATATACAAGGGTGGTTCATGGTCAAAAACTTATCAAATAAATCCTAAATTTTTACCACAGAACCATCTATATGTCTACTTGATCTCCACAGGACCAAGGCCGCCATGAATTGACAACCAAGGCCGCTAACTCATGGCGGCCTTGGTTGTCATGTAATTGCGATGACTTATCGCTAGTCCCTGTGCTCTCGATCGTCACAGTCCAATTTAGGATAATTTTGCAAATCGTACATTGGTTAAGCGGCATCACCCGCGCTCCAATCGTACGACGCTCGCATGATAATCGTTAATCGTTTTTAGATCGGCTTTTTTGCGGTCCTAAATATCCCCTCGACAATCCTTATGGTGAAAGCGCCATTTCCATTAAGTGACAATCCTTAATCCACGTATCTCGTCTTACGTTAGCCTTTCCCCTTTGGTCAGGCTACTCAAATTGATCAGATTTGAGCGGAATACAACTGAAATACATCGTTTGATATAAATAAACTTCTCATTACAGAGTCTGAAGTTGATTGAAAATCAGAATGTTACAAGTTCTATCTTTCAATTCATCAGGAAATTTATCTGCAAATTGAATAGACCTCTCAATTGGTACAATGGTCCCTTGATGGATTATGTGTCCTAGAAATCTAATTTTCGTTTGAAACAAGAATACTTTCTTTTCAAAAAGTATAAGACCATTACGTTTAGCAATATTAAAGAAATGATTCACATGTTTGAAATGTGAATCAACATTAGGGGAGTATATCAAAACATCATCGATATACACAATTATAAATTCAGAATATGAATTAAAGATGTCATTCATGATTCTTTGGAATTCTGAAGGAGCATTCTTTAAACCAAAAGGCATCACATTCCATTCATATTGACCAAAAGGACTGTGAATGCAGTTTTGTATCTGTCTTGCTCAGCAATTTGTATTTGCCAAAAGCCAGATTTCATATCAAACTTTGAAAAAATTTTGGAGGAATGGAGATGATTCAAAAGATCTTTCTTGTTAGGAATTGGATATCGAATCCACTTCAAAACTTTGTTTAATGGTTTATAAAACCAACTACTAAACGAGGGACTCCACGTTCAATTTCTGCATTTTTGTTTACATAAAAAGCAGAACAGCTCCATGGAGATTTACTTTTTCGTATCAATTTTTCTTGATTAAATCATTTATTTCATTTTCACATAATTTCAAAAGTTCGCTATTCATTTGAGAAGAACGAGCTTTTGTGGGAATATTCTTTTCGGAGAAATCAGATTCATAAGATAATTCAACAATATGTTTGTGATTACTTCTTTCCCAAAAAGCATTATTTGGAATAGAACAAAGTTTATTTTTAATTTTATGTTCTAAAACGGAAATTTTCTTTTGAAGATCACGATTTTGTAGTTGTTGTTCTATTTTTTTGGAAACTTAGTTCCTCTTTTAAAAACAAAAGATGACTTTTTTTGTCCTTAATTAAATAATTGATTCTCTAATAGCATTTTCATGTAGGGTGTTTAAGTTTCCTGTTCGATTTTTTGTGACAAAAGTAAACATTAATTTTTTACCAGAAATCTTTATTTCAATTCCTTCATTTGTCACCAAAAAAGGTTGAATTAGATTTATAAAAGGGGTTCCTAAAATTACATTCCTTTTTAAATATTTTACTAGAAGAAAAGATGTTTTTAATTCAATGTTATCTTTTACCACCGAAGCTTCAGGGAGTTTATAATTGATTTTTAAATGATCACCCGAAGCAGATTTTAGCGATTCAATGGTTTTGTTAAAAAACTTCGTGGGAATCAGGCCTTCTCTAATGCAATTCAGATCAGCACCTGTATCAAAAAGGGTAGTTGTTTCCAAAATAAATTCATTATTTTTTTTGATAAAAACATCAATTATCCATTTTTTACTTGTCACTTCTGTCAGTATTTCAAGGAAATTTGAGGAGTCTGATTCATTGACAATTAGAGGAATTTCTTTGTGGATTGTTCCTTCAAAAATATTTTTCCATGTTTCTTGAAATCTAGAAATTCTTTCTGTTGGTCTATTTGATTAATTTTCAACAAACGGATTACTTTTTTAAGTTCCTTAATCTCATTATGAAGATCATTAGAGGTTGTTGGTCTTATTGACTTCTTTCCTCTATTTAGAATTTCAGTGAGATTGTAAACATGAACTTGGGAACCTTTATCATAATAGGAACTGGGATTTTGAATTTGTTTTAGTATTTTGTCAGAATCAGAAACATTTTCTATAAAATCTAACAATTCTTGTTCTTCTTTAGTTAAGACACTTATTTCATGTTTAGATTCAGAATCTATTTCAGAAGAAAAATCAGATGACGATTCTATTTCATTAATTTGAAGACCGCGTTCTATCGATTCTTCATATGTTGAAGGGCAAATAGAAATTTCTGAATCACTTTCAACCATTAATTGGTTTAATTGATTCAATATGTCTTCATTTGAAACAAGCTCATTGACTTTTTTGTTTAATTTGCAAAAACGTCTTGTATGTCCTTTTCTTCCACAATTGTAGCAAACAAATTTGTTAAAATCTTTTTTATCTTTTGTGTCTTCAGATTTTTTTAAATTTTTCTTTTTAAAGAACTTTCTCTCGGGTTTCAAGACTTGTGATTTATAGAACTTTTTCTTTCTTTTAAAAGGTTTTTCTTTTGGACAAGAGCCAGAACATTTCTTAGATGTTGGGAAGGAGTAGGAAGGGTCGTACTGTCGACAGAAATCTCCTAACCCTCTACGAGTAAGACTTTTCTCTTTTTTAAGCTGTTTTTGTAACTTAATGTTATTACACATTTGGGTTCCAACTTTATAGACATGGGATATCAATTCACCGTAAGATAGTGAATCGAAAGGAATGCTTTCACCAAATTATTCACGAATCTTATCGCGAACTTGGTTTCCTATAATTATAGGGAGACCAGCGAGAAACTTTTCTTTCCAAAAGGATTGATTACAATCTGGACGAAGTAATACTCTTTTTAGAAATACATCTTTGTACTCTCGAAATTCTCCAAGAGAACGACATTTGAGGTTGGAAAGAAGATCTTGATTGTGATCACGGATCACAGATGGATCTCCAATGAAGTGTTAGGATATGGAATATAATAGGGTAGAGACTGCATTTTGAACAATTTGACCATAATCATCAAAGACAGTTTGATCATTATCATCTGTTTTAACAGCATTAAGGATCTAGTCCCTTTGATCTTGATTGAGATAATTATCCCACCAACGTTTCAAAGTACCAAAAAAGCCTACAACGATCATATAAGCTATTTGTCAATCTGTTGTATCAGGAAGAGTCTTATAAGTAGTTACACACATTACCATTTGACTTAAAATTTACAAGAGATTCTGCTCGAAAATACCATCTATATTTCACTCATAAATGGCATCTGCAGAATACTTATTTTGGACTTTATTAAATGATTCTTCGGAAAGAATATCAGGAGGGGTAGCTCTAGAATAATATAGTTTATGAGGTTCTTTCCATGATAGGCGATTAACTTCGGGTATATCAATTTCTCAAGAACTGATATTTGATTGTCAGGTTTGGGAATATTGATAACCGTAAATTATTGACATTAGGAGAAATTCAAAATTGGTTGCTTAAGGACCTTTTCTTTTAGAAGCTTTCGATTTTTTTCCCTAAAGGGCATCTTGAAATTCTTTACTAAAAGACTTTGGCATCTCAAAGTTTTTAAACAATGGTGTTTGTAAAGTCTTAGAAGGAGTAGATATGAAATGAGCAATTGAAGGTTTTCCAATGGCAGATTCAATTCTATCCAATTGGACACCTATGAAATGGAGATATTGATTTGAAAAATTATTTTGTTCAATTATTTTCTTAAATTGATTATTCTCATTTTCAGAATGAGTTTTAAAAGGAGCGGCTGGAATTTCCTTTCACGATGTGTTATTTTAATTTTTCTTAAAGGAGGGTGAGACGACTCAATTATTTGATCATCATCTAATTTCCACTTAAAAAGATTTTCTATATTATAAATTTCTCTTTTTTCTAAAAAGTAATTTTCAAACCAGTTAAAGAAAAACATGTGTTCTCCAATTTTATTCAGAAATTCATAAAATTGTTCTTTAATTTGTTTAGCACAATTTTTGAAATTGTCAAAAAACCATTTTCTCATTTCACAATTTTTCTCAGAATTAAATTATTTATTTAAAAACTTTCTGTCGGGAACAAATTCTACTTCTAACATGTTACATTCTGAATCATCATCTTTCATTTTTGATTAGGTTGGCTCAAGGGAGTCAGGTTCTTGTTGATGATAAACAGGCTTTGAAATTCCTGAACTAGTATCTAGGCCAGAAAGATTCAAAGGGGGTGCACTCGGAGTTGCTTGTTCTTGTGTAGAAATGGCATCAGGAACTTTGATACTACCCTGACTGCTCGCAGGGATTGTGATGAATGGCATCTGCAGCTTCAGTTCGCAGGATTTGGCGACTTCACGACATTCTTTCGTACTGAAGGCACAAAACGTTTGTTGTTCGTCATCGGCCTCTTGCCCATCTGGCGAGTATCTCTGAAAGACGTAAACTGCAATTCAGTTGCAGCGTTTCTTTCTTTCAAGTCTCGCTCTATCATCTGGCCCTGCTCGTAGATCTCCTCGTAAGTCCTCAAGTTCAACGCAATCATCTGGCTACGAAACTTGGGCCTCAGACCATCTCTAAACCTTCTTGCTTTCTCCAGAGGGTCCTCCACAGATCGAAGTGCATACCTCAAAAGCCTCGCGAATTCAGCCTCATACTGATCTATTGTCAGCTAGTTTTGGCGTAATTGTAGGAACTCCACCTATTTCCTTTCCCTGGCCGTCTCAGAAAAATACTTATCATTAAAGACCGTCTTAAAAACTTCCCAGTTCATGGTCGTTCCTTCAAGGAAGACGCCATCCTTAGTGGCAGCCCATCAGTCATTCGTTGTACCCTCCAGCTGGTACACAACTAACAATACCTTCTCTTCATCTATACACCTCAATACTCCGAAGGCTTTCTCTAGTTTCTCGATCCATCTGGGCGCTAGCTCAGGATCTCCAATCTCATCAAACTATGTCCGTTTCAGCTTCATAAATTGCTATACTAGCTGGCCCATCTGTCTGGCCACGACAATATCTTCTTGGGCATTCACAGTCTCAATGCCCTGGCCAGGTTCATTCTAACTTCCATTACCACCATTGTAGCCATTATTGGCGTTGACGGCGACTATGGCAGCTCCTACTGCTTGGGCGATGGCAGCGTCCCAATCGTGGGCCTGCCTATCAATCATGTCACTGATTCTTTCCAGTGCTCTTAGCACGCCATTCATCCTTGGATCTTCAACGACAGGCGGCCTCGAGCTAGAGGCTCCGCCTCTTGGTCTTCCAGCCATTCTAGGTGAGTTACTCATCCCTGTCTCTTTCTACTGAACCTGATCTATCACAAGTTCAGAAAGAAGTTAATAACTTACTCAATCATTCAAATCCAGAGCTACTAACTAACCCCTAATAGAAATAGTTATGCTACAACAATACTCCATACCACCAACTCTAGAAACATTTCAACAAATAGCCTATAGTCATTTCTTAGTTCCATTCACTTCAGTGATTCACTAAAGTCAATCACTTTCATTCCTCAAACAACCCAAGGTCCAGTAATGACCTTCAATCATAAGTAGAGAACTTAATCCTTAAGCATTTCCACGACCCTACCAAAGTCCATTGTCAACCTCAAGTACTAGGTCACAAGCTATACACCCCATGCCTCATCTTAACCAGTCCCCTAAAGTCTTGCTATCTGTCCTTGTCCTAACTTAATCCTTCTTATTACTCCAGTCCTCAACCAACTTTGGTTCGAGCTGACCTTGCCCCGAACCCGTCGAGCTCGCGAACATCCCTACAAACAAACCGTACAATCTCTCGTGGTCCCAAGATCTAGACTTACAAGTCGAGAGATGATATATGAACATAAGCATGCAGAAGCCATACTTAAATAATCCCGGTACAATATATAAGTTGAGTGAGACCTGAATAGCATAATAACTATCATACATCCTAACTAACAGTTCATACAACTCCGACTACTACAATCCGTTAATAAACTGGGCGACGAGGTAGTTCGCAAATAGAGTCCCTCATGACATCCAAAAGGACAGGACCAGGTCGCCTCCAAAAGAGTCAGGCCAATAAATTATATCTCCTAGGATGAGCTGCTGGAGTCCCCGGAATCCTCTGCTTCCTCGGTCGGCTCATACTCAGAGAACGTCTCGGACGTAACCTCGATGGAATCCCCCAAGGTCTCCTCGCGCGACGGCTCCACCAGGTCCTTCTCGGTCGCCTCCAAGACTATAACCTCATTCTCCTCCACAGTAAGATCCAGCGTCGAGGTCTTCTTCGGCCCATTCCTAGACCCAACTACCGATACCTCTGGCTTCTCCTGCTCTCCTGCGGTCTGGCACCAGTCGAGTATAACACCCGAGGGTATCTCGTAGGGCTTCAGTGGACCAATCGACTCGTCTCCTACCTTCTAAAATCAAGCCTCGAACCTACGAGGCTTCCAGTCCGGCTTACCCTCATCTACCCATACAACCGTGTGTTTCCTCACATAAATGTTCCCTTGACTATCCGGGAACTCATCAAAATACATCATCATTTCCTTAAGATCCCCAAAACGTATAGGCCACATATCTAAGGCTTAGGATTTGTAAAATAAGGGTCCCCAAAAGGGGCGAGATACACATCTTAATAAAAGAACCCTAACCTTGGGTCAGGTCGATAGTCCACTCAGATAGTCATGCCCCTCAGTAATTTAAAACTCATAAGCACACAGGCATATCAAGCACAAATCAATAAAACAATAACATGCAGATGACGAGCATGCAATGATGACCTCATGTCACACTCGGATGATCATGCACACCCATCCTGCCACTTCACCACATCCACCAATCTCCGCATGCCGCAATCTCCAGCCCGCGATCTCGTCGTATCAGGCTCGATCCGCATAAACGCATCAGACCGTCATCAGTAACCAGTGTAAACGCATCAGGTTTCGATGAATCTCCAAGCCAATCTCATCATCTCACACCTTCGTCCCACGAATAATTCGCATCAGGACCGTGGCCATCTCAACCCTGCGATCTTGTTGCACCAGGGCGCCACACAACATCAACTCCACCTCGCGATCTCGTCGCATCAGGGTATCCTCCTCCTACTCCGCATCTCGTACGCCTCAGGGCCTCGCCATGTCATGCTCATTCCATGATATCTTAAGTCAATTCACATACAAATAATGAGTGCAACTCATGCACAATTTGAACACTCATAGCATGTAAAGCAAATCAAATGATACCCAGACATGGCAAACGAATCAGGCATAGACAATGTCACACACAATTATCCTATTACATGTTAGGATATAAAGAAAACTATCCCCTTGGGCAATTCCTCATAAACCAGTCAATTTAACCCCCGACTTACCCAATTGAGTCCAATCTCCCTATCTTAAGTTTAGGAATTCCCTTACCTTAAGCTCCATAACACAAATCTCCTCTTGCAATAGCCTCAAATTCCTGGCCCCCTTAGGGTTCAAGGTCGAACTCGTTGCGCAACCTAGGAATTTCAACGAATCCGTCAATTTTCCATATCCAATTCCTCAATCCATTAACTCCAATAATCCAAAACTTGATCCTCATCATCTTATCATATCTTAAATATTAATTTGCAACTCAAAGTCACCATCCTCAACCCTCAACAGGTTCGGTTTGGCCCAGCACCGAACCGGTCCTACTCGGTTCTATGCAAGCCGGGTCCAACCAGTTCTAAATCTACTCCAAATCCAACATTTAAAAACTATTCTACCTCTTATTATGTCTACTTAAAGGTTTGGGAGGCTCATCGAAAGTTTGAAGCCAATTGGTCGTCGGAAACTCGGCGAACGTCGCCGGATTCCTCAAGTCAATTTTGCCAGCAGTTTCTGTGCAAAGTTTACAAGGCTGGTTTATGGTCAAAACTTCATCAAATTGAGCCTTAATTTTTATCACAGATTCCTACACGTCTCTACTAGATCTCCACAAAATTTGACTCCAAAATTACAAGATTTCGGCCTTCAAAAGGACTAGGAACCGAACCTACCTCAGGTTGGAGCGGAATCTGTCGGCTCTCGAGGAAATGCTTGCTCGGGACTCCTCGGTGCTCCAAATGGCTTAATTCTTGTTCGAGGATGTCAGCAAGACGTAGAGCTTCGTTGGTGTGATTGGCCGACGATCGAATGGTGGCCGAAAATAGCCATCGGAATGGCCGAACAGGAGGCTCAATTCTGGTCGGTGGCGAGCAAAACTAGAGGAAGAAGAAGATGGCTGTCGGTGGTTCTCTTGGGGTGTTCGGCCGAATGAAGTGAGGAGAGAGAGAGAGAGTGAGGTATATATTCAAGTCCATGGTCAAAGCTTGAATGGTAGGTGGCCAAAAGGTGGACATGACTTCTCTTTTGCCCATCCATTGACACATGTCCATTAGTCATTCCAAGGTGATCTAATGGCCCTCCTTTCTTCTTGAATTTCGGAAGGCTTGAGGTGAAGCAAGGACCAATTTTCCCTTCTTGAATTGTATAGGTAAGGTTCTAAGCTTGAGGGGCAAAACGATCTTTTTACCCCCGATGTTTAGAACGTCTTTTTTCTTGTTTCAGAATTCTTCGATAGGGCGACGGTCAATCCGAATAACGTTGGAATTCTTGATTTTCCATTTTCAATCTTTCAAAACTCGTTTCTGATAGTTTTCTCTATCAGACGTGGTCCCAGCGTATCCCGAACCGACAGGTGGCTTTTGCAGACATTACGCGTATCGACCCCATGATTCATATCACGTTTAGGGTTCGTCAATTCATGGCGATTTTGGTTGTCATGTAATTGTGAGGGTTTATGTCATGGTCCGATTTAGAAAAATTTTGCAAATCATACATTGGTTAAGCGGCATCACCCGCGCTCCAATCGTATGACACTCGCAAGGTAATCCTTAATCATTCTTAGATCGGCCACTTGGTGATTCTAAATATCCCCTCGACAATCCTTATGGTCAAAGCGTTATTTCTTATCCGAATCGCCTAGGTCCACGTACCTCATCTCGCGTTAGCCTTTTCCTTTTGGTCAGCCTACTCAAATTGATCAGATTTGAGCAAAATATGACTTAAACGCATCGTTTGATATATATGAATTTCTCATTAATGTGTCTGAAATTGACTGAAAATCAAAATGTCACACCTACAGTAAAATTCGGCATCGTTGATTCAATTCTGGTGTTGTATTTTGATTACCAATATGTCGAAGTGATTCGACAAGTTTCATCGAAAAGTCGCCAGAAGATTTGTTGAAAGTCTGTACAAAGCTGTCAAAAGACACGCGTTTATCAATAAACGCCCCACATTTGACACTTTCTGTCCAAAAATTATATGGAACCATTCTTACTTAACGAACTGATAATGTTTGATAAAATGTTTCCCACGTCTGCAATCCTTTGGGTTTCAACCTCTTGGGTTGATCTCTAAGAGAATCAATTAGGCCCGGCCGAGCGAATTTTACGTGCAACAATTTCAAATAATTCAAACAATATTTTCAAGATAATTTAAATTATTTATTTTTCACGAAATAAATAGATGCATAGTTCATCTTTAGCTGCTTCAACAGGCATTTGTCCCTCTACCTCTATGTTAATACGAGCCAATGTGTCAAAGTCAAAAAAAAGCTGCAACCCCAGCATCTTAGTTTGTCAACACAAATATATTTGGAATACATTAAGTTTATAGGCTCCAGTAACCCATTTATACAACACTCTTAGATATGGCTAAAAAAAAGGTATGCCTATTAGAGGTGAGCAAATCGAACCACCAAACCGGACCAGACCAGACCGGTGGTCCAGTTCCCGATTCTAGAGATGTCTGGTCCGGTTCCCGGTTCCTAAAATTGGAACCGGTGATCGAGCGGTCCGATTCTTAGTTCTAGGGTCATAAAATCGGACCAGACCAATCGGACCGGATCGGACGAATTTTCAAGCATAAAAAAAATCTATCGAAATAGACACCGTATAAAGTCATGGTCCCTAATCTACAACAAGGGAATCCAATGACCTTTCAGGCTAAAAAAAAAGCAATTAGAGATTAAATGAACAAATGAGTTTAACCAAACTTTACTGTTTCACATACTTGTTCTATATTTGATTGCTTCAAAATGAGATGGAGTACTACCTTCTGAAATTGCGGTAGAGTCAATGAATGAAGGAAAAAAGAGACATGAAAAGTCATTGAATTTTCAATTGGTTGAATGAAACTCAAGCGAAAGATGTTTCCGTCATATTCACAAAAATTTTCTCAACTATTTTCTCATCGTTGGTTGTATCAGGAAGATGTTTCCATCATATTCTTAAATGGAATTTGATTGCGTTTTTTGTTCCTTGGAACCGAACCGAAATCGGACCTGACCGATGGTCCGATTCAGTTCTCGGTTCTCTAGGTGGCCAGTCCGGTCCACGGTTCCGAAAAATGAGAATTGGGACCATTGGTCCAGTTCTCGGTTCCTGAAGGGAACCGGACCGAAAACTGCTCACCCCTAATGCCTATAAACTACAGTACAAGTCATAATCATTATCTGAACAACAAACAATAATCATGTCTGCAATAAATGAGCTAGGCCTCGGCAACTTATTACATGGATTTTCCGGGTTATTATAGTCAAGGCCTATCTTTGGTAATAAAGGCCAACAAAACAATAAAGAAAAGAAAAGGCGGTTTGTTACTTTCGTATGAATGGCCTAATATCCTAAAAACCCTCAAATTTAAATCTTGTTCCAATTCTACCTTGTGTCTCACAAAAAACATTCAACTTTAGGTGCAGATGCAATTCTACCTTAAACTCTTTTTGTCTCATAAAAACCCCTAATTTTAGTTCCATTCCCAATTTTACCATAAATTATTTTTGTCTTGTGAAAATCCCTTAACTTAAGGTTCAGTACCAATTCTACCATAATGTTGTCTAAAGAAAAATCACATGTTTAGGTCCAATTTCAATTTTACTCTATTTTTTTGTCCTATAAAAGATCATTAATTCTTACTTTGAGTCCTAAATTTGCCTCCATTTAACCTTCCGTCAAAACCACCCTTAGTGATTTTGTGCTTGGTCTTCGATCTCTCATGCTTATGATTGTTCCATCTCTTGCAGTCGGAGAGCTCACACTCGGGTTGCTTCAATAGCTTGTGCTAGGGAGTTTTCAATTTACAGAGGGTTAATGGGAGCACACTCAAGTAAAATTTTGTGGAACAGCAAACATTTTTGGGTAAAACAAGGACAAGACCTAAAGTTGGGTGTTTTTAAAGGTGAAAAAAAAATAGAGTAAAATTGGGACATGACATAAAGTTAAGGATTTTTATGAGACCAAAAAAAAATATAGGATGGAATTAAGATTAGATTTAAAGTTCGACTTTTTTTATGAGACAAAAAAAATTCTAGAATGGAATTGAGATTAGATTTAAAGTTCGAATTTTTTTATGAGACAAAAGTTAGAATTGAGAAAAAAGCTAAAGTTGAAGGTTTTTTAATATCATCAATGAATTGCAAATGCGTGCATCATATTGTTCAAACATCGCATGTCAAAATCAGTTTTCTTTATCAACAAATGACCGTAAATGATACGAAATGTGACTTTTGTTACTTTTAGAACATATATCACTGCGATATAGATCAAACCAAAGCCAGCAGATGCGAGTTTAATTACCCATATGAAGATAGGTAGATGCACTTTCCACCCTCATTCTATCGCACATAAGATTTTGTAAAGAAACCATACCAACATGCACCGATGCTCATTCATAAAGGCGAGGATCGGAGAACCTCGGCGAAGGAATAGCCACTAGCGGCGTTTTCTTTTTCAAGACGATCCCAAATTGCTCCGTTAGATCGATCTTCTCTCCCTCAGATAGCTTCCAGTCGAAGGAATGCAAGAGCGTGGCAAGCGAGAACAGCACCATCCTCTCGGCCATTGCTATCCCCGCACATATTCTTCTCCCAGACCCAAAGGGAAAGTAATTGAAGTCGTTCCCACTGTAATCACCCTTACCTTGCAGAAACCTCTCGGGATTGAACTCCAAGGGCCGGCTCCATATCGAAGGATCCCGATGTATCGCCCACACGTTGATAAAGACCCGAGAGCCCTTTGGCACCGTGTGGCCTCCGATGGTGCAGGTCGCGCTTGGGCAGTGGGGGACCAACAAGGGGAGCGCCGGGTGCAATCTCAGCGACTCTTTCATGACAGCATGTAAGTAAGGCAGTTCAGGAATGTGAGATTCCTCTACTATGTTGTCTTTGCCGACCACAGTTTCCAATTCATCTTGGATTTTTCTCACAACACTTGGTTTGTTCATGATCTCAGCCATGGCAAACTCAACTGTATTGGAGGATGTGTCTGTTCCACCAACCACCATATCCTGTCAAAGTAATCCAATTGTATGTAACTATCAATAGAACCCCTCAAATGAAAATTGAAGTCATGGAGAAGAATTTGAAAGCAAGCAAGCAAGAGTTTTCGATTGTTATTTATTGAACAAGACTTCCAGCTTCGACCCAAAAAAAAAAAGAACAAGACTTCCAGAAAATAGCAGTAGAGTCTAAACCTATGATACACGAACACGGGACATGACTCGCGACACGACACGATACACCGACGCGGCAATTCTAAAAAAATAGATAATTCCGACATGCCGGGACACGGTTGTATATTATACACACACACACGATAAACTAGTGTTTTTATGATTTTACAAATAAACAAAGAATAAAAAGAGCCAAATAAAAAAATTAATGAAGTGCTACTGTCCATGTCTGGACGTGGGTTTCTTGTTTTATAGAAGCACATCAACAACATCATGACCCTAACTTCAAATTTAGTTCTTAAATTGGCGAAATTTTCCCTTCCATCTGTATTCAGTCAGTCAAACATCATGAATTCACAATAAATCAAACCAAGAGTAATGAAACATGGCTTAAAAGTAGGTCACGAGAATTTGAGGAAGTTAGGATGATGACCACTGACCGGCCCCAATAGGCCGACATCGCTTAAAAGTAGTGAAACTGGGGCAAAATGGTCTATAAATTGGCGGCTCAGCACTGAGGCAGGCCAAAGAAGCCAAGTGGGCCTGAAGGGGTCGAGAGGTTTTACAGGCCATTTGTAGGTCTAAACCCAGCATGGTTAGTTCAATAGTCAATGGCTGCCATCAAAAGATAAGTAGAGAATTTTGATACAAATTATTATTTTTATGATTTCAACAATAATAATAATAATATCGTGATGCTGAAACTTTTATTAATCTCCTTTAAAAGGTCGCACAAATGTTTATTAATCTCCTTCTTTAAAAGTATTATATATGCATAAATGTTTATTAATCTCCTTCTTTAAAAGTATTATATATATACAACGCAAATGCGATCAAAAAATATATCATGTGAAGAATTCAACTACGATAAAACTTGGAGGGGGGGAAAAGCAATCCACATTCCACCTTAAATTTAACATTTAACCATAAGTGAAAAACAAAAAACAAATCCCATTTCGAACATACAAACACCTCACAGACAGTCTCAAACTACCTCTGTACATCCAAGTTTATATGTCATATTATCAAGTGATATGTGGAAGTCGATTATGGTTGCTGCAAGGATGTAAAAGGGAGGACAAGAATTGTGATCAAGAAATTGACATTCAAGAAAACTAATTTCCACTAGCACAAAGAGACTTTCTTCTACAAGTATGAATGCATGAGCAAATGGAAGAATATAAGTTTGAACCAAGTCAGTGTCTAGGGAGTGCAGCGAGAGCAGAGGCTAGTGAGAGGGACCCTCATGGTCTTAATCTGAGTTACCATAAGCAACGGAAAAGAAAATGGGATATTGTCCTGATCCAACGCAAGCAGAGGCGCGAGCAGAGGATGGTGATACCTTGAGGTGGCGAACTGAGGAGAGAGTAGAGGCCAGCGAGAGGAGGGGGAGTGCGACAAGAGCAGAGGCGTGAGCAAAGGCCGGCGATTGAGGCGGTGAGTTGAGCCGCGAGTAGAAGCCAGTCGATAGTCACGAGAAGGAGAGGGAGAGGTTGGCACAAGCAGAAGCCGACGATGGGAGCCGAAGTCACAATGGGAGCCGGCGAGTCACGAGACGGAGAGGGAGAGGCCAATTGACAGTTACGAGAGGAAGAGAGAGAGAGAGGTGAGACCGAAAGGGGTGAGTTAGAAATTAGGTCAAAAAATTGGACATTTTCCCTATTTTAATGATGTCCCTCACGTGTCCGTGGAGTTGACCGCAAGTCCGGACTCGGACATGCGTTGACTGCGTATCCAAGAAAAGTCTAGCGATGTCCAGCCGTGTCGGACAAGTCCGTGCAACATAGGAGATGGCAAATTGTGTTAATACTTGTTTTTATATTCGTGTCGTTTCATGCGATTGAAAATTAAAGTTTTGTTCTGCAACCAAGAAAAGAACTAAAATAAAGCATAAGTGTCATGAGGTCAACTGTGCATTATTCTCAATAAAAATTCATAGGGCTAGTCTCTCTCTCTGGAAAGCCTATCCGAGGAGCATTTGACTATTTATACTCCGTTCCTTTGTCGAAAATTTTTACGTCTTTAGGCCATATTTTTCCGATATAACTAAAAAGTATTTTTCATCGTTTGGTATGAAAAATCTCATCGGATTTTCTACCGGTCAAAAATTAGTGATGAGAACTCAGTTATCTTATGTGGCACGGCCGATGCTAAAACGGACAATATTTGTAATTTTTCAATAAAATTAAAAAATTTTAATTTTTAATACAATTAAATTTTGTATTTTTTCTTTTTTTCTTTTCTCTTCTTTTTTTTCTTTTTTTCTATCTCTGCTGAATCTCTCAAGGTGAGCCTTGACTGTGGTCGGCCACTGACATAGGAAGAAAGACAAGAAAATAAAAAATAAACTATTATAAAAAATAAACTATTATAAAAAATAAAAATTTCATACAAAATAAAAAATTCAAAGATTTTAAAAAATAAGGAAAAGAAAAATTAAAAAAATTAAAAAAAAGGAATGTGAAGAGATGAAATATGAAGGAAAATGTTTTCCTCTTTCAAACTATTTTTCTACTTTTGAATGTGTTTTTTCCACGAGTGAAAAATATTTTCTCATTCGTGAAACAAATCGAGTCTTAGGTATTCTCTAAGTAGTATTCTTAATATAGTTTTTTGTGGAAATTCATTATTTCCGCTGCCACTACGCCGACACCATAGATTGCAAAAAGCGGGCTATTTTCGAAAATGGGTCAAATTTTTTTTTATAGACATAGGGCTAATTTTTTTATTTATGAAAACGGGGACGGTGCAGCAATCGAGGTCCCTTTTTTTCAATTTAACATTTGTTTATTTTTTTAATTATTTTATTTAATAACATCTATATTTATATAACTTTGTAAATATGATTTTTTTTCTTTTAAAGCTTATTTTTATAACATAATTATCAATAATTAATTGAAAATTTTATTAAGATATATAATTAATAAATAATTTAGTATTTATGTAATTAATTTATTTAGTATGTAAATAATTAATAAAAATATTTATAAAATAAAATTAATAAGATATATGAAGATGATATATCCAGATTAAAAGAACGTGGATCAAAATTGCCCTAATTTCGTAAATTTTTTTGATCCCTTTTTTGAAAAAAATCCCGTAACTTTCAATTCTACCCCCATACACTTTTTAATCACTAGAAGTCAATTCAGTGGCAAGGACAGAGTCAAGGTTTCACGAGTCACGAGGGAAAGAATTTAATTTTGGTGCAGTAAACGTGTTGCCTTTCCAATGCAAGGACACAGATTCAGTCACCGTTTCGCGTGGTCATATTTTATTTTATCAATATTTTTTATTAATTATTGACATACTAAATAAATTAGTTACATAAATACTAAATTATTTGTTAATTACATTTATTAAATTAATTATTGACAATTATGCTATAAAAATAACCTTTAAAATAAAAAAAAAATCACATTTACAAAGTTATATAAATATAAATGTTATAAATATAAAATAATTAAAAAAACGTAAAAAAAAAAATACAAAAAAAAAAGACCCAACTGCCGCACAGGTCCATTTTCGTAAATAAAAAAAATTAGCCCTAATTTTGTAAAATAAAAATAAAAATTGACCCATTTTCGAAAAAAATCCACAAAAAGATAATTACGCAGTGACGTGTAAATGTGGGGTTCATCCAAAGACACCTCGTACAAAGATTCTTATCTTTTGCATGATTGTAGATGGTGCCAAAATCTCAGAAACAGAAAAGACCAAAACATATGTAAAATAGAAATGTGTCAGTTTCAAACTACGTAAGAACTGCCGCCTAAAATCTGGCCCTTTCATGTAAATGACAGATCAAGAGCGACGATTGAACTGATCAAGAAAAATCAATATCCGGCCGGCTAAACAAACACCAAGGCAAGCTAAGCGTTTGTCCTGCCTATGACTTATTTCATTTTGTTCCCCCCAATGGTCATGCGAAAGAATCTTTTGATAGAATCTTCTATATATCACATGGTCATTTCTTTTTTCCGAGCACAAAGGTCCGGCTATTTAAAAGGGTATAGATCACCCCGCAAATCTCATGGACCGATTATATTCAGGCTTTGGCCTTTGCATGTAATCTTTATCCAAAGCAATTAACATTCTGTTGATGAGATTTGATTAGTTAATCTCCCGTTTCTAAACCCAAATCCCTTGACAACCCAACCAATCTCCCCAACCCTAAGGCTACGTTTTGTCATCGGGATTTCTTGTCAAGATGGGATTTGATAGGATAGGATAAGAAATCCAGGAATTTGGTCATAGGTGAATTGTGGTTCTAAAGTTGGATACATACCTTCATTGATCATGACTCTACCGCCGCATGAATCCACGACCTCCATCGCTCTCTTCCTCATGTCGGACGGCAACTTGTCGCGCTCGACGGTGCCTCTGGGCCCTCACGTTGACGGCCGCCCTCACCGCCAGAGCCCTACACACCCGAGCTTCGAACAAAATTCCCAGTAAAGCCAAGGTCTGTGTCCTTCTGGGAAAGCAAGCAGCGGGCAGGCTGAGCAAGAGCGAGCTCGAGTGGAAGCGAGAACTAAGTGGAGATTGAGCCCATCGATTTCATTGTGGAGAGGGTTTGAATTGATGGGAGTCTTTTATGTTCATCGAGTTTCAGACTATGAATGCTAGTTCTTTTTTTTTTTTTTGGTCGGATGCTATGGATGCTAGTTCGAGTGGCTCATAAATGGAAGATTTGAGATTTTTTGCTTTAAGAGAAATCCTATCCGACCTTGTCCTACCCCTCTCAGGATTTTTTTTTATCTGGGTTATATCCCCTCTACATTCAACATTATACTTCCAGGACACCTACCAGACACGGGATATGATGAAACATATCATATCGTGAGTTTTATACGGACGACTAAACGCAGCCCAAACTCCAAAGATAATAGTTATGAACCCAAGAAATTTGCCCTGGGGTACCATAAGAGTAATAACATCACATAGTAAGATATCATTAACTTTTCCTTCAAGTCTGACTGAAAATAAACTGCTAGCTAAAGTCAGTAAGTTTAACTGTTACTCGAAACTTAATATTAGACATTTAGAAGAGAAAACAGGGAGATTACCAAAAAAATTTCTTAACATATTGCACTTATGCCAATTCAAGCATAAACCTTTCAATTGAGTCGACCTAATACTAAATCTTTTGATAATTTTCCAACTAAGTCCTTTCGGGTAATTTTCTTTGAAAATTGATGATGTGGATGTCATCTGACGCTACCTTGAATAATTTCTTTATTTTTTTAAAATTTATTGTTTATTTTTTTTTTCTTTAGTTTGTTTTGTTGCTTTTTCTATTTCATTATGCCGGTGAGGCTTCATGACTTGCCACGAAATTTACAGAAATCGTCCATGTCAACGCTAGCCATGCCACGTAAAACAGCTAATATTCACGTCAGCAATTTCTAACAAAAATTGATCGAAATCGCTCAATTTAGAAATTTTCATAAAGTTTAGGGCTAAATTTGCCAAATTAAAAGGTTTAGTACTGAATTGACACAAATACAATATATTTATGATACACACATGTACACATATGTAACACATTAATTCCTAAAATATCTTGCCATTTAGGCCACGCATTGGAATCTGTTATCACTCTAAGTGCATTTTTCATTTAGTCAAACTCGTAAGCCCGTTTTACGCCATTAATTTCTGGAATCAACTTACACAAGCTATATGACAAATTAAAAATTACCATTTAAACAAACTACACATTGCGGTCTCCCAAAAGTACAAAAAAGAAGTAAGCTTTGTCAACAAAATAATGAAGAAGAGGAGGAAAAACTGACCATGAGCAGAGCTTTGAGGCCAGTCATTGTGAGAGGAGTCTTGGCATCTTCCTCATCCTTCAACTTCAATAGGAACCCCAAGAAATCTTTCCCCTCCCCCTCGCTTCCGCCATCTCTCTCCATCTTCAACCTCTGCGCAATCATCTTCTCAAATATCCCATCGAACCGTTTTGCCAACCCCTTCATCTGCTTCTCTATCCCTTGGAAATCGAATCGGGCCAGACCCGGATAGAAGTCCGAAATGTTTGGCTTCCCGAGAAGCACGGTCATGTCCGACACCACCTATGGAGAGGAAGGAACATCAAAAAGAGATCTCGAAATCAATATCCAGATTTTTAAAGTTCACTCAAGCCGAAAATCAAATAGAAATCGTTTTCGATGGTCATCGTCACCAACTAACCCGCCTGAAATCAGTACCCAAGCTCTCTCTCTCCTCCCCCTGCACCGTCCCACCCCACAACATGCTCGTGATCACGTTGAGCACTGTCAGGAACATGTGCTCCCCAACGTTCACCGGAGACCCGGCCCGGATCCTGAAGTACCCCACTGCCTTTCGGACCTCCCTCCGCCGGAGCTCGTAGACGGAGTCCAGCGTGTGGTTGCTCAGCATCTTGAGCACGCACACCTTCCGGAGCATCCTCCACTCGGGCCCATACGGGGTCCACACGATGTCCAAGCCGCCGTAGGACGCGGCCCTCCCTGCGACGGGCACGTCGCGGTTGGCGAAGATGACGTCGTTATCCTTCAGCACCTCCCGAGCGGCTGCTGGGGACGTGACGATGACGCCGAGCTTCTTGCCGAGCTGAAGCTTCAGCACCGGACCGTGCGTCCTCGCGAGGGCGGCGAAGTACGTGTGGAGCTCCGGATCGAGGAAGGGAAGGTTCCCGACGAGGGGGAGGCCCGTCGGTCCCGGCGGCAGCGACGGTGAGGTTTTCCTCTGGGCGAGGCGAAGCCATGCCCAACAGCTGATTACGAAAATGGATGAGAGAAGGAGAAGTGAGTGCAGAAGCGAGAAATCGTGACGCGAAAGAGAAGATTGGAGACTGTGGAGAAAGGGATGAGAGATGGAGGAGGACATGGTGAATGATGAGTTCGCTCAATCACGTGGCTCCGTACCGAAATAAATAGGGAAGGGAAGGTGCCTTTCTCGTGGACATCGAAAGTGGTAATTGAGATCAGTCAAAAAAAAAAAAAAGTGTGGCAATTGAGATAATATTACACAGGGCGAGGGTCGGCGGTAACTCGCCGGATATGATTAGAAAAATGAGAAGAAGAAAAATACAAAAAAACAACAACAACAAAGTCTAAATAATTAATTAACTCATTTACGATTCATTTAAATTTCAGTGAAGATCGAGTAACCCATTTATGATACATTTGAGTTTGTTAAGCAATTTATTTATGACACACATTCTTAAATGTGGGTTAAAATATGAATTCTTGGCCTTTTTATCACTTCCAGTGAGAAGATAACTATATATATATATATATGTAAGAATATAGACAAGTAATACAGGAAACTTCAATAATTGAAAATAAAAAATGATAGATTTTCACTTAATATTGGATGCAATAATTCGATGTACATCAAGATTTTTGGCTTAAATGGCAAAAAAAAAAACTAAGTGACGAACCGCTGACTTTCAAGTTGCCGTTGGCACAGTGTTTTATATGCCCAAAATCCACGTAATCATAATTGAAAGATAGATAGAAGAACCCGTGAAAAAGATTAGTTAACTTGAGATTGACGGGCAGGGAACGGTGAAACGAGAAAGGGAGAGAGATCTATGGTGGGCATGTGGGAGTAGAGAGTGTGGACATAAAAGCTATCGTTACCCCATTAGGCCTGCTCGTCCCTAATTAGTGATTTCTTAGGGGTAGGGCAGGCCGGCGCATGAAGCTAAAAGAAATGGTCCATCTCACGTTCGTGTCCTACATTGCTAGCGGATAAAAGTTACCACTTGCGAGCGTAAAAATTACATATTCGGTCAAAATATATATTGTATTGATATTAATTCAGTCATAATTTTTTTAAAATTTTGTCAATGTTAGTCCCAAATATTCACGCAAAATTCTAATGCATTCATTTCTATCAATATCCTCTGGAAAACAAGTGACGTGGCGGTCCACGTTAGATCAGTGTGGATGCCGCGTACGATGGCCGGTGATAACCATGTCAGCAATTTCAGGACAAAACTAACCGGAATGATCACATTTGAATTTCATAAGATGGTCTAAGATTATACTGGCAAAATTGAAAAATTTAGAATTGAGTTGACATCCATGCAATGTGTTTAGTAGTTATTTGGTAATTATCCCCTTAAAAGTGTGCTAAATTTTATCAAGGCTTGGCTATTTCATGGAAAATGAAAATTTTCTAACAAAATTTTCCTGAAAAGATCACTTACCCTTAAGAAAATGAATGAACGAAAGATATTTTCAATTTTCATAAACACATTAGACATAAATTATTTCCCATCTAATTATTCTAAGCAAACATTTTTCAAAATAATTATTTTGCGGAAAAAAAATGATGTTATTAGTAAGGTTAATACCATGAAAAATTCCAAACTACTGCAACAAATTTATCCTACATTAGTTTTTTGTTGATTTTGCCTTTAAGTAACTAAGTTGGATGACACGTGACAATTGATAGGTGTATCAATTTGAAATTTGTACTCTTTATTTGTCATAAGTGTCATTTGGGATTTTTCATGGTATTTAATCACATTTAATCGAAACTAATGGCTGATAAAGCTGTCACAAATGTATCAGCTTGGGGTTTTTTTATGGTAAAAATAAATGATAAAGTATAATTTTGTCATAGGTAGACCGATTTGAAATCTTTTATGGCAAAAAAAAGTATAGAGTAAATTTATCACACATATATCAATTTGAGATTTTTGGGATAAATTTATCACATGCGTACTAGTTTAAGGTTTCTCGCAATATTAACCTAATGAGTATAACAAATGAAAAATGCTTCCATGAAAGTCTGATAATATCGTGATGTAGTACATGCCTATTCTTGGAGATCGACGTTATAGAGGATTCCAAAGAGAGCATTTCCGTGGGAGTTGTCAACATAGGGGATATCGACGACATTCCGAAAAATATCAATTGAATGTTGGTATCTCTATCTTTAATGGGAATTTGGATATCGAAGACTTTCTAGATTGACTCTAGGAGATTGAGGAGTTCTTTGAAGTCATGGAGATCGATGAGGACAACCAAGTAAAACTCGTGGTGAACAAGCTGAGGCACGGCACTTTAGTCTGATGGGAGCAAATGCAAATGTCTCAACGCCGACAAGGAAAAGCTCACATCCAAACGTGGATACGGGTGAAACGAATGTTAAAGGTTCAGTTCCTTTCACCTGATTTTGAACAAGGCTCGTTAAATTCAAGCCATTCGCTAGATTCTTTGTGCCATTCTTTCTCCTATTCTCCGGCCAAGACTTCTAAAGCTCTCGAGCCAGTCAGTCTCGTTGAGCGAGCCCATGTAGACGTTGGCCGAGAAGTGGTTCAAGCAAAACTGGATGTGTTAGATGGCGGTAACGCTGAAGCTAGTGACCACAAACATGGCCCGCTTTCTCCAATTAGGCAGGCAAGGCACGAGTAGAAGGAATCAAATCAAGAACACGAGGTTGACCTTGGCGACGTTTCCCAAACAACAGTGCGGACGCCGATGTGTGAGATGGATGATGGGGAGTCCACCGCGTTGGATGTCGTGGCGTCGATTTTTGACCATGATGCAGATGGCCCGATGATGGGTGATTTTGCAGTTGAAGGGGAAGAAGGTGTGGGCAGCAACGACAAGATGGAAGCGTAGAGGAGTTCAATGAGATCTTCGACCCGGAGCAATTGATGGTATTGACACACGATCAGCACAACAATCATATTAAAGTTGTCATAAACAATTTTGATGCTGCGACTTACACACCGCAAGAAGGTGATAATTCTTCTCAATCCGGCAGCATAGTACTCTTCAAAGTCAATGTTGGTTCAGGCCAAATTGATTTATTACGCTATCTGGAATCCACTGGTATTTTTTTTTTTAATATCAAATGGAGCCATGTTGAAGCTAACATAGGACATCCCTTGTTGGCATAAGCTAACTCAGATGGTTATGTCAAAGTTCATAGGTGAGAAGGATACAAAAAATCAGTTCTTCTATGTGCATATGCCTGGATTGGAATCCTTCAGCTACATTGATAGTAGTGGGGCTTTCTGATGGCACTGGGTCACTATTATCTCGCTCTGAGACGAAAATTAAAATCGAACGAGAATTGAAAGCACAAGATTCGAGATGTGGGCAGTTTCCTTCGATACCCACCAATTCCATACCAATTCCATAAAAGAGGTCGAAAGAGGAAAAGGAAGAGGAAGATGCACCGGAAGTATAAGAAAAAGCAGATCAATACACAACGAACTCGAGGAAGAGTTATTCTGAAGAAGAGGAGAAATGATGTAAGACAACTAGTGTGTAGTTGCCTGGAGAAATGTAATCAAGTTGTTTAGATATCTTTTCGGACAGTTTTTCTATTTTAAGAAATTTAGAATTATCTTTATGCACAATATTTGACTTGATTACTTTTAAATTAGATTAGATTTAATTTATTTTAGTGTTATCTTACGTAATTCTATTTCATTTAGGAGTTATATCTATATAAAGTACATACATCTCTTTGTAAGCTTTAAACTTCTATCAATTTAATTCAGAGTATTCTACAAAATTGCTTTTCTGTTATCGCTATCATGCGTCATATTGTCAGTTATTTTTTACTTTAGGTCCATACATTATCACCGCGTGTTTTACATAAAGCGTTTACTTATTGAAAAATCGTGAGATCGGAAATAATGACAGTACTATTAGATTGTCAGGGCAGCTCCCTCAATAAATTCACAAGTGAGTGTATTACGAAACCGAACGATTGGATAAGGAGAAACAATTCCTCGTAACCACATAAATTACAGATGGAACCATCTTTTGGCCAAAGTGCAAAACATGTCTACACATCCTTTTCTCGAGACAAACAATTAGTTGACATAATACAGGAATCAATTTTAGGTGATTGATTTCGAGAGAACCGAAATCAATCTTATATGACATCATAACAAAACAAAAGACAAAGAAGATGCTCTTGGAAACTTGATTAAACTTTATTTTATTTTATTTTATTTTGTGACGACTGGACATGATCAATTTTTTACCAAAAAAATTAAAAAAAAAAGGAACATGATTAGTTGTTTTTTTTCCTTAGACAATCATTTCAGTCAAAGACCGAACGGCCTCGGGTAAGAGACATCTGAAAGATACTTTCCGACTTGCGGGCGTACTTCCTGGAGCGGATTCGTGAACCTCTAGTCCTTGGCTTCACCCCAAAGATGACGAAAGAACACGACCGATCAACCCCCACGATTAGAAAATACGGGAATGCATAAAAATTAAAAATACAATTTCAAATAAACAGGTCATCGATACCTATAGTGTAGATGTCTGGCTTTCGCATCTTGCTACGTGTCCACTGACGCCACCGGACATCATCGGGTGCACCGAGCAAGCGTCCCGTAGCGTGCATCCAAAGGGCGTACGAATATTTCCTAATACCAACTACTTGGAAGGCCACTCGATCCATGTATGTCTTGCTAAGACAAACTATCTTTGCACGAATTGAGTGTTTGTGTGTATCCCGGTCCATTTAAAGTTTAATTAATGCTCGTCACTTCTGGTTAGTGCATAGCCTAGTGCATGTATGTACTGGACAAGTCTCACGCGAGCCGCCAAAGAGACTTTTTGTGCTCGTGGGAACGAAGATCATGCCGTAGCAAACCCAACCGAAACGTTTTCGCAATCTCTGGCCATCGCTTGGGCCATGGAGGAGTTCAACTATAAGTAAGTTGAGTTGGCTATTCAATCACTCCGGACCCACTTAAAACGTGCATCAATAGAGTTCATATGGATCGTTTCAGATTCGGGCCGCAAGTTTCCGTAATATAGCAGACGGCAGCAGTCGATTTACTTTGAGTAAGCTTGTCATTGGCGCGTCGGCGTCGTTGTCAAATAAGCTTAGTTTAGTCTTCATTACTATAGGGATTTACTTGATTTTGATATCTGTTTCTCACTTAATTGATAAAAACCTCGAGCTCTCTCCGCTCAATGTAGCTTTCGTTGTCTGGTTTCGCATTTTCAGGCGAGCAAGAGGAGTTCCATTTTAGGTTTTTGTGTCTTGTTTGCCGTCTTATGCTTATGTTGCACATTCGGATACGAATTAGCCATATGCAAATCATAAGCAAAGCCAGCATCTTACCCAACAAGCTCCACATCTAAGAGTATGTAATCGCACCTGATTTGCTCATATCACTCATCTCAATTCTCTTTCACATTTTGTAGCAACCAGCGAACAGGACAAGAGCGGTTGAGGGTTTTTTGGGGGAGGGAGGGTTGGATTTTGGTATAAATTGAGATAGTTGTATGTTTCAAATAGTATTTGTCGGGTTTAGTTTGTTAGTTAATATGAGATGTGTATATTATGCTTTATGGAAAAAAATTAATAGATGGTAACAAGCATGATGTTTAATTGATCCGAATTGCCTAAAATTTTTTCAGAAGGTTGAGCACCTAAACTTACAATTCGAACCGTTCATTTTTGGACAGACGTCCTAGATCACCAATTTTTAGGGAGTAATTTTTTTAAATTTTTTTAATATATTTTTGTTAATTATAATCTGGGATATCCATTTATAACACGAACGGCTCGGATTGAAATATTATGGCTTAATCTTCTAAATAAATGTTAGACGATCTTTTTCCTGTTTAATCAGATACATACGTGGACATATAATTTAGATGAATATACCGTATATTATATATATTAAATTATGTATCGAATTTGAATTGTTTAGGGATCTGATCTGGTTGGATAAATATCCGAGGGTGACAGCACAAAAGAAATCAAGAAAGGCATCTTCTGTTACGGTTCAAAGCAAGAAGAGATTGCACAACAGGACAAAACAAGGGATTCCTAAATATAATATATTATACGAGGATAGAAAAGTCTTTGTGCAAGAACAGAATAAAAAGCAAGGGTTGCTTTTTTATTCTTCAGCCTGCAGAAATCGCACAAAAGGAAAAAGAGAGGACTTTTGTGGTCTCTCGTATTTTTCAGCCAAACCGCGCAAAGAATTTTTTTTTTTTTTTTTTAAATGGCCGAAAACTTGCGAAAGCGGGCGCACGAAGAAAGAACGAAAGATACATTCTTGTTTCGGTTGTGCGGGAGCATTTTGCTTAGGTTTGCACGTCGATTGATTGGGGATGATGAATTTATTATATCAAATTGATTTGTTTATTGTAAACATTCAGAATATAATCTAAATTCGAAAAGCACGAGCATATTTTGAGTGATTATAAATTCGATTATTCGACTATAGTGAATTATTTCTGTCAGCTCTCCATATGTGTGTAGTTATCGATATTCGTATCGAATCACGTAATCACTGACGCACTTTATCGTTCATCATTATTTTTCTGAGTTTTTTTTTCCATTGGCTTAATTTGCAATATCTCAATTAGTTTCCGCAGTATATTGCAACAATATACATATATATACATATATATATATATATATATATAAATTTCGATCAAGTCTTATTTTCAGTTGCGCTATGACGAGGACAGTCATGTCATTTTTTCTTATACTTGCAAAGCAAGATGAGACATTACTCTAACCATCCGTTTCACCCAAAATAACTTTTAAGAAAAAAATTTCGCATTTTTCTACGTTTGGTTTACAAAAAAAAAAAAAAACTTGTCAAGAACAATATTTTCTATCAATAGAAAAAAAAAGCCTTCAAAAATAGAAAAAATAATTTTCTCGTAATAATTTTCTCTCATCTTTCCTCCTTTATCTAAATTTTCTTTGTAACTATTTTTTTCCCTTTATATTTCTTTTGTCCTCCCCCTTCTTTGGCCGATCGTCGGCCAAAGCGATTGACCACAAGCGAGCTCAATCTCGTCGGATCTAGTAAGGTGCAGCCTCATCCGCAGTTGGCGATCGATAGAGGAAGAAAGAAAGAGAAAGGAAAATAAAGAATAATAAAATATTCAGATTTTTTTGATGATTTTCTCCAGATAAATCAAATAAGATTGTTCATACCAGACGATAAAAAATATTTCTCTATTCATGTTCAAGCTTTAGTCTAAGTACCGAAAAATATTGTCCGTTTTCCTAGAAAACATTGGCAAACGGGGACTGTTTTTTGGTCGCGGCAGAATAAAGCCATGCCCAGCGGCTGATTGCGAAAATGCCTGAGAGGAGAAGAAGTAAGCGCTGTGGCGAGAAATCGTGCAACGAAAGAGAAGATTGGAGACTCTGGAGAAGGGGATGGGGTATGGCAAGCGAGGGGACCTTGTTAAGGAAAAACTATCAAAAAGGACACATTTTTTATTTGATGTTGAACACGCTAGCCACGTTATTTCGATCGGCGCGAAGATTTTACAAGAATAAAAATCAAGTGACGAGCTGTTCAATTGGAAGCTTTGATGGAGTGCTTTATTTTATGGTATGAATTATTAGAGAATCCATTTATATTATACCGCTGAAGAATCGATATTAGAATCTTTAAGAACAGATTGGCTTAGCTAACTCCCAGATCGAAGTCACGTGCAAGATTTGGTGAAAGGGTCCAAGATCTTTATTGGCAGAGATTGTGGAGATTGTACTTTGACCGCAAAATGTAGCTGTTGACATCTTCCATTTTGCACTTCTGGATCGCTAGGGGATCATAGTAATTTTCACAATTGGATCTTCCCCTGTAAAAGTGCGGCTTGGATTTCTTGACACAAAGTCAGGGGATCATAGGCACCGCCACTATTGGATCTTCCCTTTATGAAAGGGATGAGCATCCAATGGCTAAAATTGCCATGATACCCCTGACTTTATGTCAAGGGATCCTGGGGATCCGATAGACTCCTTATTATCCCTATTTCGTTAACCCAAAAGTAGCACTACATAAGTATCTTAAATAAATTCTGAATAAAGAGACTGCGTAAATCTACTTATTCTACGGGTGCACAATTCATCTCGATGATTCTAAACGTTAGGTTTTAAATAACGGAAAGGCTCGTTATGAATTGATTTTTTTAGTTTCACACGAGACCTGCTTAATCTAAGAGTCTGGATATTCATAGGGACATGCACCGAATGCGTAAATTGTGTCTTGAGTTTGAGTTCATCGAATAAGACTCCAGATAAAGTGAAGTGGTTAAGTTTGGTCACGTGAAAATATATGAAATTCTTGATCGTCGAAATAAAAAAGGATGAGAAAAAAAAAAGGAAAGATGGGCACATAATATTCTTGCTATTAGAGTCGGCCGAAGTTGAAAGAAAGGGTGCAATTTCCACATTTATGATGATGTCATGGCCAGGAAAAGGAAGTCCACGTTGGACTTTGTTGACCGAACATACGGTTTCTTAATCCATGAAGCTAGTGAGTTGAGATTTCTTTTCGTTTATATATTTTTCTGATCGTGGGATTTTGAGAGAGTGAAGCGCCGTTTACATACTGAATGCTACGGTTGACGTCCATAGGTGCTGCGTGCTTGAGAGCGGGACTTTTTGAGAGTGGTAATTCGAGATATTTGTTTAATTCATTTGCGAGGTTGAGAGATTATTTCACGAAAAATTAAGGCTAAATATTATGTGTATTATTGAGAGCTCGAAAAATACTGAGAGTGTTTGTGTAACTCGAGTGATCTGTAATTTCCGTATATCGCTTGATCTATAGTGCGTTGCTGCTCTCCTGTGAACATAGGTATCTACGATCGAATCACGTGAATCTGATGTTTGATTTGCTTTCATGTTCTGTTTATTTTATCATTCGATCGCTTGTTTCGCATAACGATTATTAAACTTGATTAATTTTCATTTGTATATGGCCGGTTAGATTTGATGAATCGGCATCACTTCCCTCAGAGACAACGACCCTGCATCGAGACTTTCTAAAGGGTCAGCCGGCCACTTTTGCTTCGAAAGAATATGACTGATCAACGAGGAACGAGAACATGACGGACCGGAGAGCATAAGGCCTCGCTGGCCATTTTTGCATACAGATCGACGGCATGATTAAACAAAACCCAAATATTATAAATAAATATGATTTGATTACTCGGTGGATATAAAATAGAGGTTTTCATATCCGGCAGCATCATTTCTTTGTACGTGTTTAATAATTGGAATAATTGCACAAATCATCCTTACACTTCGATGTAACGTGTAATGTGATATCTAAACTTTTAATTGATCAATATGGTCCCTAACTTTTAGCGCAATGTGCAATATAATCCATAAAATTTTGGAATATGTTCAACTTAGTCTCTGAATTATAAAAAAATGATCAATGTAGTCCTTTTATTAATTCAAGTTCAGGAACGATTTTGAATACTTTCTTACAATTAAGGGACTAAGTTTAACATGTTTCAAAAAGTTCGGGGATCATATTTGATGGCCACATTATGCATTGAGCTTAAGTTTGGGAATCTCACTGCACCTACGGTCAAAATTCATGGAGCATTTATGTTATTTTTCCTTACTAGTTCCAAGAGAATTTGTCAAGTGCATCGAATGCACGCGCTCTGACGCACCTCGTTCCTTATGGCATGCGATTCCCATTTGGAGCCCACCAAAATCAGAAGTTCTGATAAACCCATTAGCGAGAGGATTGGATTAAATATGACCCAATCCAAATTAACTTATTTAATCCATTTTGATAAATCATCATTAGGGTGTTGAGTCAAATATGATCCAATATAGATTAACCTATGAAATGTAAATATGGCGACACATTTTTGACCCAACTCATATTGCTAATATATATGTAACTAAGATGTCTGGGTCAATTTATGCGCAACTTGATTATTCCTCGAGAGATACTAGCACAACAACTCATCGTCATGGCCCCCCGACTATTCCTCGGAGGATACCAGTATAAAAATCCACGGTCATGACCCTCACTTAAATCACAGATGCTCATTTAGAATATCGAATCTGGTACCAATACGCCTAACCACACAATCTCAAATGCACCATAACCAACTGAGCTACCTGTGGGTGAGTTTGCTAAAATATTTTCATACTTAATTAAATCTAGAAAATCTCATATCCAAACTTAGGTGAGAGAATAGAGTGCGTGAGCACGAAAGAGAGTCATAAAGGTGGGCTGGATCTAAAAGTACGTTGTGGACTCATTTAACACTAGGGTTTTACCATTCTAAATCCATTTATGACCAACTTACTTAATATAGCAAACTTATATAACAATTATGTCATCAAATATGGGTCAAGAAATATGTTTATGAACTATTTTGACAGATCTAACTATGATGTAGTGGGTTCACATTCAACCCACAACACCTAAAATATTTTCTAATTCTAGCTACTAGGGAGATTACTCAATCCACGTAATGTTTGCGAGACAAATAAATCAAATCTTGGAGCGAAATGTCGATAAATGAAGATCAATTCTAAAACCGAAAAGGACCGCAACTCGTGTAACTGTTGAGTTTTGAAATAACCGTCTAACGTTGGAGCCGGCGATTTCTATCGCAATCGTCAAAGGGGCATCCGTCAAGGAGTAAATGCATCCGTCAAGCAAAGGAGCCGACAAATCTGGGAGCAACTGATAGCGGCAATTGTCGAGAAATGAAGACGACGCGACCGTCGACGAAGTTGAGTCATTTATTTCCGGATAACCACTAGTACATACGAATTGCTGGATAGTGTATATAAAGGATTGAATTCCGGTTTGTACAAGCTAACGCCCGTCAATCAAAGAATACCAGTTCTATCCCTTCGACACATTTTGGCGAGACGGTGCTTCTAGGAACTGAGATCCCGCAACAACAAACCTAATTTAAGCGGCCCTAGAGAAAAGAAAGGCACTTGCCAGATTTCTTTTTCCTTTTTGGTCCAAAACTAATGGTAAAGAAATATTTGGTTTCTTGCTAGCAAGAAATGAATTTATTTGTGTGGGTTCATATGTGCTCGATTTGCAATTCAATGCAGCTAGAATTTCATCTTTGGCTTCATGAGCTTTTCATGCGCTTCGGGCCCCTATGCTGAGCATGGCCTGGTCGCAGCAACTAGTCAGCCTTGGGAAGTCAACCGTAGAGGTGTCCAATGGAAGGGTTGTGTCGGGTTTGGATCAAGTCGAATATGGTCCGACTCATACTGATCTGTCTAACCCATATTCAATTATTGATACCCGACCCGACCTACAACTAACTCATTCCCGACCCGACCCATTTTGACCAAATCACAATAATATTCTAATAAAATAATATTACTTAAATAGTTCCATACAATAAAAAATCTAGTGAAATTTTTTAAACGATTAGGACCGATAGCGGAGATCGGGATCGGGACTCAGACCGGAGATGGAGTTGACGACTATGATCGGCGACCAAGGCTAGCGACAGGGGACGAGGCTGGGACTGGCCAGCCTTGGCCCCGATCGCTATCCCAAGTCTCGGCCCTAGCCCCGTTTCCAGCCTCAATCCTGGCCCCGGCCCCGGCCCCGATTGCCAGCTCCGGTCATGATCCTAGCCCTGGTCTCGATCGCCAGCACCGACCCTGACAACTGTCCGGTCACCGACCTCGGTCGCCAGCCTCGGTCCTGAACAGGCCCATTGCGACTTTGCGAGCTGCCAAGGTATAAAATGCTCACAAATTGGGTTGGGCAGGTCGCACACGCTTGTTCGCTTTGATGGTTCGAAAAAGAGTTGAAAATGGTTTCAAAGTGGGTTCATCTGTGGACCTTTGTCAACCCATCAATTTTGTTTTTTTTTTTTTCAATTTTGTTGAACTCATATTTAGTCAGCCTCCAGTATACGATCCATTTTATATAAAATATGGACCAAAAACAGGTCATTGACCCATATTGACTGCTCTCATCAAGCATTACCTGAGTATTGCTGATATGATCATGAGGTGATGGGCTTCCATATAGACTTAATTCTTGTAAAAAGAACAAACTTCAGATCGTATCCTAATTCTATTCCAATTTGTTTTTCTTATAAAAAAAAATATCAACTTTATGTCTGATTTCAATTCAAGCCTAAACATTTTGTTTTCTCATAAAAAGCACAAAATTTTAGTCGATACTCAAATCCGGCCTGTGTCAAGTTTTCGATCAACGATG
This sequence comes from Rhodomyrtus tomentosa, assembly GCA_028455895.1. NCBI lineage: Eukaryota > Viridiplantae > Streptophyta > Magnoliopsida > Myrtales > Myrtaceae > Rhodomyrtus > Rhodomyrtus tomentosa. The sequence continues at coordinate 30,224,629 of JAPCWY010000008.1, forward strand.
CCCTCGTGCAGATACGATGTGTCATTCCACATTTACTCGGCATATTCTTGATGGAAACTCGACGAAGTCAGATTTGAGCACCAAACAAAATTTGATACATTTTCACAAGAAAAAAAGAAGTTTGAGCTAGAATTGAGACATAGTTAAAATTAATTTTTTATGAGATAAAAATAATTTTGGGCCATAATTGAGACCAGAGATAAAGTTAGCACTTTTTCATGAGACAAAAACTAAATCGCGCTAGAATTGAAAATCAAGTTAAATTTTAATGCTTTTTAGAAAAATTGGGCCCTTCAATACATGTCTTAGGACCTTATTTCGGCCAACAAGTACAAAATTAGTCTGAGTGCCATTTCTATGATAGGAGGAATTTTCTTGCCATAAAAACTTTGCAAATAAAAATGGGCATCATAATCTTTTCGTTTTACCGTCATAAGTGTTATCTTAGCTAAGGTGAACACCTGCGACCCCATGACGAAAACTTTTCTGAACGTAAGATAATTTGTATTTAATAGTGGGGAAATTGCAAAAAAAGTTTTAAATATATTGTTATTGTGCCAATTCAACTATAAACCTCTTTTTTGCCGATCAAGTCGGAAACCTTTTTTTGACCAAAAAAAAGTTGAAAACCTTTTGTAATTGTGTCATTTTAATCTATTTGACCAACCGGCACTGACGTGACAAATTTTTAATAATATTTTAACAATACTTTAATTTTTAATTATTTTTAGTAACTTTTTTATGTCATTTTTTTACTTTTCGTTTCTTTATATGGTTTGGGTTGGCAGCTGGCCACCAACCAAGGGCTAGCTAGGGTCGCGGCCCTCTCTTCCAAGCTTGATGAGGACTCGTGGTCATTGCCCAGACTTGGGTGAGGGCCATGGCAGTCGCGACAAGAGCTGCTAGCCCTCGCTTGCGGCTGGGTGTGGGCTTGCAATCCATGCTGTCCCTTAGGCTTGTCATGGTTGGGGGAGGGTCATGAGCCCTCGCCTAGGAGCCGGTGGCCGATGACCTCGCCGGCCCTTAACCGGTGGTTGGCTAAAAATTAAAAACGAAAAGTGAAAAAATAGGAAAAAATTATTAAGGAAAATAAAAATAATAATTCAAAAGTTGAAAAATTATTGCAAAATTATTTTTAAAAAATTGCAATGTCAGCACCAGCTTACCAAATGGATTGAATTGGCACAATTATAAAAAGTTTAGGCCTCGATCAGGGAAAAAAAATATTTATGCCTAAATTGGCACAATTGCAATAGATTTAAGAATTTTTTAAGTAATTTCCATTATCGTGGAGATTCGAAATTTTATTGGGCATATATACTATGCATGTATCTGATTGCTTGACTATTAAAGCTCGCTTAACTCCACGAGTATATTTTCTTCAAATTTGGTACATGCTTCAGCAACAAGCATTTGAAATATAGATTTGACCAATCGATCAAATTAGCCGAGAAGCTAATCCACAAGCCGACACTAACGTTTTTGGCGTATGATCATAGCTTTATACATCAGATGGAAAATTCGCTTTGACAGAAATGGGGAAGCGATGTTTGTTAGTCGGACTTAGAATACAACTTTCACTTTTTGCAACATTGGAACTTAGGTATCAAATTTGAGTTAGATCAAATTCGGAAGAGAAGATTACCGTAACAAAAGAATCGATTTTCAACATTACAATAAGTGACATGAAACTCAAAGAGTAATTTACTCGTGTCTTCTTTGAATCTATTCAAAGATTATAAAATGAAACAATTGTAGTGTTGATTCGGAAATATTGTCTATTTGATTTAACCGGAAGACGAGATGAACCGGCTCGGAAAGCATCACAATTCATGCGTCGCCGATGCCGCTTGAACAGCAACGGTGAAGAACCGCACACCTCACCCACCGTTTCAACTTCTTTGACATTTCGACCGAAAAAAAATAAAAAATCTTTAACATGGTCAATGTCGGTCAGATTTGACCAAATCAAAGCACTACTGTTCCGTCTCTTTCTTTTTTCATTTTCTTTTCTATCTAATTCTCCACCAGAATCTTATATCTAAAATTCAATAAACATTAAATAAAATATAATCACCCACTTAAATGCTAATAATGAGGAAAGGAACGAGTGCACTAGGAGTTCCAGAATAATACAATTGAGTTCTAATAACGTAATAAGCCCTAAAACTTGTACATTGATGCGACTAAATTTTATGTTTGCTCCATCCAAACTGAATAATGATGTGGTTTTATTTCTTGATTTTTCTCACCTCTGTGGCCCTCTGGCCCCTCCTACTTAGTTGAGTCTTCGAAGGTGGAATAAAAATATGTTGGTCCTCTCTGATTTACCCTTTAAAAAAGCGTCGTTTAGCAATTACATCTCAAAACGACGCCCAACGCATCACTTCGTGTGTGCGAACCCTGATCTAAACACAAAGAGAGAGTCAAAATTTGGAGGAAAAAATCGAGGCGCTGGAGGGAAAAGGCTCATTTCGTATGCCCTGAGGCATTCTCACTGGAAGTGTTTGTTAATTTGCGCAATCGGTTCAATACATTTTCAGCATGCCTTGAATATGTTTATTAGTATAAAGCTGATGCATTACCTAGTTCATTGGAGAGGCCGTCCTAATACTTTTCAGAATCAAGTTTCTTCGTAAGAATGGCTGTGACAAATTTCGAAACTTTTAAACCTAAAGATGAGAAACCGTAACAAGATTTGAGGACAAATCTGTTTCAACCCGAGGAGTCCGAGGGAATGCTTCAAATAACGCATGTCAAGAGATATATTTGGTTTCTGAAAATGTAGCTTTTGTACGGTCGCAATCTTCGATTTTGCTGGAATCACTTGCTTTATTTGTTGCACATTTATAGAAACGGTGGTCCCTCGCAGGTCCGATATTCGACAACGAAGTCCCTTTTCACTATTTTCTCTGGAGGTAGCTTTCCAGTGGGATTACCCTCTGAACACGCAGATGGAAGATAACTCAAAACCTTAACTCAATGGATGGAGATAGATCACGTGGAATTTGACTAATGGGTGGTGGACGCATATTCACAGAATGGACAACATTGATTTTGATACCATATTAGTAAGTCAAACCCAAAAGCTTAAGTTATTAGGTAGAGGGAAATCACATGAATATAAAGAGCATACATGACTCATTCACGAGCGATGTGGGACAACAACAACAACAACTTTAACACTCTATCTCACGTGCAAGTCGGATTACGAGTGTCACATGAAAATTGACTAATAGGGAGTGGGCCCACATACTCGAAAAGGAATAACACTAGAGGAAACTAGACCAAGAACCCTATGTTGATGAAGAATAGAGAGATGAGAAGAGGAAACGTGCCCGAGACGCTGACGCCATCGGGCAAGGTCCACCGTAACCAGCACAGGATAAGAAGAGGAAGCGTAGGTGAATGGAAGGTAGAGAGATTGCATAGTGTATATTCCACCATGCCTATTATGTAATGTCCCGTTTTGCAGTTCTAAATAGACAAGAATTGGATGAAAAGAATTATGAAGCTGACTTATGCTCAAGGAAGTAGGAAATAATTTGGTTTGGTGAAGTCGAATTTGGTCGGGTTTGAGAGAAAAAAAATTATTATGAAATAGAGAAATAAATAAATATTTATATAGTTAAAAGTTTTGGACCAGCTAAGCTAGACGTGGCCGGTCCCACGGAACCACTGGTTCCGGTTCAGGAATCAACCCTTAAGGGATCGGTTCCTGTTCGGAACCGGCGGTTCCAGGCCGGTTCCCGGTTTCGGTTCTCAATTTTTTATTTTTAAAATAATAAAATAAAATAAAATAAATTATTAATTATAAATTATAATCATTAATCAAATTGTACATTGTAATAAAATTTGAAAAAAAAAAAAGATAGAGGAGAAATGGGTTTGAACTTAATGAATTATCATTAAGCGCCTACATATCTTCTTAGGGATAGAAGAATCAAAACTCATGTAGTTCTATTACTTTCGATAACCCAACTTACCTCACCATCAAATGTCGCTACCCGTTATTGTGGTGGCAGTAGTATCTTCATAGTTATCACTGAAGAATTCGTGTTCTCGATCTAGCTCTTGTTGTCGAAATTTAGCCTTTATTCAATCATCGACACAAGCTTGAATCTTCACACTTTCCGGACTTAATCTTAAACGGTGGGAGTTCAAAATTAATCCTCCAATGCTAAATGCTTGTTCAACTACCACTGTTGAAGAAGGGGCTGCTAATATTTGTTTCGAATGAGAGAAATAATTGAAAATTAAGTTGAATGGTTCTTCCACCACTCAAGAATCTTGAAATCTACGCTGTGTTCGGAATCACTAAACTCAAAAGCAATTGTTAAATAGTTTTCTAATTCAGAAATACTACATGTTGATGCCCCTTTATGTTTGTTTTGCCTACTCATGAGCATTTTATATCCTCTAATAAGTGAAATACTTGCATTGCTTTGTGAGACACTATGTTAGGCAGATCCACAACCACTGTCACTTAAACCATATCTACTAGAAAAATCATTATATAATGCTACTATAGCTTAGTTAACCTCTACTTGTATAATTGAAATATTTATTGCTTCATTCAAATGTAAACAATCATAATAATAATTATTCTGATAATCTAATAAATTATCTAATTTAGTACATGGATTGAAAACAATACCAATTAAATAGACAATATGAATGTTCAAATAATAATGCAACCATTTTTCTTGCATTACTAAAATAGTCGAAGTTATTTCAGTATCTTTTTCATATTAATTAAAAACACTAGCAATATTAACATATTATATTAAAAATAAATGCATAGTGGGATAATAAATACCAAATAAAATATTAGTAACATCATTAAAAACTTTCAAAAAATCTAAAAAAAAATTGCAAACGTCCTAATGTTGTAGGAGTAAAACAATATCGAGAACGGTATTCGAAATAAATGGACATAATAAATCATTGTAATCAAAAATTTGTAAAAGCATCTCGTAGGTAGAATTCCAACGATTCGGAATATCTTTTGGAAACTTTTTTGCCGTTTTCTCATTTTGTTTATAAAATTTTCCCTACTCTTTCATAAGATGAGAATGGCTCCATAAAAATCTAATTGCACTATTGATTGGATGGAGATGAGTCACAAGAGATCGTAAACCATCTTGTACACATAAATTCAAAACGTGGCAAACACATCTAATGTGAAAAAATTGTCCACCATAAGAGGGTTTGCAATTTTTTTCTAACTCGGGAATGGAAACAGTATTTGCGACAGCATTATCAAAGCCAATTGAAAAAAATTTATTAATTAAATCATATTCTTCTAAAACTTTCCTAATTAGTCTATAAATACTATGGGTCGTATGACTTTCGAGAAAAACTCGAAATACAAGAAGTCTTTTTTGAATAATCCAATCATCACCTATCTAATGACATGTGACACACATATAATAATTAACATTCTAAGCATCACTCCAAATATCACTATCTATATGTACACGTTCATTGAATTCTCCAAAAAAAACTTATCAAATCATTTTTTTCGTTTTTTATAAGCTTGTTTAAGTTTGCGTCTAAGAGTAGTTTTCGAAACAGATAGTGCTTGCGGAGCCAGCGCAGTGTTTACAAAATATCTAAAATTAAAATTTTCACCAGTATTGAACGGAACATGCTCAAGGGCAACATATTCAGCTAATGTCGGTTTATAAAATGTATTAGTGAAACGGAATAAAGGAAGTGGGCTAGGATTGACGAACCTGAAAATTTGTTGTTGGCTAGTATCGATCCCCGCTTGCGTTGGATATTTTTTCGTCAGATGCCAACGAAATGTAAGTGTACAACTTTACCTTTGACCATGTTTTTCAACTCTGAATGTAATTGCAGAGCTGTAGAACTCTGGATGGCCATGGTAGCTTCGATTCTTGGCTCTCCTTTATCTTCTTTTTCTTTTCCGGTACGTTCAAAGAGGTCAGATTACGACGGATTTCATCCTCTGGCCTTTTGCTTCCTCTCGCTTGGGAAAACGAGTCAGATTTTTGCTGCCTTGTCTAGCTATTCTCCTCTATAATTGCCTGCTCGTCGTGGTAGGGGGTCATTGGAGATGCAAAAGGGGCGTATCAGTATACGTTCTTGAATTTAGGAAAAATTGGTACGATACAACTTCACCCTTGATTATGCGTTCCAATCTGAATGTAATCACATAGAGTCTGATGACGTGCGATCTAATTGATCAAATGAGATTTGACAAAGATCCGGAACTTCTTTGGAGCCTTTCGATTTGGAAGAAAAAGGACATTTTCTTGTTCGCCGTGAGAGCGAGTTCCTATCATGGTAAGACATGAAGAGTTAGTGTGCATTCCGTATTAAAAATGAATTGGAATGATACAACCTCACTCTTGATCCAGTTGCCCCGGTCCGGTAGCCTTCACCTCAGTCAGGTGGAATTTGCCTCAGCTGACTGGATTAATATGATCACAACTTTTACAATTTTAATTTAATTTTTTATGCCTCTCGTTTGGGGTTTCCTGTCTCTCTTCACCCGCATGTGAAGCAACAAATATTAATTTGCGTTTCGACTTTAGTATACTTCCTTCACGGCGTTTTCCTTTCGGCGCTTGAGGATATCCTCTCTCTCAAGATATTTTGTCCCAATAGGCCATGTCTTGTCATTTGTCATAATGGTCTTGGCGATTTTGCCTCAATATGCTCTTTTGGCGGAGAGTTTGTTCCAAGCGTATCTTCAATCATCTATTCCAGTGCTTTGGGCTGCTGGCTACTTTCAATCTTCTTGAAGTACCACTTCTTGAAGCGTCCTGTGAAGATCGAGAGAGCGTAATCAGCAAATTTTCAAGTTTAAAGAGATTATGTTACAACTAATTCTCTTTCGCATGTGGTTCTTTTGATTGAATGTCATCCAGTATCTTGGAAAGTAGCAACTAGATATCTGCCCCTCTTGAATGACTGTTCTTCTTGAGGATTTCCTACAAAAGTGAGGAAATGCACCCGTATGTATACATGTATGCATGAGGTGTATGTGAAATTCCTTGAGCGACTCGCTATGTATGTTTGGGACAGTATGCCTAAAACGCCATGAAGGTGATTAGCCCGAGTACAGCGAAAAGAATCTATGTGTGATGAATTTTTTAGGAAAACATTTTGAAAGATTTGATCAGAAGACAGGAAATGGAGGCTAGTCCTCCTATCATCGGATATCCTCACTTCCCAAAATGATTTTGAAAAGTGAGAGACATGTGGGAAATCAGGTCTGAGGAAATTTTCTTCTTCTCTCTTTTTTATTGTATTTTTCTCTTTATTTTTTTCTTCCTTTTTTGTCGAACTTGAGTTGCGGATGAACTAAAATGCAAGTAAGTTAAAGAGCGATGATGGGAAGGTGGAAGTAACTCCCCAATCCACATAGGCCGTTGTTACTGCTCATTCAACCAGTGAGGGCGATACGGTCTTCGTCACGGTCCTCCACGTCTGCCCTGTCTATTTCTTAATATTCCGACAATGGGTCTTGTTGTATGTTCTGCTTTGGCTCTTCAAAACTCAAAATACAGTCGTTAATGAGTTTCTGAACCTTAATCTTCAGTCGAATACAACCCTCTATGTTGTGCCCTTTCTCTCCTGTATGGTAGGCGAACGATTTGGTTTCATCATACCCTTTGAATATGGAAGGATTATACCTCGACACCTCCTTGGTCACCACCCTTTTTCCAAGAGTATCAGGATTGTTGTATGTTCTGCTTTGGCTCTCCAAAACTCAAAATACAGTCGTTAATGAGTTTCTGAATCTTAATCTTCAGTCGAATACAACCATCTGTGTTGTGCCCTTTCTCTCCCGTATGGTAGGCACACGATTTGATTTTATCATACCCTTTGAATATGGGAGGATTATACCTCGACACCTCCTTGGTCACCATCCCTTTTTCCAAGAGTGTCAGGAGTGGTTTCGAGAGTAGCATGGGAAGTGGTGTGAACTGCAATGACGATTTCTTCTTGGATTGAAAAACTTTTGATGTTCCGCAAGAGGTGTCACCCCGAGTTGGGGTTGGTTCTGACGGGCCCTCTCGTTTTAGTGAGCTGGGTATGAATGCCATATTACCTTGACGCATCGGATGCTGCCTCTTGAGTGGCATTTCAGGTACTTTTCTTATGAACCATCTATCATCTCGGTATACTATTTCTTTGTTAGTTTTCTCTCCTTCGGTAGTATGAGACTTCCCTTTATTCCTCGCATCGATGTTGAACCATGCAGGAGTGTTAATTAGGGGAACTCTTGTCCTTGGGGCCTGGTCAGTGTCTGAGGCATTGAAAGAATCTAACTGGACAGTCGGTTGAGGCTCTAGGGTTGTCAGGATTGCTCTTGGTGTACCGAGGAAGAATGTCTTCATCTCTGTTAGCATTGTAATCACCTGGGTCATTTGGCTCTTGATATCGGTCAAGTGTTTCTCCATGTTTACTAGTCATGTCTGAATCCATTGGTTTTTTCTATTTCGTGGACGTGTGTCTGGGTTGCTTCAACAACTGCCCCAGCTACTTTTGGCTCTTGGAGGTTATCCATGCCTTCTTAGCCATTGGAAACCCCATTCTTTGGATCAATAAAGAAGCTCAGAGGGACGGAATATGACACCTTAAAATTGTATCCTCTGCTGTCTTGCCCCCGATTATCAATTATCTCACCTTGTCGGAGGGCCTGTCGCATAAACTCTTTATTGCCTCGACGGTTCTTTTCCCAATGCTTCTTATATTTGTCTAGTTCCTCCACTCCTTCAAAATCCTTAATGCTTAAGCATTCCAGGCCTCTTCTCTGGTGGCTCTCATCGCAAACCGCTTCGAGTCTAGATTGACCCTCACGTAACACCCCGCGAAGGTGTGGTCATTGGTTTTGGCAATGACCTCCATGTCAGTCAACTTGGATAAACAAGATATCTTTTGCTCCTTCGTGATCTCTCCATGTTCTGGGTATTGAGAGGCTACGGCCAGTACGGCCTCCGTCTTGTGTATGTCTACAAGGAACTCCACATCGCCCCTAAAATCAGCATTGAACATCGCGTTTACCGTGTGTTCTGGCAAAGGGTTTTGATGGACGTCAGGATCTATCATGTCGAATACCAGTAGGTTGTTATCGATGAGAGCTTGCACATCATGTTGTAGGGCTCGGCAATTATCTACATGATGTCTCTTCTCACTCATGTGGTATGCACAGGTTTGGTTCTCATCAAAGCCTGAGAACCTTGGCGGCCTTGCCCTTGGCGGTTTCTTAGCCATCTACCTTTCCTCCAAAAGTCTATGGAGCAGTTCTGACATAGGTAATGGGAGTGGTGTAAAAGATTGGGGATCTTTCCTACTTAACTAGTGAAATTTCTCTACCTTGGGTGCTAGTTGCCCCTAGTAAGGAAAGGAATCATGTGATTGATATCTCGACTTGTGTTTGGAAGCTCGTCACGTAACTGTCATTCCTTGATGGGCGGTTATCATTTCCTTGAATGGTTTTTTACTTATTTGAGAAGACTCTCCATAACTTTCTTTATTTCTGACCCTGTCATCGCGCTTAGTCAATTCCATCCTTTCACCAGCATGCACAAAGTGTGAGAATGATTGGCAATGAGTGTATGCAACCGATTATAGGATTCATAGGGGAGAGCTCTCAAGCAGTGATCTATGAACTCATCTTCGTCTAGTGGAGGTTGGACTTGGGCTGCTTTCGCTCTCCACCTATGTGCAAATGGCCTGAAACTTTCATTCCTCCTTGGTTTATGTGTACCAAATCCATCTCGGTAGGGGCAGCTTTCCTATTGAATCTATACTGCTACAGAAATTGGTCAGTCATATTATCTCATTCTCGGATATTCTTGATGTCAAGTGTTGCAAACCATTCTAATGCGGGACCAATCAAGCTATATTGAAAATTCCGAATAAGCAGTGAATCGTCCCAGCCATCATCGGTCATCACTTCCAAATAATATTGGATGTGAGTTCTTGAGCAGCTTATACCATCATATTTCTTGGAGAATTTTGGCCTTTGGAGAACGTCAAGAATCTTCCCCTTAAAACATGCAGAGGAGACGTTGCATGGATGGTTCCAGTACTGATAGACTCGTAGGACTTCCTTCCTCCTTCAGGTGGTTAAAGTCTTTCTTTTGAATAAGGGATGTGACGAACAAAGTTTCTCCACTCATTCCTTCCTCTTCAATAGTACCGAATTTTCTTTATCTTGTTTTCCCATATTGGCCATCATAGGTATGAATTCAAAGAAGACCTCTGCTCCTATGGATTGATCAATATCCGACATTTTAGGTGAAACTGGTCGGACGGTTGGGTCAGGATTTGAGACCGTCAGGGATGCCCCTTGTGTGGTGAAGATGAGTGTTTTCATCTCTGCCATCGTTGCAATCACTTGAGTCATCTGACTCTCCAGGGTAGTCAAGCGTTTCTCCATTCCATCCTGGTCCATCTTTACTTGCAATCGAGTCTTCACACAGGTATTTGGATTTCACTTATGGAAATTACCTGTTTTAAATGACAGAACTATGTTAGAAAGGGAAGGAAAGCATAAATCCTTTCAATTTTATGTTTTCTTGTGATTAACGAAGATAAGGACTTTTACACAAGCCTTAGCCTCATGTAAAAAGCTATTTATCAATGTTTTTAAAAAGAAAACATACAATTGGAAGGAGCGTAATCCATGGTTATTACTCTTGGCAAATTCTCAGGAAAATCTGTGGAATGTCCAAAAAGATAAAAGTACAATTTCAATGTTTCCTAAATTCAGCAGGAAATAGGACATCCAAATCGGGGTCATTCACCGGAAACAATTCGAATATCTAATCCCCTATTGAATTTAGTATACACAAATGACCTTAATTAATTACCATGGATTACGGAGGATGTATGATGCAGGCCGATTTAATTCCATGTCCCACGCACCATGAAATGAAGGTTAGATTCTCGTAATTGTGTTGAACACATTGAGTGCAAGTTCTAACGAAGATTTCATCTGGATGCAACATGCAATTGAACCTAAAAATCCGAATGGTTGAGAGAAATTCCAGTGTTGCGTTCCAATGCCATGACGCCTAGACACGATTTAGAAATTAAAGTACAGAAGATAGAGGGAGACCCACAGACAGATGCTCCTTACAGATTCGATGACTCTAAAGAAAGATGATTGGAATGCGACCCTAAAGAACCTAAGGAGATGCCCCAGGTCAGGTCTTCGAGAGATAGCGGTTGACGTCCTTGGTCTGGCTATTCCGGGCCTCCATCCTCATCGGACGAAACACTGATGGGGGTCGTAGAGGACAATTGATTCTTAGGAAAGTATTCTTCGTCTGATGAAATCTCGATGACTTCTGGAGGGGATCTTGGTTCGGTTCTTGCCCTACTGAACATGTCCCTCAGCTTTAAATAAATATTTCACATCTTCTCTTTCTCGTAATCGAGTTTGTGTTCATGTTTGAGTTGCTCGACGGACTTGGTGTAGAAGCAGTCCGTCCCTCGGATGAGGTTCCGTTCGGTAAGTGCCCTTCCTTGGACAAATCGGAAGGAGTGGAATCCATTGAATGTATCAATAGCTCGATGGTGGATGACGCGCTGCTTGTGGTCAAACACCTCTAGGATCTTAGACTGACCTGGAGAGACCATATCTACTCTATCCATAGCCTAAAATGAAATTAGACTCAACCCTCATATTTGATGAATGCAGTATGTTGTGCAAAATGAAAAATTACAAGTAAATTAAATAGACATGGAAGGACCTTACCATAAGTAGTACCTAATGAATTTTGGTTTTAGGTATACCAACCATCCACACATATGCGCATGAGACAAGTGAGGCTTGACTCTAGAAATCAAAATGGCTTAGGTATGGAACCTAACGGCTTCTCACTATTCGAGTCGATAAAATCGTCCATGAGCGCAATCCACAACAAATGGATAAAAGAATTGACTTGAATAGTGATCGGGATCAAATATGGTTAACCCAAGCGCAAATCCACGCTAGAGCCTCGAATATTGATTCCCTATCTATGGTTACCTAAAAAGGTAACTTCACAGCCTGAGTTTAGGCGCTTTGTGCAAAATGTCGTGATCCTCAAATATGCAGGTGAATCATGCGCAGTAGTTTATATATAAGTCATCGCTTCAAATCATCCACATAACATACATTCCTACACTCAACCTGCATAAGACAATGCTAATCACAAACGACTCCCTTATCACTCCAATTTGCAAAAATATTTAACACCTATCATTAGCGGACTTACCTCACCTTCAAGAGTGCCTGTAGAAAACATGTCAGAAAAATCACTCAACGTTTTAATTACGGCTTGAGTCCACTTGAGGTTTAGAACCATAGGTTCTAATGTTAAATCCCCAGTGAAGTTGCTAGTCTGTCATGACCCGTTTTTTTTTTATGTGGAAAACGGCGGATTAACGGATTACCGATCGGGCCCCCACTCTGAAATGTGAATTGCGGGCCTTCTCGGCGCGGGCCCTCCTAGGCCCATACCAAATCACCGCGAGAATAAATTTGAAAGGGTTTTTCGACGATAAGAGTCGATTGGATTCGACCTTGGTGTGGTCGTAGTGGCATGTGCTATGTGTGTATGCATTGGAGTCGCCACGGTCCTTCTTGGAAGGTGGACCGGAAACCTCACTAATCGATTGTGAGAGATCGATTAGTTCTTTGAAATCAGAGATTTTGGATTCGGGGACTTGGTTATGTTGTTGTCATTACTAACACCCTTTCGGTACCTAACGTGAGTGATTTTTCTAATTAATATTTCATGTAGACGCAAATTTGGATGTGGTAAGTCTGTTTGGGGTTTCATGCAAATTAAAAGACTAGTCCTATTAATCACAATCAATATAAGAAAAGCGCAATCAAGTGCATAAATGAACCACATCAATACACATGAATTCCAATCAGGGGCCTCCTAATATTGCCCTAAAGGCTTAGAGAATGTATGATTTAGATCCAAGGGTAAAATGGGAAGGGTTGGAGACAATTTGTCAGAAGGGAAAAATCATCATTTTTGGGAGGTTCAGGTGTTGAATTAAGCAAAATAGACCATGGCCAGTTGATCATGGTCATTTTCTATTTTTTGGGAATTTTTTGGAACTTTCTGGATTTTCACGATTTTTTGGAAGACGATTCGCCCAAAGGATGAAATCGTCATTTTTTGGGATGATCGGGGGTCAAAATACCCAAAATAGGTCTTAACCAGTTGATTGTAGTCATTTCCTACTTTCGAAAATTTTTGGGAAACGACTTGCCAAAAGGGCAAAATCGTCATTTTCGGAAGGATCGGGTTTCGAAAGACTCAAAATAGGTCATGGTCATTTGATTGTGGCCACTTCCTATTTTCTGTATTTTTTTTTGAAATTTTTTATATTTCTTCAATCTTTGGAAAACGATTTACCTAAATAGCAAAATAGTCCTTTTGGAAGGAGAGCTAGGAAAAGTCATGAGGCCCGAATAGAAAATATGAAAGAAAGAAGCCCATCCTTTAACAAAACTCCCAATTGAACAATAAGGCCCAATGCTCTCTATTATTCCCTTTACAGGCCCAACCCGAAACTTCAATTTGTGGCCCATCTCTTCACATTTTCTACTGGGTTAAAAGTCTTTCCAACCCAATTTGCAAGATGTGCAACGTGCACTCAATCTGCCTATTCCCCTCATACGCATTTTTTGGTTTTCTTTCCCACGACGTACAGGAGGTCGTCTTCTCCACCATGCTTTACACAGTGTCTTCTTCACAGGTCGTGGACCTCACAGGACCGCCCCTTCGGCCTCCGTCCCTACCGTCACCAACTGCCACTAATGCCGACGATCGCCACCAAACTCGCTCATAAAAAAAAAAAAAATCCGCCGACTCATTGGATCGCCTAACCGAACGTCATCATGACTACTCATCAACGTCCACTTCATCACACCGCTAATCACCATCAACTTTTTAGGTCCATTTTCTGTTTTCGATTAAACTATACCCAAAGTTCCTAAACCTCCGTGTTCTTCCACACCTTCGTCCTTTTGCTCTTCAATTTTTTTTTTTTAAGTGTTCTGCTCTTTCTCTCGCCCAAAGATCAGATCTTCCTCTCTCTGTCAACAACTAAAATGCATGTCCTGCTTACGACAACTTTTGCTATTCATCTTCTAACTTCTTGTTTATATTTACTATTATTTTTTTTATTTTATCATTTCCCCCCTTTTTTTAAAAAAAGAAAATACAACATTAAAAAAATGCAAACCATAATATCAGCTCCACGCTAGATTAAGATTATAAACAAAACATTTAACAGATCCTATCCTCCTCTTTTTCTTTTTTTCTTTTTTCTTATCCTTTTTTATTTCTATTCCCTAATCCCACGACCAACAGAAGCTCTTCGGAATCGTCTTCTTCATGACGTCTTCCACAGGAGCTCATCTAGAACAACCGAAAAGAGGCGCTTTCACGGACCCCCTTTTTTTTTTTTTTTATCACCGACCACCACCGACGACAACACCCACCAGTCTTCCATCGCCAGCCGTCTGGATCACCGCCAAACCACACCGACAACCGCAAAAAGGAAAGTCTGATTCGACGGGGTTCGAGCGAGAGTCGGAGAAACGCGGCTCAAATCAAGACATCAAACGTACAAGCAGACTTGTAGGAACTACTCAACAGATGACCGAAGTACAAAAAGCAGGACAAATATGCTCGAAGCTTGCGGATCCGACTGGATCCCGTTTGATCAAAAACCCAACCCACGATGAATGTGTGCAAAACAAAATAAAACAAAGCGCACCGCAATAGGGAATACTGACCTTCTTCGGTCAAGCTGGCAGCGGAAAAGATAGTGGCGGTAGAGTATTAACCGGCTGGGACCTCAAGATGCTTCTTCTAGTGCTCCTGCCTGCTGAGCCGATCTCTACAGCTTCCTTCTTTTCACCTGCTCTCCTTTGGATCCTCTGTTTACTTTGAACTGGAAGTCCCCAGAACTCTCTCTCTGTCCTTGAGCGAATTCTTCCTCTCCTCCTCTCTTTTTTTGGTCGCTCTCCCTCTGTGTGAATGAGCCTTTTTTATCCCCTACTCCTCACGCTCCCTCTAATTCCTCTCTCTGTTTTTTATTTTTTAACGGAAAAGCTCCGGCCGAGCTCGCTCACTCTCTCGTGCTCTCTCCCTCTCTGTGGATCTGTATCCGTGTGTGTCTGAGGTGGTATCGTTGAAGGATGGCCTCTTCTCCGCCCGAACTCCCTCGTTTTTTGCTCAAACCGCCATGGCCGAGCCCTCTCCCCTGTTTTTTTGAAAAATCGAGAACCCCCACTCTTCACTGTGAACGAGCTCCCTTATAACCTGAGCCTTCTGGAATTCCAAAGGACCTTCACGCATTTCATCTTCGCTGCAAAAGTGGCCTGCTCCCTCATTTTTTGTCGCACGATGCTCCCTTGTCCTCGTTCTGTTCCTGTACGTGAAAACGGAGCAGGTTTGCTCTTTTGTGCAGACCCAGTTCGGTCGGGTCGGGTCGGGTCGGAACCGACTGACCTGGTTCCTAATTTTCTCCCAAATTAGCCTCTAATTGATCATTTTTCATGAAATTGATGTCAAAATCGGACTCCTCAACGTGTTTTCCATCTAAATGGGTATTTTCGTGAACAAACGAATTGGAAATTAGCGAAAACCCTAGGTTGTATTTAAGATCCGAAAATGATTTTTCCTTATTTGAGGGCTTAAATGGTCAAATCAGTCCAAATTGAGACCACCAATGAGTTTGGGCCGGCTAAAACTATAGGGTAGAGGTGTTTTATTTTCATGGATGTCTCTAGAAAGAATTTAATATTGAGATTCGCAAAACCGATGACTAAATTAAAAAAAAACTTGTGCAATTAAGCTCTTTTGGTTAAAATTGATCAAATTGAAGGGTAAATTGGCACAATTTCACTTCAAAGTTCTTGATATCAATGTCATGGCTTATTGAAAGCAAAAATTGAAAATTAAAAGACTCAAAAAGAAATTTTTATGCTTGATTCAAGTTTATGTTTATGAAGTAACATAATGGCCCAATTAGAATTTTCGAGATTTAATAAGATCAACTTGAAGAGGGAATTAAAATAAAATTACTGACTATTTTTGTGCATTTTTATGACCACGACTAGTATTTTTTTTGGGTATATTTATATTTAAATAAATTCAAAAAATAATAAAAATTATTAAGTATATTTTTTGTTCAGAAATGAATCCCAAGGTTAGGCCAAAGCTTCCTAAGTTGATTTTGTAATTTTATGACTTTTTTTTTGCTATTTTAATTAATTTTAGAAATAAAATTGAAATTAAAAATGATTAAAAATCAAGTGTCAATAATCGAAAAATTGATTCAAAGAATTAAGAGGAAATTGAGAGAGAATAACGGATTGAGAGAATTTGACAGAATTTGAAAAATTGAAACTTGAGAGTATTGGAGAGATTGAAAGAAATTGCGAGAAAAATGAAGAGGGATTAAGAAGTTTTTACATAGGAGAAAAGCCCAGCGAGTTATTCTCGCTTGGTAGGGGCCTCGAAAAAAGCTGTTTTGCTCTTGGGGCCCCCTCTCTTCTTTTTCTTTTTTCGATTTGGTATTGGAACCGGCCCTTGAAGGCCGATTCTGGTTTCGATTCAGAACTGCAGGTCCGATCAACGGGCCGATTTTGGACCGGCATTTCCAAATAGCCATGCCTTTGCTAAGCCATTTCAGGCAAGGGAAAAATTTCTAACAGCTACTTAAACCCAAACCGCCAGCCCTCAATTTCTTTTTCCATGCTACCCCGACCCCAGGCTAAACCTGCAGGCCCAATTGCAGTACGTCATCTTCTGCTCGCACGCTCTCTCTCGACATGGCGCTCTCCCGCGAAGCTTCAACTTTCGACTGCAGGTCCTCCGTCCGCCTGGCGTCCAACAACTTTCCATTGTCCGACAATCCCATCCGAATAGCGACCAGACCAGGCAAGTAAAATTTTCTAATCTGTCTACTAACCCAAGCAATGCGAGGCAAGAGCGAGCGGGAGTTGAGCGAGGGGCAAGTTTTCTGTCAGAGTTCGGACACGGCTGCATGTCGCGGGATTTGTGTGGAAAGGGACCTACGAGGTATGGGGTGATTGAATGTGATGTTGGTTCGCTGATTTTGGGCGTGATGGTGGTCAGCTTGTGAAGGACGGGCTCGAGAATGGGTTCGCTCAGTGCGGATTCACGAAAGATGATTGCTGGAGTGAGGTCTATCCTTCGAGCGTGAGTGGGGGATTGAGTCTTCGCGGAAATGTCGATGAAGGGGTTATCTAGGTCTTGTTTTGTGGATGTGCGAGAGCCGGGAAGAGCGGAATAGGATGTAGTCTTGCTGGGGTTAGTCTCACGCTGACTTAACCGGAAGAATTTTGGACTTGTTCGAGTTAAGTCATGAAGGGGTATCGTAAAGCCTTTGGACTGTGAAGTTGGTAGGATTCGCGAATTGAGGGGTAAGTAAACATCAAGGACTACTTTGAAATGGGGATTAAGAAAGGGCCCATGAGGTGGATTTGAACCACCAGATTTGCATGAAGTTGACTCGTTTTATATGCAGGAAATTCAACAACAAGCTGGAGCACTAGTATTAAGTAACGTCTTGTCTTATTTGGATAGGGTGAGCGTCGAGTATTGTGTCGTTGGAGTGGGAATTATGTAGGGATCATGGAATGGATTGAACCACTGAGCTTACATGAGGGAAATCTACTTTAGATAACGGAAATTTCCAAATGAGTTGGCACTTGAGGGTCAATGTAGTGGCTGGTCTCATTGAGGCAAGATTCGAGTATTCCTCAAGGTTTAGTTGGATGGTGCTGATTTGGATCCAAAGTTGATTGGATTGAGCAATTAGATAGCTTTGGCGCGGGACGAACGTGACCCTTGACATTATCTGCATTGTGAAGTATGATTCAGGTTACATGTTGATCATGCATAATCATGAAATTTGAGTGAGGCAACATGTGTGTGTGATAATGGAAGCCCTCATGGTTTTTAGCAACGAAACTTTGTTCATTTGTTTCCCCATTGAGTTTATGAAAAGGCCATGCTATGTGTTCTGGGCAGCCTTGCTGTGTGTTTTGGGCCGGCTTTGGAGCCGGAATGAGGCAATGTACATAAACCGTACATACTGTAAAAAAGAAAAGTTCTCAAGTCGCATGTTTGAATTACGTGTTCATGGGCATTGCCCATATCATGTGCATTACATTGTTTGACGTGATGAGGATGAATGTGTTTGGGTTGATTGCACTGTTTTTGGAAATGTCGAGGCTAGTTGTTCCTTTAAGTATTTCGTTCTTGTCTCGTCTATTGGTTAGTTTAGTCAATGGTTTAGAACGTTTTACTTGCTGGAGGTCCACTCCATTTCGTTGACATTTTCTTTTCTTTTTTTTTGGTAACTGACGTGCTTTTGTTATGGTGTCGGAGTCGAGGTTAGGGCAGGGCTGATGAAGGTGATGTCAGAACAGGAGGATTGGAGGTTCGGAATGTTACATATTGCCCTTACCAATCATCCTGTCACTCGAACAATCCTGCACAAAACAAGAGCGGTCATAAAACTCACAATACAACTGGCATCTGTAAGCTGGCCAACAAACAACAAATTAAGCGCCAGAGAAGGGACATGCAACATATAAGGAACACAAAAATTTCGAGGACAAACAAAGTCCCTTGTCAGGTAGCCAAAAGAGGACAACCATCGGCCATAAAGAACCGCGCTTGAGATTTGAGCTGAGAAAGCTCGGTGAGATAGGTAGCAGAAGTAGACATGTATCTAACAGCTCTTAAGTCAAGAATCCAAGCAGTAGAAGAACCACCTGAGGAGGAAGCAGTAGCTGCAGAAGAACTAGTAGGAGTGACAACAATTGAAAGGCTCGAACTGGACAATTGAGAGCCAAGCGGAAATTGATTCAAATGGGCTAGTTGAGCCTCAAGAGCAGCAAATCGCTCATCCACAGATGCTGAATCGGAGTAGGAGCGGGTGGAATCCGAGTAGAACATTGAGCAACCTAATGAGAACCCTGAGTTGAAGCAGATTGATGAGAACCCTGATTTGAAGCATGAAGTGGAGGCTAGATCGAGTAGCAGCCCATGGAGGCGTAGCGAGAATGGTTGTAGGATTAGATACCGCAAAAGAAGAGAGAAGACCCATCGGGTTTCCTTAGATTGAAGCTCCTTGACAGCATCAAGGAGAGAAGATGGAGGATTTTTATAAAGAATATGACTACAAACACCCTCAAAAGCATATCAGAGCTTCATAAGAAAATCATAGAGCCGCATGCGATCCTGAGTCAACAGCCGAGAAGACTGACATATGGCACAACTAGAACACATGGAACATAAAGAGAGACAAAATGTCGAGCTGACTCCGAAGCGACTTCAAATAATTATAAAAATCACAAATTGATCAAGCGCCTTAAGTAACGACAATAATGTCTTGATGTAATTGGTAGACACAGATAGAGCCAGCCTGAGTAAACATGTTTGCAAGCTGATGTCATAGATTCTTTGCACCGGTGAAGCCAACAAACTGTGGATGAAGGGTCTGATCAAGAGAGCCGCATATGATGGCCCAAGTCCTCTGATCAGTAATAGTCCAGTTTCAGATGTCGGATTTATGCTAAGCAATCTCATTATCTATGATTTTGGATTGCTCAGCATCCTTGAATTCAGTAGGACAGATGTGAACACCCTTAACATGCCCAAACAGGTCTCGATAAACAAGTGCAGCCATAGCCGATGGTCGCCAAAGAGCGTAATTGGAGCCATCGAGTTTGACATTAATCCAATCACTCGAATCACCCATATCGACGAAAGTCAAATCACGAAGTTGGCTCGATGAAAACAATGTGGAGCGACCGGCGCAATGTAGAAGATGAGCGGAAGAAAAGAGAAAAAAAAAGGATTGGTAAGAAGCAAACCTAGCTCTGATACCACATTAGAAAGTCCAACTCAAAAGCTTAAGCCAATGGATGGAGAAAGACCACATAAATATAAAGAGCATAGAAGACTCGTTATTAGATGATGTGGGATAGTAACTTCAATAGAAGGGTCACTACAATCAAAATAAACTTAGCTCCATTTGTTTTTTGATATATGTAACATTTCTGAAAATGTTTTTCAGGAAGTCGTTTTCCAAAAAATAAATGGTGATATATTCTGGTGTCTGGCTAAAACCTGAAACCCATTTGGTAAGGAAAATCAATTTTCACCATACATGTTTTTTAATAATTTTTTTTCAATGAATTTATAATTATTTTTCTTTTTAAAAAATATTTTTTATTTTATTTTTTCATTTCTTCTTGGGCTAGCAAGTGGCAATCGGTCGGTGAGGGGAGCCTTGCTTGTGCCTTGCCTGTGGCTAAAGATCAACAGAGGGAAAAAATAAAAAATAAAAATTCAAAAGTTAAAGAAACTCGAAAATAAAAAAAAATAAAAGAAAAAATAATTAAAAGAAAATGGAATGTGGAAGAGTGGAAAGAGGAAAGATGAGAGAAAATATTTTCTTCTTTTCAAAAAGACGAAAACATTTTCTCCACTTTTGAAGATTTTTTTTCATTAATGTAAAAATGCTTTCTTTGATTAACCTATTTTCCGAATCAACGCCAAAAGTCTGGAAAACATTTTTTTTCTGGAATTTGTTTTTCATGAAACAAATGGAGCCTTAAGTATCGGTTTACTCTTTCATATAACTAACATTTGTGGTTTTGTTTTAGGTATAAAATATAAAACACTGTTAAGAAGTTCTTCAAGTGATATTCTCGAAAATGGTTTTAGTTGGGTAGCTCTGTTGTAATAGGTTTTTTATATCGTCATATACATCGTGAATTATTTCCGTGTGTGGATTATTGTGGGATGAAGAGACGAGTGTAGAAATAAAGGGAACGCACACGGAGCTAAAGATTGATGTAATGTAAATGTGGCAAGGGTCGAGAATGTGGCTCGTAATGTGGTTGGGAACGCTGATGATCATGGAAATTATGTTGAATTTGTTAGTGGGGATTTTGGATGAGGATGCATGTAATTTTGTAGAAAATTTGAAATATTTGAACAGTGATTTACTCATACCAATTCTCTTTTAAGTCTCATGGCTACTGGCAATAGTACGAGAGTGGCATTCGCGAGGGATTTCTAGAAGTGGGATTTATTTGTTTGTCATAGAAGATGTACATATTCTTTTTTTGTGGACGTTAACATTGATACGATAACCAACCTTCTCTTTTATGAGCTATGTAAATGGATATAGATTTTATAGTAAGTTAGTATTAGGTGTGTTTATGAGGCTACATCTTTCGAGCAAAAGAATGGTCCTGCCATTTTTCATTTACTTGCAAAATTAAGATGTAACGTTAGTAAAAATCTACCCACAACTTATTAGTCAAATCTTATAAAACAAATATGTCGAAATTTAGCTTTTTTCTTAGTTATATGTCATATAATTAATTCCAACATTGCACTGTCAAAAGCTATTTCCTCCATGAATAGTGTATATATATAAAGTGCGACTTTATTTTTTATTTGAAATATATTTATCATTGCAACATATAAACGTGATTACATAAAATGACTTAGATAGTACGAGGATAGGTAATGCATTTTTTTCGCCCCTCGTTATAACTTCTATGCAAGAAAGATTATATAGAGACACCGTAAAAACAAGAACCAGTTCACATAATAGCTCATTCATAAAGCCGAGGATCAGAAAACCTCGGCGAAGGAATAGCCACCAGAGGCTTTTTCTTCTTCAAGAGAATCCCAAACTGCTCCGTCAGGTCCATCTTCTCTCCCTCGGGCAGCTTCCAATAGAAGGAATGGAAGTGGGTGGCGAGCGAGTAGAGCACTGTCCTTTCGGCCAATGCTATCCCCACGCATATTCTTTTCCTCGACCTGGATTGGAATCGTCTGACCACAAAGGATATAATCAGGTTTGATCACATGTATATCTCAGCTGGACGATCGCATCGAACAACTGAATTGAAGTCACGTCACCCGAAAAAATTTGCCCCAAATTTAGGCGGCATTTCCTTAAAAAAATGACTTTTTCATTTTCAAACCTCCACTTTTCTCTCTCTCCTCTCGTCATATCCTTATCTCAACCCTTTATCTCTCCTATCTCACGACACTTCTATCTCATCGACGACGCCCTAGCAGGTCCGAGGAACGCCTCATATGCAATCGTCTCATCCCTCCGCCGACGTCTCCAGTTCTATTCGACGCCCCAGCAAAGAGGTCCAACAACGCGTCCGTCATCGCCTCATCCCTCCCCTGCTCCTTCCCACGCCCGAGCAGAAAGCTTTCATTTTGATGCGGTGAAAGTAGAGGAGATTCGAGTCTGGTCGTTTTCAGGTATGATTCTAGGGTTCAAGATTCGATCTTGTTTTCGTTTGGCGACAACGTTTGATTTTTTTTTTTTTCCAAAACGATAGTGGGGGAGAGATGCCTGGTTATGAGAGTGTTGTGGGAGCGAAGCTAAAGCTGAAGCTGAAAGGGAAAGCTTTGGATGTGAAGGCTGGAGGAGTAAAGAAGAAGAAGCAGCAGCATCAGGACCCATCTCTGATGTCATCGAATCTGAGCTCGCCGCCGCCGTTTTGTATTTGTTTTTTTCCAGCTCCTGCGGTTCTTCCTTTTGATTTGGCGGCATGCGGCGTTAATCGCCACCCGCGTAGGAGCAGTTTGATTTTGCTTGAAAATTAGAGCTTTCACTTGACTTGATTCTCCGGCAATCTTTATCCCATTCCTGATAGTCTCTTCTGCCATGTGCAAGTGCTCGTTTGGGTGTGTATTGCTGTGTCAATTTTACATATTTGTCGAGACTGATGTGATGCGCCATGTCGATTGGATATTCTTGTACGGGTTTGAAGAAACTTCTTGTTTTCATATTTACTCGAAAGACAACCCCAGCCCAAGCTGCTGGTCATGGTGTTTCTTTTAACTTCTGTGTTGACAATTATCTTCCCAGCGTATTCCTCAGCCATATTTCTCAAGGTATCAAGTTAGGCACAGTAAGGCATCTGCAGAACATGGGCATGATGTTATTGGCAATATGAAAAAATGGTTGCAATGATGGGTTATTTATCAGAGCCTTTCCATGTGATGATTTTTCTTTGGTCGAAAGACGACGATTTCTATTTTCATATTTTTCGGATACCACAATGACTTCTGCTCCTTTCTCTACCTCTCCGCCATGGAAGTTGATAAACCGAGGTTTCCATACCACAGACGCAATTTGATTTTGACAGAGCAGGACTCCCTGCGCGCAGGAAGGAGAACTCCCCAACGTTTGATTTCAGTAAAACTCATTTTACTCCCACTGAAACTGAATCAAAAGCTAAAGCTGGAGCCTCTTCATTTCTCTTGTAAAGTAGGGACGAAAAAACTACACAAGAACAGGAGAAAAGAGAACGGAAAAAGAACCAAAAACCAAAAACCAGAGCCATCTCATTAAGCACATCCCCAGGACACCTCAACCTCATCATCCCCTCAAAATTATACACCCCCGATCAAGAAAAAGAAAACATCAAAATGGGTCTAATTTTCGAGCAAAATCAAATTGCTCCCATGCAGGGTGACGGTTAATGCCGCGTGAGGCCAAATCAAAAAGAGGAACCGCAGGAGCTGGAAAAAAAAACAAGCACAAAACGGTGATGGCGAGCTCGGATTCGATGACCTCAGAGATGGGTCCTGATGCTGCTGCTGCTTCTTCTTCACTCCTCCAGTCTTCACATCCAAAGCTTTCCCTTTCAGCTTCAGCTTTAGCTTCGCTCCCACAACACTCTCATAACCAGGCATCTCTTCCCCACTGTCGTTATGAAAAAAAAAAATCAAACGTTGTTGCCAAATGAAAACAAGATCAAATCTTAAACCCTAGAATCATACCTGAAAACGACCAGACTCGAATCGCCTCTGCTTTCACCGCATCAAAATGAAAGCTTTCTGCTCGAGCATGGGAAGGAGCAGGGGAGGATGAGGCGATGGCAGACGCGTTCGTCTTGCTAGGGCGTCGGATAGAACTGGAGACGTCGGTGGAGGGATGAGACGGCGGCGGAGGAGGCATTCGTCGGACTTGCTAGGGCGTCGATGATTTGGCAAAGAGAGATCAAAGGCGTCGTGAGATAGGAGAGAGAAAGTGTTGAGATAAGGCTATTACGAGGAGAGAGAGGAGAGAGAGAAAAGGGGAAGTTTGAAAATGAAAAAGGTATTTTTTGTTTTTTTTTTAAGGAAATGTCGCTCAAATTTAGGTCAAATTTTTTCGGGTTACATTGACTTCAGCCTAACCGTCTGATTTGATTGGACGGCTGAGATATACATGTGATTAGGCCTGATCATATATTTTGTGATTAGACGATCCCAATTCTCCGGACCGTGCAAGAACCTCTCAGGATCGAACTCCAGCGGGTTGCTCCATATGGAAGGGTCCCTGTGTATCGCCCGCGCGTTGATGAGAACCCGAGAGCCCTTCGGGACAGTGTATCCTCCGAAAGTACAGTCCGCGCTCGGGCAGTGCGGAAGCAGCAGGGGAGCCACCGGGTGCAATCTCAGCGACTCTTTCATGACAGCATGTAAGTAAGGCAGTTTATAGATGAGCGATTCTTCTACGGTGTTGTCTTCTATAGACGTTAGCAGTGAAATCACATCCCAAAATCAAGCTTTAGTGCCATTTTGCACTCATAACAGTTCAAAAAAAAAAAAAAAAAGCTAAGATGGAGAGTTTTCACTACTCAATGGCATGACACCGAAGCCGCAATGGAGAAAAACTGATGATGGGGTGGCCAAAGATGGAATTTCATGTTATGCTGCGTTCTTAAATTGGTGCCGTTTCATGTGGTTGAAAATTTAGCTTTGATCCAGTACAATGAAAAAATAAATTTATGTTCAATACGATTTAATAATTATAAATCCCCTTATCGATAGTGTGCCAAGGTCAAGTTTATGTGATTATGATGTAAATTCGCGATGAAAAACGATAGAGTTAAAAGGACTCTTTCTTTATGCGCAAACCCTATCTAAGGAACAATCTACCTCGTTAGGGTTTGTCAAATTAATATTGTTTGATACAATTCTATTCCACATCATTTTCTGATGGAAAATTCTCTTATTACAATTATAATTGCACTAACATAATAAATTGCAAACAGCTGATTAAAAAAATGATGTATAGATGTGGATTTTTCCATAGACGCGAGGTACAAACATCGTGTCGCTTTTTGCAAACTACATAAAAACTACTGCCTAGATTTAGCATTTACTTTTGACCCCAAAGAGAAAAAAAAAAGCCTTTACTGACAGATTACCAATTTAAATATTCATCATCCAAAAGTAAAAGCACCGCGATTGTGCCTTTTTTTTTTTTTTACCTTGATGAAAATTGAAAAAAAAATGATCTAATTTACTCCTAAATTTTGATCTAATTTAGGGGCACGAGCCCAAACGCTTGGATGCAGGAAACTTAATTTAACACCTTGGAAGTCTCCTAAACCGATCAAGTCTAGGTTTTGGCATGTGAATGTGACCTTGACCGAAAAAAAAAAAAATCGTCCGACTGGTGGGATTTGAGCAAACAACATCTAATTTTTAAATCGAAAATCTCCTGGCATCCCAACTAACTACACCAATCCTTAAGAGGGTCAGGCAGTCCTCCAACCCTAGTTGACTCGGGAGATTTTAATCAACGAACGCAAAATATTTGCCTTTCCTGCCATAAAGTTAGTAACATGTAGTTAAGTTATCATTATATTTACTTTTTGAGTCCGACTCCTGACTGAAATTAAACTTTTAGCTGGATTCAGTAAGTTTGACTACTAGGAGGAATCGCGAGTACTTGTTTAGATATTTAAACAACTACCCCTATGCATAGCTTGATACTAGCTCAAGCATGGAAAATTTGATCATATCTGTAAGTTCATTCTCCATTGATTACAAGTCTTAAGCCCGTTAAATGCCATCTTAAAAAATGTTACAGTTGAGATTAATTTAAAAAAATTAACTTACAAAGCGATATGACCGACTGAAATTTATCATTCGAACAGACTAGTCGTAGCAATCAGCGCATAATCTCTCTTATATTAGTATTATTCCATTAATAACGTACATTCAATAATTTCAATAATAAAGTCTAAACATCTCAAAGTGTCAGTTTACGTCATGTGTGCTCGTTAGAAAAACAAAAAGTTAACGTATAAAGAAGTAAGCTTTACCACCAAAATATAAGGAGGAGGAGGTGGAGGAGCAGAAGACCTCACCATGAGCAGACCTTTGAGGCCAGTCATTGTTAGAGGAGTCTTGGCATCTTTCTCACCCATCAACTCCAACAAAAATTGCAAGAAGTCTTTGCTGTTCTCGCCACCGTCCGAGGACTCTCTCCATCTTTAATCTTTTCTCGATCATCTGCTAAAAAATTCCATCAAACCGCTTTACCAACCGCTTCATCCGCCTCTCTATCCCCTGCAAATCGAATCGGGCCAGACCCGGATAGAAGTATGAGATGTTCAGCTTCCCACTAAGATCCACGAAATCCGACACCACCTATTGAGGGAAGGAAAATTAAACATGAATGACAGAATCAATATCTAAATTGTGAAAATTTTCACTGAAGCCAAAAAGTTAAAGTAGAAACAGTAAAATGGTATTCTGAAATTCAAATTCTAACTTACATATTAGGAAACTACACAATTAATCACGCAATTCTTTAAATATGAGTATGAAATAGCCATGTCCTATCACAGGTTGGTCTGGAAAATAAGTTCAGCACAACCCTAAAATGCTGAAATTATCATTTATTATATGATATAAGAGAAATTCTTTTTTTTTTTTACTAAGAAAGAGTAATCGTGAAATACGTTGTATATATTTCCTAAAAAAAAAATTCAAAAGCAGCCACGTCTAGTTTTGGTTGAGTGAGCAGGTTCAAACGAAGGATGGAAATGCTCTTAAGTTTTCGTGGGAAGAAAAAGAGAGAAGTCGTATGCGTTTGTCATCATCACTAACCAACCTGCCTGAAATCAGCACGTAGGAGCTCTCTCTCCTCGCCCTGCATCGTCCCACCCCACAACATGCTCATCATCACGTTGAACAGCGTCAAGAACATCTGCTCCCCAACGTTCACTGGCGACCCGGCCCGGAGCCGGAAGTACCCTACGGTCTTTCTGACCTCCCTCCGCCGGAGCTCGTAGACGGAGTCCAGCTTGTGGTTGCTCAGCAACCTGAGCACGCACACCTTCCGGAGCATCCTCCATTCGGGCCCATACGATGTCCACACGACGTCAGAGCCTCCATACGTCCCGGCCCTTGCTGCCGTGGTCACATCGCGGTTGGCAAAGGTGACGTCGTTATCCTTCAGCACCTCACGGGCGGTGGCCGGGGAGGTCACGACTACACTGAGCTTCTTGCCGAGCTGGAGCCTTAGGACAGGGCCATACGTCCTCGCAAGAGCGGCAAAATAGGTGTGGAGCTCCGGGGTCGAGGAAGGGCAGGTTCCCAACGAGGGGGAGGCCCGCTTGTCCCGGCGGCAGAGGCGGCAGTGAGTTTTCCTTTCGGGTGGAACGAAGCCAAGCCCAAAAGCTGATTGCGAGAATGCCTGAGAGAAGGAGAAGTAAGGGCGTCAGCGAGCAGTCGTGCAATGGAAGAGAAGATTCAACATTGTGGAGAACGGGATGGGATTTGGAGGTAGACATGGTGAAGTAGAGTGCGACCAGTTAGGAGGCTCCTATCCATATAAATAGGAAAGTGGCAACTGAAATAGGGTCCAATGCCAGCCGAGGGTCTTGCTATGCCGACCAACCATTAGTGATAAGCATAGCAAGTTTATACTTTTCGTGCAAAGTGTCACGGTCAGTTAATCATTTTCCAAATAGCAAAGTGACAATTGAGACAGGACTTGGTATAACAGGTCTTTTTTTTTTTTTTTGTGATTGTGATAATAACAATATGTTTTTTTTTGGGTAAGAAACAATATGTTTTGAGCCACAAATTCTAAAAAAAGAAAGTAGATTTCCCAATAATTTTAAATTACTTGTTATTTATATTTGGTGGTTCAGTACCATCTTATATAATCAATTCACATTAGACAGCACTTTAATAAAGTAAGTACGTAGTTCAATCATTTTCAAGGCAACTGATAGTTTACTTAATACGCGGAGTGATTGCGACAGAGCCGAGGATTGGGCTCTATTCATTTCGTGCAAAATGTGATGTTTTTGAAAAATATTTTTCAGAAAGTTATTTTTCAAGAAAATGACAATATTTTTTGGTGTCTTGAAAATTAATTGGAAAATATTTTCAGTCATTTAGTATGGAAAATCGAATTTAATTTTCTTCCATGCACTCATTTTAATTTTTTTAATTTAATTTAATTTAATTTAATTTTAATATTTTGTTATAATTTTATATTTTTAAAAAACCAAAATTTTAATTATTTTTTATTTTTATTTTTCCTTTTCCCTTTTGGCGATTAGTTGCATGTGAGCTCGAACCTCACCATAGGTCAACGACGGTCGATCTGGCAATGTAACAGCCGGCGACTGGACAAAGAAGAAGAAAATATACAAAGAAAGAAAAGAAAAGATAAAGATAAAGTTAATAAGAAAAAAAAAGAAAGATAGTAAAATTAAAAATATTTAAAAATAGTGCACAAAAGAGAATGTGCTTGATCTGGTTGAAAGAAAAAGAAGGAAAAATGAAAAAGATGAAATCATTTTCCTTAATTTTGAATAAGAAAAAAAATAAACTAAAAATAATTAAAAGTAGTGTACAAAAGAGAATATGCTTGGTCTGGGTGAAAGAAAGAGATGGGAAAATGAAAAAGATGAAATCATTTTTCTTAATTTTGAAGGTGCTTTTTTCCATTGATGAAAAATATTTTCCTTTGAATCATATATTTTCCATGAGCCGAATGCCGGGAAATCGGAAAAATATGTCCTAGGAAATTGTTTTTCGAGAAATGAATGGAACCTTGAATGATTAATTTATTTGTGGCCAATTGAACTTGACCAAAATTCCCCCTAACCCTTCTCTCTCTCTCCCTCTTACTTCACCCTAGCGTTTTCGCCACCTGCACTTCCGTCCCTCCTAGGGATGTGTATGGTCCGGGCCGGTCCGGTCCTAGTATGGAATCGGGGACTGGATCAATGTCCCGGTCCCCATATTTTCGGGACCACAGACTGGATCAGGATCGGCGATTTGGTTCGATCTCGGTCCGTTTCGATCCCAGTCCAAGCCCAATAAGACCGCTAACTCTAACTACTTATAAAAATTTGGCACTTAGAAATTACAATATAATGTTAATTTACAATCTATAATCAACCTACGACGGCAAGACAATCACGTAAATGCTAGAGGCACCCAACGTGTGTTCGATCCAGCCTTAAAGGCTTCATGTGATCTTTTATGCTGGTAATCGACGTCTGCATGTGGTCCGCTAAACTTAGGTGGGCGATGGAACCGAACTCGGATTTTATTTCTTTCTTTTTAATTTTTGGTTAAAAAAAACACAGATATCTCATATCTGCACAATGACTCAAGTTTCTATCCTAATGCACGTACATGCTTATTCTTAGTGCACGTGCCCATCATAAGGAACAAGTCTTATCATCAATTAAAACCTGATTTTATCCCAAAGTAATACCAAAACCCAAATTGCTAAATAATATCTATAATGACACCACTAAATGAGATGAGATTCATGGGATTCTCATAATATTAAAAGTAAGTTAACTCTAGATGAATATTAATCTTAAAAAAAAAAAATATTAGCGGTCTGGTTTGGGCCGAGCCGGTCCCAAACCATGGAACCGGGGATAGGACCGCCTAGTCACCGATCGCATTTATTGAAACTGAGAACCGGACCGCCAACCTCAAGGACCGGACCAACCCGGCCGATTCGACCCAATCTTGAGTCTGTCCAATCTAGTTTGCACACCCCCAGTCCCTCCCTCCCCTAGCCCCCTTTCTCCCCCTCCCCCTCCCCCACCATTTATATTTTTTTGTTCTTGGCTATAAGTTTTTTCTTTGTTTGGGTTATATTTCCTTTTCTCTCCCACTATCTTTTGGGAGCTTGCTAGTGTGAATAATTTTCTGCAATTGATTTTGGGCAAATGTTGAGACCAATTCGACCTTTCGTCCAGTCGACAACCATCGATGAGGATGTTCGTGACATGGCTCCATAAACTCTCCATGATTATGCCGATCTCCTCTCCTGATTTAAATTTAAGTCTAAAGTCAAAGATTTTACTCTCTCGAACTAGATCTAAATATAGATCCAAGAGTTTCCTACAGGTATTTGATCTGTGCTCTTTCAGTATAGTGATGTTGATGTTGTTGCTTGGCAATGGTGATGAGGATGTCGAACATTGACGTGCACCGCAAGCCATTAGAACTTGTGTTGGAGCTTTTTATGTGTTCATTACTGAGTCTGATGATCCATCGTCGAAATTTTATGATAGTAGATCTATTCATATAGGATGAGAGTGTGCTTCTAATTGCATAATATGCCTTGTTGTTTGCTTTCTGTTATTTGCCTTTTTCGAGGAGCTTGAATGCATTTTATGTACCTCTTGAAGGTGACTAATGAATGGAATCTTTCTTTCGAAAGAGGAGAAAAAAAACTTGATTAATTATTACTCTATTTTGACTAATTGTACTTGAGGAATCGGCATCATATCGGTCAAAGACTTGCATTGAGACTTCTACAAATGCTTTCCACTCGATTTGTCTCTTGGCGTCGTGGGTCCTTGAACAGATTCTAGAACCAAGGCCCTAGCCTCCACGCCAAGATTTTAAGGTTGGTCGCCGAAGTAATATGACATCTCAACGACACGATGAGGCAGGCGGAAATGCCAAAATACGATCAATTAATTGGCCGGTGGATTGTCAAATAGAGAGCTTATCCTCGTTTGCCATGAGCATCATTTCTTCGACATCTATGGTGAGTTCCATTTGATTCCATTGCGGGGCAGAATCGAGCGCATAGAAGCCCAATGCATCCCAGTCCGTATATTCCATTGCGGGGAATATCTAATGGGCAAGCTAATAATGATCCCCTGTCATACAAGCAGTGGATCCGGGTCGAAATGCCATAGCATATTGTTTTTTTTTTTTCGAGTCGAAACCGTAGCGTATTTGAGTTCACATGCAGCCGGAGGGCCACAAGATGTTGTCGAATTTCAGGTACTTGAGAGACCACTCGACCCACATAATTTTTTCTAGACAAAACATTGCTAGTTTAAAGTTTAATTGATAGGCAAATAAATGCTTGGTGTCCTGCCAGAAAGCAATTTATTTGTGTTGGCCCTTGTTGCATGCAATAGTTTCTCGGTACATATTTGCGAGGTTGTGGCATTGTGCTACCGATTCTCTAAATGTGTTTCTCAATTTATCATCCGAGTGCATCCAAACTTTCATGATGAAAGTTTCATCTTTGGCTTGCCGAGCTTTGCATGAACTTTACTTTTGTCCCTCCAGTCCGCGAGCTTGTCTCGCTGATTGTCAGTCAAGACTTTGTTATCGCTTTGTCACCATTGGAAAAAAAAAAATGGCCACATTCCGCATGGTCAAGTACAAGATTTCCGACCAAACAAAAAAAAAAAGTGCCAAGGGGAATCATGGTACATGTTGAGCCAATCCACTGGTTATGTCGTCAAAATCTAGGGAGAAAGTATTGTGTAGGCCGAAGCCAATAGCTGTTTATGCGCCTCGGCTAATCACGAAAGGACACATGTCCTCTCGTATTTGACAGATGAGAGAGACAAAGAGGAGAGAGACAGACATAGAGAGAAGAGAGAAGAGCACGAGAGGACACCTGTCCTCTCGTGATTGGCCGGGGCTCATTGACCCCGACCCACCCAATATTTTTCCAAATCTGAGAGACTCCACGTTGACCTCGTCCTGGCCGCAGTGACTAAGGAAAGTCAAGTCTTTGCCCAAACCCAAATATTGCTTTGTCCGACCATATATATAGCTTTGAGTCTAGAGCCACTTATACAATAGGAGGTGTTTTTCCCTTTGGCAAAATGACACAAATAATTTCTAAACTTTAATAAAATGTGCAATCTGGTCCATGAGCTTTTAATTTGTTCAATTTAGTTCTTGAACTTTGGTAGAATATGCAATTTGATTCTTAAACTTTTGACTTATTCAATTCAGTCCCTAAACTTTTAGTAAATGTTCACTTTAGTCCATGGACTATATGAAAATGTTCATCGTTATCCTGATCTTAAATTAACAAAATGATTATATTGAATATTTTCCTAGAATTCATGGACTAAATTGAATATTTACAAAAAGTTATGGGATTGGATTGAACAAGACAAAAGTTTAGGGATCAAATTGCACATTTTACCAAAATTCAGGGATTAAATTGAATAAATTAAAAATTCAGGGATTAGATTTCACATTTTACCAAAATTCAGGGACCATTTATGTAAATATCACTTTCTCTTTCAATAACAACTCTTTCTCTTTCAATAACAACTCTTGTATGAAATACAACGTCGATATATATTCGTTTTACGTAAGAAAAAATAAATCCTTAACTAAGGTTAGTAACTTGGGCCCCGTAACGTAACTTTTATATGAATAAAACTCTTCAAACATAAGATTATTGGCATTAAATAATTCAGAAATTCAGAATTTACAGTGCGTCTATATTATCCATGTATTTGTTATTCCCACAGCCCTCTCGAACGGGGTTCACGCAATGCGAGTCTAGAGGTATTGCGTAAAGGCGAGCCGATGGCTTATCGATTAGCCGCAAGCTCTCCCAAGCCCAACGCGCGACGTTGTATAGTATCTTGAAAACGAGCTCTCAAAGTTATACCATCTTGATAGTATTATCATTGCAGGATGGATCGCGAATCGAGGCAAAAATGATTTTTATTCGATAAGCAATCCACTGTGGAATTTCGAGACCTTATATGGTGAGATTGAAAGCCCTTTGTCCTACGTGAAGTTCATTTTGGATATATTGCAAATGTGGTCGCGATCAATTGAACATGTACGGCATCACATATTGTCGGGACATAGTCCGACGCATTTGCATGACAAAACATCAAATTTGGTGAATTGAGTCCTGAATATATAATACATGGGTGATGCGATGAAAAAGGAATAATCTCACTTGAAATTTTCAAGAAAGAGTGTGGTTAACACGTATGAAATGGCCGTGCATAGTTTTGAATCATTGTGAACCATGAGGGTGATAACTTGGATGGCAATGAAGAATTCACGAAATTCATGTGGAGGCAAGAAAGATACTGTCGGGGAGGTGCGCCATTTGGCAGGTTACTCTCAAGTGTCGAAGAGGGTCAAAAACGAAAACATGGAAAGAATGAATTCCGTCATTCCTTCTGTCTTGTGGAGGCCACCGAATGGGAGCATGAAGGGGACGTGTACATAAATAAAAAGGAAGTAAGGCAAGGTGTCATGCATGTGTACGAGCAGTTGGGGTGAAAATGACACCTGGCGACTTCCCTATAAGATTAATGACAAGAAGGTTCGAGAATGGAAATGAGTAATTATCTCCTCAAGCATCGTGAATATTGCTCACTGTTGCTACAAATCATGCAGATCTTAATTCAATCCAATCAAACCACCAGGGAAATCAATCCAAGGGTGACGTCCACACCTGGTTAGTAATTCGTCAAAGTGTGCGGTTGGACGATTAAGCGACAGCGAACCTCACAATGGAAACTTCATTTGCGTTGAGATTACCTTTGTGGTACGAACTTCAAAAAGGAGGAGATGAGGCGTCATTTGAGAAAGGTTGTGTCTTCACGCGTGTAATACCCATGCATATCGTGGAAGAAGGGTAGATGGGCAAACGAACACATGGTAGTACAACTCCTCGTCACCACTCAGATTTGATCATTGCCCACCTTGGAATGAACAAACTCTTGTCCATTTTCCTTTGGCTCGCAAGATGAGACATGGCTAGCGGAAGTAGCGAACGACACCAGATGGCACGGCTGTAGAAGGAATTTAGGCACCTGGCCAAGAGCTTCTCACACATTGATAATAAGCAAGAAAATATTAAGAAGAGGTGGCAGCCATAAAATTAGCCACTTAATCCCCATAGCATGCACAATGACATTTGTGCAAAGAAGAACACCTCTTGACAATGCATAAGGACACCTACCCAAAAGAAGCTCCTAAATCTCATTCACCTGGGTAGTCACGGGGGACTCATTCCCACGCAAATCAACAGGAAACAAACTCAAGATCAGTAGCTAAATCGGCAAAGAAGAAGGCAGGATACACGGCAGGCATTTCCGAAAATTAAGGCAAGAGAAAACAACCCCCCCTCCCCCCCCCCCCCCACCACCCCCAATCTTCATGTATAGTTTTATGTGAAACCTTTTGACCAGCACAGTCCGGTAGAATTTAGGACAGATTACCCTTATCTAGTGATGTCGTGGATTGCAAAAAGGTTTAACGATTTGCAATGGGCTCAGTTTAGGCACCTCATAAGCAGAAGCAAATTTCTGTGAAGGTACGTGCTGGAACAGGACTGGTATTTGAGGGGAATTAACTAATCAACTAGTTTTGGCAGCAATACCATTCGGATGAATGGGTTTAGGTTCTGTTCTGTTCTGGAGCCGAGAGTAGTGTAGTTTGTGGACTGAAGATGGCGCACGTGATGTCAGGAATGTCCGAATTAACTCCTGAGTTAGTGAGCCTCCTTAGCTTAGAGTATGATGTTCAAGGCTAGTGCGGATTGGAGCAAACACGAGTGAATCGTGAACCAAGAGAGGCCCGAATGTGCTAAAAGTTTGGCTATTGAGAGGAAGCGATAGGAGAATTGTAAGCTTGTCGACATGAAGCGCCAGTGAAGAGAGTTGAGATACGGAGGAACAAATGGATGAGAGATGAAACATGAGTTTGAGGTGAATTGATGAGGAACCGAGAGGTGTTGCTTCTGTTCGAGATTCAGTGTGCGCCGATAGAAAAACGAGTCGTTTAAGCTATTCCGGAGGGCGAATTGAGATCTGTTTTTTTCTACGCGGACGTAAGATCATGAGGAAAATGGGTACGTGATCAGATTTTCCAAGAAGTTCATCAAATTTTGTCAGTATGACCTGGACAGAAGCAGGACAAACATTCCCACTCGCTAAAAAAAAAAAAAAACTCACTAAAAAAAAACGATAATCGTCACTAATTTGCGACGAAAATCAAAATTCATCGCTATTAGCGACATTAATTAGTGACGAAATTAGATACGAAAATTTATTCGTCACGAATTAGTGATAGATATAAAGTTTTTTTCGATTATTTCTTCTGAGAATCTCTATTTTGACTAAGGATCCTGTTGTTGGATTGAATTCTAACGAATACTTCGGGAATTTGTGAGAAACTCTTTATTTATTAAAGAAAAAAACGATTCCAATTGAATTCGAATTTTAATACAAGAATAGATTATCATACGTATATGTCATGTAGAAAGATAAAGAAGAATAAGTCTCATTTATTTAATTATCCATTCCTTGCACTTATTATTTAATATATACTCACTTAGATATACTCAATATAATTATATACGAATTGTAATTATTCTAACATATCTTTCTAACAATAACATATACAAATATTAAATCGAGGTACTCATTTTATGACAACTCTTAACAACTTACATTCTCTCTTTGTGCCTAGTATTTTCGGCAATTGCAATGAATTCTTTATCTTTTCATGTTTAAAAAAATAAGAGTTAGAGACGAGCCAAAACGAAAAAAATAAAATTTAAAATAAAAATAAAAATAATCTGTTAATAAATTTATATCAACAATTTTGCGACGAAATGCCAAATTCGTCGCCAATTTGCAACGAATTTTGCCTTTCATCGTAATTTTTTTTTTTTTGGAAATTAGCGTGTTTCGTCGCTAATTATTTTTTATTTTTTTATATAATTTATATCAGCAAAATTTGCGAAGAATCATGCCTTTTGTCGCAAAATTGATTAATTTATTCTGAAAATTAGCGACGAAATTATTTTTCGTTACTAATAATATTTTATTTTTTTATTTAATTTATATCAGCAATTTGCGACGAAAGGTATAATTCGTTGCAAACCTTTCATCGCAAAATTTACAACTAATCATACCTTTAGTCGCAAATTTATTTAATTTATTCTCGAAATTAGCGACAGATTTGTTTTTTCGCTGCTAATTTTTTTTTATTTAATTTACAGCAATTTACGTCAAAAGTTAAACTTCGTCGCCAGTTTTGCAACGACTTTTACCTTTCGTAGCAAATTTATTTAATTTTTTTCTGGAAATTAGCGACGAAATCAATTTTTCCACGCTATTTTTTATTTTTTTCGTTTTTATTTAATTTATATCAGAAATTGAAATTAGCAACGATTTTTTTATTTAATTTATATCATTTAGCAATGATGCTAATTATTTTTTATTTTTCTTTTTATTTAATATATATCAGCAATTTGCGACCAAGATGAAATTCGTCACAAATTTATTTAATTTTCTGGAAATTAGCAACGAAATTATTTTTTCGTCGCTAATTTTTTTTTAATTTTTCTTTTTATTTACTTTATATTGGCAATTTGCAACAAAATTTTAAATTCGTCACAAATTTTGTGACGAATTAAACCTTTCGTGGCAAATTTATTTAATTTTTTCTGGAAATTAGCAACGAAATCAATTTTTCGTCACTAATTATTTTTTATTTTATATTTTTATTAAATTTATATCTGCAATGCGACAAATTTAACCTTTTGTCACAAGTTTATTTAATTTTTCTAGAAATTAGCGACAAAATCATTTAATGTGTGCATATATTAATTGAAACCTGAATAATGTCACTAATTCTACTATTTGCCTTGTTGGTTGTTGCTGGGGCAAAGTATTTGGTGGTTACATGTTCCATTCCCATCTTGCTCCATCTTTTACGTTTTTATTTTGCTTCTTTTTCCAAAAAATTTATATGCTCGAATTGATTGAAAAATGGACTTTTTAGGGCACTTTGCTTTATTTTATGAATATTAAAAATTTATAGCCGCATATCTTATTTTAAATGTATATCTTTTACATACTTTTGATATGTCTTACCAATCTTATTTTATGTTATAATAATCAAGAGAGGCATAAAAAGCTTTCGATTATAGTAAATTAGTCCATTTTTAGATTACAAATGATATCATAATTTAAATTACAAATGATATAATATTTTTGTGATTTAGATTACGTGTTTTGTTCTTAACATAATTGTACTTTACTCATTTACAATGTTCGGAAATTACAATGATGATTATTATTTTTTAGATTTTTTCATTATTTATGTGTAATCATTATTAAGGCGGCGTATGATATTGTTGTTGTCATTATTATTATTTTTTTGTTATTATTATTATCATTATTATTGTTGATGATTTTGTTGTTAAAGTTGCGAAATTAACGACATTTGCCATATTTTTATAATAGGACGTTGCTAATTTCAGTCACTAATTGTCGACAAAATCATGATTTCGCCCTTAATTTGATAGAAATAAAAAGGAAAAAGGAAAAAAATTTAGCAACAAATTAGCGCTTTCGTCGCTAATTTGATAAAAATAAAAATAAAAAGAAACATAAA
Source organism: Rhodomyrtus tomentosa (assembly GCA_028455895.1). NCBI lineage: Eukaryota > Viridiplantae > Streptophyta > Magnoliopsida > Myrtales > Myrtaceae > Rhodomyrtus > Rhodomyrtus tomentosa. The sequence goes on from JAPCWY010000008.1 coordinate 30,262,194, forward strand.
AGTACCAATTCAATCCCCTCCGACTGTTTAACCACAAGTCATTTCCATAGTCTCTCCTTTTATATCAAATTAATTTGATAGACTAATCATAAAAAATGATCATTCTTCATGTATACGTAAAAGTACTTATTTACTACACAATGCGTCAGAATTATCTATTTTACAAGAAATGAGGTATTGGCATATCGTATCACGTGTCAATGTCGGAGTTACTTAGTCACTAGCACGGTCGTTGCAAGAGGCTCATTAGGATGACAAGCATTGCTCCTGATGGCACAAGTTGAGGATATCTTGCAAGAATAAATGATATCCTACATAATTTAGATTATGTGTTTTGTTCTTAAGATCATTATACTTTACTCATTTAAAATGCTCGGAAATTGCAAGCCGGAAAATTTAATTGGAAACGTCGTACATTTTCTTGGCTCGGTTAGTTTACAAAGATTCAATTTTCTATTTTAGGCTCTTATTAAAAGACGGTGAGTTGTTACCAATTCAGTCTCATCCGATCAATTTTTATTGGAAATCGCTAACAATTTCCAATAAAATGCACTAATCGGTATCGATTGTCTTACGCGACACATCGACAATGATGTAGACAAACTTTATATTTTTAAAAATTTGTATTTTTTCTTTTTTAACTTTTTAATTGTCGTCGACGATCTCGTCGGCCTAACTGCAATCTGCAGGCGAAGGGTCGCGACCCTCGCCATAGGCCATAAAGGAAAAAATAAAATAATTAACATAAAAAAATCATAAAATACGTCAATTTCAGATTTGACCATTAATTTGGTCGCTAAAGTTTCGAAAGTAAAAATAGAAATAAAATATTTAATAATAAATAGAATAAATAAAAATTTAATAAATTAAGAAATTGAAAATATAAGAAAATAGAATATGAATAAAAATAAAAAAGAAAATGATCAGATTAGCGACGAATTTTTATTTTCTTCGCTAAATTAGCGAAATATATTATTCGTCGCTAATTAGCGACAGCGACGAAATAACAGCGCCAAAACCCACCAAAATTTTTCATTTTCCGGAGTTACCTCCGTCATTCACTCTCTCGCCCCCTTCTTCTTCAAACCGTTCCCCCCATTTCACAGTCACTCCGTCGAAGATGGCCATGATCGAAGCTCTCGACGGCTTGGAGTTCTGCTGCCTCCCTCCCCAGTTTCTTGCCGATGGCCATGAGGACTCCGCGGGGGCGGCGAAGAAGGGACTCGACCAGGGCTCCCGCTTCGGGTCATGCGGAGGTTATTCGGCTCCACGGAGACCGAAAGCGACGAGGAGGACTTCATCATCGCCGACTTCACCCGCAGAATGGCCGGATCGGCTCTTGGCGAGGACGGTCTCATCAAGCCCAACTTCTCTGATCTCGCTTCACCTCTACACTCTCCCAACTCAAATCGCACTGGGAGGGATTGAGAGCATCGCCGCCTCTAGTGACGGCAACCAAGAAATTCGAGTTTACGGAGCCGATATCGAAGTTGGGGCCCAACGAGGCTGATATTCAGAGAAGCATGGCGTTAGAGAAGGTTGGATTTTGGTTTTCTTGGCATCTGTTGTTTTTTGTTCAGTGTTTGCGAATTTCGTTTGTTTCGCTAGAATTTCTCTTGGGCACACAGTTTTTGGTCGATGCTAGACTCTATGAGAGCCAAGAGGAAGCTTTGAAGATAGAAATGGTTCTCCATCGGATTGGGCAGGTAAATTGTGGGTTATTTGTGGTTTAGATACTGAGGATGTTGTTGCTTGGTTCTCCAACTCTTCATATATGGTAGCGGCTTGCTGATGTACAAAAATTTTCCATGGATGACAACCTGATTTCCAGAAAAATAAGCTTTGCTGCCTTGCATATACGTATCATTGCAATTATTCCTCTGAAGTTTGCCAACCATCTTTAGATTAAAAACCTTGTTATGTTTTCTTGTAGTGTCATCCGGCTAGTTTTGCCTCAATCGAGGGACAAGCCCTTTTTCCTGCAAGCATGAGAATACTGCATTTGTACCGAATGTGAAATGTTTGCTGGAGGATGCTTGCTCTTGTTCTGTACCCTGAACGTATCCATCATTGTTTCAAGATCAAGAATGACTGATGCGATCATCGCTTAAGTTTCTGATAATTTGCCCATCAATTGATGGTTATATTTCATAGACGAGTCTGCTGACACTTGCAGTGTATAATCAACAAGCTAGTTTGCTATCGTAGTTGAACCATTCTGGTTTCTGTTAGACATTGGTCGGTTAGATTTTAACCTTCTGTGGAGTAAGGGTGCTCCCAAGCATATTTTCTTTGCTGTCAACTAATATCATTGACATTTGTCTCTTTTGTCCCATCCACAATATTTTAGCAAAATCCATTAGGTATAAGAATGAGAGAATGTTTGATTTTCCAGTTCAAGCATTTTGGCTGAGAAAGTTGTCCAACTCAGCAGGAATGCTCTCTGTTTTCTATGACCACTTTTATGATTGGGGAAACTCTACTCACGACGAAATTTTCCAGTATTCATGTGCTTTTTTTTTGCTTGGGTAAAATAGCCAGTGCCGAATGGATCAAGATCATTATAGTGAGTACTGATAGTTAGGTGTATAAAACAGTATATGAGTGCAAACTTTGGAGTATTTTATTTGCACCGCCACATCTAAGGGTGAGCGGTTCCAGGTTCCGGATAGGTTCCACCTAGAACCTGGAACCTACCCACTAGTGCAGATGTCTCATTTTTTAAAACCTGGAACCTACCATGTCACAGGTTCCGAATCCGGTTCCGGGTACCCTAGAACCTGCCAAGCCGCGAAAAAAGATTTTTTTTAATGAATATGCAAGCTTAAATATGAACCTGAATGCTAAAGAATTTCATGCAGGAGTCAAATAAAGAAATAACACCAAGTTCAACTCCTTCAATTTTATAAGGAAAATGATCTTGACGTGGAATGCCCGATCACATCAAATGACATCCACGTTCTATATAAACACCATATAAATGAACCAGTTCCCCAATTAGATATCTAAGATATTGACAAAGGACATGTTTTCCCTGTCCTCATAAGCACTGCCTCTTAGCAGAGTCAAATTCATGATGGAGACAGCCTCTACCCGTTCTTCTGGACAAGTTGACGCATAAGTTCAAATCAACTGTGGAATATCAGCATCCATACATGCTCAGGTTCTTCCAAAAGAAGCCTCCGAGAAACCATTGCAACTTTCACAACATTCTCCATCAAGATTGATCCCTGCCAAGTATATGAGATTTTCTGACTTATGATAAATCCATGTCAAGGTAAAATAGAGAAGATTGACCCTTGCAAAAAAAAAAAATTAGTCTTAGGGCCTCAAGGGGAGAGAGAACAAATTATTTTAGTTTGATGGACCACCAAGATGTTTAAAAAAAAAAACGCAACGGTATCCAAAGAAGCTTGAAATTTTGATCTTTTACTGATCACAACAGATGCAAAATTTGATCAAGTAAACGATAATTACAAATAAATGCCACCATGTGCATCATGATTAGATAAGCAAAATAAGATATCGCGTGGCATGATCTCTCATCAAGTACCCTGAAAAATTATCGCTGGGTGTGCTGCACATCAAGATTTCCTAACGGTGAACTCTGTAGTGGTATCACAATAAGTTTGACAGTAACATGACATGCATATAGTTTCTCAGACTGCAACCAAGAACCCGAAGACCTATTACCATGTCCCAAGTGAAAGCAAATAATGATGTCTCTCTCATATATGGTAGCGTAGCCCCAGTTCTGACACTATTATAACTCGAACCTGCATCTATGAACTCTGTTCTAGGAAATCAATTAGGCCTTCTTATTTGTGAAAGTAATATAGCATGACACTCCTGAAGTGTGACTAAATGTAAGTTAAGACAATACGCATGAAGTTAAACATCCAATTCCCTAATTCCACTACCAAGATGTGTTCAACAGTCCTAGTGATAGACATGTTTAACTCCCCAGAATAAGATGCCCAAAGTAGTGTTTCATTTAGCATTACATTCATTTCAGGGAAAAAAATTTTGCAGAGGATTGGCCAGATGAGCCAAATCTCCAGAAGAATTCAACATGAACTCCAATGACATAAGTGAAAGATGTCACAGGTCCAACATGCATGTCATAAACACATTTATCATAATTGTACCAGCTTTTTGCTCTTAGTCATTATAGGAAACGTGTTAAGAGAGCATGTTATTGAAAAATAGAGACTAGTGGAGCAATCACAGTTTGGAATGCACTCTCTTATTTCAGGATAATATCATAATACCCTGTCTGCTTCCTTTGCTAAACTTCGTAGACAACTGACTAAATCACTAACTTGAAACATACTGATTAAGGCATATTGACCGAACAGAGGGAAGATTCCCAACTGTTTAAAGTGTATCTGAACTTGATTAGCTCCAGTTAACCAACCACAAAGAAGAGATGCGTAAATACTAAAAAGCAATGGACCACAAAGACAAAATCAACGAACCTCGGGCACCGTTGAGGGATGGCCGTTGGGCGTCAGTGAGGGATGACCGTCAGACGTCGTTGAGGGATGGTCGTCGGGTGTCGTTGAGGGATGGCGATGGAAGGGCCGTCGTTGAGGGGTGGCGATGGATGGCGAGGGAAGGGTCGTCATTGAGGAGGGATGGAGATGGAGCATAAGCGACGTGAGAGAGGATAGACTCGACAGAGGACAGAACTGGTAATAGAGAGGCGGAGACGTCGAGACCAGACGAGACATCGAGTATAGAAGAAAGAAGAAATTAGGGTTGGTTCTTCGGTCATCGGTTCTACTCAGGAACCATGCTCACCCCTAGCCACATCTATCTATCTATCTATCTATATGAGTTTTTCCTCTTCTTAGTTCTCATTTTCAAGTGTTACTGCATTACTTAACTGACTTCATCATGTTATTTATGTAGTTGTAGATGAGGAGCAGAAACGACTTCAGAATCCTTATGATGGCAAAGTGTATGTCCGACGGGATGCCATGTCAAATGGAAAAGGGCTTGTCTTGCCAAGCCAGATACTGAGTTGCTTTCTGAATAACAATTAGTGATGCACTTTGGTCAACGTCCTCAACCTTTTTCGTTTTGTTTGAGAACATCGCTATATTTTCTTTCCAGAGATATGTCAAGTACTTTGAACTGTTTTGACATACTTTAATGGAGAAAACCAGCCTGGGCGAAGGTATGTTGTAAATGTGCGAGAACTTGAAGATTTTCTTATCAACCAGTGCAAGTATGCAGTTAGTTCTCCATCGACTTCATCAAGTATATCATTGCACCACCATAATTTAGATCTTGTTGTTTGAACATTGGCTTTCCTTGTCATTGAGATATGAGATCATTTTTAGTCTATTTCTTGAGCTGACCCAAATTGAGCTCATATTCAGTACAGTTAAAATAAGAGAATAGTTATCATTTTCGCTACAATCCTAGGAGTTTTGCTGACAATGTTTGTGTGGATGCAGAGCTGATAAATGTTGGGCAGAAGCAATGGGTTATGCAATAACTTCACGAATTTATTACCTCGAAGAGATCCCGAGCATGGCAAAATACTCTTGAGAGGAAAGTGTTTTGTACATTGAGCTGTGTATTGATATGAGGATGGTCTGATTCAATATGACGTTGTATGTCAACAAGTGAATGTCACCTCTATGGAGGAGCTACTGTAATACGAGGAATTAATTATGTAATATGAGCTATTGTATGTCAATAAATACTATAATAATTAGATCTTATTACTTGCTTAATCAATGGTAACTATAAATTTTAGAAATTAATTTTGTTTTTAATTTGATTTAAAATCAAAAAATAAAATAAATTATTTTATCATACGATCACAAAATTTATCGCAAGAGAAGAATAAAAAATTAAAAAATTCCGTGGCAAAATTCGTTCACTAAAAAATAAAGAACAATTTGTATATCCATCACTAATTAGCGACGAAAAGAGAAGTTCGTCGCAAATGAGGGTCTTGTGACGAATTTGCGACGAACTTTGCAACGATAAATAATTTTGTCGCTAATACGACATCGTAGATTTTACAACAGAAATTTGATTTTTTGTCGCAAATTAACAACGCATTTTGCGACGAAGTAAAATTTGTAGCAAATTTGTGACGAATGAAAAAATCGTTGCAAATTTGCGACGGATTTTGCAACGAACACCAATCCGTCGCAAATTTGCGATGAATAAGTTTTTTCGTTACAAATTTGCGACGGATTGATGTTTGTCGCAAATTTGCGACAATTTTTTCCGTCGCAAAATTTACAACGCCATATTAGCGAAGAAATTTTCTTTCGTCACAATACACATTAGCGACGAATTTTGGTGAAATTTTCGTCACAAAAATTCATCGCAAAAAACTAGTTTTTTTATAGTGGCTGCATGTCCGATGGAATTCAAGCTTCGTCTTTCTTCATACACGATCCTAGGCAAGTGAACTTCTATCCCTACTACTATGTCACTCATTTGTCATTCATTTGAGTTAGAATCGTCGATGTTTAGATGTTATAAACCATGGATGGTCTTATATGGGCTAGGAAATTAGGACAAAATGATAATTTATTGTCTGTATTGTCGACTACATGTTAAGTATATGAGGATTACATAGTTGAATGAATTGGAATTATAATGATAGCCAGCCTAGAGGTTCAAATATGGTTTAGTGATTCGATAGTCATCTTAAGTACCTTGATGCACTAGTTCACCACGGGATAGAATTATGTATATACATATATGGAGGCTTTCCCGTGAGCTTAGAGGATGGTTTGCACTATACTAGTCTGCTATATGTGAAATAAGGGACCTCATTATATAGTTGTATTTTATGTCACTAGGGATTGGATATGTAAGTAACTCTTGAACACAAGGATGTTTGGATTGGATGAGCCGAGAGATGAATATACCTCCTATCGTATTTTCGTACTTGATGTGTTCGAACTTAATGACACTTGTATCCTTTCGCATATGCATTGAATCATATTGCATGGCATTGCATTCATTGGCAAAAAGGGTTGAGGCCACGGAATTATCATATGAGCTCAATTATTCCCCGAGCGAGGCGGGATGGCTTGGTAGTTGCGCCAGGAGCACCGCATGTTAACGCGAAGCCTCGAAGTGAGGATCCCATGGGCGTAGAAGTTGGCCATGGGTCTCGGCATGAACCCGAGATGAGAATTGGTACAAGAAAAATTGACTCTTGTGTAATGTCCCAAGCATGGTTTTCGAACATGGGAATACTTGGGAGGACACCTTGCATGGGAGTGCATCCATTCATGTGCATATCACGTCGTGCATGTGTTCTTAAAAAACGTGAACTATGTTTATTGTCTTGGCTAAATAAATTGTCAAGTTAATTGTTACGATGTATAGAGTGGGTATTAAAGCGATTGAATGTACTTCCTAAGTTCTGTGAGCGAGTTAGAAATCTACATTGGATTGGCTAAGAATTTGCAAATTAGATATGAAATGGAACCAAGGTTACTTGGACGGGCAGCCACAAAGATCGTGGGAAGAATTCGTGGTGTTCGAAGGTCATTGTGTTAAGGTTATCTATTAGACATCGATTATCTTGAAATCCCTTCTAGTATTCAGATCATGGACATTTTGCTTAGGTTCTATTGCTTGTCTGTTTGTCGAGATCCACTTAACTGAATGAATGACTGGACGGCCTAGTCGTTAGGCTAGCAGTTTTACTTACTAAGCTATGATTAGCTTACCCTTATTTGGGGACTATCTTTTCAGATACTTGGAAGAGTAATAAGATTGAGCCATGAAGAAGGTGGTGAAGATGAAACACATTGATGACGCCAATAGAATATGAGTAATCATCACAGTTTATAATATTGGAACCGTTGTAAAGAACTTTCAAAAAGAAATATGTACTGGGACATTTAATTGTGAATTTCAACTTAATTAGTCGTTAAAATCTTCCGCTGCATGAGAATATTCATCTAATAAAAATATTACTTCAACGTGACGACCTGGGACGTCACGACTCTACTGGTAGTACCCGGAGTGGAGGTGTTACACGTTGGATTTCATTCTACAGTTCAATTTGATCTATAGGATTTTGAGAGTTGCCACTAGCTATTTGGGATACGTTAGAAATCAATTGAAACATGAGAAATTCATCTCGATTCCTACGCAACTAGAGATTCTAAATTCGGAGACTTGATTACGATAATGTCCATAAGCTTCCATATTATACCTCTAACAAGTTGATTGTTTACCTTAATGATCATGCAATCTTGATTACCAATTATGGCCCTAACAGAATCAAAGCCACTAAGTGATCATGTGAACGTTCTTATAGAATTTATTACGATTACAACCTTTTCCTAATCATTTTAGAAAGGAAAATCGACCAACCAAACAAACTAGCGAAGTGCAAAGCGATAAAGAAACAATCAAGGAATCAAAGCTTCTATGTAAAGTGCAAGAAATGAAAACAACACGCAGCTCATCGAGCATAAAAAATAGACATGGCCTTGTCATAATCTTTAGGACATGAACCTCCATAAGCTTGGAATTAGAGACTAAACCTACGTAAGGTCATCCTAAATCTACCCATTATGATGGTGAAGCTAACGTGGGTTAATCTAACGATTTGTTTAAAATGATACTAATTCTACTTGATTTTATCATTTATACCCTAAACTAGTTAGGGCCTAACACCATTACAAACTAATATAGTTAGCTAAACTAAATTAAACTAGTATCGCCTTGGACTGTCATGGGACTTCAAGCTCTCGGCCGCCACACCAGATCCTCGGTCGCCACCTCGGTTTCGGTTTCATTCAACATTCAAATCATTTATAACTATCAATCAGGGCAAACAATTAGCAGAGTTCATCAAACACTAATCTATAGCCTTGGGTTCGGCTTGGAAATTTGATCACCCATGCGTTTGATTAAATTATCCCAACCACCTCCTAATCAAACTACAGGTTCATTTTTTACCGAAAAAAAAAACTACAGGTTCATTGATTAAGGATAATGATTATTAACCCCCACTAGTGTTCGCAAAGCAGTAGACTAATGTCATGAATTCCTAATCAAACTCTAATCCTCCATCCAAACTAACCGTCGAAGTACGTACATAGCTTAACGAGACTAAAGCCAATCCATCATCATAACATCCGTGAGTAAGGACAATTAAACATTGCAAGCTAAGCACACAAAATCAACCAGCGATCAACCAAGCAAAGGCAAGCATTACACTAAGCAAACAAGAAGTAGCATTTTCCTAACCAATTTTCTTTTTTTCTTCTCCTTATTCTCAAGATTTTTCCAGCGTCCGGCCCGACTGTAAGGTCAGGTAGAGACTCGGGCTAGGAGGCCCAAGGGCCCAGCCCGAGGGTGGTCTACTTGGAGTCCTGGGTCTGGGACAAGGATCGAAATTAGGCTCTTGTGTACGGCCCATTTAATCAGGCCAACCGCAACCCACTAAGAATTTCAGCCCAAAACTTTCAAAACCCAATCCTGCCCAAATCAACCTAGACGTACCCAAGCCCAATCTACACCAGAAACGAGCCCAGAGCAATCCTCCCCTCTTTGACAAACTCGAGCACCCAGGGACGAGCATCCAGGCGCCATCTCCGCCTCTGATCGCCCTCGTCCCTCACTGGATCGCCGTGGTCGCTTTCATCCGGCGTCGCCTGGCCACTTCCAACTCCAGCCGCCATCATCGAAATTTACGAACATCACACAACCGAGGAGCAAAATAAATGAACGAGATTAAAACGAATCCATAACCAGAGAAGAAACGGAGAAAATGCGAATTTGGTTGAGATATTTTATCGAACATGTGGTATGCAGCGCAGGAGAGGATACTATATGCGAAAACCCAGAGCCGTATTTCAAATCCTTAGCACGTCATCAGTAAAAATCTAGACCGAATCGTCCACGAAGACCTCAACATTATTCAGTTTTTAAGCCAACATCAGCACAACTCTAGTTTTTGTTTTCAATCATAGATGAACCGAGATGGGCATTCTTCGAATCTTACCTTGTCGAGGAGGATCGTCGGTCACGATCACTGGCCGGGCTTGTACGCGGAGTACATGAAGAGCGTTTCCGGTAAGATTGAGCACCGTCAAAGGAGCTCCAGTCAAGGACTGTAATCGTCGGACTTCTCGGCCGAACAGGGGTGTCACGGGGGAGCTTTCGGTGACGGCCGGCAACGGAGAATCGGAGTCCCTCGCTCTCGGTGTGTCTCCCTCTCTCTGTTCTCTGTGTTTCCCTCGCTGTTCTATGTTCAATTGGACTAAATGATTTTTTTTTCAATTGGACTGGGCTAAAGCAAAACTGGGCCGGGCTTCTCTTTTTTTTTTTTCACCCTCTGTTATCATTTGTTTATTCGATGTGTCGATAAAAATGTGTCAACGGCTATTTGATCGCTTGACATATATATATATATATATATAACTCCAAGAGTTTTATTTTTTACTCCACGAGTTCTTTTAAATATAGATTTTGACCAATCGATTAAATTAGCTGAGAAGCAAATCATAGGATGACTCCAGATATTTTGCACGTGATATGTATGCGGCTTTTATTCATCGGATGACGAATACATATCGAAAGAGATGTGCTAGCGTTTTTCATCAGTCGCATTTAAAACGCGACTTCCGCCTTTTGGAGTAGTGTAATAAAAGTCACAAATTCAAGGGGAACAAAATTGGAAGAGAAAATGATAGAAGAATCGGATTGAGGTGAAGGCAATCCCATGAAGCTATCCTTAGATAGTTATTTTGCCCTTACAGTGCAAACAGTTGTGACAGAAATACCACCTCTAATGCCATAACTTCAAAGCAGGGGTGTCAACGGATCGAGTCTCAGCCCAATCTGAAACTAAATAGTATCGAGGTCAGGCTGGCCCAAACCGGGCCGGATCAATTTTTTTTTCATTACTTTTTTTAATTTTTTTTATTCAAAATCAATTATAAACCCATCAAATGAAATAATATAAAAATAAATTAAATTAAATTAAAGTGAAAATATGGGTTTTAAAATATGCCCGGCGATAAGCTGGCCCTGCCCGTCTACCAAACCCGACCTGAAAATGCCGTGAATTTTCAGGTTGGGCCGGCCGGCGCGGGTTTTTTTAACACCCCTATTTCAAAGCAAGCATCAATCCCTTGTGATTTAAACCCAGGTTCGATGCAGCATAAATCACAGGGCAAGCTCTCGAGCATATCATTTAGCTCAAAATGGGTGAAGGAAGCTTTATATTTCTTCTTTAAAGTTTGGTATTTCGCCCCTGACTCTCTGCAAAGATTGAGAATCCAAAACTTGCATAGCAGTCTATTTCTACTTCTGGTTTTTTTTGTCACGATTGCACATGCCACTCGTCAACGTGGCTCCATGTGTCGCTTCCTGAGTGGTTCGAGACCATGCTGACGTGGAGAGGCCGAACTGCCCAATATTTTCTCAGAGGCTTTAGCCATCTCAACTGTTTAGTAAATTTTTTAGTTTCACTATGTACTTAAATTTTACCGATAATGATACAATAATGCGTTCAGATTGACTTTTTATTTTTTTTTAAAATTTTTACTTAACCTACGTCTTGGAGAACGTACTTTGACTTTTCTTAGACCAAAGGCACCCGAAACCGTTAGAATATGTAAATAATGGCTCTTGATTCACATGTGATTATTTTTAATTTTTGAAATTCGGATAATTTTTTAATTTTTTTTCATTAAAAAGACATTAACAAACATGATATGCACTGTGTTTTGGCGAAATTTCTCTCACAACAAAATATCTTTCACTAAATTAGTTCAGTATATTTCAGACAAGAGGGATCCAAAAAATCAAGAAATTAACAGGTGAAAACTTTGATAAAATTATGGAAACATAAATCGATCTGAAGTTTGAATCGATTGAAAAGTTTAAAATACAATTCTTACAAACTAACTTACGTATATAAACTTCGACAGAGTTTGACTCGTCGACACTATACCGGTATTTGAGTCGATCGCAAAATATTTAGGATAAAGATAAATGTCAGACTCGACGACGTGAATCCGAAAGTTATGTCTAAGGAATATAAATCACGATGCAAAAAGTAAAGATAAAGATAAAAAGTTTCTTGATTTGTCGATAGCTTCCTAACGAATGCTTAATAGTACTTATAATGGCTGAATGGATAACTGCTCTTTGACGACTGCAGCTTTTAGAGAATCCTTATCGACTGCTCCAATGTTCGATTTTTTTAAAGTTTTCTCATGAACTGCTCGACCACGTCCTTTGGTAGTTATTTCTAGCATGTATGATGAACCATGCAACAGGACAATCCTTTTTTTGCCCTTGTCGATTGTGCCTACGCTCTTTACTCATCATGATCCCCACGACCAAGTCTCCAGGCAGTTGTATAGAGGCTTGCATAATTGTCGATGGCCATTAAAGATGTTTCACCGGATGTTCAAACAATGACCATCCATCACTTCTGGCATGCATCTAAAAAAAATGATTCAAATTCTTGGCACCAGAATCTCAACTATTTCAATTCCATCTTCGTGTCGACTGGACATGTGGCATTCATCTAGCTGTATCATCGATGATACGCATTCTAGCATCCTTCAGTAGATTGATAACCATGGTAAACCCTACGTGCCGTGCGCATGACCTTCTCATGTTTCGACATCCCGCTTTAACTCCCACCCCCGTGCTTTAGGCACGTGTGTCGATGAGTGAATTATTTTTTGTGTCAACGCCCTATATACCATGCAGTACAGGTAGCAAAATAGATAAAAAAAAAAAACTCTTATATTAAACGGCTCAATACAAAAAAAAACCTCCAATTTTATCGTTGGTGATAATTATATCTAATTTTTTTGTCTCATAAAAAAACTCCAACTTTTACATTTGTCCCGATTATACCCTAAACTTTTATTTTTGTCCCAATTCTACTGGCCTAGTACCAAAAAAACCTCAACTTTAGCATATGTCCAAATTATATCCAAAACTTTTTTTTGTCTCATAAAAAATCTCCAATTGTTACTTTCGTCCCAATTCTTACACCGTTAAACTTCCGTCCATAATAACCATTAGTTAATCATACATGGCATTTTCATGTTATTAATGAATTACACCTCGACAAAGTGGACACAAAAAAATTTCTAAATTTCTCTTCTGTTGTTTGCTTCCTCTACATATTACCCAAAGATACAAAGTCATTTATGTCGTCACGTTTCTTATTTTCTTCGGTACTTGAAAACTCAAAAAATAGCTAGACATGAAGATATTTCGACTAACAATCTAAATCTCATTGTCCCTAAAATCTGATATTTCTAAATTTGAAAGAATCATTGGTAAGATTCACAAGAAAATTCAAGCCATATAGGACTAACTAATGGTGATCATGGGCGGAAGGCCGAACAGTGATAGAATTATGATAAAAATAAAAGTTGAAGATTTTTTTGAGGCAAAAGATTGTTTTGCATATAATTAGAACAAATGTTAAAGTTGAGGGTTTTTTTGGGTATTAAACTAATAAAATTGGGACAAAAGTAAAAGTTGTGGGTTTTTTATGAGACAAAAAAGTTTTGGATGTAATTGTCACAAATGCTAAAGTTGGAGTTTTTTTGGATATTAGGCCTATATTAAACTACATTGAAGAGTGAGGGTCATAAATGGGTTGCTTAACAAACTTAAATGAGTCATAAATTGATCACTTATCCTTCAATGGATTTTAAATAGATCATAAATGGATTACCTTACTACCTTAGGTGACTCATAAAAAAAATTCTGACTTTTTTATTTTTTTTCTTTTTATTTTTCATTTTTCTTTCTTTAAATTTTTTTCCAACGACGCTTGCCACAGTTAAAAAAAGGAAAATAAAATAAAAACTAAAAGGACAAATAAAAATACAAATAAACAACATAAAATCAAATAATCAGCATTTTTATTATTTTCTTTTCTTTTCTTTTAAAAAATTATAAAATTTGTCCACAATGTTTTAGAAATATAATTTTTTTAATGATTTATAAGTATTTTAGTGATATGAGTCAGGTATGGGTTCAAAATTTGGCATTGATAAATTGATTAATGGATCAATTTAGATTGAATCATTTGTGACCCGATCCAATCGACCCGTTTAACATGTATATCATAGGGCTTGCAAATATGCTTTCAATTTGACAATAAAAAATTAAATTCCTATTTAAGTCATAGTTTCATAATGACATCATTCATTAGAATAAAAGATATGGATGATGTAACTTAATTTGGATTTGATAGGAAATGACTTTTACATCAATATTCGAATCTTGTACGTCTCAAATTCCTACACATACATACAATTCACAGTTCGCTTTCAGTCTCTTTACTCTCTCCTATCATGGAATCTGGTGAACAATGTAATCCGCGTATTTTCCTTGATTATCAACAGATTTTTTTTTTAAAATCTGCTCTTGAATTTAATGTCTAATCAAAAGTGCCCCACATCATGACCAAAATGCAGATCTAAGGATAAAAAATGTTCATTATCTACTGAAATTTGTCTGTTGAGTGAAGCCAATCAGACTAGAGATTACGTTTTTTTATATATATAAAAATTTTGACAGACACAAAAATAAAATTTTATGGGATCATTATCGTTTATTTTAATAAGCTAAGCTACAACAATGGAGACAAGTAAGAAGCTGAAAAGATTTGAACATGGAATCCCCTACTATGATACAATGTAAAATATTTTGGGGTAGTTGTTCAAAAAGTCCTAAACTTATTGTGATATGGACATCGTATCATATCGAAAAAGAAGTGCTAGAGACCTGTTAACGTATCTGCTTGGTCCAATTACTCGAGCGAGGGCAAAATGAATTCAAGCAAGCTGTCGACATCATGGTTCAAGATCTTAGAGTGGAGGCGATCTTGATTCGATAATTAAAGATTCTATAGCTCCTTGGCTCAACACGGTCATATTTGGCTTTGTGAATTCCGAACGAGTTTAGGGCTAATGAGCTCTGAATATGCTCAAATTTGGTTAGCTGAAGCGAAACAGCGTCCTGATCAATACTCACTGTATTTGGCTATGAACTACGATGAATTTTGGACATCGGAGTCGTTTAGATGGACTTTTAGATTTTTTTCTATTTTTAGGCAAATTTTATTAATTAAAGTTATCTTCGTCTTTTTTTGTCCTTTAGGGTTAGCACCATATCGAAAGGTGCTTATGGATTTCTAAGAACACAACATTGATTCAGAATTTTATACAGAGAGGCTTTTATCTTCTTCAAGTTTTCTTGAAAATTAGATATTATCAATACTTCCTTGTGGCGATCGATTCAACTTATCGAGCAAGATTGCGAATTCTCTTGTTCATGGCATTATAGCGTGGATTGGTTGCCATAGGTTCTTCAACAGGTCGCATTCATACCAAGATTACCAATCACAAGTTCGATTGGGGGTCGAGGTTCACAGTTCGCAATTCTTGGATGTTCGTAGAACGATCAGTTTCCGCATCGATTCACATCATTTGGTATCAGAACTGGTTCTACAAGGTCTAGTTATCCTACTTTTGCTACTTTTAATTAAGCAATCCAGGGGTTTATAGAATTAATGATTTGTTATTAATCGCATTAGGGTACTGAATTGTTCTTGCTACGATTTCAATCTTGAATTATAGTTTTCGATCCTAGTTTATTTGGATTGTAATTAAGTTTGTCAAAAAAAAAATTCGGGCAAAAAAAAAAAGAAAATCGGTAGAAAAAAAAAAAGCAAGAAAATTGACCGGAAAAAAATTTAGTACAAAAAATAAAAAAAAGGCCAAAAAAGTTCAAAAGTACGACGTGTTTCTTTTGGTTGTTAGTTGGATCAAATAGAAGAAAAAAATTCAGTAGCAGAAATTGAATCTGAATCTGAACCTAGCGAAATTTGCTGAATTGCTGAATAGATCTTACTTGGTGGTTTAGTCGATTGTTCTGAGGAGCTTGTGAGACTGAATTTTTAGTCTAATAAAGAACTTGAAAGAAGACAACGAGAGGAAAAAGGCAAGAGTGTGAGCTTAATTGAGGGAAGAAAAAGTCGAAATTGAATTAAACATGAGAGGAGTGATAAACACCTTGAGCGAAACATGTGAGGGAGTGTTTGGTGAGATTTCTTTTATTTCTGACATTTTCTTGCAGGTTAAGAGAAAAAAAAATCACGTCAGGTCAGGAAAGCGTAAATCAAAAGTGGAATGGCATCAATCCAAGGGATAATGCGCTTTTAGTAGGTATCAAGCAATTGAGCTTATAACTTGAAGTGCTTAGAAACCAAATTGTGAGGCGTGAGACAAGGCTTGATGGTGATCAAGAGCCACCATGAGGGAGGCCACAAAATCAACAATAGGAGCCTAGGGTACAGCCTAGATGGCAGTGGCAATTTGACGATGAATATGTGTCCGACATATAAGATGATCGAGATGGTAGGTTTGGGAGGAGGAACAGACACCGATGGATTGACACCGAGAAGATAATGAGTTTAGCAATATCAAGATGAGGGTTTCATCTTTCCAAGGAAAGAATGATCCTGATGCGTATCTAGAATGGGAGAAACGAATGAAGACGATATTTGACTGCCAACGATATTCGGAGTTCAAGAAGGTAAAAATTATAGCTGTTGAATTCACTGATTGTGCTATAATTTGGTGGGATCAACTTGTGACTAACAGGAGATGCAATGGTGAGATGCTGATAGAAACGTGGGATGAGATGAAAGCGGTGATTAGAATGTGCTTTATACCAAGTCATTACCACTGAGATTTATTCCATAAACTGTAAAATCTCACACAAGATAATAGGAGCGTGGAAGAGTATCATAAGGAGATGGTGATTGCCATGATCCATGCTAATGTGATGGAGGATCGTGAAGCCACAATGTCACGATTTCTATGTGGTTTGAGTCGAGATATAGCAAGGGTGGTAGAGCTACAACATTATGTTGAGCTTGACAAATTGGTGGATGAAGCCATCAAGGTTGAGAGGCAATTGAAGTTAGACCGAAATTACAAGAGTGGTATAGGTTTAAGCTCGAATTGAAAGCGTAATAGGAAGAGAGACGAGAAGCCGAATTGGAAGGGAAACAATATCAAGGTCGAAACTTCAAAGGATAAGGGGAAAGATGGCAGAGTTGGTTCGAATTCGGCTTCAGGTAAAACTGAAAATCCTAACACTAGAACTCGTGAAATTAAATGTTTCAAGTGTCTAGGCATGGGTCATATGGTTAATCAATGCCATAATAGGAGGGTGATGATAATGACTAGACCTGAAGATGTTCAATCTGAAAGTGAAATAGATGAAGAGGATGAAGCCATGCCGTCATTGAAGGATTGTAGCGATGTCGAGGTGTCAGTCAGAAGTGAATTGATAGTGCTTAGACGTTCTCTTAGTGTTCAAGTCAAGGAAAAGGAGCATCACCAGCAACGTGATAACTTGTTCCATATAAGATACTTGGTGAATAGTAAGATTTGTAGTTCAATTGTTGATAGAAGTAGTTGTACAAATGTGACAAGTTGTACTATGGTAGAGAAATTAGGATTGAAGACTACAAAGCACCCTAAACTATATAGATTTCAGTGGTTGAACGATAGTGGTGAGGTGAAAATGTCGAAGCAAGTCCTAATTCTATTTGCGATATGGTGATATAAGGATTAGGTGATGTGTGATGTTATATTTATGTAGGCGGGACACTTTTTACTTGGTAGACCATGGTAGTATGATTGGAAGATACATCATGATGGGTAAACTAACCGACATTCATTGGTGATGAATCAGAAGACTTATACTTTGGTACCAATGACACTTACTGAGGTGTATGAAGATCAATTGAAACTACAACGTGAGGTGAGAAAGAGAAAAAAAGATGAGAAAACTGAGGGCTTGCGTAGAAAGTTTGAGACACAAGAAAAAAGAGAGGCTGAGAATAACAGAGTGGTAAAAGCCGAGGAAAAAGGAAAGAGAAAAGAAAAGAGAGAAAAAATTTCTATGCTAAAGCGAACGAAGTGAGGAGAGCTTTGATTCTGGACCGATCGATGCTTGTACTTCTGTACAATGAGGCGTTGTTTACTACTAACGATCTTGACCTGACTTTGCCTAATTCTGCCATGTCTTTATTACAAGAATTTGAAGATATCTTTCTTGACAAGCTTCTTGGAAGTTTGCCACCAATTCGAGACATAAAACATCAAATTGATATGATTTTCGGTGCATCATTACCTGATCAACCCGCATATTGAAGTTGTGACGCCCTAGAAATTCGACTCTTATAAGCCCCTGAATTCAATAAAAAGGAAATTAAATTAAATTTCAATTGATAAAATATTTTAGACTGTAAGGACTGAAGAGACAGTAATTGGACGAATTCTGAAGTTTTAGTCGGTTTAAACTAGATTTCGAAATTCTAAGCCATCCTGAATTGGGGTTTCAATCCTCGCGCTTGAACCTAATCCTAACCGACCCTAACCTGTGAAATTACCGGAAATTTTTCTTCATTCAGTGTACCGAAATTTTATTTCAGTCCCGATATATCAAATGACCAAATTGCCCCTCAATAATGCACATGGGATAAATTATTTGATGAGATCTTGGTGGGCCCCACTTGTTTAATCTCACTAACCAATCCACTCAAGTCAACTCTCTCTCTTCTCTCTCTCTCTGTTTTCTTTCTTCTGTGGATGAGCCCCCCAAATCGAGACCTCCCCCTTCCTCCTCTGGCGTTTGTTTGTGCTGACCACCACCACAACCCGCACCACCACGTCTAGCCACACCTCACCGCTACCTCTGACCCTACTACCATCGTTGTCAACCGCCATGGGCCGCTGGAGCCACGCGCAAAGTCTTGCTCGTGTTTCGAATCCCCCTGATCCAACGACCTCCTCCTCCTCGGGTGTTTTTGTGCGACCACAGCCCCGAACCACACCACCACTACCTCGCCGCTCCTCCATCACCCCGTCACTACCTTCCTATCTACCGTGTGCCGCCGGAAAGCCTCGGAACAGACCCGAAGACGCCCCTGCCCTATTCTCGCCCGAGCCACTACCCGTCGTCCTTCGCTCCTCTTCGCCACTCGTCGGTCGCCTCCGACTGTCACTCTCGACCCCTTGCCGTCCCTCGCAGTCGTCAAAAGTCGTTCGCCGTCGGTAGAGCCCCGAAATGGCCTAGAACCGAGCTATCCTGTTTCTGCCGAGGCTGGCCTGTTTTGGGCGAAGCTGCTATCCATCGCCGTCGGTCACCTTGCACCGTCTTTGGCCATCATTGCCACCTTCCTTAGCTCACCTGACACCCCTCCGACCAAGCCTAAACCCTTCCACGGCCTTGCACCGACTTAAAACCCTCAAACCAGCCCTGACCACCACCGTTGCCCTATTTCGGTGAGTCGAGTGCCCTCTGTTGCTCGGCCATGGCATGTTTCGCGCGCCCGTGTGCTGGGCTATGGGTCGAGCATGTTAGTCAAGGGCGTGGCCCGAGTCCGTGGCCAAGAATTTGGGCCATTTGTCTAAGAAAGTTGGCCCGTGATCCGTCGAGCGGTGTTTCACGTCGCCCGTGCCGTCGCCATAGAGACCTCCCGAGCTAAACTGAATTGTGAGTTGACCCTAATTCTTGGTTTTGGCACTAATTGCGCCTAGGATTAGTCGATTAATTGATTAGGAAATTTAAGTACGAAATCGAGGCCGGTTTAGATAGAAATTATGATTAGGTTAAATGACCAATCGATTAAATTAGCTGGATTGATTAAATTATCTGTGGTTAATTATGGTAAAATAGTAATTGATTGATCGATTGATGATTCGTTAATTGTGGTTCGATTGCGAGCGAGCGATAAATTAGAAACGAGTGAGCGATCGATGTTTTAAATTGAATTGACTAAAAAGGGACATTGTACGAATTGAGCTTGATATTGTCTAATTGGACTTGATTACTCATGATTGAGTACCTTGAATGTCCACTGATTGATTGGTCGTCTGTTTGAGAGTTAGTCGCCCTTATGTGATTGTAGCGTTTAATGTTAGGCTGCATATGCATATGACCGAATGCAAAGTCAAAAGACATATTTTAGCATAAAAATGGCCGTGAACCGAGTCTTTGAGTACGTCTGTATGAGCATCCAGCCTTAATCGAAGATAATGAAATGGGTTGATTGTTGGATATGTATTATATAGTCATATGAGGGAACGATGATACTTTTCCTAGCAAGTTCGTATTGTACTAATCGCATAGAACTACACGACTTGCTAGAAGCACGACAATTCTGATCCAGTGCTAATGAGTATGGATTCAGAATTAGTCGGATGCCGATCGCAGCTTGTGATGGACCGACGCCCCGTATATGGATGCCTACCGCCATGCCGTGCAACGGGTGCACTAGATACACCGCTTGTATTAGCCGTTGCCAAGAGAAAAGGAACGTAGCCCGGTCTTACCGGTAGAGCACTGGATCGCACTAATATCCTGGATCGCGTTATTTATGAAAATCGAATCACGCTAATCGCGTATATCCTCTCATTGTGTCATTGGCACAATCATCATTGATAAATGGACTTGTATGGTATTCTGCGCATAACTATGAATGTGATGCTGTATTGAGTGATGGAATGACTGCTGAGTCGAGTCAAGCATTGCATTATGTGTGGCTGAAAGCTGGTAAGTGTGCATGTGGATGATTATCATATTGTGATTGTGATTGGCCGTTATACGTGCTTATGTGACATTGTGAGCCTTGTATTTAGGATACCCTAGGCGAATCAGTTTTCTAACCAAGCTTAAACTTGATTCATTGAGATTTATTATCACCCCGTCGTGGGATAACATATGGAGCTTCATGGATACCAATGATTGGATGTGGAATAGTCTTTTGAAGTAGATGAGAAGTTAACCCTACCCAATTGAGTAACCTTTTGAGGTCTTGTCTAGCCGCCCTGAAATATGGATGGAGTTCATCGAGACTTTTCTATACGTAATCAAGTACAAGAAAAGTAAGGAAAATGTGATAGCCGATGCACTTTCTTGAAGGTACGCAATTTTAACTACTCTAGAAGCAAAGTGCTTAGGTTTTGAGCATATCAAAGATTTATACACTGATGATGATGACTTTGAAAGAGTGCGAACATGCTGCGTTTGAGAAATTCTATCAACATGACGGCTTTCTTTTTGGTGAAAATAAGTTGTGTTTGCCTAGATGCTCTCTGCGTGAATTGTTGGTGCGAGAGGCGCATAGTGGTGGTTTAATGAGGCATTTTGGCATTAACAAAACTTATAAAGCGATGCAGGAACACTTTTATTGGCCACACATGAAGCGAGATGTCACACGTGTTTGTGAGAAATGCATTGCATGCAAGCAAGCTAAGTAAACAACTAAACCACATGATTTGTATACACCTTTATCTATCCCGGCATATCCTTGGGTTGATATTTCTATGGATTATGTGTTAGGATTGCCTTGATATAAGCATAGTAGGGATTATATTTA
Source organism: Rhodomyrtus tomentosa (assembly GCA_028455895.1). Lineage (NCBI taxonomy): Eukaryota > Viridiplantae > Streptophyta > Magnoliopsida > Myrtales > Myrtaceae > Rhodomyrtus > Rhodomyrtus tomentosa. The sequence goes on from JAPCWY010000008.1 coordinate 30,283,645, forward strand.
TGTGATTGTATATCGATTTTCAAAAATGGCTCATTTTATACTCTATCATAAATCTGATGATGCATCACATGTTACCGATTTGTTCTTATGTGGGGTTGCGCGTTTGCATGGCATGTCTAAGTTCATTGTTTCTGATCGAGATACTAAATTTCTTAACTACTTTTGGAAGTCATTATGGAAGAAATTACGTACACAATTTTTATTCTCTACTACTTGTCATTCACAAACTGATGGTCAAACTGAAGTAGTTAATAGAACTTTAGGGACATTGTTGCGTGCTATCATTAAAAAGAACATTAAATCTTGAGAAGATTGTTTATCGCATGTTGAGTTTGCATATAATAGGAGCGTGCATTCTGCTACTAAATTCATACCGTTTGAGGTTATCTATGGTTTTAATCCGTTAATTCTGTTAGATTTAACTCATTTTCCTATTAAAGAACGTGTTGATTTAGATGGTGTTAAAAAGGTCGAATTTTTGAAAACATTGCATGAAAAGACGCTGTTGAATATTGAGCATAAAACAGAGTAATATGCGAAGTGGACCAACAAGAGCCGAAAGAAAGTACTGTTTGAACCCGACGATTGGGTATGGGTTCATAAGCACACGGAGCGCTTTCCTGAGCATCCACGTTCTAAGTTGTTGCCATGAAGATATGGACCATTCATGGGGTTGGAGATGATCAACGATAATGCATACAAGTTTGATCTTCCAGGTGAGTATGGTATTAGTGTTACTTTTAATGTTACTGACTTGACTCTTTTCGATGCAGGTAATGATTTGAGGGCAAATCCTTTGCATGAGAGAGGGAATGATGTGGACATCAAACCATATCGAGGAGGAGGTGCTAGAGACCCGTTGACCTATCCGTTTGGTCCAATCACTCGAGCGAGGGCGAAGGAATTCAAGCAAGTTGTCGGCATCATGGTTCAAGATCTTTGGAGTGGAGGCGATCTTGATTCGAGAATTGAATATTCTAAAACTACTTGGCGCAACATGTTTGCATTTAGCCTCGCGAATTTCGAATGAGTTTAGGGCTAATGAGCTTCGAATGGGTTCAAATTTGGTCAGCTGAAGCAAAATGGCGTCTTGATCAATACTCATCGTCTTTGGTTTTGAACTGCGATGGATTTCGGCCATTCGAAGTCATTTAGATGGACTTCTATGTATTTTTCTATTTTTAGGCGAATTTTATTAATTAAGTTTATTTTCGTCTTTTTTTGCCCTTTTGGGTTAGTACCATTTTTAATGATGCTTATAGATTTCTGGGAACACAACATTTATTCAGAATTTTATACAGAGTTTTTTTCTCTTCTTCGAGTTATCTTGAAGACTAAATTTTATTAATACTTTCTTGTAGCGATCGATTCAATTTATCGAGCAAGAATTATAGCTTGGATTGATTGACACGAGTTAGTCAACGGGTCGCGTTCATATCAAGGTTACCAATCACAGGTTCAATTGGGGGTTGAGGTTCACAGTTCGCAACTCCTAGATCTTCGTAAGACGATTAGTTTTCGCACTGATTCACATCATATTGTATGTCAGCCAACTCGGCCTTAAAAATTTTAATGATTTGCCAATTTAATAAAAAAAATTATGCCAATTTGGTCCGAAACTTTTTGAAAATTTGACAATTTAGTCATAGATCTGTTATTTGGATATTTGGCTAGAAAGACTAAATTGACAGGATTAGGCTAAACTCTTTCAACTGAATTGAACTTGGTATAATAGGTTTAGCAATTTTCCTCAAAAGTTGTGATTGTTAGTTGTTGTAGAAACATAAACTATTTAACAAAGACGTGATATGATATTTAAATATTTTAAGGAGACAGCCGTTAGAAGGAAAAGAAAATCCATTTTTCATGAACTTAAGAGGCAAATAAATATGCGTTTAACAAAAGCACGTTTTATCTTTCTAATAGTGATATATCTTTGAGATCATTAGTCATTACACACGTGTATTTTTGCAAGACATTGAAACTGAGAAAAAATGCAAAGAACTGCAATTAATGAAATATGGAGTTATACCAACCTTTGGTTTTATGCTTTAAAAAAACAAATAGGTCGATTGTTACCCTAACACAGCATGTCGACATATGGCAAAAATATTAGTTGCCTCGTCAGAAAGAAAAAATAATAATACTTTGATAAGAGTACTTGTAACAAGATTCCATTCCCGATGATGATGGGGTGTCGATAGAACTATTTTTTCCTACTTTATTTTTGGGCGAAGTGTGCCCTAGTTAGTGCTAGTTGAAGTCTTATTATTGGAAGCACTAAGAACAAAAGGCAACGACCACCTAATAGGCTTCTTGCTTGCTTAAAGTGCAATTAGTTTATGCGCGATAACTTGAACAAGACCGCATTGATTCCGGAAGATCCCTAGAATGATGACAAGGAGACAAAGTTCATTCGAACAACATCAATGGAGAACGTGCGCACTTTAAGGCTTTCATCACTTGCTCATCATTACGACGCAATTAATAACTTATCTTAAAATTTTAAACCTGTCAGAGACTTTTCTACCAATCAATGCTCGTAGATGCACCATTGGATTTGGGTCTCACTCTCTCCGTATTCTCCTCTTGTCCATTTCAAGCTTTACATTGACATTTTCTTAGTTATTGGTGGCTTATATCAGAAAAGGGTTGAGGGAAACAAGTGACGATTGAGTCATTGGTTATGTGGTCTTCAGAGTACTTTAATTAGAAAGTGGTAGGTTGTTGGCTATCTTTTGAGTTATTATATGAGTAAGCCATGTAAAATACTCTCCAGGATAACAAAAAGATAGAAACTCGTATCTTTACGGGTGCCGCATGATAACATTCGTGGAAATTAATTTCTACTCCAAAAATGCTTTTAGAGCGAAAATCTATTTAGTAATGTAACTTCTGAAATAGAAATCCGTTTAGTAGAAATTTTTACTTATAAAAGAAATTTTCACTTCTAAATTTATTTTTTCCCTGATAGTTTAAAAAAAAACTTCTCAAACTCAAGAAGTATTTCTCACTTTATCCTCTTTTCATTACGTCCTTACCCTTTTTTCGATCATACCCACCTCCGCCGACCTCCGTCGCCGTCGACCATCACCGGCTGTCACCCATCACCGACCGCCACACATCGTCGACTACTGCTCATCGTCGACCTCCATCGGCCGCCGCCCACGACCCTCGCCAACCGCCAACCATTGCCTGATCCCCCATCGCCGCTACTCGCCTCCGCCGCTACTCGCCGCCGCCCCTACTAGCCAACCACCGCCGACCTATGTTGAACATATCCCATCACTACCCGCAATCGCCACCGACCGTCAACCACCGACACTTCACCGCCAACCACCGACCTTCATCGGTCGTGATCGCCACCAACAGCCACCCCTTACAACAACCATCGACCACCACGTTAACCGTCGCAATCGAGTCACCGTCTCCAGCTACCGAAGTAAAAATAAATAATAAATTTTATTTTTAAAAGTAAATAATATTTTAATAATTATTACTATTTTTAAAGAAATTTAAAATTTTTTAAAAATGAAGTAGAAATTTTTCAGCCGTCGATAATAATTTTTCATAGAAGATTTTGTGTTAATAATATTTCGGAAGTAGAAATTTTCAACCGTTACCAAACGAATTTCTCTAATTAGAAATAACTATTGGAGTAGAAGTATAAAAATCAACTTTTACTTCTGAAGAGAAATATAAAAATTAACTTCTGATCAGAAATTGATTTATGAAACAGAAGTATTACCACGCGCGCTTAATTGTGAGACGTGAATTTCTTGAGGGATCCACTAAAGTCACCAATTATTGGTTTCATACATGTTGGTTATGCATGTGCCATTTCATAAAGGAGTTGATGGAGGTCTATATTTAGCCCCAAATGGCGTATAAAAGGAAAAAATATATTCAATTGCGATTGAAAAGCCCAAGTAGGTCATGAGCTAGTATCGGTGTGTTTGTTAAGGATTTCCAGTTTAAATAATTAAATGTCTTCTATCTCTTGATCTGCATTTGGTAGTCTGAATTTGAGGTGGCATAGGAAAATTTGTTATCCAAATGTTTGGGGACATCGTCCGGACCGAATGTATACTGATGAAATGCCTAACAAGAAATTGGGACAAGGATTGAGGTAGACCTAGATTGGATAAGAAAAATAAAAATAAAAATAAAAATAAAGAAGTTAACAACAAGAAGAGTAACAAGCTGCTGCAAATGCAGCTCATGATGGTCGGCGACTCGGCGCCACCATTCGACTTCTATTTTCATTCTGTAAATTCTCTTAAAGTGTGAGAGATACCTGATGTGATTAGATATGTTACCATCCAGGAATTCAATATCCCACTTTATTACAGATTGGTACATATAACTCTACATCATTGTTATGCTCCACCTAATAGTTAAATTAGATCAATGAACTTAAATATATCAGGAAGTGGAATTTGCCGAAACGAACTAGAAGTTCAACCAAAGTTAAGTTCTTGTAGCAAGTTTGATCTATATCCCACATATCATTAACCCTAACCATTGATATAAAATGCATGCTATCAACATATGAAATTTAAAATTTATATTCACATAATGTGAAATTTGAAAATCCTTAGTTTAGTCAATCTTGCTTCCTCCCGAATACTGGAAGAATTATAAGGTTTTCCTTTTTCTCCCTCAAGCTCGTTGGTTTTTAAGGGAGCAGCTGTCATTATTTCTTATCTCATTATTTTTCAATGAATAAGTCTTTTATACAAAACACGTAGTGATGATTTGTGGATTTATGGTTAAAAATGAATGACAATACTGTCAAACTATCATGAAATCATTTCTCGGCTTTGAAAGAGCACTTGGAAAGTATGATATTCGAAGGGGTAATAATCTATGTATTTTTCATTATTTCCAAGTAAAGACACCGATCATCAAGTTTTTTCTCTTAATTCATGAAAATTTTTACTTGATAGCCTTGACCATTGAACCGTAAAAATTAAGATAGTTGGTCAATAATAATCTGATCGGATGAAAACACAAGATAAACAAAAAGTTCTTGCCCCATTTTTTTCACCTTTCATTTTATTGATACAGTGCACATGACAGCCATATACACAAAGAGGGGTTTCACATAAACCGAAACCCCCACCACGACAACCTATACCCTGTCCCACGTGGCATGCTTTCTATCTCTACATGTATTTTTGTCTTTAGATTAGGACGTGGCTTAGTACATGATCCCACCCTTGATTTGAGTGATTCGAGAGGTTTTTGCATCACTGTTCTTGTCTCCTGCTACGTCATCGCGACGAGACGACCCACTTTGGCCACCTAAACTTTCACCTGTTTACCCTAAGGAAACGTTTTAAACTAAGATTATAACCTACGTACGAACGTATTCACGGGGAGATGATGATTGATTATGGTCGATACATCTTCACGTATTCTTGTCGTACACACACGCGCAGAGACAAACATACGGAGTCTGATTGTACGTTTCATGCTAAAATATCTTGTCTATTGTCCCTAAGTCTAAACCGTCGAGTATGTTTGCCGTACCATCGCCGCCGAGGCAATCGAACTCGCCAAAGTCATGAACGCCGCAATCTTGACCCCCCAACAGCCACGAGAAGCTCTCGCTCTCCTCCGGCCAGGACGGGAACAAACCTGCCACATCTACACCGTCGCCAGGGTTTTCCTTTGGCGACGAGTCAAGAGCCTCGGGCCCCGGCGCCTGCGATTCGTCCACCCACAAGCTGTCCATCAAGAATGACTGGTCGTCGCCAGCGCCGCCGCTGCAGATGTACTCGAGCAAGACCATCGGCTCATCTGCGCCGGCGCAACAGTTCTCAGCGGACGAAGCCGACGGCGACGACGAGGACGAGTTGTACTCGTCCATGACGTGGGTGTTGTTGGGTTGGTGCGTGTTGGCGGGCGATCCGGACGTAGGGTCCGCTTGCGACGACGACAAGGATACTTCCGGGTCGTGTTCGGACGGAGTTTCCTGAGGTTTGTCCAAGGGCTCGTGAGTCACGGGATCGATCCCCATCTTGAGGAGCTTCTTCTTGATGTGGGTGTTCCAGTGGTTCTTTATTTCGTTGTCGGTTCTCCCTGGTAACCTCGCCGCGATCTTGGACCACCTAATCAAAGGAACAATCATCGGGGAGACATAGATGTTAGCTTCAGACACGTGTCACATCGAGACACTCTTCTTGCGTACACAAGTCGACAAAAAATCACGTATCGTAAGCATGGAATATAGTACGGGAAGACCTAATTTTCCACGGGCAGCTTCCGAGATGAATAATTGAATATACAGGACATTCCTTATCTGGTGGAACGATAAAATGATTGACCCACCACAATATGCAGTAAATGAATTAATGTACTTTAATGCGGGACTATCAAGTAATGGGTTTATGAGAGGAATGATAAACATCAGATGGAGGTCAAGAAGTGATCCTGATGAGAGGATCATCATCATAAATGACGAACAAGTTCATCGAACCTATTGCCGAGACGGGCGTGAAGGTCGATGACGAGCTGCTCCTCTGCCTCGCTAAGGAGGCCGCGCTTGAGGTCAGGGCGGAGGTAGTTGGTCCAGCGGAGGCGGCAGCTCTTGCCGCAGCGGCGGAGGCCGGCGAGCTTGGGGACGGCGCGCCAGCAGCAGTGGCCGTTGGTGAGGATGAAGTTGATGAGCTTCTTGTCCTCCTCCGCCGTCCACGGCCCTTTCTTCACCCCCAATTTGTCACAGCAAGGTTGTCTCCCCATGACTAGCACCACCTGATAATATCGTTCATCCAAATTCTTCTCTTTCTCTCTCTCTCTCTAGTTTCTCTCTCTAGCTCTGGCGTTAACTCCACTTGCAAAAACTCGAATGCCCCACAACCACCTTTATATACAAGCCCTACGTACCTTTCCGATGGCTCTATCACTTATTGAAATTTTATAGTGGACGGGATTTTCATTAATTATCATAGATGTAAGATTAGTGGAGAGGAAAAAAAAATAGCTTTCACTTCTTGTCCAAAAATTAGTGGATTGACATTAGCTATACAAGGCTCGTATCCTAAATTGTACATTGAATGATGTTCAATATCCAATAATAATCTGTGACGCCGTTAATCGAATCGGCTACATAATCCCATTTTAGTCGTGCAGCATAATGTAAAGTTTCCGATCTTAAACAATGACCCCATATCACTAGGAGATGAGAGATAACTTCAACTCTCTTGAGCACACCATTTCAACAACAATGTCCATTGAAAAGCGAAGTTAAAGAGGTGAAAAGTACCGAAGGTACGGTGAAATATCAACAATCGTTCCTTCACACTTTTAATTAACCAAACGTGTTTATTAAAAAAAAAAACTCGTGCAAGACATTTTGGCACGCTAAAGATTAAACATATTCTCATCTCCTCCCGTTTTACACATTCCAACAGTGGCACTCATACGTGTCGCTTGAATAACGCGATGAAACGGACTCCCTGATATAACCAGTACCGTCCAGAACTTTATGAAGTTCGAAGACCCCACGCGGGCCTGCCTCTTGAGATTCATGCACACCATGATTTTCACTTTTAACCTTCAATAATATTTTGCTTTCGTTACCTGGAGAGAGAAAAAAGAAAAAAAACATCATGAGGAGGGAGATAAAGATACATCCGAGGGTCCACCGAATGGGGAGGAGGAGGAAAAGGACATTGGAACTAATATGGCCTCGTTCTGGTGTGTGCCAAAGCTAAAACACAAAGGAAAATGTGGTGAAATTGAATGATGGATGACCCGACGACGCATCGCCACACATCTCATCAAATCCATCTCCAAAAACAAAATTTCCCCCCCCCCTCTCCTATCTCCTTCGCCAATTTCATACACAACCCCACTCCCTAATTGCACTCTTACTCCACCATTCCATCACCCATTTCGTCACCCCCAAGTCTAATTCTACGTCTGCCGTACCACAACATTTATTTCATACCCATATATGGAAAAAAAAAGGGGAAAGAAATATATGTGAGACTGATGCTAATCGCCATCAAAAATTCGTACAAGGATTTCGACCTCAAGACTTTTACGCAATTTCAAGAACGTCTACATTCATTCGTTACGTTAAGTTTTTTTTTTGTTTTTTTTTTTTAATAACAGAGAGAATCGTGACTTTAAATTACGAAAAAAAGCCGACACTTACCCGTACATGAGGCCATGCATTTCACTTGTTTATCCTTTTCTATATGCTATGAATAACCGGGAAAAAAAAAGAACCAAAATTGTTTGTTTTTTTATTTCGTTGATAAGCAATATCGGTGAAAAGTAATTCGTTAGCATCATCACGATTATAATCAACGAATGTTAAATCTTTTCAATTAGGTTACTTCAAACAAGAACGCCTGGAATTGCCCTTTTTCCCACCACCAAATAAATCTTTCCTTAGGCAAAGACCAAAAACGGATTTACAAGCTTGTACTGCGGGAAAACATTAATACGAACCTTTTCCATTGTAGAGCATCTTCCGGGGGGAAGTAGTACGAGATTTGATTACTTTTACAGATAATATTGGAACATTGTTAAGACATAGTAGATTGGCATTTGGTGGTAAATGGCAAATGCTCATGCTTTGCCCCAGATTTGTTGGGAGATTTGGCTGGAATTGAATGGTTGAAACGATGTGTGTGCGAGGACCGGGAGGCACATTATGGTGCAAAAGCAATCAAGTGGATCCTATTTTTCCCCGTTAAATGATTTACTTCATTGACCAGGAATTTCTTTTTCCTTCTCTGTGGCTAGTTAGGTTTTGATTGTATGGTGAATTTGTTGGCTGGATCTGGTGTGAAGTGTCCGATAAATATAATTCATTTTTGGCAAGAGCGTGAGTCAAAGAGGGTCCATAAGTGATTCATTGATTAATTAATTAATCAACTAATGACATCTTAGATAGTACTTGATTCACTTAATGATCAATATCAATATGGGTGCGTGAGTCGGCCTTAGAGGCACTGCAATGCGATCGGGCTATCGAGACGAAGATTACAACATAGGACAAGATTGTTTGCCTTCTCATGGGACGCCTAGGACCAATTTTTTTTTAAGCTGCAGAGATTTTCTAATTGTGATCTGAATTATGTTCCAAACGTCCTGTCTTCGCATCAGAGATCTTGATGATTGCACCTATAATTTAACTTGAGAAGCATGGTCACTCAAACCTCGTCCATCGTCCAACATTTGCGTGCACAACCAGGTAAAAAAGGGACGTCTGGAATTTCATTTGAGTATGTTTGACTTGACCTGGACTACTTCTGTTCATTTAAGTAGCAAGATGTAGCGGAAGATCTTGCGGCTTGATTGGTATTCAGGACTTTTCTGTTCATTTATCACCTCCCGCAGATTTTGGTTTCAATACATGGAGGTACACTTTTGTAAGGACATCCAAGCTAAATGAAGCCGTGGCTTGCTATATGATAATGCTGGGTTTGCATCGTTAAATGTTTTTCAAAATTCAAGGAACAACTGGGGGAAGAAATTTTGGGGGGAGAGGGATCTACATTAGAAGAATTCTATGACCTAGGCAAATTACTTACAAAAAAAAGAAACCCATTTTGAAAAATTACATATTTCTCGTCGGATCTCAGAAGGGCTGGAATCCACCCAATGTCTTTCGCTCCACGAAAGGAGCAAGAAGAGATTTGGAGCAACGTGAGGATGAGAAAAGTTTTAAATTGTCGACGAAATGATAGACATAATAAATAATAGTAGTACTACTGCAGTAACTTAATGACAGTCAACGAGTTATCTGGTGAAAAACATAAACAACGAGGACACGTAGGTATATCTCCGACCCGAGGAAGACAAGGCTACACATGCCGTTCATAGGAGAGGTTGCCTCATAAGATGTAGATTCGACTCATTTGGACCAGATGAATTCTTCTCCAAACAAGTCATAAGATGACATATGTTTTTCTACTTCCATATTGGTGGCAGTTGATAATCCAACTTGTTGGAATTTTGACTTGAATCTCTTGGTTTAGGTGGGTATGGTTTAACCATGGACCCCTCCTCCTCCTCCTCCTCCTCCTCCTCCTCCTCCTCCCGTTTATGCTCACTTCATCACTTCAACTGGTGTCAACCACAAAAACCCTAAAAACTTGTTCGTCTCGCACTTGATCTCTTACTGTTATCTTGTGCGGATAGATTGCGATTTTTTAAATCGCCGAGGTCTTAAAACAAGATTGATTTCGTTCTTTGGATTGTCAGTGTGACACACGCAAGATCAAACACTGGCTTTTTCTTCTTCCATGTGGGCACAAAAATATGTGACCAGACACGCGTGACCTGCTAGGTAATGAGTAAGAGTATCCGATGGATTATCATTTGTCTGCTGTATGCGGCATCCTTCGTGGAAAATTATGTGTGCATAGACTTTATCCATAAGGTAAGGGAAAGTGGTATACCAAAGATAGTTATGTGTCCACGTCGAGGCAATCACTGAACACGAAATACAGATGCAGTTCGCTCATGGTTCCCCAACAATATGCGTAATGCAGAATTCAACCACGTACGGGAGCCGCACCGGAGCTAGGTCGGTTGGGAGATGGTTCTTCGGGGCACTCTTGTTTGGAACAGCTCGTTTCCGGATGCGTAGGTGAAGGAGTTGATTATTTTGCACTTTTAAGGTGTCGCCGCAAGTTGGGGTTTGTGTGTTCTCCTAACACACTGTGAGGAAGGTGATGTGGTGGCATTGCTTGTAAGTATGGATCTGTCTGGTTAAAACCGCCCAGGTGTCGTGGCACAAGTGTTCTTGAGTTTCATGAGCAGTTGACTCCGAGCCAAGCTACAAGCGTCTTCTACATGTAGTAGTTCCCCACGGCGGGACCAGGATCGCAGTGACCGGTTTGTCGCGCATCACGGTGATCGGACATGCGGCGAACGCTAAGTAAGAGGTTTCCAGGAAACCAAATTCGTAAATGTGGGTTCTATGGGACCGTATGTCTGTACCGTCGTCGTCTCCGTGCTTCTAAAATCTTCATCGATGTAAAATTTCTCTCGCATCCTCTATATGATCAGATTCCCAATTCGATCGCTTATTTTTCAAGCAAGCGAGAAAGTAAGAGCATTCATCATTTCGATGACGTAATAGGGAGGAGAATTTGCAGGGCCTGTTGGGACATTAAGTCAATCTCACTTGGCTCATTACTTGCTCTTGTCAAGTAAGCAAAAAGGATCAACAAGAGGGAAAGAGAGAGTCCGAAGACAAAGCTTTCACTGCCCACCTGAACCGGAAAGGAAGTTGATGAAATTCAAGTTAAAGTTGTAGCATACCACGAAAAGGAGTACTAGCTTATCAACCATTATTCAAATGGGCAACTCTGACTCGGGTGGACGCAAATGAACTATGCTGGAGAAATAGTATATGTGGATTGAACAAAACGCGATTTTCAGAGACTTTCATGCACTATATACACACTATTCCCGTCATTCTTTTGCATGAGTCGTATGTTTGTCATGATTGATTTGGATCTTTAGTTAATTGCTAGAAACATAATTTCTATATTAACAGTAATCTAAATATCACCTACACCGACACACATCCACTCGTGGTCGAATTGGTTAAGAGATGCACTATCCCTTGTTAGGTCTCTGGTTCGAATCTCCCAATTCGTGCTCCGTGACTTAAGTAGAATCGCAACTGGTGTTTGTCGTGCTAATCTCCCGAAAAATAGTCGTAGTGCGCGCCAGATACCTCGATCATAAAAAGTCATAAAAAAAAATATATCACCTATACCGATGCGTGACACGCGACACTACATTACACACCGACATTTGAGGATATGTTGTATATTATATGTATAGTTTTATATACATGATAAATTGTCATATATATATATACACACACACACACACACAACAGCGAGTTTCTTCTTCTTCTTTTTCTTTTGTTAGGGATTCCAACTAGTTTTTTTTTTTATTGGTTGGGTATATTAATTTTGGGATGACTAGGTGTATGACTTAAGTATATATAATTTTATAGATCTACATTTTGACCCTTAATTCATTGAAAAAGTTTAAAACTGACCTCGTGTGTGTCGGAATGCTAGACTCGCATGTCAGAAACGCCTGTCCACGTGTTGGATGCCTAACACATGCTAACAACATGCCGGTCACTTATCGAAGAGTGTCGAACACGTGTCAGTGTCCGACGCATATTCGACACGATACAAAGGCTCCCGGAGAGTGTCCATGATTCCAAAGCAATAATAAAGATGGGTAGTCGTGGTACTTGAAATTATTCCTCTAGTTAGTAGTGTTAGGCAGAAAAGTTATATTTCGTAAAATCCATGCCCTCAGCATAAATGTTAATTATCGCTCTAGAAATCAGAAGAATAATTTAATCTCTCGTGCACATCAATTAACTGAAATTTTCCACCTTGAAAACATTTAGAAGAATATCTTTGAAATTGTATGCCTATGATGTGCCTGATCACTTCATCAATTATATCGAAATTTTCTTGATTGTTGCACAGGTGTTACGAACGGAGCCTAGCGTATAGAGTCAAAAAGGCCATACGCACCCACGCGCTTTCTTGTGAAAATGAACCGTATGAATTGCAAAGTATTATTTCATTGCACTATGGTTGTAACATTTAATTATGATCATGCCCGAATTCGTCAAGAGGGTAGACAGGGAGTTCTCACCAAACAGTGATATTTCCATCGATCAATGCGGCCTAGGTACCTTTGAACTCTAAGGCGATCCTATTTGTCGAACTAAACTATGGAGATCGTTGTTGAAGGCCACCACCATCGGACGACTTTGACGTCCCACAACCACTCCACAATCCGCGCCCACAAAACATAAGATAAAAAGGAGAACAAGTACAAAAACTCCTTTGTTTTTTTAATCTTTCTTTTTATTTTTTATTTATTTTTTGTGTGTGTGGGGAAAACCTTTTAATTATTACGGAATGGTGCGTCATTGCAATCCACACTCCCACTAGGGCCTTGTGATTTAGGGGAAAAGCGTGAGCGATATTTGCATCATCATTGCTTAAGCATATGCTTTAAAGCGACCCCCGAGCTACCAAATTGGAGTTAATCTCCAGGGGTATCAACGTCTTCCCTTTTTTTCCACTTACCATTTCCATTTTCCCTCCTCCTCCTCCTTTTTTTTTCTTTTTTTTTTTCCAAATTTTGGGTCTAGTTTCTTGGTTTGGCATTTGAAAGTATGAAAGCGGTACGTCCCCAAAGCACGCGATTGCGCAATTAGTGCGTAATGCACGCGTCATCAACAGTCAACACGAGCATCACAAGCCACTCGGGTGGCAAAAGTAGCAGAAAATCATTTGAACCGACACAAAAAGTAAGGGGAGAGATTAATCACGCAATGTCTTAGACGACGAGATTAATTCGTGAGTGTTAAATCGGACCGACTGAAAAGCGTGATCAACTCCGTGATTGAGTGTCACCATGACGACACCGGAATTTGAAAGAGCCGCTTTCTTCATTGGAAAACCGCAGAAAGTGAAGGAGTTGGTAGAGAAGGGAGAGGAATCAGTTTGGCGAAAACCGGTCAAGGAAAACAAAAAGGCCAACCAGATTTATCTCGGACATAGACGAAGCTGTGGACAATATGTAGCAACCTCGGACTTTGGAGTGGCGAGAAAAACAGAAAAGACGTTGGGACTTAAAAAAAGAGTGGGGGAACTGTTGTTGTTTGGTAAGATGGAGGAAATTTCCCTTGCTATTCCCGTGTGGACGCGATGGAAATTCCGTCCGCGAGCGCACATCTTTCAGGTGAGAGATTGCGCTCGCGCACGGAGGGCCAAGGTCATTGGACGATAACCACCACCCTGTGGATAACAGGTCGTTGTCTATCCGCTCGATCGACTTGCATCTCTAGCGGGTAGGTCACCAAATTGACTGCAACATGAAGCTCGGTCGCTGAGGGACTCGTACGTCGACTGTAACCTCTACTCACCATTCGAATTGCGGTCAGAATACGGTGGGAAAAAGGTCGCCTCAGCTTGTCACAAGCTCAAACCAAGTCGAATAGCATCCCCTTTCGAATGTTCTAGATCTCATTGCTCGCGTGAACAAGTATTTTTGCTCCGATGTATCTCCCGCTCTCCGTACCTCGCCGCACTGTTTTGCAGGGAGAAAACCTTGGAAGGTGCAGCTATGGGGAGCCCCCTGTATGATAATCGCATCAATAAGTTGGGTCATAATGTCAAAGCAAAGCTCTTCTGTAAGCTTTCGAATTCAGTCTATAAAAGCTTCGTTCGCACGAGGATTTGGTTCAAGACTCCAATGTGAAGCTCCTATGAAGACAGGAAGCAAATGAAGTCTTGATGATTTTACAACACAGCAAATCTGGGACGATGAGCAGCATTAAAATCCCATCAAATTTGCAATCTTTAAGAAGGGGAGGCTCGAAATAACTAGAAAGCACAAATAAATCACACTTTTCCCATGACGTTATTCAACTTATATCTTATCGTTTCAAAAGCAAAATCGAGATGCTCATCTGAGATCCCTACCAAAGGAAAAATGTTTACAGATGATGACAACCGATTTTTCAGGTAGCATTCTCAAACCCCACCACTCTGATAAACCAGAACGTTCGACCCTAAAAGCGGCTATTACTGCATCGGAATTTTTCACTTGGGTCCTCCGAACTTGTTCATCATCTTTGCAATTATAGGGGCCACTTTTGGATTTGCTTGATGCTTTGCCAGATTGGCAGGGTTCTTCATTACTGCAAAACCACCAACACAAACAAATGATGACAGTAAAAATCTCCGATAAGCTTGCACAAGTTCCTACTAAAAGTGACCAGAATCTTCCCAAAGAAAGCAAAATTATAAGCGCAGATGCCCACAGATTCATTTGCTATTCGATTGTTGGCTCTAATTAATAACCTTCCAACAACAGCTACTTAATGCTCATCTCCTTTTATGCTGAGTAGAAAATAACCCCGCAATTTAGACAATGGGAAGTACTTTGTTCTGAGATTACTTCGATATTGCTCGTGGTTACCTTAGTGGTCAATGGGGTAATATCACCATAATCTAAATTCTCAAGATACTAGTTCCTTACAGAGAAGATGTAAAACTACTAAAGGATGCCTCGGTGATATGAGTGGTATCTCAATAAACTGCAAGAAATAGGACCATAAAAATAATGACAGAAAACATCAGTACCATCCTGCAGAGCGGCCATGACTTCTGGATCCTTAAATGCAGCCATAAGATCAGGATCCTGCTCCAAATGTTCCCCAAAAAATTCATCAAAACAAATGAGCAAAGTTGAGATGGAACAGAGAAAATGACCACAGTAAGATCCATGAATGATCCACCAAAACAAAACATTATCAAATCATTGAACTTGCATGCACCAATTCATGTCTAGGTCTTTATTTTTAAAATGAGAAATCTATGCTCCAGCACACTCTTTCTCGTTTTGCTGAGGAAAAAATATAGTGTTTTGCTAAAGTCATCCAGGCATTACCATCCACTTTCCAGGCACACTTACATTTAGTATATTGCTAAAATCAACATTTCCAGGCATTCCTCCTGGCATGCCGCCAGGGAAACCTCCAGGCATTCCCCCAGGGAAGCCTCCAGGCATTCCACCTGGGAATCCACCAGGCATTCCACCAGATGGTCTACTGGATGATGACTGCTCTTGTTTCTTTGCCTTCTCATATGCAGCCTAGAGGAAAGGCACAACAAATGTCACATGGGAAATATAGCAAGAAAATATTCTAAATGTCTAAACATCAGGATCATGGACCAATTACCTGAGCCGCAGCACGTCTACGCTCTCTCTCACGCTGAATCTTTCTTTCAGCCCGCTCCTTACGTAATCTGTCATACTTCCTCCGATGTTCCTCAATCCTATGTGCATTTGGTTCAACCTGTATAGATCAAAAGTTGCGCATGATGGAACCAAACTTAATGGAGCAAGTTTTGAATCAAATAATAATCTCCAATTCCAAAATCAAGATCGACATCAACATCAACATCAATAACACCTTTATTCCAAGCTAATTGGGATCGGCGGTCGATGAACCCAAAAAATTCATACAAATAAAAGCAAAATCAATCGAGGGAAAAGAGATAAATGTGTAAAAATAAATAAACAAATATATATATACACACACACTACCCCCCACCATACTCATAACCTTCCTCCACTCCGTCCTAAGACAAACCGTACCCCAATCTATTTCTCAATCTATTAAATCTTGTTTTACTACTTTTCTCTAAGTAAGTTTCGGCCGACCTCTTTCTTTTTTCGTGTTATGCTCTCGATAACAAACTTCTGTTCGTACCGGAGCATCTAAAGGCCTTCAGAGAATATGCCCACACCATCTCAATCTATATTCTCTCATCTTTTCTGCCACGAGTTCTACTCCAACTTTTCGTCAAATATCTTCATTTCTTATCTTATCCATCCTTGTATGACCACACATCCACTTTAACATCCTCATTTCCGCTACTCTCATTTTATGCTCATGCTTCTTCTGTGCTAGCCAACATTCATCTTTGTATAGCATAGCAGGTTTTACTGAATCTCCAATTCCAAAGATGCCAAAAAGAAAAGCCACATGCAAGTTCTCATGAAAATCCAGCCCACGATTCATTTCCAGTGCAAACCACAACAAAATCAAACAGTGAGCCCACCTTAAACTATCACTCATCAAAGTGAAGGCGTACAATTCATGATACAACAATCAGTGTGAAAGGTTCATTCAATGATTTCAAAGTCAACCCACATGTGATAATTTTTAACTTTGTGATGAATTCTAAAGGGCATTTATTGGCCTTCTACAAGCAATCTACAATGAAATAAGAGGTGTCTTATCTAATCTCTAACCACCAGAATCTAATCTTGAGAACAAAGTGAACAGTCCAGAAAAAACCTCATTTGCTTCAAAATCACATCAAACAGGCATAAGCAGAGCCCCGTATAAATGTGCCTAAAAGGCATTTATTGGCCTTCTATATGCAATCTAGCCGCCACTAATCT
Organism: Rhodomyrtus tomentosa; assembly: GCA_028455895.1. NCBI lineage: Eukaryota > Viridiplantae > Streptophyta > Magnoliopsida > Myrtales > Myrtaceae > Rhodomyrtus > Rhodomyrtus tomentosa. Next base: position 30,300,646 of record JAPCWY010000008.1, read on the forward strand.
AGAGTGCGTCGACATTTTTGGCCATCTCTACTCATTAAGTGTGCTGAAATAAAAAAGATTTGTCAGACGAAGTCTACCCCAAAAGATGCAATGACCTGTCTCTCTTACGCAAGCCAAGAAGACAAGCAAGAAGCATAGGCAATCAAAAAATTGCATAAAGGATCTGTTCAGAATACCTCTTATTTTGAATTTTTTGCTCTTTAAGAGTTAAGATTTTCTTGCACTGATATATTTAGAAACCTGTACACATGTATATTTAGATTCGTTTGTCAATTATCTCATTTATTTCCATAATTTCAAAAGCAAAAACTAATGTTTGATTTTAGCAGGAAAGTCAGTAACTTTTTGCCCAAAAAGGATACAACCGACAAACCCAAAGACGTGCAGAGAGAGAGAGAGAGAGAGAGAGAGAGAGAGAGAGAGAGAGAGAGACCTTTCTAAGTACAGCATTTATTTCCTCATCATAATCTAGCTTTGATGCCAAATGAAGATCTTTTGCAGCTTCTTCCCACTGACCAAGCATTGCTCGAGCCATGCCACGAGCCTTGTAGCCTTTCGCAGAATCCGGATTTATCTAGATTAACAATCTATATGAGCATGACAACTAAGATCTAAAAACTCCAAGGTCAATCCCACCCATACTAGACAACTCAACAATGTAAACTCCAACATCAAATAAAAAAGCTTAAAAATAAATAAGTTTTCCTTGAACAATTATCGGCAATAATTACAATTACAAGGACAATAAGTAATAACAAGAATGTTCGTAATTTCGCAATAATTGTGTTCATGCACTTAAGCATTTTTATCCATGTATTACTTTATATTCTTTCCATGTGAAATCTAAACAATTGCTTTGAATAACAAAAGTAGATGTTACCTCTAAAGCTGCATCGGCGTCCCGGATTGCAGCATAGGGCTTCTTCATTTTAATATACACAGTAGCTGTAAAAGCATCAATAATCATGTGCTGGCATGAGGTAAAGAACTTAAAACCAAATGAAAGGACATAAAATTTGGGTAGTCACTTCAAAAACTCAGCCAGCTTCTTACCTCTGGTTCCATACATAATTGCAGAGGTTGGATTGAGTGTTATTGCCTGTGTAAGGTGCTCGATCGCTTCCTCCAAGTTTCCTGTAGAGAACAAATCAGCATATCGAAGAGAAAATTAAACAAGACCAACAGATTCAAGAAGCACACGTATCCCCAGCATTGCAAGGTTGAAAAGTAATTATCAGAACCTTCGGAAAGGGATTCCATGGCCTGTGCCTTTGCTGCTTGAGAGGCCTCACGATTATCCTCGGTAACTTCAACCAATGGGTCTCCCATCTGAAAAAAATCAAATAACAAAGGCACTCAATAATCAATATTGACTAGCACAGCACAATCTCATTAATAATAAAGTAGGCAAAAAGAGGGAAAATAAAGTGTTGAAGGTGAGATGATTCCACATGTCTGTGGTAGATTGGGAAAACCTTCTGGGGAGGCTCATCATCGGGCTCAACCATCTCGCCTTCAAGCTCAATATCCGACTCAATAATTTCATCCTCCTCTTCCTCCTCCACTTCCACATGTCCGCCTTCGGTCTCCTCCATATCCTCGTCGCTCTCCTCCACCACATGGCTCTTCTACAGTAGTCCACAATCCAAAGCAAGTATTAATTTAGCATGTCACCTCACAAGAATATATCTTGCTACTGTGAGAAAGTAACTCTACCCAAATGCGTCGGCATCAACCACCACATGTCCAAATGGTTTCAAACGAAACCAAGTGATTACGATACGTATTCAAACAAATGCGGTTAAGTCGACCTTTATTTTTTCCAACTACACTGAAAGATGCACGCGCTTGACCAATAAGCGTTCATAAAAGAAACATCTCAAATCTTCACTCTAAATAAATGCGTACAAGAGCGAGCTTAATGTCATTCTACATAAAACCACCACAAAAATTGCATCAATTACTGATCTTAAGCGAACAAGACCGAGTCAAACGCTGTCAATCGCACGAAACCAAACGTGTAAAAGCAGGCTCGAGCGGTGCAGGTTACCGATTTCGATTCGCCGGGCTTGCTCGCAGAGGGAGGGACTTGAGCTCCGAGGCTGAGACAAAATGTTCCGAACCGTCAGAGGAATCAAAAAGATGCGAAGGAACAAGCATGCCGAACGAGCTCGAATCGTCGTCCGAAGTGGTGTTTTACCTCTCGAGGTAGTCGCGGAAGAAGGCAAGCGAGGGTTCGGCGAGAACCGAGGGATCGGACTTGCACATGTCGACGAACTGCTTCAACTGGCTCAGTTTCGCTGGATCCATTTCTCCGGCGACCGTACGAGCGATCGGTCGGCTTCAGACTGCGGTGCGATTGCTTGATTGAGTTTGGACTTGAAAGAAAGTGGAAATCCGCGAGCGGCTTTGAAAGTGGGAAGACCCCTCGGGCGAGTGAGGGGTTTTAGGGAGGTGATTCTAGTAGCTTCTACAGGATACTGGCATAAAAATTTTCGTGCGTCGACGTCAGCACTTTCGAATTTGGAAAAATGTGATCAAATTTCATTATTTACCAAATCGGTGCAATCAGATTAATGAAATTTATCGCCGAGACTTTATAATTTTGAAAGAAACATATTGGTGACATGAAATTTTATTTTTATTTTTTTTGGTAAGGGGTGACATGATGCTTGTGAAGGCCTAATACCAAAAAAAAAACTTCTAATTTTAACATTTGTATCAATTATATCAAAAAAAAATTTTGTCATAAAAAATCCTCAATTTTTAATTTTCTCGCAATTCTACTCAAAATTTTTAATTTTGTCCCAATTTTACCCACTTAGTATCAAAAAAACCTCAAATTTTAATTTTTTCACAATTCTACCCAAAACTTTTAATTTTGTCCCAATTTGATCAGCCTAGTACCAAAAAAACCTTTAACTTTTACTTTTATTCTAATTTTACCATCGTCACATTCTGTTCATAATCACCGTTAGTTAATCCTACGTGACTCGAATTTTATTGTCGAATTTATCAATGAATTTTCGAAAATTAAAAACAGTAAATTTGAAAGAAAATAATATTTAAAAAGTTAGTCAGAATATCTCCATGTCTAGCCATTCTTTGGACTATTGAGTGCCAAAAAGAATATGAAATATGGTGTCTTTAGTGATTATATATAGGGGTAGCAAAAAATAGAAGATAATTTCAAAAAAATTTCATGTCAATTTTGCCGAGGTGTAATTCAATAATGATATAACAATGTCACTTAAAATTAACTAACGATAATTATAAATGAAAGGCTAACGGTAATAAAATTAGGATAAAAATAAAAGTTAATGATTTTTTTGATACTAGACTAGTAAAATTGGGACAAAAGTAAAAGTTTTGAGCAGAATTGGAACAAAATTGAAAGTTAAGGATTTTTTTTGTACTAAGTCAATAAAATTTGGACAAAAGTAAAATTTTTTGATAGAATTGGAACAAAAGTAAAAATTTGAGATTTTTTATAAGACAAAAAAATGGATATATTGTCACAAATGCTAAAATTTGAGTTTTTTTGGATATTGGGTCTTATTTTTGTGCCCCATCCCAAAAGTGTTTGAAAATTTTACCAAAAACAAAAAAATGCCTAAAAAACCTTTTCTAAGAGAATAAAAATGCTTAAAATTTGTAACATTGAATTTTCTTCTGAAAAACATCAATCAAGAACAGGCCAAAAAATTTTGAACGTTGCCCTTACTTCACCGACAACAGTTGGCAACCATATGCCGTGGTAGTGCATCATCGTTCACTGCCATTGCGTGAGAGTCAACTACCTTCACGACTTCAATGTGGGAAAGTTCTAACTTCAATCGCCACTTTTCCAATCACGAACCTTAAAATTTTAGAAGGAAATCACCCCTTTACGCCCCCTTTCTTCGTCGCTACGAGACAAAGTTCGCCACTTTGTAATAGTAAACACAAAACAACCACCCCCAAAAAAAAAAAAAGAATCCACATATTTTCGTGACATGATCAATGGCAATTATTTTCAAGAGAAAGGTTTTATATGCATGCTTGTGTTTTATAAATATTATCATTTTTCCTATAATTGTTACAAAAAAAAAACGAAATAGATATTTGAAAAAGAAGTCTCCAGTACCTTTGCAGGCGTTGGGATCATGGACTGACCCAAGTGTGGGAGCCAGAGTACCAAGTGTATTGGGGTTGGAAGCAGAGGCGCCGCAAGAGGGCGCGGAGGTCCGGAGCCCCGAATCGAGATCCGAAGTCCGAGGATTGCGTGTAACCATATTTTTGAAAATCAAATCTGGCTCTCAATAGACGAATTCATATTTTCAAGCGTATGGCTTTCATTGTCTAGGATTTCTCATTTATGATTATTTTGAGTTTAATAATAATTGTGAATACAACATATCATGCTTAAAAAGATCAAAAGATGCACAAATATAATTGATTGATCTGGAGTACTGTATATTAAATATATTTCAAATGATCGTGTTCAATTTTGCGCTCATATGTTTGGTAACGAGTTCTCATCGCACAAATTATTTGTAGATATGAACCTTGTAAAGAAGAAGAAATATTGAAATTAGTTCATGCGTGGGCCGCCAATATGGGCTATCCCTGCCCGGCACATTTTTATTCATTAATAACCGCATGATGGTCACCGGCGGTTATCCTTGACAGTGACAGTTACCACTTTTGGATAAAAGAGAAGAAGAAACTTTGGTTATTTCATTTCTTTCAAGAACACTTCAAAAGAAAAACAATCTGGAAACTCTCTCGGACTCGAATAGACGGCAACTTCTCGCAAGGCCGCATTTTGAAGACATTTAATCTGGATGGGATTGCGTGATAATATCCCGATCGGTGACACAAGTGTTTGGCATGTTTCATATGTTTTTCCGCACAATTCTTGTGTCATATCAGTGAAATTTCTTTCCTTCAGCATGCTTGCATGTCTTCGATGTCATGGTTTTAAAACTGGGCCAGCTTCTTATATTACCCTGCAAATACCTTTAGCTTAAGGACTGTTAAGCTTCTATTTCGTTCTGTTGCAGATCCTTTGGTTGAAGCAGACAAAGAAACAGATTGAAAAAAAAAAAATTGTCTTCTTTGGAGAATGAAGAAGGGAGTTGCAGAGGGCTCAACAGAGATCCCCAAAGGGTCTTCTCGTTTCCCAATGTACCATTTGTGCTGAAATTTGTGAAGCATCACGAGATGAAGAACCCTTCTTGTCGGATATTCTTTGCAAAATCCCTTTCCGAGAGGTGCATTGTCGGAACTGGGTTGGATTTGCTTCTTTCCACATGAAGATTCTCCTCATGGCACGTAGTTGGATTTCGGTGCTTTACGCCTTTGCTCATATGCAGCAGTTGCTGTCTCTATCGACTGGTATATGGCCTTCCCTCTCGGCCAAGTGGTCTTTGGTGATTCTACTCCTTTCAATGTAGGAGAGGCAATTCCACTGGAATACAACCTAGAAGGTCTCAACGCAATAAGCTTCGACAAGGGATGGTATGTCGGGGAAGGGATTTATTGCTCGAACCCATCACCGAGGTGTCATTCACATGCGTTTGCTGCCGGATTGGGATCCCCTGCCAAGTATCTGCTGATGGATCTCTGATGCTCCATGTTACAGAAGCAGGAGCAGAAGCTTGCTCCTAAATCAGAAATCCTGCACGGTGCTTCTGGCAAGACAATCGGAAAAGTCAGGACCACTCCTGGATGTCGTGGTCTTGCCGTGTATTACGGTTGGAAGCAGCTCTCGAAAAATCCCGCTTGCTTACCTCACATGGGCAAGAGGATCTCAACATTGACGAAGCCACGATTAGACACGTGGACACATCTGACGTGGAGTAGTCACTGGCCTTTTTTTTTTTGGTAGTCACTGGATTCACCAACCCCGACCAGGACACGGGCGCTAGTTCATTGGAACTCCACGCCACGCGTAGGTCGCATTGAATTCGAATTTAGCTGGCGGTTGATGCGGTGCCGAACACCTTCTAAAGGCAATAAAAGGAATTAACCGATTCTTCGGAATTACCGACGTAGTAATGACAGGCATCATGCAATCTTCTTCCAATCTTCTTCTGTTGACTTTTGGTCAGCACAGCTACTTAGACAACTCTCAACCTAGTTCGACCCACCATTAAAACTCGCTCTCACTGATCCCTATTCCTATCCTAACAGCTAACAAACCCCCCTCCCGCGTTCCCACTTCCACAACGAGAACCTTCCCCCCATACATCCCCCACCCTCCTGCGCATCCGTCTCCGTCCAACCCCAAAAGGACAAACAGTGAAGAAGAGAAGAACCCGGAAAATGGCTCGCCGCCACTCGTTCCCCGCGTCGGTGCTCGCGGCGGCGGTGATCGCTGCGGCCCTCGCGAGCCGCCCTGCATCGGCGGACTCGACGATGGACTGCATCAACAAACTGGTGCCGTGCTACCAGTACCTGAACTCGACAGCAAAGCCGCCGGCGAGCTGCTGCAACCCGCTCAAGGCGGAGGTGGCGACGGCAATCGACTGCCTCTGCAACCTGTACAACTCTCCGGGCTTGCTCGACAAGTACAATATCAACGTCACGCAGGTCCTCGGGGTCGCCCAAGGGTGCGGCGTCAATGCCACCACTAGCATCTGCAAAGGTACTGCAGTTAGCGGCTGTGAAAGAAATAGGAATTGGGTCCGACCGTCCGAGTACTAACGTTTTTGCTTCTGTTCTGTGATCTGTTTCTCTGCAGAGAGTGCCCAGTCTCCCACATCGCCAGGTAACTCGAAATTTTGCTTCCTCTGATTTCAATTCGGGTTTTATAAATTGGCCGGGAAAAAAAAATTAGGCGCGATGTTCCTGTTTCCGAAGAGACGAGATTTTTGTCCCCCCCCTGTTGCTGAGGTTTAGAAATGGAAACGATAATCTTGATCGAAGCTAGGCACGAGATTAGAAAGATCGTCTCAAGCCTAACACATTTAGGAAAGTAACCAATCGTGTGGCAGCGACATTATTTGTCGGTCGATGGACCTACCTTTTGTTTCAGCTCATTCAATGAGCCTTGAATGTAAAATTGAAATCCAACTAATATAAACCGGTGGGAAGATCCTGGAAAAGGGACTCAGAGAATTGATTGCATAATAGTCATTATGCTAAAGGTTTGTTTTGGATCATAAAATTTAAATAAAAATTTGTTAAAAATAATTACGAGGTCCACTCTTTAAAATATTTATCGGGCACAATATATTATCATGTCGTCCAAAATTATTGTGATAGTTTCGCCATGGACGGGGACACCATTTAACTCGCAAGGACACCTTGCCCGGTGTTGGTTGGTCGGTCGGTCGTTGGGTTGCCTTTGATTGCCTTTTGCACGTTCGATTCCTGCTTTTTCCCCACTTTTCTTTAAATCGCGTCTTCTGTCGAAGCGATGATGAACCTATGGGCCGTTACTTTTTCATTATTATTTTTTTCGATTAGCATGTGTAGTGTACCTAAGTTATAATGGTTGAAAGTATTTTCCGATAAAAAAAATAGGGGGAAAATCAAATTAATTAAAGATACTGGTGATAGAAAGATTAACATCGATAGAATATATGTGTTAATAATATTTTCTAGAAAAAAAATTTGTTATATATAGCTACTTTTACAGAATTAAATATGATATTTTAATAAAAGGGATAATCACAAGTTAGATAAAAGGGGGGGGGGGGGGGGGGAAGGCTTCCATGTTTAAAAATGTAACATGACAAAGATTGGTTATTCATTATGTGTATTTAATGGCTTAATCAATGTTGAAATGGTTGGTCAACAAAGTTGATATATTAGCCACCTTTATTAAAAATATTGATCGATAGAAATCAGTTTTCCTTGGCTCGGGGCGTTGTGCATGTGCGCATCGGTTCCGGCCGCGCCACCCTTTTGATTCGCGGGCAATGAGCGTCGGGACCGCTTGGTGTTGACAGGCGTAGCCGGGGGCGAGGGGAAGAGCGGCGGGGTCAGAGTCTGGACGGGGGTTTCTTGGTTCCTCCTGTTGATTTGGCCATCAATGATGCTCTATTGAGACCTGGCGGGGAATAGGGAAGGACCGAGTTTCTCGAGCAATTTTAGTTCCGAGGAGCGAACGCATTTCCGGAGCACAGAGATTTTGCAATCGGTTTCTTTGTCACCCTCTTGCTCAAACATTGATTGTTTCAGTCAGCGCCAATGGTTCTCGATGATTCGTCGCATCGTTTTTATCATAAACAGGGAGTTTGTCAAGTCTTTTCTAATTTCGCTTTTGAATAAAGTGATGTATTCCGATTTTCTGGGTAATTTAAAATATATTACTACATGTCATTTCACTTTGGATTTTTTTTTTCTTCTTAATGCCTGTGCTCTCCCTTCATAGAAAGGTACATAGTTACCTTTTAATGCGATGAGTTACTGACAAACATGAGAAAGATAATCACTTATTGTAATTATGAATATGGTGGAATTTTTCTATTCTATATGAAGGGTATGTAGATTTCGCAAAAACTCAACAATTTAAAAAATATTTTCCTAAAAGTAATTGCTTCTATCATTTAACATAATTAGTCAACGGAGAACATTCGCCAGTAATTTATGTCCAAACATTTTTTGCGAACAATGAAAATACTTTTCGTTTATTAATTTTTGCAAGAGATATAAGCGATCATTTTCAGGAAAATATTTTTCAAATCATTCATTTTTCACAAAATAAATAGAGCCGAAAAGGAACCGACCATTTTTATAATAAGTTTTTCCGAGAAAAATTACTTTTTATGGTCCTCTTATATCGTGAAATATCTATTGTCAAAAAAAAAAACTTTTATCCATTTTTTCGGGATTTGGATTGCTTAAGAAAATGAGTCAATAGAAAATTCGGGACAATTATTCATTTTTTTTTAAATCTATTGTACAATCGTCTAAACCTTTCAATTATACCAATATAGTTATAAATCTTTCGACAATTTATTAATTTAATCACATCGATCAAATTGTTTGGGCTAAAAATTGATGAAATTGATGTCGATTATCCTATGTGTCCTCTACTAACATGAACAATTACAATTCTTTCTTTTTTTTGTAAATTCTATGAATGTTTATTAATTTTTATTATTCCTCTTTTATTTCTTCTCCCTTTTTCCACTGTTACGGCTGCCGATCCTCACCACAGCACGTTGTTCAGCCACTAGGTAAGGCCACCCTGCCCTCGCTAATGGGTCGTGAAGACAGGCAAGGGTGGCGAGGGGCCGAGGGCGTTTTGAACCTCGCTTGTGATTAGCCAACTGGCCATCGTTGCCAGTGTGATGGCCCATAAAGTGACGCGCTACACCTGTAATAATTTCCTTCCTCTTTATTAATTATAACCATGCATAAGCGTAGTAAAAAAAATTCATTTCACATCATTATCCCGACACTTCAATGCACGAGTTACCAAATACATATGTATCATTTATTTGTACCATTAGTTTACGAAATATACATAACATTTTTTTTTTTATTATAACATAGCTAGCAACATCTTACCACAAAAAAAAAGTCATGGAAAAGGGTTTGGGTCATTTATCTCCGTGTACTACCTCTCCATCCATAAAAAAATGTCTGTTTGTACAACATCGACCTGTACCTAAGGGTCAATCACCTCTCTAGTCGAGGTCTCATCGGCAACATATCCTGGAGGACAATTGAAATCTCTATGTGGTCCCATCCAAACATCCTCGGAAACAGTATACCAAACTATATATCGATGACGAACCCACTCCGCAAATCCCAGGCCAACCCACACCATAGTAGTATATTTAACATATATAAAATCCAGATTGGACACCGTCACATCTTCATATGCGTGCTCTATATGCACTGGGATCCCAAATAATGGTGGCAGTAGTAAAGCCACCTACATATCTGAAAAACAAGGGTGAATCGAGGCTTAGTAAATGAAATCTCCAAGTCTAAGATAGATAATCTTCTTATCGCTCAACCTGAAATTCACAATCACACGCATTCAAAGTAACTTATGAATCCATAAACATTCGCATGATATTCTTCCATGATGACATTTATAATATTGTGCATATGATGCAGGCCAATGTCACGTTATGTCACAATGCACCAGTGTCACCTAATCCCTTATTCTTACAACTAAATGTATATACGTGAGCATGCATTGTATTTATTACTTCATCTTTCATCCCGAAACTCTCGGGGCTTCCCAACACGCATGGCATCTCAACTCCGAGGTACCTGCAACATCCACCCATGAGGCACCCTGATACACGGGGCATCGCCACTCTGCAGCATCGTCACCACCATCACGTGGACTACGAAACATAATCTTTTAAATGCAAAGTCTGTGCTGATGAAATATTCGTTACAACATCATTCATTTTTTTTGCCTCAAGTCATCGTCCAAGCAGAAGTATTCTGATTCATACATCATATATATCTCTTCAAGTTTTCATGCCTCAAAGAATACTATAATGAATGCAAACTTTCGAAAAATTTTCGAAATACTCTTATTATTATAAATATTTTAGCTCCAAGATCAGCAGCACCAAAAGCAGAATTAGTAACAGTAAAAATCATAACGATCAGTAAGTTGATGAAATCATCAACTTCACCATTTTTTTAATATATAATTATATTATATTTATTATAGCATTATATTATATAAAAATCCATGGTCTGTCAAAGCTATTGACCATCGGTCGACCTACAAAATTTAGTGACATTATTTTATCGGCAATTTTTTTTAACGATAATTTTCACACTGCGTCCAATAGCCTCCAAACTAATAACTACTCACTTTTCGTTCTTTTCATACAACGTATTACCGATTCTCATACAAATTTATCACAAAAGTGCAATTTTGGGTTCTAAAATTTATAAAAAGTACAATCGAGTCCTAAAACTTGTCAAATTGACGCAATCTACTTTCTATTAACTCCGTCTAATTTGACTAACATAAATATTGACGTGGCCTTGTTTTTAATATTTTCTCTTTCTTACGTGGCGATGACTTGGCTTAATCAACGTCGTTTTGGTTCAAATCTAATTTTTAATATAATTTTTATGTAAATTAATTTAAAAATAATATGAAATCTTTATTTAAAAAATAATAAAAACATAAGCAAAACCAACAACCATCGCGCCACCACCAATAGGAAGGGTCGACGACTCTCATTAACTATAGGCGAGGGCCAACTGGCCCTCATCTAGATTGGGGCAATGGTTGCGACCCTCCCCCAAATCGTGCGAGGGTTGTCGTCACTCGTCTAGTTCTAGGTTAGGGCAACCAATGATGGGGCTCATCCAAATCTAGGAGAAGGACCAGAACGACCATATCCCACCATTGTCGATCCTTCTTAGCATTAGTGGGCTGGCAGTAGTGGCCCTCGTCACTCATTCTGCTTTTGTTTTTCTCTCCCTTCCTTTAACCTTATTTTTAAAATTAATTTAAATATTAGCAAAAAAATTAATTTAAGGAAAAATTATATTAAAATTTGAATTTGAACCAAAACGAGGTCGTTTTAGGTAGGTCATCATCATATAAGAGAGAGAAAATATTAATACGGACGGAATTAACGAAAGACTCAATTGCATGCATCAATTTTACAAGTTTTAGTATTTTATTATATTTTTGTAAATTTCAAGAATTAATTATATTTTTATGATAAATTTTAGGACTTTTAATGAATATATTTATTTTGAAAAATACATTTCTTTTTTTGCCAAACAAATAATGAAAAAAAAATTACCGCTTTTCCTATTAATCAAGTTCAACCCGAGCACTCTTGATATCTTCAGCTCAAAAGATGGGATCCAGGTCCCATGACAACTATGTCATGGGTGATATACTTATCATCTCAGATGTTCATTCTATGACAATGGCTGAGATGACGTCACAGTCATTTGCAGGGGGCAAATTTAAAATTTTTTGAATTTCAAAAACAAAAAAAAATACCTTTTTTTATTTTCTCTCTCCTCTAAATAAACCCTCCGTCCGCCCATCGCCCTCTCTCAAAACCTATTGCGACCAACTCCCCAACCACCTGCCATCGTCAAACTGAACTTCTTGCGCCGCCGCCGCCATCGCCGCCACCGTCGCCACCGTCGGGTCTTGCTTGCCGTTCTGGGAAGAACCCTATTTCTCTATTTCTCTCTCCTCAATGAAACCCTTTATCCGCCCTCTCTCCTCAAAACCTGTTGGGACCAACTCCCCAACCACCCGCCACCGTCAAACTGAGCTTCCTGCACCACCACCACTGTTGGGTCTTGCTTGCCATTTTGGTCAGACAACTCCAAATCGTTGGGAACTGCTTATCTGCAGTTTCATCATATAAAAGTGCAGCCCCAAAAATCATAAGGTCTCTATGGTGATTCAATCCAATAAATACATCGAGTGGCCTGTACTCTTTGTTGATGGAAAATGTGGTGTCAAAGGTCACAACATCACCAAAAAGAACATAATCAGTAATCATCCTAGAATCTACCTAGAATATATTTGTTATTTACTCATTACTATCAAGTTGAACAACATAGAAGAAATATGTAACTAAAATCTGTCGTTTTTAAAAATACCTCAATAAACATCACGCGTCTCCAAACTCCATGTCTCTCCCTGGTTTAGTTCGAAAATAGTTTTTCACATCAGCTCTCGTGTAACCAACATTGTATCTTTTCCCAGACTGTACATTAGACAAGTCATGGTACTGTCTCTGTGTGAGACATGCATTGTCAGCCAACACAATTTGGTGAGCTTGAACATCGCTTAGTTGCCTATATGACCATATTAAGTGAATACACTCTGCAATGTAGAGTGAATGGAAATGATTTGGCCCAAAATCATTCATAAAATATTTACCGCTTCCTCCAACTAATTTGATTCTCATTCGAGCACGACAGTCCATCCTCGTTTCAGGCCTAGGTTTTTTTATTAATTCCACCCGTTTACCTTATTCTCGATGTATCTCTTTTGAACAACAAAAACATGCGGAAGTTATGGAACCATCCTTCCTTTTGTTGGTAACTCTTCTACGTGCACCAAAACCAACTTTCAATGCACACCTCTTCGAAAACTCCCATGCCTCATCTACATCGTTAAATTTCATATCCATTTGTGGAGTTCAGTCATTTCTATCGATAAAATCACACAAAAAATAGTGGACAAAGTGACATCATTAGACGATAAACTTGAAAAATAAACAAAAAAACAGAAGAAAAACTAACATACTTTCATGAAGACATTAATTACCTTGTGTCATCATCATCCATTTGAGAGGGAGTCTCCATTTCAAGGATAATTTGACTGCTAGTACTAAGCATGGCAATTAGTGCTCCCTCAATATCCATTTAAGAGAGAGTCTTCATTTGAGGGATACTTTGACTGCTAGAACTAAGCATGGCAGTTACTGCTCCCTCACGATCCAGTTGAGAGAGAGTCTCTCAATGCCTCTTTTGAAGATCTAAGTTTTTGAAGGTAGTTGATTATCACCTTCAGTTCTGCGAGGATGAAGAGATTATCAAATCCACCCATGTTCTGATGATGTTGTTGTTGCTCATTACAGTTGGACTCTCCAGATGAAAATGCACTTACAGATTCAAAAGAAGGACATTAAAGTAGAAAAAAAAAAACGTAAATGGTCTCAGGCATAATGCAGGTTTAATGATACCAAGTGACGAACTGGGTGACTTTTACCCCTATAGGATTGATAAGGCCCCTTGTCAAGAATCAAGCACTTTTATCACAACTTGAACAGCAAACTGATCACAGTACCAAAAAATGATAGATGGCATAAGATCATACTCTCATATTTGAAGAAAAATTTTCTGTGACTACAACATCACTAGCAGTGCATTTTATGCTGTAACCTTCGCTTTTAACAGCCAATATAGCTGGTTCCCATATGTCAAATCTCATCTGCCATCAACAGCTTACATAAAGCCAGTCATGCTTCTTTTAGCAAATGAAGGAGAGAACAATAAACAGTCGAGGCAACAATCACAATTACCATTGAGGATCCCATACCGATAATGAAAACTTGCATGATGTATGCCCTTCATGAACTGTCTTTTCTATGATATGTTGCATAGGGACTACAAACAAAATGGAGGAGTTAGAAGATTTATGGTGCATGAATCACGGAACAATTCTCACTGACAGACTAAAGACGAGGAAAATTATGGGAAACATGAAGCCTGCAGTTTGACTATTTGGTCATAATCAAGTGACCAGCCAGGTTCAATATAAAGGCTCTCAACATTTCTTAGTATGACTATCTACGCCACAAAGAGAGAAGAAAGAAAAATAATGACGTGCTTCGTGGACTAATTGGGCAAGTTTAGATCGAAAATTCCACCAGCAGAAACATCAAACAAGCATGGCTTCCACAAGTTAAAAGGAAAATCACTAACTACGACAGCAACTTTAATTGTTCCATCCTTTTCACTGAAAAGAGGATAAATGGATGTGATATGAACTACTAACTATAGCAATTAGATGTGTGACATCCTGGAAATTCACCTCCGGTAAGGTAATCGAAAGTAATTTAAGAAATAGACATCAAATTCCAGTCGATGGAAAATTTTGTATCGCAAGGACTGAAGAGACGAAATTGGACGAATTCTGGAGTTTCAGTCGGTTTAGATTTGGTTTCGAAATTCTTAGTCGTCGCAAACTAGGGTTTCAATCCTCGCGCTCGAGCCTAATCCCGACCGAGCCCCCGTTTGCGAAATTACCGAATTAGCCCTCTTGAAAAAAAAAAATTAATTAATAAACCCCACTCTCCCTCTCTCTCCCTCTCTCTCTCTCTCTCTCTCTCTCTCTCTCTCTCTCTCCCGCTCGGATACCCCCCCCAACCGAACTACCCCTCCTCCGTTTTTTTCTCCTCCCGCCGGCGATTTGCGCCGCCACCACCCGCCACCGACCGCCACGACCCCCCAGCTCTTCGTCGCCGTTACCCCCGACCCCTTCGCCGCCGTCAACAGCCGTCGGAAGCCGCGAAAACGCCGCGAACTCCCAGCCCCTGTTTCGGCCGCCTGCGCGCCGAGACCCATTTTGTCTCCTCCGGCCGTTTTCGGCCGCCACCGCCGCCACCCACCACCCCTCCGACGTTCCCCTACCTTCCCTCGACGTCCTCGACCCAGCCCCGCCGCCGATTGTCCGCCGAAACCGCCGCGATCAACCGCGAAACCGCCGGTGCCCTGTTTTGGGTACCAGTCGGATTTTTCTTCGATCCGGCCGTTTCCGGCGACGCCGCTTCACACCGCCACCACCAACGGACCCCCAAGACCTTCCTCTATCATCCCCGAGCTCCTGGCCGCCGGCCGCCGCGCGTGGCGGCCGAAAATCCCCTCGAACCGGCGCCCTGTCTCTTGGCGCCCAAATACACCTCTCGGCCGGTTCTGCCGGCCGCCGATCCGCCGCCTTCGGCCACCCTCCACCGCGGCCACCACTCCCGATCGACTCCCGCCGACCCCCTGGTCACTCCATCGTCCACCTCCGAGCCGGCCGCCGTCCACCGATCGCCGTTCCGGCCGTTTTTCCCCCGGCGCCGCCCTTGCCCTGTTCTGGCCGGTCCGCGCGGGCAGTGGCCCGTTGTGGCCTGGGCCGGGCCGAGTCAGTGGCCGGGCTCGTGGGCCATTTGGCCGAGAAGAATTCGAGCCGTGGCCAAGAATTTTGGGCCATTTTTCGAGGATTTTGGTTCGCGGACCGCCGACGCCGTTCGTTGCCATCGCCGTCGCCGTTGGGACCGTCCGAGTCGACTTAAATTGTGAGTTGACCCTAATCCTTGGTTAGGGCGCTAATTGCGCCTAGGATTAGTCGTTTAGTCAATTAAGGAATTTAGGTACGCGATTGAGGCCGGTTTAGATAGAAATTATGATTAAGTTAAATGGCCGATCGATTAGGTTAGTCGATTGATTTTACTGTCTGTGGTTAATTGTGATTAGTTGAAATTGATTGATTGAGTGATTGATTGCGTTTGTTCGCGAGCGAGCGACAGGTTAGAGACGAGCGAGCGATCGACGCATTAATCGATTAGTTTGGTTAATAAAGTATTATTGTACGAATCGAGCTTTTTGTGGCCTAATCGTTTTTTTTTACTACTCGTGATTGCTTGATGGCCTTGTTGATTTGATCGCTTCGCTGAGTTGCCGGTTGGATTGCCTTTTTGCCTCTGGGCAATTGACTGTCTGTTTAGGGTTTGATAGCCCGTTTATGGTTGCAGTGTCTAAAGTTAGACTGCATATGCATATGGCCGTGTGAGAAATCAAAAGACATGTTTTGGCATGAAAATGGCCTTTGGCTGATCTTTTACACGTGTGAGTGAGCATCCGGCTTTAACCGAAGATAATGAAATAGGTTGATTGCTGGATGTGTTCTGTGTGGTCATTTGATGGAACGATGATGCTTTTCCTGGCAAGTTCGTGCTATACAAGTTGTATAGAACCACACGGCTTGCCAGAAGCACGATAGTCCATGCCCCGTATGGTACGTACGGTTTTAAGGGATTGTCGGATGCCGGTCGCAGCTTGTGATGGACCGACGCCCCGTTTAGGGATGCCTACTTGCTGGTGCCGTGCCAGTCGCACCGGAGACACCTCTTGTAGTAGCCGTTGCCGAGAGAAAAGGAACGTAGCCCGGTTCTGCCGGTAGAACGCTAGATTGCACTGAGGTGCTGGATCGCGTTATTTGTGGGAGTCGAATCACGCCTTCTTTCGCGTAGATCCTCTCATGTGCCGTGGGCACAATCATCGTTAATAAATGGACTTGTGTGATATCCAGTGTGTGTGCTTGTGGATGAAATGCTTGTTGAGTGATCGACTGTTTGGTTGTTAGTCGAGTCAAGCATTGCATTATGTGTGGTTGAGGTTGACAAGTACGCATGTGAATTGTTTTTATATATATTTGCGGTGATTTACTTTGGTGATACTTCCGTTAAGATGCCCGGGTGAATCAGTTTCCTAACCGAGCTTAGGCTTGATTCACTGAGATTTATTCTCACCCCGTCGTGGGATATTATTTCAGGTCCCAAGTGACGAAGTCTTGTGGATGCCAAGAGTTGGCTTTTGGATTAGTCACCCGAAGTAAGATGAGAAGTTAGCATTACCTGATTAGGTACACCTGCAAAGGTCTAGTCTAGTTACCCTGAAGTATGGGGTTGTTTTTGTACGAAATTAAGGTCGACAGGATTAAGATCTATTTGTGGTGTTTGATTCTTACTATGCTATTCCTATTTATTTTGTTGTCAGGGAGTTGACACGTTTCCGCATGCGTAAATAAGGGTTAGGTCAATAGCGTGCCTGGGACGCTATCTCTATGACCTCGTGAAGATTGGGCAAGGGATGTCGCGGGCCTGAGAGTCGGAGCGTGACATCCCCGCCCCAAGGTGGTATCAGAGCCAGGTTGGCCTGATCCATATGGTTAGTGGCTTGGAGTGATAAGGAGCGTTGGTATTTGGGATAGTTAGTAGAATCGTAAGGTTTTGCATGTGTTTGTTATATATGTTTCTTTTGATTGATTGTTAGTGATCTCATTACGCGTTGCTTGGGGTGGACAGGACTCCGTAAGTTACCTGTATAATGAGCAACAGTAATGAGAAGATGCCTAGTGGAAGGATAGCTCAAGGAGATCCTAAAGCGAAGGGGATTATGCAGGCGTTGGAAACTTTAAAAGCTGTAGCTGGACAGCAAGTGTGTGGTCAAGTTAATGATACCCCCGCTTCGAGTGAAGATTTGTCGACTGGAAATGAGATCGGTGGGCAGCCAATACTTGAGTTGGTAGAGAGGTTTCTTAACCTCGAGCCACCGAAGTTTAAAGAATTAGGAGACCCAGAGCCTGCAATCTTGTGGATTAAGGAAATCGAAAAGATATTCGCCGTGCTAGGATGTTCCGAAGAGGACAAGGTGACATTGGCTGTTTACCAACTTCAAGATGATGCTAATGCGTGGTGGGAAGCCACACGAAGAAAGATCTTTCCTGAAGGTATGATTCCGGTGTGGGATGCTTTCATTGAGGCTTTTTATGGCAAGTACTTTCTAGACTGTAGGCGAGAGAAGAAGATGGCGGAATTCTTACAGCTTCGACAGGACCAAATGACAGTAGAGCAGTATGAGGCGAAATTTATTAAGCTATCAGGGTTTGCACCATGGACGGTTAGAGATCCTATAAACAGGATGAGAAGATTTCGTGAGGGATTGAAGCCCGAGATCAAGGATCAATTGGTACCGTTGAACCTTAAGAATTATAGCGAATTGTATAAAAGGGCCAAGTCTGTGGAGAGGAGCATGACTGATAGGGCAATCGCTTCTGGATCGCAACTTGAGCCTTCTTCCAGAGATAGCCGTTGGATAGAGAAGAGACCGATGTATGCCAAAAAGTATCACCTCCCGTCTAATTGGAAGAGTACAATCAAGAAGCCGATGTTCCGCCAAAGTGAGAAGTGTCACTTGTGTCGTCTAAGGCATGGGTCTGGTCCCTGCCCATTTAGAGGAGGAGAATATTTTAAATGT
Source organism: Rhodomyrtus tomentosa (assembly GCA_028455895.1). Taxonomy (NCBI): domain Eukaryota; kingdom Viridiplantae; phylum Streptophyta; class Magnoliopsida; order Myrtales; family Myrtaceae; genus Rhodomyrtus; species Rhodomyrtus tomentosa. Next base: position 30,319,138 of record JAPCWY010000008.1, read on the forward strand.
TATCAGCCGGGACACCAAGTGAAGGATTGCCCGTTGAGATAGAAAATTGCCCAACCATCGTAGTTGCAAGAAGGACAAACTCGATGAGATGTTCAGCAAAATACCTAGGATTGACCCTATTGGGAGTGGGGTGACTTTTGAGTTAAGATGCTTTTGTACAGATTAGCAATAGTTAGTCGAGTTTGAAAAGATCTTTTTATGGATAAGGCTTTTGGATACGGGTTTGTACTAAGACAATTAGTATTTTGTGGATTGTGTAAGTTTGAAGTGTTGTTTTACTTGGATTGTCTTAGTTGTCGTTTCCTTGGATCCTAATCACTGATTAGATGAATATCCGCAGAGGAACGAGCGTGAAATTGTGAGATTGATCCCTGAGGTGTAATGAACCTCCCAAGAGTCAGAAAGTATGATTTGATAAGGATTAATGCGAAGGAAGGTAAAGTGTATTGAAGAGTGATGAAAATCTTTCTATGCATGTGGTTAAAGTGGGACTTAAAAGTGAAAACACGATTATGAATGCCATGTGTCATTTAGAGTAATGAACAGAAGATCGTGGAAGGACCGAGATGTCATAGGTAAATAAGACTTATGTGCTTTGCAGAATTGGTAAAAGTGGATTTCGTCTCCGAATCTTGATAGAAGAAGGGCTTACGGTGTACCAAAGGCAGTATTGGAACGACTTGAGGCCGTATGACTCAGTCGATTAGTAACCGGATAAAGTCATGGTGAAGTATACATTGCCTAAAGAGTATAGTTAATGAAGCCTCAGACATGTGCATGGAACGAGAATTGTGAATACAAACAAGAAAGGCTCGTAATGGCAATCTAAGGTTAGGTGACATGATAGTGTCGCCAGTTGGATACACAAACTATTGAGTTTGGCAATGCCCCTGAATAAGATTAAGATTGCGAGATGTGACAATTAAGGAAGACTAGTTAATAGAGTGGCGCGGCGGAAGCATAGTAAGGCTGCATGATTACTTGGAATAATGACCATAAGGGCCATGCCTTTGAAAAAAAAAAAAAATCGGGATTGTCAACTGTAATTTCAGTGTTAGTCCGGATTGCTCGGGGGAAAGGGGGGACACCAAGGTTTAAAGTAGGGCTACTAGGAAATTAATGGATGTGGTTGAGCAAATGACAGAGATTTTGGTTTATCGATAAGTCAAAGGGCAACATTGCAAGCCCAAGAGGACCGCTACCGTCGTTGAAATTCTAAGATAAAGGTGGGAAAAAGATTACAAAGGATTGGTGGTGATACTTCCAATAACTTAAAGAAGAAATGGCTCAGTTGGAGTACAGTAAGCAAATTAATGATGCCTGTTCAAGATATAACAGTGTAAAGAAATTCGACTTAGTACGAATGTGATGTTCCAAGACACACGATCGATTCAAGTTTAAGACTCGAACTAATCGCGAACGACCAAGGGTCGAGGAAGCCACCGAAAGTTAGAGGTCGCCCTCGACGTGGTTGATGGCCTGATTGCCAGTCGGTTGTGTTATTGATTAAGAGTCGACTGTGTGGCGATCTTAAATCAAACATAAATCGAGTTGGGTTGATCTCGCTCAGCGGTAAGTCAACCATAGGATTATCCTGAAATATACCAGGGATTGATTCGTGGCGTGATTTGCGAACTGACATTGATCGATGTTCAGGATGGCCATAGACCAGTGAGGAACGATTTGTACTAGAACCCCGTACCAGCCACACACTAGTCAAGGATTAGCTACCCTGGATTTGGTGATGTGTTACTGGAGGACTACGGGTCGAGTAGAACTAATCCTGCATCAATTTGAGTTGGTCATGAGATGTGATCTCGATAGTGTTCGATTGTACCACCGGTCTAGGAACGGGTGATTCCAACTCTAAACCGGAATATTTGAGGTGGTCCTCGACTCGTCAGTCGGTTGTGAGCTAACCCTGTTCGATAGAATAAATGGTCCGATCCTCAGTTGGATTTGACGTCTGAGTTCGGTAATTCTCCAGGTGTTCAAGAATTGACAAGTGGAGATTTTAATCGCAAAAGCGTTGAAGAAAAGGCGAATTGTTAGTAGACCTTCTCCATGTAAGCAGAATGCCTAAATTGCCATTAGTGTTAATTGTGGTCGACAAGGGGCGTTCTCTGCTCGTTGGAATTTAAGCAATGACTGGTTTATTCGCGAGAATAGATACTTACTACGGATACTAGGATAACCAACAGTTGTTTGGGACAACAAGATTGGATGGTCACAGTTGAGTTGAATCCCTAGAAGTGGATGATTCACCCTACTGAAACGAATTGTGGATATGGAATTGTGTCAAATTAATAGTCAAGATTCGTAAATTAGAAACCGACTTGGATTTGATAATCGCTTTATAATTTCGATACTTAGAGAGGAAATAAAGTTGGATTGACTTGGAGCGAACCTGGTATGAAGTTTGGGAAACAAAATTGCAGTTCGGTATGGCTTGTTAATCGCAGACAGAAGATCAATCTGAAAGGACAATTCAGACCTTGGAGGACATGACGGTGACATGCGTTTTTAGGTTCCAAGGTGATTGGAAAGAACAGATGAAAAAAAAAAAAAAAAATTCAGCGGAGTATCAAGATGATGCTTTTCGAGGCATGATATGGTAGAACGTGAAGAACGCTAGTCTGTTGGAATGAAAATGGTGAGATGAAGGTCATGAGTCTTCATTTAATGGAACAGTCACTGGATGCAATCAAGGTTCTTAGAGACAGATTGAGAACAATTCAGAGTCGTTAGGAAAGTTCCATTCCAGAGCAAAGACCAATAGAATATTAGGTGGGTGATCATGTCTATAGAAAGTGACGCATGTTGAAAGGACAACTCGTTTTTGCAATAATGGAATGTTAAGCTCAAATATGTCAAACCTTTTGAGATTCTTGGAAAGAATAGGGAAATTGGCGTATCGTCTTATGTTACTACCAAGGCTGGTTCCAGTGCATAACGTCTTCCATGTGTCGATATTGAGGAAGTGCGAGCCGAACCCTGCTCATGCGTTGTGTTGAATTATGGGGAGATTGAACTGGATGAGCGAGCATAGTAACTGGGAAGTCCAGTCAGGATCGTTGGGAGACAATAGGTATTCTGGAGCAAGAATTTTTCCCTTTGGTCAAGGAGGTTTAGTAACACCGTGATCCTGAAGGAACTTTTGAGAAAATTATGTGAACTGGATATCATTATTGGTTTGAAGGGCTGCAGTAGTACTTCAATTTCGAGGACGAAATTTCCTAAGTGGGGGAGAATTGTGACATCCTGGAAATTCACCTCCGGTAAGGTAATCGAAAGTAATTTAAGAAATAGACATCAAATTCCAGTCGATGGAAAATTTTGTATCGCAAGGACTGAAGAGACGAAATTGGACGAATTCTGGAGTTTCAGTCGGTTTAGATTTGGTTTCGAAATTCTTAGTCGTCGCAAACTAGGGTTTCAATCCTCGCGCTCGAGCCTAATCCCGACCGAGCCCCCGTTTGCGAAATTACCGAATTAGCCCTCTTGAAAAAAAAAAAATTAATTAATAAACCCCACTCTCCCTCTCTCTCCCTCTCTCTCTCTCTCTCTCTCTCTCTCTCCCGCTCGGATACCCCCCCCCGACCGAACTACCCCTCCTCCGTTTTTTTCTCCTCCCGCCGGCGATTTGCTCCGCCACCACCCGCCACCGACCGCCACGACCCTCCAGCTCTTCGTCGCCGTTACCCCCGACCCCTTCGCCGCCGTCAACAGCCGTCGGAAGCCGCGAAAACGCCGCGAACTCCCAGCCCCTGTTTCGGCCGCCTGCGCGCCGAGACCCATTTTGTCTCCTCCGGCCGTTTTCGGCCGCCACCGCCGCCACCCACCACCCCTCCGACGTTCCCCTACCTTCCCTCGACGTCCTCGACCCAGCCCCGCCGCCGATTGTCCGCCGAAACCGCCGCGATCAACCGCGAAACCGCCGGTGCCCTGTTTTGGGTACCAGTCGGATTTTTCTTCGATCCGGCCGTTTCCGGCGACGCCGCTTCACACCGCCACCACCAACGGACCCCCAAGACCTTCCTCTATCATCCCCGAGCTCCTGGCCGCCGGCCGCCGCGCGTGGCGGCCGAAAATCCCCTCGAACCGGCGCCCTGTCTCTTGGCGCCCAAATACACCTCTCGGCCGGTTCTGCCGGCCGCCGATCCGCCGCCTTCGGCCGCCCTCCACCGCGGCCACCACTCCCGATCGACTCCCGCCGACCCCCTGGTCACTCCATCGTCCACCTCCGAGCCGACCGCCGTCCACCGATCGCCGTTCCGGCCGTTTTTCCCCCGGCGCCGCCCTTGCCCTGTTCTGGCCGGTCCGCGCGGGCAGTGGCCCGTTGTGGCCTGGGCCGGGCCGAGTCAGTGGCCGGGTCAGTGGCCGGGCTCGTGGGCCATTTGGCCGAGAAGAATTCGAGCCGTGGCCAAGAATTTTGGGCCATTTTTCGAGGATTTTGGTTCGTGGACCGCCGACGCCGTTCGTTGCCATCGCCATCGCCGTCACCGTTGGGACCGTCCGAGTCGACTTAAATTGTGAGTTGACCCTAATCCTTGGTTAGGGCGCTAATTGCGCCTAGGATTAGTCGTTTAGTCAATTAAGGAATTTAGGTACGCGATTGAGGCCGGTTTAGATAGAAATTATGATTAAGTTAAATGGCCGATCGATTAGGTTAGTCGATTGATTTTACTGTCTGTGGTTAATTGTGATTAGTTGAAATTGATTGATTGAGTGATTGATTGCGTTTGTTCGCGAGCGAGCGACAGGTTAGAGACGAGCGAGCGATCGACGCATTAAATCGATTAGTTTGGTTAATAAAGTATTATTGTACGAATCGAGCTTTTTGTGGCCTAATCGTTTTTTTTTACTACTCGTGATTGCTTGATGGCCTTGTTGATTTGATCGCTTCGCTGAGTTGCCGGTTGGATTGCCTTTTTGCCTCTGGGCAATTGACTGTCTGTTTAGGGTTTGATAGCCCGTTTATGGTTGCAGTGTCTAAAGTTAGACTGCATATGCATATGGCCGTGTGAGAAATCAAAAGACATGTTTTGGCATGAAAATGGCCTTTGGCTGATCTTTTACACGTGTGAGTGAGCATCCGGCTTTAACCGAAGATAATGAAATGGGTTGATTGCTGGATGTGTTCTGTGTGGTCATTTGATGGAACGATGATGCTTTTCCTGGCAAGTTCGTGCTATACAAGTTGTATAGAATCACACGGCTTGCCAGAAGCACGATAGTCCATGCCCCGTATGGTACGTACGGTTTTAAGGGATTGTCGGATGCCGGTCGCAGCTTGTGATGGACCGACGCCCCGTTTAGGGATGCCTACTTGCTGGTGCCGTGCCAGTCGCACCGGAGACACCTCTTGTAGTAGCCGTTGCCGAGAGAAAAGGAACGTAGCCCGGTTCTGCCGGTAGAACGCTAGATTGCACTGAGGTGCTGGATCTCGTTATTTGTGGGAGTCGAATCACGCCTTCTTTCGCGTAGATCCTCTCATGTGCCGTGGGCACAATCATCGTTAATAAATGGACTTGTGTGATGTCCAGTGTGTGTGCTTGTGGATGAAATGCTTGTTGAGTGATCGACTGTTTGGTTGTTAGTCGAGTCAAGCATTGCATTATGTGTGGTTGAGGTTGACAAGTACGCATGTGAATTGTTTTTATATATATTTGCGGTGATTTACTTTGGTGATACTTCCGTTAAGATGCCCGGGTGAATCAGTTTCCTAACCGAGCTTAGGCTTGATTCACTGAGATTTATTCTCACCCCGTCGTGGGATATTATTTCAGGTCCCAAGTGACGAAGTCTTGTGGATGCCAAGAGTTGGCTTTTGGATTAGTCACCCGAAGTAAGATGAGAAGTTAGCATTACCTGATTAGGTACACCTGCAAAGGTCTAGTCTAGTTACCCTGAAGTATGGGGTTGTTTTTGTACGAAATTAAGGTCGACAGGATTAAGATCTATTTGTGGTGTTTGATTCTTACTATGATATTCCTATTTATTTTGTTGTCAGGGAGTTGACACGTTTCCGCATGCGTAAATAAGGGTTAGGTCAATAGCGTGCCTGGGACGCTATTTCTATGACCTCGTGAAGATTGGGCAAGGGATGTCGCGGGCCTGAGAGTCGGGGCGTGACAAGATGAGAATGGTACAAAGCATAATTATACGCACCGCATGTAATCCTTCTGTGCTCGTTAACAAATACCTTCACTAGCTCCCCCTAGATTGTGAAGAGAAAAAGTCAGAGGCCAAGTAATTGAATCCAACATAAGGAGCACATAGAGAATCTGTAACATGGTTGGTTGAAAGAATTTCTCAAACTTATAGATTCAACATGGTAAAGATGAATGCTGTCCGACTGAGATTGTACAAGGATAAATTTCTATCAATCTGATGGAAACATATGAAAAACAAGCATAACACAATTCATGCGAATATGCTGAAAATAGGACATGAGCAAGAATCGCTATTACCAATTAGAAATCCAAATCTCTAACACATTATTTCCCCTAGATGTCGAGACTTTAGCCAATACGTGTATATTCACTCTAAGGCTCTTGATTTCAAGGCTCACCCCTCATTGAGTCATTGGAAAACTTGCAGAAAAGCACGATTAAGACCAAGACAGAAAAACAGAGAAGCAGTGAACAAAAGACATGAACGATTGATGCTATAACAGCCTGCATAAACTAACACAGTTGTTTTGACCAAAAAAAAAAACTAACACAGTTGTTGCACCCAAAATTGAAGATCAATACCTTCCGCTTCCTATTATCCAGCGATTAAACTTCAATGGCAAGGTACGTATCAGATTGTCGCCGGGTGTCGCCAGCGGATCCGCGAAAGTTGGCGTCGGCGGCGTATCCACGGAGGCTGGCGCCGGCGGTGGATTTGCGGAGGCTGGCGTCAAAGAGGTCCGCCATCGGAGCGAAACGAGAAGGAGGAGCGAGGACATTTCAGACAGAGGAGGGAGAAATGTGAGGGAGGAGGTCGTCCCGAGTTTGAGAAGAGAGAAATGAGGAATTTTTTTTTTCTCGGATCCGCGTTTTCGCACTCAAAATTTGAGCCCACAAATGACGTGGCGTCATCTCAGCTGTCGGCATAGAATCGACGACTGAGATAAGAAGTATGTCATCCATGACGCATGTCATGGCATCCCCTTGGCGTCATCTCAGCCGTCGGTATAGAATGGATGGCTAAGATGAAAACTATGTCACCCATGACATACTGTCTTGAGATCCGCTTTTGAAATGTGAGGGAGAAGGTCGTCCTGTTGTTTGAGGAGAGCGAAATAAGGAATTTTTTTTTTCCGAATCCATATTTTTGCACTCAAAATTTGAGCTCCCTCCACCTCTGCTCGTAGATGACGTGGCGTGATCTCAGTTGTCGGCATAGAATGGATAGCTAAAATGAGAAGTATGTCCGATGACAAATTTGCGGTATGGGATCTGCTTTAAAAAAGACGTGATCGAAAAATTAATTATTTGCACTTTCGTGAGAATATTAATTACGAACTTTGAAATTCAGATTGTTTGTGAATTAACGATTTAGATTATTATTAAAAAAAATAAAACAAAAATTTTAAAAAATTACTCTCTAAAATTAAAAAATCTAACCGTCCGTAGAAAAAGAAACGCTCGAATCCAAGCCAAGCCGAGGGCGAAGGACAGGGGATGCAGATCCCATCCAAATTCCAAACGGATAAAAACGCACGCCCACACGGAGCAGGAGCTTTACTCTACGGACTCGCCAGTGCTGTACTCGGAAAAGGTCTTCGATGGCCGCTCTCACGATCGGCATAGCTGCAACAGCGTGCACGACCACCTCCATGGCCGGCTCCAGAAGCTTTCAACGACTTGGTCACAGGCCGAGAAGAGTTTCTTGCGTTGGATGGGTACATATGTATATCGTACTCTCTCTCTTTCGAATACTTCAGAGTTCAGACACCTGAATTCACGCTCATGTAGCCTGATGGAAGCTGTAATCTCTTTCTCCCTAGGATCCGGAAGGCCTTTTCGGACCGCCTCAGACCGGCCACATCGCCCGCCGCGAGTTCCGCAGGCGGCTCGAGAAGGACGCCGAGGCTCGCGAGGAGTTCGAGCGCCACGTCCGCGAGGAGAAGGAGCGTCGCCGAGCTGTCCGAGAAGTAATTCTCTGAATTTGAACTTCGTTTGAGAACGCGATTCCGTGGTTTTTGTCCTTTGGCTCTTCGTTTTGCGATGGATTGTCTGAATGAAGTCTATTGCCTTTTGATTCGTGTTAGCATAGTCTCGGGACGTGCCGGACACTCCGGAGGAGTTGATCGAGTACTTTCTAGACACCGAGGCTCAGGAAATCGAGTTTGAGATGGCGAGGATGAGGCCGTGGTTAGTCGTTACAGTTTGTCTTGCGCTTGACACGTGTGCAATCATCATTGTCCCAGTTGCATCCCCCGTACCAGTGACTTAGCTGCTATCTAGACTGATGATATCTGTTATAACGTGTTTCTAGTCCTGCTTTGTTCGTGCATGTGGGAAATGATACGGATGAATTGTATTTCCAATATGTTTTATGTGCTTGGAGGTTGCATTCAGATGTAAGATATCGTTTGATTGAACTGCTTCTACTAGTTGTGAACGTGGTGATTTAGGATAATTTTTTCCTCTGAAGAAGATGTCGGGGATGTGCTAAATTGCTGATATCCGAAGAATGATAATAGGCCAGCTTGTATAGTGATGTCTAAGCGATGAGACTGATTGCCCAGCAATTGAATGTGGAATTACTATGATTGCATTGGACTCTGGTGGAGTAGAATCGAGGATACTTTACAACCAATGTTCCACTTGCTTCCCGTTAGACCTTAGTTTAGGACCTTTCACATGGAGGATAGAAGATCTCATTTCGGTAAGTTGCGCACACTGCATCAGCTTCTGTTTGTTAAGTGTCGTAGATGCTGATTTGGACAAGGTTGCTATTTAAACAATTAAAAAGTGGGTTCACTGCCAATAATGCTACATTTGCAGCAGTAAATACTAATTGGAATAGGATGATACAGCTTGCCCTGGAAGTCTCATCTATTTTGTTGGATGGCACTTAAGTGACTGATGTAAGACAGTATCTCTTTGCTGGTCAGCTGCTGGAATGCACTTAGCTAACTGATGTCTGCTCTAATTGGGCAGTTTAGGATGCGCAATCCTCGCTTCTCTGGTGCAGGAAATGTAGGAATTTATACTCCTAAACTTTATTGAGCCAAGTCAATGCATGTCTTGGGAACTTAAAACTAGAATGACTAACCAGTCAGGCATATGATAGCGATGGCTATCTCCTCTTGCATATTGGTGAAATTGTTTTACTTTTGGTAGAAGTTCTAATGGCTACTGTTATGGTATTTCGATGAAGCTATTTATTTGTTTCATAATATTCTTCTAGAGACCGAAACAAATTGATTTACAGGTTAAATGAAGAATTCTTTGCCCACCTACAGTTTGAAGTGGGCCAACTTCGATTTTCTGTTTCAAAAACCCAGGTCTACTATTCAAACGTCTCCATTACATTTTCATGCACGGTGAACTATATGCTCAAGCAAAAAATGGTTGATGGTATTGGCAGGACATGGAAAACAGATTAATTGAGCTGGAAGCTTTGCAGAAGGCTTTGCTTGAGGGGACAGGTTTGCTATTACTAGTCAGACGCTGATTTTGACTGCATTGACCGGTTCTGTTTCCTCATGTTACTGATAGATTGGATCTCTGGTTTAATTATGTGCAGAAGCCTATGACAAAATGCAGGTTGACCTTGTAAAAGCGAAGAACGGCCTAACAAAACTTTTGACATCAAAAGATGTTAAAGCGACTGTATGTCTTGCTCCATCCATCTAAGCTTATCTGCATTAACTATTTGCACCTTATTCACTCCAAATTTGTCTGGTCGTGCAGTTACTAGAGATGGTTGAGCAGAACGAACTAAACAGATCATTATTGACGCTTCTTGATGAAAATATAGCAAATGCTCAGAAGGGTAACCAGGTAGAATAACATATAAGAATTTTCCGGTTTGTCATGTGGAACTTCTTTGTTTTGTTGTTTCCTTGATACTGATATTGTGTAGTTGTGAAGCCGAATGTGCTATGAACTTGTTATGGTGACAACTTCATCATAAGATTTATTGCCATGGTAGCGAAGTAAGGGTAGCAGAATTTCCTTCCAAAGATGGATGGAGGAGATTCGAGGAACTTAGTCTTAGATAAAGAGAATGGAGGTCATGTGCAGGATAGGTGTTTCTAGACGGCATCTATCGTAGCTACAGAATATACTCTGTTTGCATAGTGCATATTTAGAAATCCAGCATAAATCTGGTGTCATGAAGAAACTTAATGTCCTGCTAACATCATGTGGTAATGCCCTTGGTATTAGGCATATAGCCATCCTAGAAGCGGAGGACGATAGGATTTCAGAATATCCTTTTTGGAAAAAAAATTGTTCATGTGATAGACTGTCTTTTCAGTTTGACATTCCTCATAATTGCAGGGCATGCAATTTATTTTTGCCATGCAGTATACATTAGATTCCACCCAATCTGAACTGAAATGATTCGGTGTCGATGTATTGGTCCACAATATCCAGGAATGTCTAAGTTTATTTGCAATATATTCCAGGAAAAAATCGCAGTTTACATGGAAAAAATACGTGCAGCTGTTCTCAAGTACATGACAGTCTAATGCCTGGTCAGTCCATGCTATGAGTTCTTGATGATGTTCGGTTGACTTCTCACTCCACAGGTATTCATTCATGGTCGACTTTCTTTCTGAATTACATAGCACATAGTTCACAGTTGGAGTAGTCAATTCATGTGGACAGTAGAATGATGATGTAATTGCTAATGAGCCTGTTAGCTTGAGTTAGCAATTGCCTATCTTGTCCAACGACATGGCATATCCTCTCTCATGACCTCTGTGGTTACAGGACACCTTTGGGTAATAATCCATGGTGAAATCCTTGTCCTGCTAGAGTTGAGGTCTGAATGGGCAATTTCTTCATAAACAGAGGTAGAAAGTGAATGGGCCTCTAAGTACCTTATTAATGCATTAGTTGTATATATTGGCACCTTAGATTTCCATGCCTTAGCCTCCTTTCAGCTGAATTCGCAAAATTGGGAACAGTGTGTCACATTAGGGCGTCTGTGTTAAAATTCAGAAAATCACGTTTGCTTCTCTTGCTAGCTGTTTAAAAAAATGTGTGCGATTTCATGGAACTTCATTTTCGTCGTTTTGGGATAGCACTGCTGGCAAGTCTCCACGGACAACTGAAGTTGGAGTTTTGCTGTTCCGGTTGAACATTGTTAGAAATAAAATAAAATTAATTTTGTATTCTTAACTTGGAGAAGAAGCAAACTTGATGAGCAAGGCAACTTGGAAAATAAGCCAACTTGTGGAGGAAGCCAACTTGAAGAACAAGCAAAAGGATGAACTTGGGCAAGAAGAAATGCAGAAGCTTCTTCAAGAAGCAATTTAGAAGTTATCCTATAAATATGTGACATGATAGTCAGTTTTTTTAAGCCTTAACATAGAGAGAGAGGGAGAGAAAGTTGTGAGTTTGTGTTTATTTCTTTGTGTGAAGCCTTCGCAAGGTTAATTTAAATACTACTCTCGCATTTATATACTAGAAGTTCTTCCCATCTCAAATCCTCCAAACTTTCGCAAAATCCCTTCTGGTTCCTACAATTGATATTAGAGCTAGCAGGTTGCTAAGGATTGTGTCGGAGCCTAGACGGTCAAGAATCCAAGCGCGGAGACCGAGAACCTAAAGTGGACGATCGAGGATCGTGAATCCGGAACTAGCTATCGCATCCACAAGCTTCGTTCAATTGCAACTTCAAAAGTTGAACGGGAGGAATTTCAACAAGTGGTCCGTCCAAATGAAGGTTCTATTCCAATCGCAGGATTTGTGGAACCTAGTGGAAAATGGCTACACCGAAGTAGATGACGTTGAAAAATTCAATACTTTGAAGAAGAAAGACAATGATTCGTTGGTCGAGTCCCAAAAGAAAAATTAAAAAACATTATATGCGATCTTTCAAACTGTGGAAGAGACGATATTTAAAAAAATATCGTGCGCGGAGAGGGCGAAAGTGGCGTGGGATATTCTGCAGAAATCCTACAAAGGCGATGATCGTGTGAAACGAGTTCGACTTCAAACACTTCGAGGTGATTTTGAGTCTTTACGCATGAATGATTCTAAATCTATCTCGTCGTATTTTGATCATATGCAAATCATCGTTAACCAGTTGAGGGTTAATAGTAAGGAACTCTAAGATGAACGAGTCGTAGAAAAATCCTTGAGGTCTTTGACTGAAATATTTGACTACGTCGTTGCAGCGATCAAGGAAGGCCAAGATATATCAACCATGACGTTGGAGCGGTTGATGGGTTCATTATGCCTGCATGAGCAAAGAATGAATCAGAAGTCCATCAATTCATATTCGGAGCAAGCTTTGCAAAGCCAGGTCGCTCACTCAACTCGAGAAGGACATCATGATGTTCGAGGCCGTGGAGGTGGACGAGGTTGAGGTGGAAATTCTAATTCCACAGGAAGAAATAAAACATGTGACAAATCAAATGTCAAGTGTTTTAAGTGCAACAAATTTGGACATTACAAATCCGAATGTCGAGCAAACATGATGCACGAGCAGCCAGAACATGCGCACGCCGTTGATGTTGAAGAAAACATTGTGTTGGCATGCAAAATAGATGACTCGAGTATTGGTATCTCGATACTGGGTGCAGCAATCACATGTGCGATCGAAAGGAGTTATTCTCGCTGCTGGATGAAACGGTCCGTGGTGAAGTCAATTTCGGGAATAAATCAAAGATTCTCGTGATGGGCAAAGGTAACATTGATATCAAATCCAAAGATGGTATTAATGTTACTATTGCATACTTTTTTTTGTGCCAGGACTTTTCTGGAATTTGCTTAGTATTGGGCAACTTTCAGAAAAAGGCTACAAAGTTAATATTCAAAATGGAGTTTGCATTATTAGAGGTGCAAATAATAAGTTGATCATATCGATGCATATGACAAAGAACCGGATGTTCCCTCTATCTCTCCAGACGAAATCTTTATTGAGTTTTCAAACCATGGCGAAAGATAACAAGTGGCTGTGGCATCTTCGCTTTGGCTATCTAAATTTTCGTGGATTAAAGCTATTGGTCCAGAAAAAGATGGTGACTGGGATACCTTTGATCGATAGTCCAGATAGTCCATGTGAATGATGTCTCGTCGGAAAATAATATCGAGAATCCTTTTCAGTTGGAAAAGTTAGAAGAGACAAGCAGCCTTTGGAGCTTGTGCATACAGATATTTGTGGCCTAGTTGAGGTAGAATCAGTAGGACAAAAAAGGTATGCATTAATTTTTGTCGACGATTTTACTAGAAAGACATGGGTATATTTCTTAAGAGAAAAAACTGAAGCTTTAGGCAAATTCAAGGAATTTAAAGTCTATGTTGAGAAACATAGTGGTTTTAATCTAAATACTTTGAGATCAGATAGAGGTGGAGAATTTACTTCCAATGAATTTGACAAATATTATAAAATTCATGGAATAAAGCGTCAGTTGACTGCTAGCTATACTCCTCAGCAAAATGGTATAGCATAAAGAAAAAATAGAACTATTTTTGAAATGGTAAGAAGTATGCTCAAGGCTAAATATTTGCCAAAGAAGTTTTGGGCAGAAGCCGTTGCTTGTGTTATATTTGTCCTAAACAGGTGTCCAACGAGGAGTGTTCTTGGAAGAACTCTAGAAGAGGCCTGGACCGATAACAAGCCAAATGTTTCGTTCCTGCTAGTATTTGGTTGTGTTGCATATCCCCAGGTATCAGATAAACGAAGGAAAAAGTTGGACAATAAAAGCCAGAAGTGCATCTTTATTGGTTATAGTGAGACGACCAAGGGTTATAGACTGTATAATCCAGTCACAGAGAAGGTGGATTATCAGCAGGAATGTTCAGTTTTTTGAACATGAAGCTTGAAACTGGAATCAGAAGGGTGATCCGAAAAACATCACCATTGAAGATGAACCAGCTGTGGGAGAGCCAGAAGAATCTTCAACTGAAGTTCCATCATTTTCACCTGGCAACTCATCTTCTACACCAAAGATGGTTTCAAAACAATTGGTTCGGCGTTCGCAATAATTGTGACAGACTCTAGTAAAATTTAGGGATTATGTGATCAAAAGAAATGATGTTAGTGACAATAACGAGGTCATTGATGAAATAATGGGAAATTTTTATTTATTTGCTGAATGTGACCCCATTTCTTATTATGATGCAGCTGCAGATGAGAAGTGGATACAAGCAATGGATGAAGAAACCCACTCCATCGAAAAGAATGACACATGGAAACTAACTTCTTTACCACATGGTAAGAAGCCTATTGGTGTCAAATGAGTGTACAAAACAAAGTACAAGCCCGATGATCAAGTGGACCGTTATAAAGCCAGACTGGTTGTGAAAGGCTTTAAGCCAAAGTCATGTATTGATTATTTTGAATTATTTGCACTAGTGGCTCGAATGGATACTATTCGAATGATCTTAGCACTAGCAGCTCAGAACCGTTGGAATATCCATTAAATGGATGTGAAATCTGATTTTCTCAATGGTTTTCTTGATGATGAAATCTATGTGAAGCAACCACAAGGCTATGTGAAGAAAGGGCGTGAAAATCAAGTTTATAGGCTGAAGAAAGCATTATATGGGCTAAAACAAGCACCTTGAGCTCGGTACACGATGATTGATACATACATGTTGAAGCATGGTTTTCAAAAGTGCCCATATGAGCATACACTGTATATCAAGTCAAATACTAACAGTGATCTTATCATTATATGCCTTTATGTATATGACTTGATATTTACAGGAAATTGTGAAAAAATGTTTGCTGAATTCAGGGAGGCCATGATAAGTCAGTTCGAGATGACAGACTTAGGATTGATGTCATATTTTTTTGGCCTTGAAGTGAAGCAGATAAATGATGGCATATTTGTTTCGCAACAAAAATATGCTAATGATATTTTGAAGCGATTCAATATGGAATCGCTCAAATCAATTCGGACTCCCGTAGCAGAACGATTGGAGTTAAAGAAAGAAGGAACTGCAGAGCTAATAAATCTCGCTTATTTTAAAAGTATTGTTGGCAGTTTTAAGGTATTTGACATCTACAAGACCGGATATTATGTATGGTGTGGGAATTATAAGTCAGTTTATGGAAAAATCGTACCAATCACATATGCAGGCAGCAAAGAGAATTTTACGGTATGTCAATGGAAGTCGAGATCATGGAACTTTATACCCTCACACTAACGATTTCAATTTAATGGGATACACAAATAGTGATTAGGCAGGTGATATTGAAACGAGGAGAAACACTTCCGGATATGCGTTTTTTCTAAGATCATGAGTTTTTTCTTAGTCCTCAAAAAAACAACAAGTTATTGCACTCTCAATAGCTGAAGCAGAATACATAACAGCAGCTTCGGCAGCATGCCAAGGGATATGGCTTCGTAGAATGCTTAGCGAACTGAAACATGAGTAGAAATGTACTGCCATATTGATGTGCGATAACAAGTCAACTATTACATTAACCAAGAATCCCGATTTTCATGGAAGAAACAAACATATCGACATCAAGTACCACTATATCCATGAGCAAGTCAAAGATGGCGAGATTGAACTTGATTTATGTAAGTCCGAAGACAATATTGCAGATATCCTGACAAAACCTTTGAAGGCGGATTCGTTCGAGAAATTAAAGACGATGCTTGGTGTTATGAATTTTCAAAATCAATTTTAAGGGAGGTTGTTAGAAATAAAATAAAATTGATTTTATATTCTTAACTTGAAAAAGAAGCAAACTTGATGAGCAAAGCAACTTGGAGAGCAAGCCAACTTGTAGAGGAAGCCAACTTGAAAAACAAGCAAAAGGATGAACTTGGGCAAGAAGAAATGCAGAAGCTTCTTCAAAAAGCAATTTAGAAGTTCTCATATAAATATGTTACATGGTAATCAGTTTTTTTAAGCCTTAGCATAGAGAGAGAGAGGGAGAGAGAAATTTGTGAGTTTGTGTTTCTTTCTTTGTGTGAAGATTTCGCAAGGCTAGTTTGAATACTACTCTCGCATTTATATACTTGAAGTTTTTCCCATCTTAAATACTTCAAACTTTCGCAAAATTCCTTCTGGTTCCTACAAACATCACATGGCTACGCTGTGTCTCCCTTTGGAATCCAATGGGCTGGTCAGTTTGGAACTGTGTCAGGGTTTGAAGTTAAGCGGCTGCATTATGTGCTAGAGTGCTGCTGGATCGAGCACAATTTAGTGCCATTAATTTTATAATTGAATGGTCTTGGTTGTTGATTCTTCTTTTCCCCTGAATTTGGATTGAAAATTTTGGAGTGTATTTCTATGATATAAGCGCTCGTCCTTCAGTGGGACAGGTACAGAGCATTATCATTCCTCAACTAACAGAGTTAGTTCCTTTTTGAGACAATATTTCAGCCGGTACTCTTAGAATCGTCTCTAGCATTAGAATCCATTCTACCGCAAGTCTCTTTAGTTCCAGTCTAGAATCTTCAGGACCCACCTCTCGCTAACCACATGCACCCAGTGAATACCGGGATCCTCATCCTCGGTCAATTCGACATGTCCATGAGCATAGAATGCTTCCTAACGGGTATCTCTCCCAGTGCATTATCCACATGCACAAATCCCTCGTCTTCGTGATGGCATTTAAATGATGTTTGGTACATATCTTTGATAGGATATCCCCATCAAGGAACCATCTGTTAAGGCAAACTTTTAGGCTGAGAAAAAGTTTTGGCACGCCTATCCTAGCAATTAAGTCATCCTGCGCCAGTCTATAAAAGAAGGAAATGAAAGAGGGTGATAACTCTAGCTGTTCATAGTTAACTGCAATCCACGCACGGGCGTCTTGGTTAAAGTTCAGTCCCCTTGCCGGCTGAATTTTGTTACTTTGTAACTATGCGAGTCTATAATTACTCTTTAAGTGGTTGAGATTGGAGGCTGTGGGGACTAGTTAACAGTTAATCGGTATCGACTGTACCCATCGATATCAAACGAAAATTTGCAATTCATAGAATTACTTACACTTGATTTGAGCGGAAAAGAACAAATGCTAAAGTGGAAGACAAAGCAAAAGCAGAAAGCAAAGGAGCTTATAAAAAAAGGGGGGGCTGTCATGATGCTGCCGCGAGTATGGACTCGCACTTTATTGCTGGTTTCATAGGTGTTGTACGACCGAGTTGGACCGAGCTGGACATGAACTTTACTAGACTTGATTTACGTATTTCATGCTGGAAACTTAATTTGAATTCAATCAGTTCGAGCTCTCTTTGAATAGAAAATCCAGTACTCGACTTGATTTGATTAGAATTAAGCATTAAAAGAGCTTGATTTTAAATTCAAGCTCTGCCTGTTTTGCCGAAAATGAATGGTTTAGAAATTATCTTTTAAAAAAAAAATTATTGCTTATACAAATGAATGAACTAATATTTTCATTACCTACGAAAATATTTAAGCATATATTGTAGCCGTCAATGAAAAAAACTGATTGCTAATTATTTTTTAAATTATTAATTTATCATGAAACAAATGGAGGTTTAATAAGTTGGAAATTTTTTCTGAGTTTTTATTTTCTTTTTGGAATTCTGAGTTTATAGTTATGCGAGTCCTTTATATGAGAAACTATTACATATTCTTCAGGAAACCGTCGGATAATCATCGACTCATTCCCCAGAAATATATGAACAAATTTCGCTCGGCTCTGAGTAGCCGATCATATATTTATACGACCCTTGACATTCAGATTGCCACTTCTCCCCCTCTCTCTCTCTCGCCCCCAAACGAAAATGGCGAAACCAAAACCATCTCTCTTCTTCTTCCTCCTCCTCTCCGTCTTCCTCTCCCTCACCACCCCACGATCCTTCGTCCACAGCTACCCCAAACCAGTCCCCACCAGCTTCATCGTCTCCTCCTGCCGCGCCACCCGCTATCCGGCCCTCTGCGTCCACTGCCTCGCCGCCTATGGCCGCGCCATCCAACGGAGCGACCACCACCTCGCCCAGGCCGCGCTCATCGTCAGCCTCGCCCGGGCCCGATCCGCCGCCTCCTTCGTTGCCAAGCTGTCCCGAGCTCACCGCATCAAGCTCCGCGAGCTCCGGGCCGTGAGGGACTGCGTCGAGAACATGGGCGACTCCGTGGGCCGTCTCGCCGATTCGGTGCGGGAGCTCGGGCGCTCGGGTAGGGTCGTGGACCAGGATTTCGCGTGGCACATGAGCAACGTGGAGACGTGGGTGAGCGCCGCGCTGACGGACGAGAGCACCTGCATGGATGGGTTCGGGGGTCGGGTCATGGACGGGGACCTGAAGGTGGTGGTGAGGCGGAGGGTAGCGAATGTTGCTCAGGTGACGAGCAATGCCCTGGCTCTCGTGAACCGGTTCGCTTCCAGGCATAGGCCGGTCGCGGCAGCAGGAGAGCCTTGAGGCTTGAGTGCAGTAAGAGAATAGTATTTACTATTTACCTTGTACTTTGTTAATTTTTCTTCTCTTTCTTGTTTTGTGTAAAATATGTGGGAGGTGAGCAGCCGTAGTAGCAGTGTGGTGAAGAACGAACGAACGAACATAACTTGTAATCTTGCGAGTTACCAGCTGTAAAATACTTAGTTTTGTTGGCAAGTGATGTACAGGTGACGCATGAAGCCACGACAGATTTCTGCAGCTTCCGAGGCCATCATCATTTAGGAGAACAATTGGACGCGTGATTTGTGGGATATTTTCTTTAAAGTAGATTTCTTTTTTAAGCTTTGTTGTGGACGGATGTGGACTTCCTCTCTGGCTCCATCACCAGCGGCTCGTCAAATCGGATCTGGGCTTTTTGGATTCTGGCACGTCGGCACAGCATTAACTTCGACCCATGGAGAAGGTGCACTCCACGTGAACCATCTTCTCCCCTTCTGTTCGAAATTCGAATTGCCGTGTCCCGGACGGACCGTCTTAAATTCGATTTTGATGTGCTAACTCGACCCAGTTCGTGTCAAGACCTGCTGAATAACGGGTAATAATGGCTAGTTAACCTCTTTTGAGCAGCCTGCTGTTGGGTGACCATCTTGCAAATCTCTTTCGAGTGGTCCGGGGTCCATTTTATTAAATATGTATCGAGATTAAATCTTCTGCGAATATATATTTTGATTTAAATATTTAATATTTGATCGAAATAATTGTGACATGTTTTGAATGAGTTTTAATTGCAGATTTGATATCTGTATTAAAATACAAAAGATTTAATTTAAATATTATATATTATTTGGATAGATATTTGGTTCAAGAAAGAAAACAAAAGAGTAACGATTTTTTTTCTTGTTTACATTCCGCAATAATCGCGAGGTATATAGAGATCCAAAAAGAGAAGACTTTGCAGATTTTTTTTTTTTGCTCATTCCAAGACTCAGCCGTACGAAAAGAAGAGAAGCAGTACGGTCAATATTTACGCTTCGTTCGTAAGTTTATTTCAGTTTTATTTTATATTCAATTGAGATTTGTATGTTTATAAACACTTTGAGATTGGGTATAATTTAGGTGCGAGGAATACGAGCGTATTGAGCGATTGTAAATCCAATTCTCCGATATAGTGGATTGCTCTTGCTGGCTCTTTCCGTGGATGTAGTTACCGACATTCGGACCGAACCACGTTATATCTAGTGTTCTTTATTGTTCATCGTTATTATTTCTGGGTTTTTGCGTTGACGTATTTACAAGATCCTGATAATTTTCGCGTTAGAATTACAACAATTGGTATCAGAGCCAGGTTAGATTTCTGGATTGTGATTTGGGGTTTTTGCTTGTCTGATTATTATCTGAAAATTCTATTGTTGAAATTATGTCTGGGGTGAAAGCTGAAATTGAGAAATTTAACGGGAAGAACAATTTTGGGTTGTGGAGCCTCAAGATGGAGGCGTTATTGACAACTCAAGGTATGGCAGAAGCATTGGAGGGCAAGGCTAAGTTGCCCGAATCGATGAAAGATGATGATAAAGATATATTGATTAGGAAGGCTAGGAGTGTAATCCTATTGAATTTATTGAATGAAGTGCTGATAGAGGTAGGCGAAGAAAAGGATACCGCAGCATTGTGGGCAAAGCTTCAGTCGCTCCATGTAAAGAATGGTTTGAACAATCGCTTGTACATGTTGAATAAGATGTTCCAGTTCAAATATAATGAAGGTACGTCTATCAGAACCCACCTAGACGAATTTAATAAACTCATTATGGATCTGAAGAACGTTGGTAAGACTCTTGAAGATAAAGAGCAGGGCATGATGTTGTTGGCTTCTTTACCAGAGTCATGGGGGCATTTTATTGATTCTCTATTGTAGGGGCGTACTACGATTACCTCAGAAGAGGTAAAGTCCACATTGTTTTCTAAAAAATGGCAGCGAAAGTTGCGAGATAACAGTCTAGCGCAGGATGTAGCGCATGGACTAGTGGACTAGTGATTCGGGGTAGAGAGCAACAGTGAGGGTCCAGCAGCAGCAGAGGTAAAAGCAGGTCTAAACCACGACATAGAAAATCCAAGGGACGCGTGAAATGCTTTGAATGTTACGAGAAGGGGCACATTAGGAGAGATTGTCCTAAGCTAAAAAATAGAGGTGATAAGCAGAAGGCCACAGTCAGTGTGGCGAATATTGCTGAGAAGAGCACTAGTGATGCAGAGGCTGTTTTGTGTGTGATTATAGGTTCGTCAAGGAACGAATGGGTGCTAGATTCGGGGTGTTCTTATCATATGACGCCCCATAGGAGCTGGTTTACTACTTACCAGACTGCAGATGGTGGTAGTTTTCTATTGGGGAATAATGCAGCTTGCAAGGTTGTTGGGATAGGGACAGTTCGGATTCAGATGCATGATGGTGTGGTTCGCACATTGACAGACGTGAGGTATGTACTGGAGCTCAAGAAGAATCTTATTTCTCTAGAGACACTCGATGATATCGGGTGTAAGTACATCGCTGAAGGTGGAATACTGAAGATTTCTCGAGGTGCCATGACAGTGATGAAAGGGAAAAAAATGAGTTCTCTCTATCATCTACGGGGAGAGACCGTGATAGGAGCCGCTACAGTTTCATCAAGTGAGTCAGATTCTGATTTAACTCGTTTATGGCATATGCGTTTAGGGCACATGAGTGAGGCAGGTATGACGATGCTGATTGATAAGGCGTTGTTAAAGGGTCAAAAGATAAGTAAGTTAGACTTATGTGAGCATTGTATCTTTGGAAAGCAACGCAGGATTAAGTTTACTACAGGTATTCATTCGACCAAGCAACCGGTTGAGTATATTCATTCAGATGTTTGGGGCCCGTCTCCGGTTCCTTCGAAAGGAGGTGGCCGTTATATGCTTACATTTATCGACAATTATTCAAGGAAAGTATGGGTATACTTTCTAAAGCACAAATCTGATGTGTTTAATCGGTTCAAGAAATTTAAGGCATTGATTGAGAAGCAGTCAGATAAACAGATTAAGTGCCTAAAAATTGATAACGGTATGGAGTTCTGTGGTAAAGATTTTACCGAGTTCTGCGAAAGAGAAGGTATTGTTAGACACCGCACAATACTTGGGACACCACAACAGGATGGCGTGGCAGAACGGAAGAATAGAACTTTACTTGAACCGGCTCGGAGCATGTTATCGCATGCTGAAATAGGCAAGAAATTTTGGGCCGAAGCAGTGAACATGGCGTGTTACCTGATTAATCGATATCCATCATCTGCTATTGAGTGAAAGACTCCAGAGGAAGTATGGTCGGGAAAAACTGTTGATTACTTTGAATTATGAGTATTCAGATATCCTGTGTATGCTCATACTAGTGATGGTAAGCTTGAGCCGAGGTCAAAGAAATGCATATTTCTAGGTTATGCACATGGGGTGAAAGGCTACTGGCTGTGGTGCACGGATCCCAGATCACCCGATTTTATAATCAGCAGAGATGTAATTTTCGATAAGACTGCAATACTTCGACAGAGGAATCCTAAGACACCACTAGCAAAGCAGACAGATCATAGTGTCAGCAGTGAGGTGGAGCTTCAGGTGGAGACTTCGGAGACCTCAGAGGTAACAGATGTTAAGATTGCAGATGAGGCCGCAGTTCTCGAAGATGGTGATAGTCAACAACCAGTATAGTCACAACATACTCTAGTTGAGGGTAGACAACGGAGGCAAATAAAATAACCGGTACGTTATGGTTATACAAATATTGCTTATGCTTTGACTGTAGGTGACGAGATAGAGACAGATGAGTCTTCGTCTTACTCTGAAGCGATGGCTAGTTTTGAGTCGTCGCAGTGGTTAGGGGTTATGAGTGAGGAGATGGAATCACTCCATCGAAATTAGACATGGGAGCTAGTTAAAGTACCAAAGAGTCAGAAGATTGTTGGAAGCAAATGGGTTTACAAACGGAAAGAAGGCATTCTCGGTGTCGAGGCAGCGAGTTATAAGGCGAGACTTGTGGCCAAAGGGTTTACACAGCGGGAGGGCATTGACTATGATGAAGTATTTTCTCCTGTGGTAAGACATATTTCTATTCGTATTTTACTTGCCTTAGTTGCTGCATAGGATCTCGAGTTGGAGCAGCTTAATGTAAAGACGGCTTTTCTTCATGGTGAGTTGGAGGAGCAGATTTACATGAGGCAGCCAGAGGGATTTGTTATTCCGGGTAAGGAAGATCATGTTTGCTTATTAAAGAAATCTTTGTATGGGCTGAAATAGTCTCTTAGGCAGTGGTATAAGCGTTTTGATGCTTTCATGACTTGTCAAGACTATTCTAAGAGTCAAATGGATAACTGTGTTTATTTTAGGAGACTGGATGATGGGTCTTTGATATATCCATTGCTATATGTTGATGATATATTGATAGCAGCTAAGAATATGTCTGATATTAATGCGCTGAAAAGGTAATTAAGTGCTGAGTTTGAGATGAAAGATTTAGGTGCTGCAAAGAAAATATTGGGAATAGATATTTTGCGTGACAGGAATGCATGATTATTACGTCTGTCTCAAAAGAAATATATAGAGAAGATTGTAACACGTTTTAATATGCAGTCAGCGAAGTCTGTGAGTACACCATTAGCGAAGTACTTTAAACTTGAGGAGGAACATATGTCCCGTGTTCCATATTCTAGTGCAGTAGGTAGTATTATGTATGCTATGGTATGCACTAGACCTGATATTTCACAAGCTGTCAGTGTAGTTAGTCGTTATATGAAGCGTCCTAGTAAAGCTCATTGGGAAGCTGTGAAATGGATCCTTAAATATTTGAAGGGGACAGTAGACGTTAGCATAGTGTACCGGAGACCGGAGGGACAGTGATGGATGTGAAACCACTGGTTTTGTGGATTCTGATCATGCAGATGACTTGGATGAATGCAAGTCTTTAGCAGGGTACTTGTTTACGCTTGCAGGTGATGTAGTTAGTTGGAAGGCGTCCCTACAGCACCACGTGGCCTTGTCGTCGACTAAGGCGAAGTACATGGCACTAACCTTTGTAGCGAAAGATGCGATATGGTTACAGAGTTTGCTCTTGGACTTTGGGTTGGATCAGAAAAGTGTTGATATATATTGTGACAACCAAGGTGCGATATTTCTAGCGTATAATACAGTTTATCACGAACAGACGAAACATATCAATATTAGGTACCACTTCATCCGATATATTTTAGTGAAAGGTAAGGTTGTTGTGGGAAAGATAACTACAGTAGAGAACCCTTCGGACATGATGACTAAGTCTGTTACTTTGGCAAAGCTCAAGTTTTGCTTGAGCATTATTGGCGTCTGTGGAGAGTGATCGCCTTTCGGGGCGATGGGAGAGCAACATGGATGATGAGCACTATGAGTTGATTTTCAAACATTGAGTCAAAGTGGAGAATTGTTAAATATATCTCGAGTTTAAATCGTCCGCGAATATATATATTTTGGTTTAAATATTCAATATTTGACCGAAACAATTGTGACATGTTTTGGACAAGTTTTAATTGCATATTTGATATCTGCATTAGAAGACAAAAGATGTAACTCAAATATTATATATTATTTGGGTAGATATTTGGTCCAAGAAATGAAATAAAAGAGTAATGATTTTTTTTCTTGTCTGCATCCTGCAATAGCCGCGAGGTATATAGAGATCCAAAAAGAGAAGACTTTGCAGACTCTCTTCTTTGCTTGTTCCAAGACACAGCCATCCGAAAAGAAGAGGAGCAGTACGGTCAAGATTTACGCTTCGTTCGTGAGTTTATTTCAGTTTTATTTTATATTCAATTGAGAGTTGTCTGTTTATAAACACTTTGGGATTGGGTATAATTTAGGTGCGGGAAATACGAGCGTATTGAGCGATTGTAAATTCAATTCTCCGATATAGTGGATTGTTCTTGCTAGCTCTCCCCGTGGATGTAGGTACCGACATTCGGACCGAACCATGTTATATCTGGTGTTCTTTATTGTTCATCGTTATTATTTATGGGCTTTTGCGTTGACATATTTGCAAGATTCTGGTAGTTTCCGTGTTAGAATTACAACACATTTGAGTGTGAAGCTTCTTCCTCCCTTTAACAGAAAAACTTATTCCTCGCTTCGTTTTTCATTTTTGTTTAGCTTCAATTGGGGGATAACTGTCACACAAACAAGAAAAAAAAAGTTCTAACCTTATTGTATGGTGGCCAATCAATCTTAAATTTTTCAATTGAGTCGATTTAATGTTAAAACTTTTTGAAAATTTGCATCTCAATCTTCAACCTTTTATTGGATAATTGACTGGAAAGATAAAATTGATAAATCATGAGAAGGTTTAGGAATAAATCGATAATCATTAAAAGATTTAGGATAATTGAAAACATTTATGACTATAAATTAGCATAGTTAAGAGATTTACAATTGAATTGATTACAATAGGTTTAGTACTTTTTTGAATTATTATCCTAAATCAAACTCTCTCTCTCCCTGTAAGGAACTTTCTTAAGTCGCCTCAAATGCTAATGTGTGCTCGTTTTGCATTTGAAAGCACTCGATCGAGCACATCTAGCCTCTGTTGGATCTGGGGTGATCCTAAGTCATTTAGGCCAAGTGGGATCTACATAATTTATGAATTTCATACTTTTTAGTTGGGCTCACGTGTGACAACAGCCGCGGGAAAAGCTGGAATCGATGTGCAAATTGAAGGTGTTTTTGTAAAGAAAGTTTAGGTTGGACAGACCTGAATGCCGTATGTGAGTCAAACGGTGTCAGAGTGGAGCGCACCTTCTTTTCTACTTTTCTTTCTCTCGACAGGGCTGATGATGGCAGGTAAAACCCACCATTCGTTCTGGGGCTCACATGGGCAGGGCATCCCGCAATTTTTGGACATCGGATTCCCCTGATGTGGTGGGTAGAAGAGGGATCCAACGGTGGGGGGTGCAGGCAGGTGATCCTGTTCCGGCCTTTTGCTTCTTCTAAGATGCCATTCTCTGTAGGGTGTTGTACACCAGTTCATCAGATTGAAATTTCAGAGACTCGTGAGACGATCCGATGATCTGTGACAAGAAATTTTCTGGTCTGAATCCAAAAGATCGTGCCAGACGGTCCAACCTTAAAGACCACAAGGTTCCATCAATTAGAGATTCTGTCACCCCGTGGCCTTCAAGGTCAATTTCTTGATGATTGCAACAGTTTTCGATGATCAGCTCAAGAAAAAGACATCGAAGCCGAAACATAAATACATTCGAGCACAATATAGTTCTGTCTATTTGATGCTTATGTAACTTGCGCTATGGAACATTTAGTCTCGAGATTATTGCAAATTCATCTAAAATCTTAAAACCATTCGAGATGCACCAGCGATTTAACATTGAGTGTTCCGACAAAACGTCGACGCTAAACTAATCGTTTGAGAAATTGGATTACAGGCTCGACCCGCTTGGATAATTATTTTGTGCTTTTTCAACTTGGTGAGGACCCGGTATGATCCGACCTGCTTTCTTGAATCCGATGATCATTGATAATGACATTTTCAGTCGGTGCACTCGAGTCGAGTGCTTTTCCATTTCCGCCAAAATAATTGCAGCTTGGTGCGCGACTGCGATCAGTTTTGCCTCAGATGGAAACTCCATTGAGATTTCTCTATCACGAATGAACAGCAGAAAGTGAACGGGGGCACAGTTGGGGAATTATTGCCGTTCGCAAAAAGGCATAGCAGGGCCCGAATTGATTGAAGGCACGGCATGATCCTTGCGAATGAGGTTGGAGATAGAATCAAACTTTTTTTGACCGGAGAGATTTTGATTCTTTTAAAAAGAAAGAAGCAGCTAAATAATTTATCGAAAAGTTTTGAATTCCAAACTGGCGGCGATATTTACCTTCCGTTATTGCTCCGTCACTGAGCACCGTTAAAAATCTTGTGACGCGGCTGAAGCAAACGACGGAATGTAAACAGTGTCGAGTAGTGCCACGTGGCTTAAGCGAATGTGCAATAATGCCATTTTGGATCTAAGATGGGTGAGATATGAGAAAGCGACCGCGTATTCTCTCTCTCTCTCTTTATATACACACTCAAAGCTTCATTGCTTGTGTGCTTCGGTGCTGTCTATCTGGGACTCGATTTTTCCAAATGAACGAGGTGTGGTTTGCATGTTTGGCGATTTCAGGGCTTTAGAGTTTAAGTACGTGGGTCGATTCTCTCATTCTTTCAAGGAAGTTCGATTTGTCCGAAGCTCGTTTGCTTGTTGAAGGCAACCTGGGGCTTCTTCTAGGGCTTCTTCTTGTTGGATTCGGCGTCCGCACAGAAGCTCGATTCAGTTGTTCAAAGTCATCACGTTACAGATTCGTCTCACCAACATTCCTGCCATATCGATGTTTATACTCCGAGGGCCTTGTTTGGCAATTTTGGGACTCCTGTCTGCTCCAAAAGATGAAAGAATCGTACGTAGGAAAAACTGCTTTCACAAGCAACGGAAAGTTGCTCGCTAGCTTGAACTATGAGACAAGGCTATATAGCCTACACTAAAGTGAATTTATCAAGATGCATGCGAAGTGTATGGTTGGAGAGAGAAAGAACACCCGGAGCGCTGAAATTTGTGTATGGTGCTCACTTTAGTGTCAAGAATTTTCCTCAGATCACTCAACTGTCAATTTTTTTTTAAAAAAAAAAGATCACTTAAGCGCCAACTTCAATTTGATCGGCCGAAAATCCAATGTGGCATTTTCTTATTAATATTTGAAGTTGAAGTGACTCGCTGGAGGTCCAGTCAGCAATAAAAAAAGAGAGATAAAAGTTGGAAAAACATAAAAATACAAATACAAATTATAAAATAAAAAACTAAAAATTCAAAAAAATAAAATTATTTTAAAAAATAAATCGATTCATTCCCTTAATTCCCAAAAAATAAATTGTATTTAAATTATTTCCAAAAAATAAAATTATTTCAAAAAATTATTTGGTTAAAATACCATTTTTTTAAAGATAAACTGTATTTAAATTAAATTTAAAAATACACTTAAAAATGTAACAAAATGCTACAAAAATTTAAATCGCAGGGGGAGGAGGGGAGATAACCAGATGACGAGAATTTTTATTTGATTTTTTTTATATTTTAAATTTTTATATATTTTTTTAAATTTTATGTTAATTTCCCTTATTTTTTTAAACAATTTAAAATTTTAGTTCCACTTCTTTTGAATTTGCTTAAAAAAATTAAGCTTATTTTTAAGTTTAATTTGATTAAAATTTGTAATTTTAAAAGATTAGTTTTTAGCAAAATTTTAAATCTAATTTTAAATTGTTTTAAAATTTGAGAAGTCTACGTGGAAACCCATAAGGACTTAAATTTTTTTAAATAATGCCACTTTTATATTAAAATTTTAATTATAAATGCTAAGTACTGATTTTGGCTGAAATATCTCGCCGGAGTCACTTTAAGTGATTGTTTATTTTTCCTTGATTTGGCTCTTAAGGTAGCGCATGAAAACACTTATGTCCTTAGAATGACTTCTACTAGAGAAATTGAATTTTAAACTTTTGCTTTTGAGCAGAAGTTGAATTTTCAGCTTTTACTTCAGAAGTTGATTTCTGATAGAGAAATGCGTTTGATAACAATTTAAAAAAGACAATGTTCGAAACATTACTAAAAAAATGTTCGATGACGGGCGACCGGCGGGCGGGGCGGTCGACGGTAGCGGCAACCGGCTGCGGAGAAAAAAGAAAAGTTTAGCTATGAAATGGTTGGAGAAAAACATACTTACCCTAGACGCATGAGAAAAAATGAATCAGGTCCTCTTCGAACATAGAGCACTCAAGCACCGGAGCAATGGAGCTTTGCATGTGGAGAAAGAGAGAGAGAGAGGGAACATCATTTTCTTGTACTTTAGCTAGCCATCTCCAATACAAAATGGGGTCGTTGCGTTTTCACTTAAGTAGCGCGAGCATTACGTCGGCAGCGTTTGCATTCCGTCTTTCACATTAACCTTCACGCAGAACTTTTAACGGTGCTCGTCCGTCATACCTTGATAGAAGGCAAATGTGTAAAACGGAAATAATTTTAGGGTTTTGGCGATTAAAAAATAAGTCTGAGGCATTGGTCTCACAATGGACATCGTTTGATGAGATTTTTTTTTTTTTTGTGACTTTTTACTCTCTTTTTTTTCCTTTGGGAGTAGGCTATATGTGTGCCTCGATATCAGCGAATACACCGAGTTTCATCTAGATCGCCTAAACTTTCCTCAGAATGTTAGGCACATAAACTTGCAATTTGGGCCATCCATTTTTAAACGGACGACCCAGATCTCCTGTTTTTAGGGAGTAATTTTTTAAATTTTTTATATATTTTTTGTTAGTTATAATTCGAGTCATCCATTCATAACACGAATAGCCTGGATTGCAAGGTTAGAGCCTAAACTTTTAAGGAAAAGTTATACGATCTATTTCTAAGTTGTTGAGGGGGTCTTAAGACGCCATATAATCACAATTCTTTTATGAGATTGGGCTCCAACTTCAATCTCCGTCAGCCCATCCTACTTATGGTCAAAGATATCGAATTGTTGTTACAAATACGGCCTCTAAGCGGGCCGGACCTAAGAAGCAAATAAATAGCCTTTAAATTCAGGACTTACAACGGGATTCGTTAATATAATGGGCCGAGTACATTAGAAGTCCCAAACGATTGAGAAAAAGAAAAATTCTTACACTCTGTTTATTTTGCGATGAATAAATTATTTTGAAAATATATATTTTTAAAGAATAAGCATTTATATAATTTAAAATAATCACTCAATGAGAAATATTCTATTATCAACGACAATTTATGTTTAAATATTTTCGTGGGTAATGAAATGAAAATATTTTTCGTTCAACCATTTTTTAAATCCTTCATTTTTTTTGCCGAACAAACGGAGCCACGTAGGTGCCGGGCATTTTTGGCTCGGTTCATGAAAGCCCAAAGTCAAAACTAAAAGTGAGCAACCAAGGGCGTGTTTAGTGATCACACCGAGTGTCGAAAATTAATTAATTTATTTTTTCCTGCACGTAAATCTCATGAAGGGCGTTTGGCAAAAGCATACAAATTAATGCCGCCAACGTTGTAGCTAGCACCCAAGAAGGAAACCAGCGCACGAACACATTCAACCGCAAGACAAAGGCGAGATGTCAGCAACTCTATCATCCTGGTTCCACGCCTTGCCTCAGCTGGAACAAACCCTAGATCGGAACAAAACTTCAAGCTACCAGAAGACGAAATTACGCACGTTGCTATTTTGGTTCACCTTCCAAACCTTACCGCAGAATCCTTATGAACGTATTTTTTTTCATTTTTATTTTTCTTATTATTGTTTTTGTTCATCTTCAAATCCAGCGGTTGTCGATCCAACGATCGATTGGAGGCAAGGGCCGGCGAGCTGGTCACTAATGCCGCCAACGTTGGGTGAGCTACGGCGGTGCCATGGTCAGGCGAGGTCGAGGTCACCTAGATCTGGCAACGCCATGGTTGGGCGAGATTGAGCTCGCTCGGCTACGGCGGCAGGAGTGTGACTTTGAATCGACAGTCGAGAAAAAGAAAGAAGAAGAGGTAGTGGTCGCGGATGAGGCAAAGCAGAGTGAGAGGATGAAAGAACTTGGAGGTGGTTGATGTGGAAGGAGGCGACCAGCCCTCGACGAGGCAAATGACTTTGTTTTAGTTTTCAATTTCTATAGCCAAAGCCGGAGGCTGGAGATTAAAGATGAACCAAAAAAGGGAAAAAATAATTAAAAAAATATTAAAATAGTATTAAAAATTACCCCATCAACGCTGTCATGCGTCCACATCAATATTAGCTGGTCAAAGTTGGTCGCATAGACTAAATTAGCATAAATGTAAAATATTTAGAACTGAATTGGCGCAAAATAAATATTTAGGATTGAATTGATATAAATGTAAAAGATATAAAACTGAATTGACAACATTAAAATGTTTATGACTGAATTGACGTAAAATAAAGATTTATGATTGAATTGACACAAATGCAAAAGATATACGATCGAATTGACAAAAATGAAAGTTTAGGAATGAATTGAAAAAACTACAACAAATTTAGAACTTTTTAAATAATTTTCCAATAGAAACTCATATCGTCACCCAAAACAAGCATTGTATTAGTCATTTTATTGTATTACTTGGAGGAAGGGACGTTTATACTTGAACTTTAAATTTGTTTAATGTTATTTTTGGACTTTCATCGTGATCTTTGGATTTTCGTCGTACGCTTAATTTAGTCTTTGAACTGTATGAAAACGTTAAATACCGTCATTTTATTAATTCAAATTCAAAGATAATATTTTAGCAATTTGACCAAATTAAAACTTCAAAAACGACATTAAAAAAATTCAGAATCATGTTGAAAATATTAAAATTTTATGGATGCTGAATCTCATGGTTTATTTGTGTTATTAAAAAAAAAAAAGTTTTCCCAGATGCCAGTGGGACCTACCAGAACCGCTGGATAGGAGGACTCGGGGGTGTGGCAACTCTTCTGCCTCTCTCTGCTTTCTGTGGCTCCAAACTTCATAGATGACGCCATGACTGAATCCTGCAACGTCATTTTGTGAAATTACACGAATGACCATGACTTCAATTCAATTCTGGCATCTTGAATATCCATTGGAATGTCGCACTATGTTAATGGCCGATTTCATCTTCCCTTTGCAAATAATCATCGATGGCAGATCGGTAAATCGAGCACTATCGCAAGGGTAACAGCATAAAATCGCTTTTATAATATCCACCCCCCGAAATTATTCCCTGCCAGTAGAAAATGGAATTATATCAGCTTCAGTCTTCAACCTCCAAGCTCGTTCGCTCACTCCTGAGCCACTTCGCGCTTTCTCGGCTCCTCGTTATCCCCAACGCTCACTCCTCGCTGACCTCGGACGCGGGGAGAGCTGAGACGTGTGCTCCTCACGCGCCCCCCACCAAGGCGGTCCTTGTCCATGATGGCGGCGGAGTCGGTGAGATTGGCCGGTCCGTCCCCGGTGTGCAGCTTCAGCGGCTCCCACAGGAGGCCCGCGGCGCTCATCTCACCCGCTCCCTTCCTAGGCCTTCGTCCTCGCGCTTCCTCCCTCTCTTCCTCCGGCTCGCGGTTCCCCGCCGGACTGCGCTTGGGCTCCGGATGTTCGTGGCCTTCGAGCTCGCAGCCTCGAGGGCGGAGGGACTTCTCTGTTTTCGCAATGGCCGACGGAGGTACGTGCCGAATAGTTGTATTCGACGATTAATTTGATGTGGTATTTGTTTGTGTGAGTGTAATTGTGTCGTTTGACTGGCGAGGTGAGGTGACAGCTCTGCTTGTGGTAGTTTTTCCTCCGCCAGGTGACTGACGAAATGCCCGGCAATGACCTTCCTCTGCATGTTTTAGCACAATTCTTCCTCTCCGCCTACTAATCGCAAGTTGACCGGTTCGGAGGCAATGCATTGTCACTTGTGAGGGACAATCTGAGTGTTCTCTCTTTCTGAGAAACTTAATTGTTTCCTTGGTCGCATATTGTGATAAATTAGGACGCCTAAAATATGAATCGGGGGGTGAATTTTCTGTCAGGACTGATCTCCATAGAATTATACCTTGTTGACGTGTTTCTTCTTCACTGAATACTGTGCTCTAGTTGTAATTTTGTTGATGCTTGTTTTGAGTGTACATTAGGATCTGCCTATTGCCTTGCTTTGTTATGGTGAAATGAGTGATCAGAGTCGTTTTAGTCGCCCGTGAAAGGAGTTTAGACGTTTTTCTGGTAGGACTGTCTAATTTTCATCCGTAGAAAGCTTATACTGTATTGCAGTCCACAATGTTCTCTTGAGCAGCACGAGTTTGATTGTCGTTCGGCCACCAATGACATAACTTTTCTCATGATTCTTGCCAGATGGAAAGCGTACGGTACCGCTGAAGGACTACAGGAATATTGGCATTATGGCTCACATAGATGCAGGGAAAACTACTACAACTGAACGGATTCTATACTACACAGGAAGGAACTATAAAATTGGAGAGGTGCATGAGGGTACTGCTACAATGGATTGGATGGAACAAGAACAGGAAAGGGGGATAACCATCACGTCTGCCGCAACCACCACATTTTGGAACAAACACAGGATTAACATCATTGATACTCCTGGCCATGTGGACTTCACCCTTGAAGTGGAGCGAGCGCTCAGGGTCTTGGATGGTGCCATTTGCTTGTTTGACAGTGTAGCTGGAGTGGAGCCACAGTCCGAAACTGTGTGGAGGCAAGCTGATAAATATGGGGTACCTAGAATTTGCTTCGTCAATAAAATGGACCGCCTTGGGGCTAACTTCTTTCGGACAAGGGACATGATAGTCACAAATTTGGGTGCTAAACCCCTTGTGATTCAGTTGCCAGTTGGTTCGGAAGATAATTTCCAAGGGGTTGTTGATCTTGTTAAGATGAAAGCTATAATATGGTCTGGGGAAGAGCTGGGTGCAAAGTTCGTATATGATGATGTTCCGGCTGATCTGCAAGAGATGGCTCAAGATTACCGATCACAGATGATTGAAACTATAGTTGATCTAGATGATGAAGCCATGGACAAATACCTTGAAGGTGTTGAACCGGATGAGGAAACAATTAAGAAATTAATTAGGAAAGGAACCATATCAAACAATTTTGTCCCTGTGTTATGCGGGTCAGCCTTTAAAAATAAGGGGGTTCAACCATTGCTTGATGCTGTTGTGGATTATTTACCTTCACCTCTCGAGCTGCCACCAATGAAGGGTTCTGATCCTGAGAATCCAGAAGCAACGATTGATAGGCCTCCCAGTGATGAGGAACCTTTTGCTGGACTAGCTTTTAAAATCATGAGTGATCCCTTCGTGGGGTCCCTCACATTTGTGAGAGTGTATGCAGGGAAGTTAAGCGCAGGGTCGTATGTGCTGAATGCGAACAAAGGAAAGAAGGAGAGGATTGGTAGACTTCTTGAAATGCATGCCAACAGTAGGGAGGATGTAAAAGTTGCGTTGGCCGGTGATATTGTTGCTCTTGCTGGTTTAAAGGATACGATAACTGGTGAAACGCTTTGTGACCCTGACGCTCCCATTCTTCTTGAGAGGATGGACTTTCCTGATCCTGTTATTAAGGTTGCTATTGAGCCTAAAACTAAAGCTGACGTAGACAAGATGGCGAATGGTCTGATCAAACTTGCCCAAGAAGATCCCTCTTTCCATTTCTCGCGTGATGAAGAGATCAACCAGACAGTGATTGAAGGAATGGGAGAATTGCATCTTGAGATTATTGTCGATCGGCTCAAGCGGGAATTTAAGGTATTTAACTTACTCAATGCGTTAACACAAAACTGATTCTGAAAGATGCTTTTTACAATTCTAAAATTTCAAGATTATTTCAAAAACCACCAGTAACTTTCAGTGTTCTGGCATCCATCTCCTGCGTGCTGATAATTCACATGCCTTTCTTATTGCTTTTGTTGATCCACTTTTCTAGGGGTTGTCAAAAAAAGCCTGTGCTGGCCCAGAAATTTCCCTGATTTTCAGGCCTTTCGGACCGGCCCTGGTACTGTTCATCGACCCGGGTTGGGCTGGGTCGGCCCGGTTCCGGCTTTTTTTTGGCATCCACATTTTCTTTTTAATTTAATTTATTTTCATTTTTTATTTTTATATTCTTTTATCCGGCAGTCTTGTCAAATGATTTTAATTCAAAAAGAGAATCCGACCCGGCCCGGCCCGAAAAGTTGGGACATATGTAATTCGGGCCGGGCTGAAGCTGGTACTCTTTAGTTTTGGGTCGGCTACCCGGCCCAACCTGGGCCATTGACACCCCTACACTTTTCCACTACAACAGGTTCTTCAGAAGTGCCACAACAAATTTCATTTAATTATTTGGACATCCCTATTTGTCATTTATCTCATCCGGTTTGTAACTTGGCTTTTCCAGGTTGAAGCTAATGTTGGGGCACCACAAGTGAACTACAGGGAAAGCATTTCGAAGGTCTCTGAAGTAAAGTACGTGCACAAGAAACAGTCAGGTGGGCAAGGGCAATTTGCGGATATCACCGTGCGATTTGAGCCCTTGGAGCCAGGAAGTGGTTATGAGTTCAAGAGTGAGATCAAAGGAGGGGCAGTTCCTAAAGAGTATATACCTGGAGTAATGAAAGGCTTGGAGGAGTGTATGAGTAATGGAATTCTTGCAGGGTTTCCTGTTGTCGACGTGCGTGCTGCATTAGTTGATGGTTCATACCATGATGTGGATTCAAGTGTCTTGGCATTCCAGCTGGCTGCCAGAGGAGCATTCCGGGAGGGAATGAGGAAAGCCGGCCCTAAGATGTTAGAGCCTATAATGGAAGTGGAAGTTGTAACACCTGAAGACCACCTGGGTGATGTGATTGGTGATCTGAACTCGAGGAGAGGCCAGATCAACAGTTTTGGTGACAAACCTGGTGGCCTCAAGGTAATGCAAACAAATCCAAGTGTTTCTTTCTTGTGGAGGTTTTTTATGCTTGTTAACTTTTGTGGTGTGCCTAAAACACAGATTAAGAAAAGTTGTGGAGCATAAATACAGTTTCTGGTTTATATCCAACCCAACAGATTTGTCTGTGCTCCTTCCCACTAGCTTGTTCGCTTGCCTCCAACTCACGGCTATGATCTTGCTGAGCCTTCTTGAGAGAACTGCTAAGTCTTTTTCATATTGGACATGTGTGATCGTCTTCCTGCCTGAAAAATGTGTTTTGTTTTGCTTGAATACCTCAGTTTCATTTGATTTGTCGAATTTTGTGGCTCTTGGCCTCTACCCGACGAAATTGCTTGCATGTTTCTAGGAGTCAGACGCCTTTAATGCTGTTGTAGCCTGCCGACCGATATAGTTCACGACTTCTTTTATGCCGTGTACTGCCAGCTTGAGTACTACAGTGTTCACGGAACATCCTTTCTGGTTCTTGTGGATCTAAATATGCATAATACCACTTTAGTAGTCATTGTGATTATCTGTTGGGGTTGCCAAATGCGCTTCGTAAATATACTTCTTTTCCAAATTGGAAATGTACTTGTGAAGAGGGATTCGTTGAATTTAACTTTTGAGTAGAAAGACTTTCTGTGCTTTATCACTAAATTAATATCTTTGTTAGTGAAATGCTCACAAGCTCGGTTTTAAACTCTTCAGGTTGTCAATGCCCTTGTTCCGCTAGCAGAGATGTTTCAATACGTAAGTACCCTCCGCGGAATGACGAAAGGCCGTGCATCCTACACCATGCGGCTAGCCAAGTTCGACGTCGTCCCGCAGCACATCCAGAACCAACTTGCCTCAAAGGAGCAGGAAGTTGCTGCTTAAACTAATTTTCCAGATGGTGAAAGAGAAGATTCTCTTTTAATTTTACTTCACGACTTCGATACGTGAACGCGAGTAGGACTTTGAGGATGGGGAGAGAAAGGTTTTGATGCGGACTGTTTTGGTGAACTGAGCCTCAATAGGCGAAGTTGGAGAACTGTAAATTGCATGGTTCTGCAGTGGTTGGAAGTGACATTTTTGTGCCTCCTTTTGGTTGGGAGGGAAGTAATTATTGTGATGTAATGCCTGGCTCGGCCTTGATTTTTTTTTTTTTTCCAAATTGGGAATTGAATATTGTGGAATGAAAGAAATCCAATACTCGTGATTCATCCTTAGAAGAATATTAAAGAATGCTCCTATGGCACTTGTTAAGTTCAGTTAATTGTGTTTTTTGATAATATAAATATTTCCATTAGAAGTAGATAACTTTTTTGAATCATATTGTCGCTCGTTTTTTCTAAATTTGTGTCGATAAGTGCTATTTCTATTTTCGCTTGTCTTAACTAGCGTCTCCGGGGAATTCACATAACAAATGCTCCAGTGAATATCATCTCATGTTCATAGCAAAAAGAGAAGGAAAAACTTTCGATATCAACATTGGGTTGGCACGCTATGGAGCTCGTTTGACGTATAAGCTAATTGCCGGTACAATTGGAAATATCGAACCAGTTTGAAGAATTGGTTTGCTCCTAGTCATTGCAACCCAACTCTAAAGCAAAAAATCACCATTGTCCATGTTGAGATTTGTTGAACTAGTGAAATTTGTCGCATTTCAATCTAGCGATGAAAGATTTTAACAAGTCTGCACCTTCCAAGTATCCTAGAGTCACTTAAGGAAAGAAAGGCGCGTGGCACGAAATTGAGTTGCTCTAAAGATGGACCTTTTTCAGTTTTTTTTTTTTTTTTCTCTATTGCTAATGTTGGATAGACAATTACTCACGATTCCAGAGGTGAACCACCAAAAATAAAAGGCCAATGCAAAGCTTAAAAACTTAGCGCGAACTTTTCTAACCCCATACAAACCGCAATTTTTGGATTTTAATTTAAACACGCAATTTGATTTATTCAAAATCGCCACTAATGTATTACGGGTTGACAAGAAAGTGAGAGTGCCACTCTACTTTTGTGAATCTGATATTCATGTATCTAGAAACTTGGTTACGCGAATAATTTCAACATCCTTTCATTTTCTTTAATGTCGAAAATATACAGAACGTGAGAAAAACACTTTACATATTCATGAATACGGGGAGTTGGTTACGCTATATTTATCTAAATTCTTTTCTATACATTTTCTCATTATTGTCAAAAAAAAAAATTAGCAGGCAGTCTTGGTCAATTTTAAACCTAGATCACTAACATGCGGCGGGCGATTCTGTGGGTGCACAATCAGATAATGTAACATTCAACAAATCAGCGTACTAAATAAATTGCTAGAAATAAGATAAACCTCAATGCATTAAGCAAAGCATAACTTCTCTATGATTAATGTCCCAACATTTGCAATAAATTAATTAAAAAAATGCATTTTTATCATAAACGTGATTTCTAAATTGCAAGCAAATTTAATTCTGTTTGGGTTTTTCTGTCTAATGAGAATTAAACTATATGCAATGCATTAGCTGCAGTTTCGATCTAAATTATTATGTCTATGTGATCCTAATTTAACTAATGACATGTGAAATGCGATCTATATGCAACCGAATAATAATGATGTTAAAAGAAATTGAGAACTAATCTAATATGAGATGCAATGACATAAATATTATGCCGTATGATGAGCTGTGGATTTGATGCCATGGAAACATGATGACACAGCCGTCATGCCATGACAACGATGCAATTAATTTATTATGATATATGCATATTATTCTTATGTTTTTCATCTAAACTAGATTAGGAAATTGCCTAAAACTAGGAAATAATTTATATTAAATTGAAATCTAAATTAGAAAATTTCCTAATTGATGTTATGAGTTATCTTATTATTCATTATCATGTGCGAGAATGTCCACCGTATTACTACGTACCATGTATTACTATGTACTCTCTTCATTATTATAAATATGAGAGCATACTAACTTAGAAGGTTAGACGATTCATATCATTATCTTATTTTCTTCTTTTTCAGACATGATATCAGAGACAACCCTAACCGCCCCAACCTAAATCCTATCCAACACCTACCATCAGTGCCACCATCATCACCACCATCTAGCATTTGCTTCTCTCTCTTTCTCTCTCTCTCAAATATGCTCTCTCGGCCAACTTTGTTGGTCACATCCTAGGCTTTCGGCTAGGATCTCGGCCAACTTGTTCGGGCACGGCCCAGGTTCTCGGCCAGCTTGGTCGGACATGTCCAAGCCATTCAGATTTGATTTACATGTCGATGTCTGATTATATCTAATAAGATCCATGAAACGGTGGAGCTTGTGATTTTCTAATTAATCTAGTATCTAGATTAAGTATTTGTCATGAGTAATACAGACACTCAAATAGTTGCTGCTAAATCCGATGAGACTAGATTAGCCATGAATAGATCTGGTATGACTAAATCTGATGTGATGCGATCACAAGCTCTCACCTTTATATCAACTTCATCTAAACTCGTCGAACGTGTTTTGACGGGACATTTTATGTACATACTTTGGAAGAATAATGTCTTCAAGAATTTCACGGACATCAGCTATCACATCATCTTACCCAGCATCCTTCGAGCGAGGATGACCTAACTTATGATGAATGGTACACTGTTGATTGTCGTATTTATATTCAATTATTGAATGCTATGGATATTTCTGTTCAGACTGTTATTAGTAATATTGATATTGTTAATAAGTTATGAGATGCTTTAATAGATTTATACTCCTCTCTGAATGATTTTTCGCGACTCTATAATGTCGTTTGTGGGTTATTGAAGCCGGCTCCTACTGGTCGGCCTCTAAACGGATATTATGAGAAATTTAAATTCTTTGTTGATGAGTTTGATCGGTTAGTCTCGTTTACATCTAATCGGGCTACTTTTCAAGAACAACGAAATCAGTTTCTGGTCACCTGCTATCTTAATGGACTGAGAGCTCAATTTGATACTACTTGGTCACAAATTCTTTCAGATGCTCGAGAACCTTCTCTTGGAGAAGTTCATCGCCATTTTTTTGTACCGAAACTCGTAAGGAAGTTATATCTGACTCCTCAGAAGTTGGTGAACAAGCTATTGCTCTCTATATGAACAGAGGAGGTGGCCGTGGTGGCGAAAGCCGTGATCGAGGGAGAGGTTGTGGTAGCATTATTGATCGTGATCGAAATACTCGTACTTGCAATTATTGTGCTATTGTTGGACATATTCGCAGCTATTGCCAGAAGTTACAAGCTGTACAGGTAGCTTCTGGTTCACGAACCACACCTGCTCACGTTGCACCTGAGATTGCGTCTATGGACCAGAAAGTTATCATAATGAGTCCAGAGGAGTATACTCGCTACTTGGAGTTTCAAATCTCAAGGAGTGGAATTACATCTACCTCTGTTGCGAAACTACAACAGTCATCTGATTATTCCTCTACCTCAGCATATGCAGTTCTTCCTTCCGTTGATTGGATTATTGATTTTGGTGCATGTGCTCACATGACGGTTAATAGAGGTATTCTTACTACATATAAGTCCTCGTCTCTGTCACGCTATATTACTATTGCAAATGGGTCATCCGTGACAGTTCAGGGACACGGAGCTGCACGACCTTGTAACAAGATCTCTTTATCTTCTGTTTTATATACTCTTGACATACCATTTAATTTGTCATCTGTTGGTCGTATCACACGAGATTTGAATTGCTCTGTTACTTTCTATCATGATTATTGTGTTTTGTAGGATCTCTCGATGCAGAAGACTATCAGTAAGGGAAGCATCAATGGTGGGATCTACCAAGTGAATGATACTTTCATTCGAGCTGCACTAATGAAAGAGACTGATATTTTAGACATTCACTATCATTTAGGACATCCCTCTTTGTCTATGTTGCAATCATTGTTTTCTCGTTTTCGTTTGGTGTCTATGATAAATTATGAGTCATGTCGGTTTGCAAAGCATAGTCGTGTTTTTTTACCATTATGTGTATCTTAATGAGCAATTGCTCCATTTGTCTTGGTCCATTCTGATGTGTGGGAACTAGTCCTATTGTGTGTCAGTCTTTGGTTATCATTATTATGTTCTCTTTATCGATGATTTCATAAGAATGCCATTTGTTTAATTAATAAAAGAACGTTCTGAGTTATGTTCTGTGTTTCGTGAGTTTTATTCTTCTGTCTACACTCAATTCCATCACAATATCCAAGCCTTACAATCTGATCGTGGAGGGGAATATATGTCGGATCATCTCCATCAATTTCTTCGTTCTCATGGTATTCACCATTGTCTTTTATGTGCTCGCATACCTCAACAGAATGGTGTTGCTGAGCGGAAGAATCACCATCTTATAGATACTGATCATGCTATTGTTATACATATGCATGTTTCACAGAAGTTTTGGGGGGATGCTGTCCTTACAACATGCTATCTCATTAATTGCATGCCTCTTTTTTCTCTTTGGGGCAATACGTCTCATGGACTCCTCTTTCCTGAACGCAGTCCCTTTCCTCTTTCTTCTAAAGTATTTGGGTATACTTGTTTTGTCCATGATGATCGTCCAAATGTATCAAAACTTGTTTGAACATCCTGAAAGATATCAGCGCGTTGTTGATAAATTAAACTATCTCACTACGATGATTGGGCCTGATTTTGCATATTCGATTAGTGTGGTTAGTCAGTTTATGGAAGCAACTAGACAACCACATTAGGATGTTGTTTTGAGGATTCTAAGATATCTTTGAGGTAGTCCTGGCAAGGGAATTGTTTTTGCTGCTCATAATCATGCTTGCATGGAGTGTTATACTGATGCCGATTGGACTGGTTGCCCTATCAATAGGCAGTCTACCTCTGGATATGAAACAAAGACAACGAGGATCTAAAAGATCGAAACCCCAATCATATGCACGAAACGAAAGAGGAAATTTCATATTTAGGATACGTCAACAATCTCATTCCAATTTGAGTTGGAATTGAACAATCACAATTTAATTAGACAATTGATCATTTGAATCAATCACAACTTAGGAAATTACATCAATTGGATTATTGACTCAAATGATGACCGATAGCGAGGGGGTCGCAATAAGATTCTCGAGGGCGGTAACTGGCGAGGAACGACAAGAGGCGGGACAACAACTCGAGGAATATGAACGTTACGAGGGGATGTCTAGATCTTTGATGCTCGATTCCTTTGGTAAAGTTGAAGAGCTAGGTTTAGTGGAGGCCTCCTCAAAATTTCATCGCATTCTGACTTAGAACAAATATATACGCACCGTTCCCACGAGATTGCACGTTGAACTATCTAGTCTTGATCCACAATTCCGACCAGTTCAATTTTCTCCGTCAAACCTATACTCTTATATATTTTCTCATCAATCCACCAGATGAATTCAAGACAATATCTTACCATACTCTTCATTTAAATTTGAGCGCAATCCAATAGTTAACGAATGTGTACTTGTAGATTTTGTAAAAGAATTATGGAAATGAGTTCAAATGGGACAAAAAAACTGCGCATAAATGAATTCCGATTTATTGACTATTACCT
Source organism: Rhodomyrtus tomentosa (assembly GCA_028455895.1). Taxonomy (NCBI): domain Eukaryota; kingdom Viridiplantae; phylum Streptophyta; class Magnoliopsida; order Myrtales; family Myrtaceae; genus Rhodomyrtus; species Rhodomyrtus tomentosa. The sequence continues at coordinate 30,360,664 of JAPCWY010000008.1, forward strand.
ATCAATTCTTGCTTGATAATTTGGTTTGACTTTGTCGCCCAAATAATCTCGTGCTAAGACCTATCTAAAATAGTAATGATTAGTGAAACCAAAATACTTGTACAAACTAACGAAGTAATCCCATCTCCAATGGTGCAAAGATTCAAATTTTTGTAATATTCTGAGCCATTCATGAACATCACAACAAACAAAATTAGTGAAACTGTCGCTAAAATTTTGCTGGGGGGCCACGGGAGGGAGAGTTTGTGGCTTAATTAAAGTGCTCGTCATATCTATATGTTATTTAATTAATATCCTTCCTTACAGGTCGGGATCCATCCCTAATTTTTTCATGCAATGAATGTCTGAATGTGTTCTAAAAAAATTTAGGTGCAGTATGTTTCTTTTAAGAACGTAAATTTGTAAAAAGTGTCTTCACAAAGAGGGGCACTACTAACTATGCACTAATTACACATAACAAGGATAAATAATGCATTGAAAATGACAATTTTTTTTTTAATGAGATGTTTAACGAGTAATGGAGAAGCGTTGAATTCAATTGTTACGTTATGTTCCCCCGCTGAGTTTTCCTTCTTTAGATGTTTAGGTTTTTTTAACAAATTACTAGCTTTCACTTTAGAATATAAAATTTGGGGTAGAGCCGATTTTCAAAAGCTTAACATCCAAGCTCCATTAAAAAACTGGTCAAGTGAAGTTGAACATTTTGTTTCACAAATGTGATAGGGAAAAAAAAATGCCTTTTCAAATATCGTACAAAAATTCTTGCAAGGAATCATTCACATATCTAGATGAGACAATTCGCAAAATGAAATGATTTAAGTAATTCTTTTTTATAAAAGGATAGTCCGTTGAAAAGTTGTCGATCTAAGGCTCTTTTACGGAAAATGAGGCGTTTCTAGAAAATATTTTTCAAAAAGTCATTTTCCATGAAAATGGCATTATTTTTGGTGTTTTGCTAGAATTTGAAAAAATAAACTGAGAAATATGTTTCGTCGTTTAGTATGAAATATTGAATTTGATTCTCCTCTATACACTCCTCTTAATAAAATTTATTTATTTTTATTTTATACGTTAAATTTCAAAAGTTGTATTTTTTTTTTACGTTTCTACTTCTTCCTCTGTCGACTGTGGGCCTCGATGATAGCCCAGCAACTAGCCATGACATGGGCCGACAAGTTTGAGGCTCACTAAATCCAAGCGAGCTCAAGTTTGCCCAAGGTTTGCAAGTCAAGCTTCATCGTAGGGCGGGGGTTGGGGCTCATTGGCCCATGTCACGGATGGTTGCCAGGCTGCTGGCCATTGTCGAGGTCTGTAGTTGGGTGGAGGAAGGAGAAAGGAAAAAAAGAAAATAAAGGGAAATAAAACGAAAAATTTAAAAATATTTTTTTGAGTTTTTTTTAAAAAAATTAAAATTTGAATTATTTAAAACTATTAAAAAAGTAAAAGAAAAAGCAAAAAAAAAAAATATAGGAATGTGAATGAGTGGAGGAAGGAAAGATAAGGTTAAATATTTTCAACTTTTTGAAAAGGGAATTATTTTTTTTCACTTTTGAAGAAAAAATATTTTTCTTAACCCGTTTATTTTTCATGAGATAAGCGTCGGAAAATTCGAAATCATACCACTCAGTCGTTTTTAATTTCTCTGGAGTACACGGAACTCGCAGCCAAACCGAACCCGGATGGAGGACATCTCGTAGCCAAACAGACCGAAATTCCAGCATCACTACGCCGTTTCGCACGAGTCAATGGAAGCGAAGGACGCACGGAGAACATTCCAGAACCACACTCCTCTATCTCTCTCTCTCCCCTCATCGCCAGAACTCTCTCGTCTCCTCCTTGTCCCATCTTGTTCAATTATTATAAACCCTAACACGTCTTTCCACTTACTTTGCTGCTCCATAAATCGCCCTCTCTCCGATCTCGAATCCTTCTCTTTACCCCTCGCGAATCGTCGGCTCGCGAATACCAATCCCCCATGGCCGACGAAGCCAAAGCCAAGGGCAACGCCGCCTTCTCCTCCGGCGACTTCCACTCCGCCGTCCGCCACTTCTCCGACGCCATCGCCCTCGCCTCCACTAACCACGTCCTCTACTCCAACCGATCCGCCGCCCATGCCTCCCTCCACAACTACTCTGACGCCCTCGCCGACGCCGAGAAGACCGTTGAGCTCAAGCCGGACTGGTCCAAGGGCTACAGCCGCCTCGGCGCAGCTTACCAGGGGTTGGGCCGGTATGACGACGCTATCTCCGCCTACAAGAGGGGCCTCGAGATCGATCCTAACAACGAGGCTCTCAAGTCCGGCTTGGCCGACGCGCAGGCCGCCGCGGGGTCGTCCAGGAGCCGTGCTACTCCGTCGCCGAACAATCCGTTTGGTGATGTTTTCCAGGGGCAGGAGATGTGGGCAAAGCTGACGGCCGATCCGACGACCAGAGGTTACCTGCAGCAACCGGACTTTGTGAGGATGATGCAGGATTTGCAGAAGAATCCTAGCAGTCTGAATCTGTACTTGAAGGATCAGAGGGTGATGCAGGCGCTTGGAGTGCTGTTGAACGTTAAATTGCACACTCCGGGTCAGGATGTGGGCTTTGAGGCTGAGGCGGAGGCTGATTCGTCGCCAGCGAATAAGCCAGACAAAAAGCCAGCCAAGCAACCGGAGCCGGTGCCAGAGCCAGAGCCAGAGCCGATGGAGATAAGTGAGGACGAGCGAGAAGCAAAGGAGAGGAAGGCTCAGGCTCAGAAGGAGAAGGAGGCCGGTAATGCGGCTTATAAGAAGAAGGATTTCGAGACTGCAATTCAGCACTACACCAAGGCTATCGAGCTTGATGATGAGGATATTTCTTTTCTCACGAACAGAGCTGCTGTGTATTTGGAGATGGGAAGGGTAAGCACTTCGTCCTATATGGTAATTATATAGTGTATGTTTATTCGTTCTGGTGCTTGTTCTGATGTGAGCACGTATTTGGTTGAGTGCCTGTTTGTTGATTCTTATGGACGCAAAAGTTTTGCCGACTGCACACTCAGGCAATGGTCTAGTTTGAGAATGTGCGCGCGAATGAGTAGAAGGAAACTTTAATATCTTGCTGGCGGTGGTCTTTAAACAAATTTAATTTAAATTACAAACGTTGCTCATGATGATGTTCTGGCCTTAGGCCCTGCTTAATTGATTGGTTTAGAGCCGTTATGGATCTAGGATGTGGAATATTGGACAGACCGGTTGTGTCCTTTATCTGATAGTAATATTACTCTGGGAAGGACATTACCATTTCCAGTAGGAACAAAGAACCGTGTAAGTACTCAATGCGTGGTGGAACTGAAATAGTAACAGAAGATGGTGGCCTGCCTGATGGAAGTTGGAAGTTGGAAATTGGAACAATAAACCATGAATTACTAAATGCTTTGCTATGACTTTGCTATGTTACTTTTTAATTAGTTTTTTTTTAAGTGTCTACATGGCCTATTTTAGATGGTTTCGGTTGATGGTTATACAAGTATCCTGTTCTGTATCTGAGCGCTGTCCGTTGCCATGCCTTTAAACTGTGTCCATTCCTTGCGGCATTGTTTCTTGGAAGACAAATGGATGGTGCTTTTCTCATTCTTAATAAAAGCCGATGGCAGCCCACTGATGTGAAACCTGATAATTTTGGCTGCATGGCGTTGAGGCTGAGCCTTAATTTGTATGCATATCCAGCACTATGTTTGAGGTTCTAGTCCTGTACTTTACTGCGATTGGTATGAGCTTTCTTTTGTCCTAGTCTTTTCCTTTATACTGGTAAGTGTGGCAACATTGGGTTCTGGTGTGGTTGTTATAAGAAAGTAGATGTCCGTTCTGAGAGGTGACATTTCTAGAGGAGTTCTTGATAACTGTGTCTCAATCTTGGTGTCGAAATTTTTTGCATTGAGATAACAAGAATCTGAAGGCAAGAGCAATTCCTAATGATGTTCTTTTTACTGAAGGAAAAAGAAGCATTTGCCTGTTCTTGACGTGTTCATAATATTCGTGGGGGTGCCTAGTATTGTAACTTGTATGGCGTATTGATGGATGTTTTATGATTTTAAGATTGTGTAGCTATTCCTGCTTAATTTTTGAGAATCTTCTTCAATAAGAGATTCTGAGCTAATTGAATTGGTCCTAAGAGCATGTGTCCCTGCAATAACCTTTGACGTTGAACTATTCATTTTGCCCTTTTTTCATCAGTTGTATTTTTTGCCACTAGATATTTTCATCTGGCTTCTCTTTTCTCATATTTTGACACTGTTTCCAGTATGAGGATTGTATCAAAGATTGTGATAAGGCTGTTGAAAGGGGAAGAGAACTTAGATCAGACTACAAGATGGTAGCTAGAGCCTTGACAAGGAAGGGAAATGCACTGGTAAAGATGGCGAAATGCTCTAAGGACTATGAACCTGCTATTGAGACCTTCCAAAAGGCTCTTACAGAGCATCGCAACCCAGACACATTGAAGAAACTAAACGAGGCTGAGAAAGCAAAGAAGGAACTGGAACAGCAGGAATACTTTGATCCTAAATTGGCTGATGAAGAGCGTGAGAAAGGTTCTGTATTCTGATTTATCTAAATGCATGTCTGATGTGTATTCGTAGTCGCTCTCTGCTATTTTATTTACTTGATTAGTGCTGAAGCACTGCCTGCATTTGTGGACAGGAAATGAATATTTCAAAGAGCAGAAATATCCAGAGGCCGTGAAGCATTACTCGGAATCATTGAGAAGGAACCCTAGAGATGTGAGGGTAAGGATATTTGTGTTTGTCGTCGTTGCTATTGGTATCTCTGTTGGAGCATTTCTTATGCTTCTTTGTCTGTTTCAGGCATATAGTAATAGAGCAGCATGCTACACGAAACTCGGGGCCCTGCCCGAGGGTCTGAAGGATGCTGAAAAATGCATTGAGCTTGATCCGACTTTCTCCAAGGGTTACACACGAAAAGGTGCCATTCAGTTCTTCATGAAGGAATATGATAAAGCTTTGGAAACATACCAGGAGGGGTTGAAGCACGATCCAAACAACCAGGAATTGCTCGACGGTGTACGAAGGTATGCACATTAATGGTGGAGGTCTGCTTTTACTGTTTGCTTTTGTGATATTGATTGTTGCATTACATAATCGAGTCTTAATACTTTTTACAGATGCATAGAACAAATTAACAAGGCAAGTCGTGGTGATTTGACTCCAGATGAATTGAAGGAGAGACAGGTGCTGCATCTTGTCAATGTTTTAGCTTTTACTGATTCGATTGTTTAGAGGGGATCCTGTTCTTACATCTCTCTTTTCTGTAGGCCAAGGCAATGCAGGATCCAGAGATTCAGAACATTCTCACGGATCCTGTAATGAGACAGGTTAGGAAACTGATCTCATGATACTAAGCAATCAGCAGGATTTTATTGGGTTGGCTAACATCCAAGTGTGTTTGGCAGGTGTTGATAGATTTCCAGGAGAACCCGAAGGCGGCGCAAGAGCACACAAAGAACCCAATGGTGATGAACAAGATCCAGAAGCTGGTCAGCGCAGGAATCGTCCAGATCAGATGAGCACTGTAATTTGCATGAGAAGGTCATCAGTTTTTATCTGTAATTCCCTGGCGTGAAATCGAGTGGTCTTTCTTAACTATTGGAAACATATTTTAGTTGCAAATTTTGAAATGCTTTCTTCATGGTATAAATTGTGGGTTCGTTTTCGGTTCCACCGCGGCGATTTTGGTGGTCTGATTTTTCAGTGGTATGTGTATGCCTGAATATTGGAGACTCACTAATGCGACAAATGTTCTGAAGTGATGAAAAAGGTGTAACCTCTAGGGGGTAGAATCGGTGTTTGTCGGTTTCCTCATCAGAAATTGAAGCGAGTTCTAATTGAGTTGATACATAATGGAGTCCTTACCGGTTCCCCTGTAAGGCCAGGCCAATAAAGGAGATGCGCCTTTTCGCTCGTGATGGACGTGTCTAATCTTTTATGGATGCTTAGACGCTAAGCGACATATATGTAACGAGGAAATGCGAGTTAATCTAATCAAGTGTAGTGTAGTGTAAATTATTTCATCGTGATATCGCTATCATCGTTACGGTAGGTGGAAGGGGAATGGTAACATTCGCTTGTCTGCTCTAGCTGTGATGATGATTGAAATATCAGTGTGAAGGAAAAGTTCTACCCAAGTGTGTCCCGGATATTTCTGCGATCCAACAGCGCAACGAGATCGTGTCTTATGGGCTTTCAGTAAATGATGCCTGCCGTGACGTGACCGAGAGGTATCCGGACAAGCCTAAAATCTTTCCCATACTCGGAGCATGGAGACTAATCACATGCTTTTTGTCAAAGCTAATCGAATTTAAGAAATTGTGAGTGCTGCTTTTGTGCATGGCCACATAGCAAGTACCATGAAAATTAGAGTCGAAATCAAGGTTAATAATCAATGGAAATAGCTCACGGTACTCCCAGACAGTCGACTTCATTTGACAGCTAAGATCGAAATACCTAAGTTAAACTTCATATTCCAACAGCCCCAGCTTTGTCATGGCTTGGCCTGGAAGTTCTATATCTCTCCTATTCCAACTGCCTCAGCTTTGTCATGGCTCGCCCTGGAATGATAGAGAGATTAGAGAATCTTATTAGCCCTAAACCTGGATCAAATATGGACCGTTCAAAGAACGGTGCCGTGGTCATTAAAAAAAAGAAAAAGAAAAAAAAAAAACGGTGCTGTGGTCGGTAGGTCCCTCCATTCAACCCAGTGGAAAGTTAATATAACCCCAAGATATGTGTAGGCTCCTAATCAAGCGCCAACAACAAAATCATGTGACGACGATCTTGATAAATAACTATCGACCCGAAATCCGCCAGGTAAAATGACTAGAAATGGGAGCGGTTACGGTGCTTTTGCAGCCCTAACATCCCAAGCGCTCAACGACCAGCCGTCAATCACAAGCTAAATTAACACAACGACTAGACATTTCTAAACTAATTGACATGACTAGACATTTCTCATGATCACGATGTATCCGTTCGATCGTCATCTTATCCACGTCAATTTTGTTCTCCGCGAAAAGAGAGGAGCCCAAGTTTCACGTCCGCTCTTCCTCAACAACAATCAAACATCAGCTTGCAAATGCTCCAGTTTTCACACACCTTACTTTTAAGTTATCGTAAGGTGAAGGTCCATCTCATCGCCTCCGTACGGGAGAGATCATTTTCCGGCCCAAAGAAGAAAATTTAAAGAGTTTTTGTTAAGCAGAGCTGCAATTAAAGAACGAAAGACAAAAGGTCTTTCCCATCAAAATCAAAATAGCCTCCTTTTTTATCGAGAGTTTCAGCGAAAGAGTTCAGAGAGAGAGAGAGAGCCAAGAACCGCCTAGCCCCTCTCGCACACCTGGTGCGCAAAGGAGCTTCAAAGGACCCACCATTTTCAGACCTCCTTCGCGCGTGTCGCTCTCTTCTCCTGCATGCAATCCCCTGCTTCGCTGTGAACAAACCACAAAGGCTCTGGCTCTCGCTCTCAGTCTCAGCAGTCACCACTCTCTCTCTCTCTCTCTCGTATCACTCCTCACCCCACCACCCCTTCTCCTTATATACTCTCTCTCTCTCCGCCTTCTCACCGCAGTCTCCGTTTACTTTGTTTAATTCGCTTGAAACCCGATTGTTGTCCCTCTGTCATCATGGGTCGGCGACGTGCTTTCTTTATCGGCTCGGCCTGGCTGCTCATGCTCGCAGCTTGCTTGGAAGCCCGGGGAGTGAGCCGACCCGACTGGACGTTCGGGTTCGCCGGGCCGGAGATTCGCATGCCGTCCGAGAGAGAGGAAGCCGGTGATGAAGGCCAGGGGGTCGGGACAAGATGGGCCGTTCTCGTGGCCGGCTCGTCTGGTTATGGGAATTATAGGCATCAGGTGATATTTTGGCTCTGTCTTTTTCTTATTTCTATCCATCTCCGGCTCTCTGTTTTCACCTTTCCCATGGAAACGTTCTCTGCATCTCTCGAACCCTCGCGTTTTCTTCCCGAGGACTCATCAATTGGGGTCGAGCTTTAAGTTTAAGCTGTCCGAAAGAGACATGAGACCATGTCGTGTAGCTTTTCAAATGGTGGATGATCTCACCTCATTAGCATACTTAAAACGGCTTTCATCTTCCTTGTTGTTTCTACGAGCTTGAGATTAGTATGCTCAAGAATGATCAGTGAAGATGCAAAAGTGTGCGCGTTTGGGCGTGTGTACATGCAGGCGGACGTGTGCCATGCGTATCAAATACTGAAGAAAGGAGGGCTCAAGGAAGAGAACATAGTGGTGTTCATGTACGACGACATTGCCACGAACCAGTTGAACCCTAGGCCTGGGGTCATCATCAACCATCCCAGTGGTGATGATGTCTATGCTGGCGTTCCTAAGGTTAGAACTCTCTCTTTTTCGTTTTTTTCCCCCTGCGCCTTGCTCTCCCTTGAAGAATATTCCGCTCCATTGTGGTTGTCTTAAAAAGGTTATTGATTGTCTTTCGGATGAGTAAACAAGAATTGTTCCTGGCCACTTTGTTGTTGGATGATTGGGTGGTTTGGAAGATATTTTTGGGTCAATCTGATGGTGTGACGGATGGCGATAAGGGGGCAATCATTTAGATCCAATCTATTGTCTTTATTGGTAAGTAGTGAACTGAATTATTGAGCAGAACCTAGGTTGATAGACTTCAATCTCAAAACAAAGTGGATCATCTTTCTTAGTTCAATCATGGAACAAACTAGGAAGTGGAGAAGTTACGGAAGTGGAACAGATGTAATAGTTTGCTGATATCGATGGTGATGGTGATCGTGGTAGGACTACACGGGCGAAAATGTTACCGCAGCGAATTTGTACGCGGTGCTTCTCGGAGACAAGAGTGCTGTTAAGGGCGGGAGCGGGAAGGTGGTTAGTAGCAAACCGGACGACAGAATCTTCCTCTATTACTCTGATCACGGAGGGCCTGGTGTTCTGGGTGAGACTTAGTACTTGTTCTTCTGTGTTAAATCTGCTGCAATCTCTTTGCTAGTTTGCCCTGGCTAACTTCAAACCTGAACGAAGTTCGACTTGGCTGTGACAGTAGTTTTGACCGATAGGAGTTGGCAAGCTCAACAAAGACGCGTGACGGAACTTATCTGTGAAAAGAGATGAGACATTTCTGAAGTTCAATCCCATTTGATGCATTTTGACAATCACAAGATATACTTGTCTGACGACTCTGTACTTTGTATCTGAAGTGGACAGAAAAAGCATGATAGTTTTGTCCTAGAAAGGCTCCATGTTATTTTTTATTGTGGTGGTGATGGTTTGAAGAGATCTCTCATGAAGAACATCTTCAATTTGTGCCAAAATTGGGGACTCTTCGACATCACTAATTGGTAATCGATACAGGGATGCCGAACATGCCATTCCTCTATGCCGTGGACTTCCTCAATGTATTAAAGAAAAAGCATGCAGCCAAGGGCTACAAGGAGATGGTATTGAGTTCATTCTTGAAATCAGCTCTTTCACTTACCCATCATTTTACCACTTTTAGTCATCCGATGAGGCGCAATATCCCCGGCCTGTACACAGGTTATATATGTGGAAGCATGCGAGAGCGGGAGTATCTTTGAAGGGATAATGCCGAAGGATTTAGATATTTATGTGACGACAGCATCAAACGCACAGGAAAGCAGCTTTGGAACTTACTGTCCCGGGATGGAACCTTCACCACCTCCAGAGTACATCACTTGCTTAGGTGACTTGTATAGCGTGGCGTGGATGGAAGACAGGTAAGTCAGTCTGGTTTTCTGGAGTGTGGTCTTTTCCTAGAATAACTGCCACACCGATTTTAGAGGATGACATTAGTACATAAAAACTCTTAATTCTTCTCTGTAAAGCCTTGTACATCTGGGCTTTTCGACTCTGTATGTTCACCAATAGAAGTGACAATCAAACTCTATGCGACCTTCTACAGTGAGACTCACAATCTCAAGGAAGAAACCGTCAAGCAACAATATAAAGAGGTAAAGTTGATGCTCTGAGCGTTCGATATGCTCAAAACCCTGTGAATGAGGTGAATCGCTGACGGTTCAATGATTGTGATTGCGCAGGTAAAGCTGCGGACATCCAATTTCAACACGTATAGTGCTGGTTCGCATGTGATGGAGTATGGGAACAAAAGCATTAAGGACGAGAGGCTTTACTTGTATCAAGGTTTCGATCCTGCTATAGTGAACTTCCCTCCGAACGGAGTCCCTCCTGAATACATGGGCGTCATTAACCAAAGAGACGCGGATCTTCACTTCCTCTGGCAGATGGTAAGCTTAAGCTACATTAACTTTTAATGCGCCAGCGGAGGAGGAACTCTCAGATGTACAGTTAGGCATTGGATTTCACTTTGGAATGATATGCTAAATTGAATGAGCCTGTTGCAGTTTCTCTACTTCAAGCCATAACTAGACATAATGCTCTGCAGTACAAGAAAACAGGAGACAATTCAGAGAAGAGGAAGGAGATCCTAGGGCAAATGTCAAGCACTATGACACACAGAATTCATCTCGATGGCAGCATCAAAATGATCGGCATACTTCTTTACGGACCTGAGAAGGGCTCGTCTGTCCTAACCGCCGTGAGAGAGCCCGGTCTGCCTCTCGTTGATGACTGGAAATGCCTCAAATCTATGGTAACTCTAAAATCTCATACTGATCTCGTTTCTCTTCCCTGTTTTCTCTTGTGAGCCGGCAACGACTTCAAAGTGATGCCTTAAAAAAACTTTGGATTGTTCGTAGGTTCGAGTCTTTGAGACGCATTGCGGGTCGCTGACGCAGTACGGGATGAAGCACATGAGGGCGTTCGCCAACATCTGCAACAGCAGAGTGACCCGAGAGTCGATGGAGGAAGCTTGTGCAAGTGCATGCGGCGGCCGTGGCAGTCTCTTGCGTCCTTCAAATCTTGGTTTCAGTGCCTGAATGGGCTTAGCAAACTTGTATGTATAGTTCAGAAACATAAAAGAGTCCGTTTCAGTGGTCCCTCTGTTCATGCAATCGCAATGATCTCAACATCTTGCCATTGCATATTGGTTTTACAAAAGACGAGGCAAAAACTAAGCATCCACAAGCTCTGTTTTGTACACAAGCAATCCGATAATAATGGAAGCAACCGAAGCAGATTCCTGATATGTTTATGTCCAGTAGAGAATTTAGAATTTCACTATAGTCAGTACTTTGTATTTTTCTGTTATATTTCTATCGACTGCACCTTAGAATTCCTATCGCTTTCCTATCGACGGGGAGCGTGAATTAAACCCCAACAGGAATAACCTTGTGTGGGCATGAGAAAAAGGTCATCTGCTTCGATTTAGCAAGAGGAGTTCACAAGTTTTAGGGGCAAATTCATGGGATGTGTCGAACGTTGTGATGTGGGTCGACTTGTCCCACGTTGCAGCAGAAGTTCAGGAGAGCTCGAGAACTGCTTCGACCATGAGTCCGAATCGGACATCCGAGTCATGGAAGCTCTGAGCGGATTCTATCATTTCATTTGTGAAGCGTACATCTTTTCCTAGGTTGGAATTGATTCTTCCCACATGGTACGACCCCAAGGTGAAGGTGACCAAAACGGTTGTTGATTAGCTAAACGTTTAGCATGCAACATAAGTTTGCTTATTGTTCAATTACAATCTGGCCTTGCTAACTTGTAACGAGCGGTTAATGCGGTTATTGCAGCATATCCAATATTTCTCTCGAAAGAATAACGCGTCACTTTGAAATTTTGAAAATTTCGTAATCCATTTCATATGGAAGTGCCGTCCTTGCTCTGCTAACCCTAGTGTGACAGCGGCGACAAGCTCGCTCAAAATAACCAAATAGTTATAGCTTATGAATTATGTCGCAGCCGTGGAATTTCTATGGCCACGATTAAGATGATTTGACCGCGCCCATCCCTTCACCATTGAAGCAATTTGTATGCTCTTAACTTTATCTTTCGAACACGTGGGCCCGCGTTCAAGATTTTAGAAATTTATGTCGCATCACTCGATATGTCGATGCCGTAGATCAATCTCTAATTAGTCCTAAACTGTTCATTAGTTTTGGCACGACGTGGGGACTCGGCCCATCCATTTGAGCTTTCGCGAGGATGAAGAAGATGAAAACAGGTCGAGCCCAGAGAGACGTTGCAACTTTACAATTCCCACTCGTCTTTTGTTTATTCGTTCTGGCAGGTAAATTTCTCCAATTTTACCGTACAGGTCAACACAAACAAAAAAACCTGATGTCCGCCGGCTGGTGACGTGGACACCGACCACTGAACTGCGCACGTGAAGACGAGATAGAGCCGCGTCAGACCCGCACTCCTCGACCCTAAACTGGGCCCCCGCTCTTGTACTCCGACATCGGTGGGCCCAAAGTCCACTCCATTTTCGGCCCAAGAAAAAGGTTCGTGCTCTGGACGGCATCAACTCGAAAAGTATAAAAGGAAAGGATATGTAAGAGACGATTTTTTTTTTTTTGGGTCTTAAAGAGACAAAAGGTTGAAAATAAAAAGAAAAAGCACGAGAATTGTTATTATTATATATGATTCTTGGAAAAAGTTTGTGCCGACCTAATCTTTTTCGCTTTTTTCCTATCAATCGCCACGTGTCCACTGTGGTGAGGGAAAACATCGCCCTTCTAGTAAAACTTAGAAATCCCGTTAGTGAAATTAATAGTCTTTATTTACTTTTTCCAGTGTTATTTCAAGCTAAGAAATCACGTAAATGAAACTAATATCTACGCGAATAATTCAAGCTAACAAGATTGGCATAGTTTCGGAAAACCAGATTGCCACGTCAACTTTGCTCCTACATCGTATCATGGATTATCATGCGATCGGCTGACGGTATAAAATTTTTCTTGCACATTTATAGTTGGATGAGTGACATGCGAGTTTAGAGGTAGTCTTGTTGTCATACCCCGATCCTTTAAGAAAAAATATCATGACACGGCCGTCCTTTTTCATCAAAGAACGCAACCTCAAATAAAACCTAATAAACATATATATATATATATATATATATATATATATACCTCCATAAATATCTGATAGTAAAGTCATATATCCACAAAATATCAAAGCTCAGTTACTAATAAAAAGATATATATTCATATCTTTCATATCCAGTTCGAACTCACCAACTATAAACAACTTATCCAAAAAAATATAACCCCAAAAGTCTTGCAGCTAACGTACTCTCCATCATACTTGCGACTTGCGGTAGAACCTGAAAAACAAAAGAGATAAAGGAGTGAGCGAACCACAGCTTAGTGAGAAGTACAATCTCTTCTAAGCGGATCAAGAAATTATCAACTCATAGTAATAATAAACTATCAATAGTCTACTCCATTGATTAATCTCATCAAAACAACTCTTGATGGTCCATCCATCGAATAATCTCATAATCGTCATCCACTATGGTCACTTTTAATGTCGTGACAATGCGACCAAGTTTACCCCTCTTGGTTAGGTCTATCGCCTATTTCAACCGGCGATTTGGCTTGGTGATGTCCTAACAGTGTGCATACTACCCCCACCTCAATGGGTTTCAAACATAGTGATATGATTCAATGGGTTCTAAACATAGTGATATGATCATTAACCACTATATCAAATCCAGGAAAATCACAATCATACAGTTTCATAAACTGAACCCACAGCCTCCTCAAACATATTTATCAAATAGCATTTCAATCTTAGTATAAGATTTCATCGCCAAACCATATTCAAATAATCAAAAGGCAGTAATAGCTCGATCCGTTTATGCAAAAATAATGCTCGAAACATCTATTTTCTTTTCCTCGTCAGGAAACTAAATCATAAAGCACGTACCCATTTTTAAAGACACGAGTTTATAAATTTTTAGAAGAGAAAGTACAACTCACCTTAGTATTGGAATATCAAACTATAGTAGTTACTTGAGTCGCAAGACTTGAAATCCTAAATAGAATAATGGAAAAAAACATCAAAAATTGGAAAATTATTATGTTAGTGAACAATTGGACTAAATGACGCATAAACGTTGATAACTCAACATGTAAAGACAAAAAAAAAAAAAAAACTGCTGGTCGCGAAAAGGGCAACCCGCGCGTCAAATTTCAGAAATTTCGTTCGGGCAAACCGTAAACTCGATTTACGAACCGTCAAAGCCATTAGCTTCACAACATCCTTAAGTTTGTTTCCTACTTTGATCGCCACTAAACAACACCAAAATCATGCCCAATGACACAAAAATCTCCAAAACTAGGATTTTTCAGCACTAATTGCGAGAACTTCCTTAATTTTCTCATACGAACCCCGATTAACGTCATCTTACTATCCATACGAAGCTTATTCAACGTACTACAAATGTTCTAAGAAGTTTAACCTCAATCGATAACTTAAAATTAATGAAATCAACACGTGAAGTTAACTGTTCACGCGGGCATATTGTGCACTGAAATTGAATTGCTCGCTCTGGCAAACCACAACACCAAATTGCGATCCATCAAATCCTACAACTTTATAACATCCTAAAGTTTCATTCCCAAGTAAATATGCAGTCAAACTCCCAAGAAATCAGACACATCGACTCAGTTTCCATTGAAATTCGAAATTTAACCCTAAAATCCAAAAATCGATTTAATAGAAGAAACGAGAGATAGATAACTTACCTGACGTTGCTATTCGACGTCGGAATAGCTTGGCAAGGCAACGTGGTTTGATTGTGAGGAAAAACCCCAATTCTTTCTCTTCTTCCCTCTTCTCTTCTTCTTTCTCTTCTTTTCTCTCTCTCTCTCGGTTCTCCTTCTCTTCCTTTCTGTCTTGCGTTCTTCTTATTCTTTATGTTATTTTGGACACTGCATTTGCTAGAGAGGTAAGGGAGATGGGCTGGACTTGGGTCTTCTTTTGGGCTACATAATAGTAGGCCATTTTATTACAATATACCATCCTAAAAAAAAATTTCGTCCTCGAAATTTATATGCACCTTAGTCATTAAATAAGTGAGGATATTTGCGTTTCGCTTCATCCTCGAGCTCCAAAGTGGCTTCTCTCTAAGTGTGGTTCTGCCATTGAATCTTCACATAAAGGATCGTACGACACCGTAACACTTGGTCTTTTCTATCCACAATGCGTAAATGCTGCTCTTCATATGTTATGTCTTCCCTTAATCTCAAGGGAGTATAATCCAATACATGATCAGGGCTCGGTACATATTTCTGTAATAAAGATACATGAAACACGTCATGTACTCCAGATAACGCTGGCGACAATGCCAATCTATAGGCTATCTCGCCAATCCTCTCCAATATCAAGAATGGTCCAACATATCTAGGACTCAATTTGCCCCGCGTGCCAAATCTCATAACGTCTTTCATAGGAGAGACCTTCAAAAATACATGATCGTCCACATCGAATTCTAACTTACGCCCTTTGAAATCAGCGTAGCTTTTCTGACGGCTTTGTGCTGTTCTCAAACACTCTCGAACAAGTTTGACTTTCTCTTCTAATTGCTGTATAAACTCAGGACCAGTTAGTCTTTTCTCTCCCATATCATCCCAACAAACTGGTGTCCAGCACTTTCGACCATATAAAGCTTCAAAAGAAGCCATTTTGATACTAGAATGATAACTGTTATTATAAGAGAATTCCGTCAAATGCAGGTGCTCGTCCCAAGATCCACCAAAGTCAATGGTACCTACTCTCAGCATATCCTCTAAAGTCTGGATGGTTCTCTCTAACTAGCCGTCTTTCTGTGGGTAAAATGCTGTACTAAAGTTGAGTTTAGTATCCAACGCTCTTTGAAGACTCTTCCAAAAGTTGGACACAAATCGTGGATCCCTGTCAAAAACAATGCTCACTGGAACTCCATGAAGCTTAACTATCTCATTAACATACCGTTTCGCCATGTCTTCAAGTGAGAGGCTGTGACATTTCGAATTTCGACCCCTCTCGAGGCTATGGAATGGAAGGATATCGATCGATGTATTTCAGTTAGAACCTGCTCGGAGTTGGCCACTCTTGAGTTAATTGACCGAAAGAGAAAGACTATCTCGAGGTTGGGTACGTGGACCTTGAAAATTCGAATAAGAAGTGACATTTTGATCATAAGGATTGTCGAGAGGATATTTTGAATCAGCAGAGATCGATCTAAGAACGATCATGGAATGCCTTGCTAGCGTTCTACGTTGGGATGCGGGTGATTATGCCTAACCAATGTATAATTTGCGAGAATTTCCTAAATCAGATTCCAATGATCAGGACCATAGAAACCACCGATAAATCCTCGCAATCACATGACAACCAAAGTCGCCATGACTTGAGAAATCCTAATGTCGATATGCGTAGCGCCTGCAAGAGTCGCCTGTCAATTTGAGATAAACTGGAATTATTGTCGACGAGAACTCGACATGAATTAGACTTCGAAAGTGGGTATCGGATAATGAGGAATTCCAACATTTGAAGAGAATTGGATAACGCCTCATTGAGGGTAATTAAGATCATGACTCGTCTCATAATATTGAAAAAGTGAGATTTTGGACCGTAAAGTGAAAATGACCCTTTTACCCCCCGAAGATTTCTCATGCTTTTAAGAATGAGCAAGGGCAAAGTAGTCATTTGCCCTCCTCCTCTAAGTGGCCGAAAATTTAAGGGAAATATAGTCATTTGGCCCTTAGATATTTTGGAGATAAAGACAAGGCCATAAATACTCTAGTCAAATCTCACCTAAGCCTAAAAATGCTAGCTTATCACCTCATTTTCTCTCTCTTTCTCTTGATTTGTGGATGAAGATTAGTTTTGGCTCATTTTTTCCTCATTTTGGCCGAGCAACCCACCCTCTCCCTCAAACTCTCTCTCTCGTTGCTTAGCTCGCCCTCTGCTCTGACCACCTCCACTCTTCAGGCCATAACTTTTTCATCCAGTATTGGATTGCAGTGATTCCACCGTCATTAGAAAGATCTTTCTCTTGCCGTTTCAACAAGATATACGAATAAAATCCAACCAGCCATTTTTCTCGTAGGTCAGTTTCAAGAGTAAAAGGTCAGGCTGGTCAGTTTCAGACCCGGTTTGAGAGAAGGTTCTTGTTCACTGGCTTCAAGGGTTCATTTGGCACCCAATCTTCGGTGAGTTGATCTTAAGACATAGTATTATGCTTTGTTGGCCTAAGTTCGAAGTTTAGTTGAGCATTGAATGGATTTTGATGGTTAAACATGGGTTAATTCTCTAGGATAGATTCTGTCCTCGCCGGCAAGCTTGGGAACCGAGCATCTTTGAAGGTCGTTGAAGTGTTGCCTTGCCCGGAAATTGTGGGTAAGACTCTCTAATACATAATAGTATATGTTAGCAAGGGGTTTGTGAGTTAATTTAGACTTTCATAGCCGGTTATGTATGGATTTCTCTAGGAGAAGAAAACTGCCATGTATGATCAGTTTTAGAACCGAGACTTACAGTTGACCTTGGTGGACTTTGCTAGCTTAAACTGTGCGGTGAGTTGATTCTAATCCTTCATTAGGATGTTGAAATTATTAATGGATGGATTAAGGCTGAATTGAAGGTGTTTAAAGGATTATTTTTGGGGTGAAATTCATGAGAGGTCGAGAGCTATGTAACTTTGCTTCCCGCGCGCACTAATTTTAAAATGGCTCGTTTTAGGTAGTCCGGTGTCCAAATTAAGCTCCGTTTTCGGTCACACATCCTTAAGACCTCGAAGGATAAGGTTGTGAAAGTAGATTTCTTAAAAGGTTAACAAATCAATACCAGCATATTCGAGAATGAATCTGGTCACGGAAGGCTAAGAGTGGACAGCTTGGGCCGCAACGATACGTCAATTGTTTTATGAAATTGATTGGCCTAAGCTGGAGTTAAGTTATGACTAAAACTTTATTAGGATGTTAGGCTACTAAAGTATGAAGTTTTGAGTTGGAATGAAAGGTTTTTTGGACTGATTTTGTGAGAGGCGCGAGGAAACTCAATTCTTCCCTATTTTGATGAATTGAACTTGAGTGATTTCATGGCATGAAACTTTTGAAATGGAGGTTGAATTGAGGAGTCTAATTTGGTCATGGAGTGTGGTTGGACTTTTTGGCATGTTTTATGAAAATTCTTGTTTGAGCCGAGTATATTGAAGGGCCCGTGACTAAGTCAAGCATGAGTTTCATGAATTGATCGTAATCATTGAATTTCCTGAGGCTTTACTTGAATTTATACGTGCTTGACTAAAAAATTTATGATTTGAAACATGTTGTGTCCAGTGACGAACGTTTGAAAGGAATGTCTCGAGTAGGCGATGCACTGCTTGATTTCATGAGTTGTTCTTGAAAGATGAATTTTGAGGCATAAATTGTTTTCTTTGAATGAAAACATGAGGCTTTCTATAATTGAAACTTTTACGAATAAAAATGGCGTGTGGAATCTCCGAGGAAATGATATGTGCACTGGCGTGTAGGATCGCTGGGAAAAATTATAAGTGTACAAGCGTGTGGGATCGCCAATGGTGTGTGGGATCGCCGAGAAATTATATTTAGCCAACGTATTGGGAAGGATTTACTCCCATTTGACCTGACGAGGTCGTGCGGCTAAAGAGTCCCATATTGACACGATTCATCTCGATTGAAAATGGGCGTCGAGAGTTGTATGGTGATCGAATCATCTCTAGGTCCGGACGCGAGAGTCTCATATGGACCGACGGGTCATATGGAGACCGAATCATCTCGCAGCCCCAAAGTGGGCGGCCTAGGATGGGCGGATATGAAAATATATATTTTCCAAAAAAATCAAGAATGATTTTTGAGAAATTGAATATGCCTCATGTTTGATGATTTACCTCAAGTATGAAAGTTTGCCTCATGAATTAAAAATGGCCCTTGAAAGGCGTGATAGAAAAGGATATGTTTTCTGAAAATTCATGAAATGACGTTGGAGATATCCTCATGTTTTTGAGATGGTGTCGAGTGCTTGCTTTTGATTGAAAACCTTGCCACCGTACGAAGCTCATATTTTGCTATGATTTGTGATTGAGCCGAGTCGTTTTGAAGCACTGAAATGCCAGGTTTTGACAAGTACCCTGTTTTAAGCATGCCAATATTTTTAATCCCAAAATACCCATTTTTTAAAAGTGTCTGGAGGACTGGTAGCCTAATTTATGGTTGGGTTTGGCTTACTGAGATTATATGTTTCACCTCGTCGTGGGACAACATTTTTCAGGTCCCAAACGAAGGAAATCAATTTTGCCATGGATTGGCATTTGAAGAAGTTTTTGAAGGAAAATGAAGATTACTCTTTTGTGACCTTAGGGTTGAGAAAATGATAAATTTGGGGATTTAGAATTGTAACCTCTAAAGTATGATTGACCTTTATGAATAGTGTACCCTTTTGTCCTAAGTCATCCTATGTTGCTTTAATTGTAATGGAGTTGGCCTCGCTTTCACATGCATGCTTCACATAGAGTTTTATGTTATTGGCCGTTGGATCCTAGGAGTTCACTAAAGGTAATGACGGTATGGGATGCTCGCGTGTCCGTCGAGTTCGGGGCGTGACATCCCCATTTAAGTGGTATCAGAGCAAGATTTGCTTGATCCAACTTGATTGAGGCTTGGAGTGATAATGAGTGATATCTTGAGGACGATTAGATAGTGAGACCCTTAGGATTAACTATTTATTGTTGAATCTCGAAGATTATAGGCTTGAACTTGTGTTGCGCTTTAATGGTTATAGTATCGATTTTAATTGATGATCTTGGGTAATGATGTGACAGAGGTTCACAAGGATGCAAGCGGATATTGAGGAGCCATAAGCATGGATTTGAGGTTGTGAATGTGCTTGAGGTTAATAGAGGATTGCTTATGGGTAAAGGATCGATTGGATTTATGATCATGATTGTGACTTTGAGGTATATGGTTGATCATAGGCAATTGATTTGTGAGATGGTCATTTGTGGAACTAAAAATCTTTTGTTGATGAGAATTGATCTAGAAGTGAGTGCGTTATGATGAGTAGTGAGGACGATCATGCAGTGCATGTGTTTATGGCATTGGAATGAGAATTATGGAATGTGCATGCATAGACATATTGTCATCGGACTTGATAAACTGTCGCTTGGTATAGAACAAGCTGGCGGGATACCTACAAACCGTAATGAAGCATGTTAAGGGACGTGTGGAACGGGACTCTCTTCGTAGATGTATAGCTTGAGACAACCTATAATGACCAAGTCTGATGAGGGCGGGGAATGTACGCCGGGACAGAGAGGTTCGGACAGGGAGCGGCTCTTGGCAGGCTTCTAAGATAGTAAGGAGGTAGGAATGATCCAAGTCATAAATTGAAAGAGAGAGTCTAGGTATTGGGTTGAGTCTAATTTTGGTTAAGAGATGTATTGTACTGAAGTGACCTTCAAGGTGAATTTCAAAATTGCATGGCATTTGTAATGGCGTATGTTATTGGCATGGTTAGAAGCTTCGTACATGGCAGTGGGTGTCGTTTGAAAAAGGAAATTGACGCTTGTGTTTGGCCTATATGGATAGTTTTGGCAATGAATGCCGTTTGATTGGTATCTTGTGAAATTGAGATAGTTTGTTGAGTTATTGCTAAGTCGCATATACGTTTGGACTTAAGGTGTGAGCACTTGACCCAATGAATTGTGACTCGAGATTTTTCCTAGTAGATGGCGACTAGTTGAGGAATTGCCTAGTTGAGGCTAGCTTGATGAGTGGTTACTGATGAATGGTGATTTGAAATCCCTGGATAATTGGCGATTGATTGAAGATTTGCCTAGAACTACTAGGTGATTGATTGCTTGTGATCGATGATAAGATGAGCAGCCTGAGACTGCTAGATTTGTTTGAATGATTTAGGTCTTTAATTGCTATAGGGAATTGTAGTGACTCGAATGTCACGAGTACTTAGTAAGGTTGAATGACCAGAGTATGGTCACTAAAGGAGCATTTGGCTCGAGTATACAAGATACGAGAAGATTTCAAAACTGAAAGGAATCATGAGAATCGTGTAAAGATGAACAACTAGAATACGAGCGCTAGAAGAACAGTTGGCTCAAGTTTGAAAAGTGCGCCAGACTCAAGAGTTGAAGGGGTCATGAGAACCTTGAATGGAAATAAGAATCTAAAAGGTGTGAGCAGACTCAAGAAGGAGTTGCCGTTGTTGCCCAAGTCACTGAGGTAACTGATGAATTAAGTGATGAAAGTCATGAGAAAGGTGACTCTAGACTATTCATTCCTGAATGGGAAATGTGGAGTAGAATCATGAGAGTCTTGCATAGCTTGTGAAATGCATCTTGAGATTGACCGAGGTTCGATGGGGAAGATGATTCCGAAACTGCCTTTCTCTAGATTGAGAACTTGGAAAGGAAATTGTAGAGGTTTTGAGTACATTAGAGAAAGAAAGTGATAGTTCCTAACCTTAAGAGGCTATAGATTATTGATAAAAGACCATCAAAGAAAGAGTTTTCCTTGAAAGCGTGGTACTTAACTGGATTGACTTTGTCAAATTGTGCAATGGAGGGTATCTTTCCGAGGTTACTCAAGAGCAAGGATTGCTTGATCTCTAATAGCTTTGCAAGAATCTGAAGAAGCTATAATAAGCATAAATGAAAAGGCTGAATGATCGGAAGGGGTATAAGTGAGAAAGTTAATGCTCGTGGATCATAGAAAGTGCCTATAAGGAATGGCAGATAGGTTGATTACTTGAGCGTAAGGCCCATGGTGGAAAAATTGAATTGACAGTCCATCTCTTTTGTCATGAGAAGCGTTAAGGGAAAATCAGTATGCTGGTTTGCCTGGATTTAATGATTCTATGAGATTGATCGAGAATGAACTGAAACTGTTAGAGATGGAATTATAAGTTGTTATTCCCTAAAGGTTAGGGCGTTGTCCTAAAGGACGATGATACCATGAGATGGTCGTTGATGGAAAGAAAAGTGAATGGACTTGATAGTCTTGGCTACTCGCGGTTCTAATGAATGGGTGAGTAAGCGAAAAGAGCGCTTAGAGTATAATTACAAAGTGACTCGAGATAATCGAATTGAATATTCGATGCAGAAATTTGCGGAGACCGAGAAAGAACCTCGACTCATTAGAATCTTGTCGTTTGAGATGATTGAGTCATTCGAAGAAGAGTGTCAGGCATGGTGATATTTGAATCTGGGAGTAGACGTACCACCATTAGCGCAGACTCCAAGATTGACACTCTAAAGAATAGGAAGGACAAAGTGGATTCGAAGTGAGAGAATGCCACTGAAGTGTGTAGTTTCCTTCATAGGGTAAGAGACCCCGGTGTGAAAGGAATAGAAAATCCTAATCGTCTCGGTATTAAGATTGAGCGTCTAGACTGAGGAAGAAGACACAGAATTGGTGATTTCTGAAAGTTAAGTCTGAGAAATTGTCCTATAAACAACGTTGAATTCTAAGATAATGTCTATGTTCAGTTGAAAGAATGAAATTGAGATAAGGTCGCATTAGCTGGTTGTGGAATCCCGAGGTTATGGCATTAATGCCTCCTGAGAAAAGAGTGACAAAGATGAACAGAATGTTGCATGGTCCAAGTGGGGACCCATGAAATCGAAGGGCCAAGGTTTGAGCTCTTAAGTGAAAAGTATGAAGAACAGTTTCAAAGATTTGACACCTGGTAGAAAGAAGTTGATAATAATTGAATTAAGTGCCCAAGGAATGATTGAGTTGATTGTTACCATCTTGAGAGACGATGATTGGACTCATTTAAAGAGTCATGAGAAATATGAACAGTTTTGAGAGTATCCTATGGACTAAGATGCTTGCTGTATGCTAAATGTGAAGCGCACGAGCTGCGGACCTGATAAGGTAAGATTCCTTAGCCGTGAAGTTTCTGGGAAGTAAAATTCCTGTGGAGCACTTAAAAAAAATGAAATTAGTGATGAATCTACTAGAGTCGATGTGGGTTGCTGGAAGTTGAAATTTCCTGAGATTGTTGAATTGCAATGGAAGGACCGTGGGAAGATTCTCCACAAGTGCTATTCTATTAGCGAAATGGACTAAGGATGAGGTGGGGCGTGAGTGGACAAATGAATATGAAAAGTAGTCCCAAGGACTTAAACCTAGTTGGTGACCGCGCCGATGATGGCGATTTCATTGGAAAGTGAAAAATGGTGAGAATTATGATGGCGTGATGCGAAAAGAAAAATTTAATTGTAAATTAGTTCAACATGGAAGGTTTTTCTTACACGTCGCAGTCATAGGACCTCATGAGTGAGAATACCCAAGACATGATTGAAATTGGAATACGACCGCCCTTGCGAAGGAGTTGGGAAAATATGACTTGTGAGTAGAAATGTTTCGAGTTTATACAAACAGTAAGAATTTGAAGTATGGGTTCCCAAGGGGAGTTGAATGAGAAGCAACCTGGATGAAGTTGCGCAAGGACTATGAATAAGAGCAATTGAGAGAAAACCTAGACTTTTGAGTATCTAGAGGAGAAACATTGAAATTAAGGATGGAAACCACGGAGTTTCATAGACAAGGAAACATACTAACGAAGGAAAGCATAACCGTTGCAAGTTGGTAGATTAAGTTGGTCATGGGAGAATCCCGAATATAATCGAGGAAGAGCTATTAAGGACTTAATCATAAGTTTGTCTGAGAAGTCGAGAAGGCTATGGTTCGATTTGGACAAGCTAATGGAATTTGTGTGTCCTCGATGATACGAAAGGACTTTTGAATTGGATGACTATGCCAATTGGTAGAGGTACCAAAGAGTACGTTTTCGTGATGATTTGGTAATGATCGTGACAGGAAAAGAACATGAATTTAAGGCGACGTTTTGGCAAAGCCTTCTGACTGGGAATTTGAAAAGTAGGGCTGCAGTATGACGTACGTATTATCCTTGGATCAATAGGCAAATTGAAAGGAAGGTTCGACTGCTCGAAGTGTACCACCGACCAATGTTATAATGTTGAAAAAGAATAGAGAGAAATAAATACATATTGAAGACTGAAGGAAACAAGTCCTAGGGAAGGATGATTTTTGTCGGAAAGGACAACGAGAACGTCAAGTTATAGAAGGACTTATCTTGAGAGTGAGAACGCGATAAGGCGTCTGTACCACATAAGATTGGATAATTGGAAGATTACAAATTTCGAGGACAAAATTTCTTTAAGAATAGAAGAATTGAGACATTTCGAATTTCGACCCCTCTCGAAGCTATGGAATGGAAGGATATCGATCGGTGTATTTTAGTTAGAACTCGCTCAGAGTTGGCCACTCTTGAGTTGACTGACAGAAAGAGAAAGACTAACTCGAGATCGGGTACGTGGACCTTGAAAATTCGAATAAGAAATGACATTTTGACCATAAGGATTGTCGAGAGAATATTTTGGGTCAGCAGAGATCGATATAAGAATGATCATGGAATGCCTTGCTAGCATTATACGTTGGGACACGGGTGATTTTGCTTAACCAATGTGTAATTTACGAGAATTTTCTAAATCAGATTTTGATGATCAGAACCGCAGGAACTAGCGATAAACCCTCGCAATCACATGACAACCAAAGTTATCACGACTTGAGAAATCCTAAGGTCGATACACGTAGTGCCTGCAAGAGTCGCCTGTCAATTTGGAATAAACTAGAATTACAGTCGACGAGAACTCGATAAGAATTAGACCTTAGAAGTGGGTATCGGATAATGAGGAATTCCAACATTTGAAGAGAATTGGATAACGCCTCATCAAGGGTAATTAAGATCATGACTCGCCTCATAATATTGAAAAAGTGAGATTTTGGACCGTAAAGTGAAAATGACCATTTTACCCTCAAAGGTTTCTTATGCTTTTAAGAATGAGCAAGGGCAAAGTAGTCATTTACCCTCCTCCTCTAAGTGGCCGAAAATTTAAGGGAAATATAGTCATTTGGCCCTTAGATATTTTGGAGATAAAGACAAGGCCATAAATGCTCTAGTCAAATCTCACCTACCTAGTCTATTAAGCCTAAAAATGCCAGTTTATCATCTCATTTTCTCTCTCTTCCTCTTGACTTGTAGATGAAGATTAGTTTTGGCTCATTTTTTCCTTGTTTTGGCCGAGCAACCCACCCTCTCCCTCAAACTCTCTCTCTCGTTGCTCAGCTCGCCCCCTACTTCGACCACCTCCACTCTTCATGCCATAACTTCTTCATCCGGTATTGGATTCTAGTGATTCTATTGCCATTAGAAAGATCTTTCTCTTGCCATTTTAACAAGGTATTACAAGCAAAAATCCACCCATCCATTTTTCTCGTAGGTCAGTTTGAAGAGGAAAAGGTCAGGCTGGTCAGTTTCAGACTCGGTTTTATAGAAGGTTCAAGGGTTCATTTGGCACCCAATTTTCGGTGAATTGATCTTAAGACATAGTATTAGGATTTATTGGCCTAAGTTTGAAGTTTAGTTGAGCATTGAATGGATTTTGATGGTTAAACATGGGTTAATCTCTCTAGGACAGATTCTGTCCTCGCCGGCAAGTTTGGGAACCGAGCATCTTTGAAGGTCGTTGAAGCGTCGCCTTGCCCGGAAATTGTGGGTAAGACTCTCTAAGACATAATAATACATATAAGTAATGGGTTTGTGAGTTGTTTTAGACTTTCATAGCCGGTTATGTGTGGATTTCTCTAGGAGCAGAAAACTGCCTTGTATGATCAGTTTTGGAACCGAGACTTACGGTTGATCTTGGTGAACTTTGCTAGCTTAAATCGTGCGGTGAGTTGATTCTAACCCTTCATTAGGATATTGAAATTATTAATGGGTGGATTATGGCTGAATTGAAGGTGTTTAAAGGATTGTTTTTGGGGTGAAATTCTTGAGAGGCCGAGAGCTATGTAACTTTGCTTCCCGCGCGCACTAATTTTAAAATGGCTCACTCTAGGTCGTCCGGTGTCCAAATTGAGCTCCGTTTTCACTCACACGTCCGTAATATTTTGAAGGATAAGATTATGAAAGTATATTTCTCAAAAGGTCAACAAATCAATACCTGGTAATTCAGGAATGAATCTGGTCGCGGAGGGCCAAGAGTGGACAGCTTGGTGCCGCGACGATACGTCGATCGTTTTATGGAATTGATTGGCCTAAGCTCGAGGTAAGTTATGACTAAACCTTTATTAGGATGTTAGGCTACTAAAAGATGAAGTTTTGAGTTGGAATGAAAAGTTTTATGGACTGATTTTGTGAGAGGCGCGAGGAAACTCAATTCTGCCCTGTTTTGATGAATTGAACTTGAGTGATTTCATGGCATGAAACTTTTGAAATCGAAGTTGAATTGAGGAGTCTAATCTGATCATGGAGTGTGGTTGGACCTTTTGGCATGTTTTATGAAAATTCCTATTTGAGCTGAGTAAATTGAGGGGCCCTTAACTAAGTCAAGCGTGAGTTTCATGAATTGGTCGAAATCATTGAATTGCCTGAGGCATTACTTGAAATTATACGTACTTGAGTAAGAAATTTATGATTTGAAACATGTTGTGTCCAGTGACGGACGTTTGAAAGGAATGCCTTGTGTAGGCGATGAACTGCTTGCTTTCATGGGTAGTTCTTGAAAGATGATTTTTGAGGCATGTATTGTTTTCTTTGAATGAAAATTTGAGGCTTTCTATAATTGAAACTTTTATGAATAAAAATGGCGTGTGGGATCGCTGAGGAAATGATATGTGTACTGGCGTGTGGGATCGCCAGGAGAAATTATAAGTGCACTGGCGTGTGTGATCGCAGAAAAATTATATTTGGCCAACGTATTGGGAGGGAGTTACTCCCATTTGACCTGATGAGGTCGTGCGGCTAGAGAGTCCCATACTGACACGATTCATCTCGATTGAAAATGGGCGTCGAGAGTCGTATGGTGACCGAATCATCTCTAGGTCTGGACGCGAGAGTCTCATGTGGACCGACGGGTCATATGGAGACCGAATCATCTCGCAGCCCCAAAGTGGGCGGCCCAGGATGGACGGATATGGAAATATCCATTTTCCGAAAAAATCAAGAATGATTTTTGAGAAATTGAATATACCTCATGTTTGATGATTTACCTCAAGTATGAAAGTTTGCCACACGAGTTTTAAGTTTGCCTCATGAGTTAAAAATGTCCCTTGAAGGGCGTGATAGAAAATGATATGTTTTCTGAAAATTCATGAAATGACATTGGAAATATCCTCATGTTTTTGAGATGGCGTCGAGTGCTTGCTTTTGATTGAAAACCCTGCCACCATACGAAGCTCAGATTTTTCTATGATTTGTGATTGAGTCAAGTCGATTTGAAGCGCTTAAATATTAGATTTTGACAAGTACCCTGTTTTAAGCATGCCAATATTTTTAATCCCAAAATACCTTTTTTTCAAAAGTGTCTGGAGGTATTGGCAACCTAGTTTAGGGTTAGGTTTGACTTATTGAGATTATATATCTCACCCCGTCGTGAGACAACATTTTTCAAGTCCTAGACGAAGGAAATTAAGTTTGCCATGAATTGGCATTTGAAGAGGTTTTGGAGGAAAATGAAGATCACTCTTTTGTGACTTTGGGGTTGAGTAAATGATAAATTTGGGGATTTAGAATTGTAACCTCTAAAGTATGATTGACCTTTATGAATTGTGTACCCTTTTGTCCTAAGTCATCCTATGCCGCTTTAATTGTAATGGAGTTGGCCTCGCTTTCGCATACATGCTTCATATAGAGTTTTATGTTATTGGCCGTTGGATTTTGAGAGTTCATTAAAGGTAACGGCGGTATAGGATGCTCGCATGCCCGCCGAGTTCAGGGCTTGACGAAGGCCGAATCTATATGATAAGAAATGAGCAGACTTAGTTAACCGATCGACAATCACCCATATAGCATTCTTACCTCTTGGTGTCCTTGGTAAACCGACAATGAAATCCATGGTAATATGCTCCCAATTCCATGTAGGTATCTCAAGTGGGTGTAGTTGTCCACCCGGCTTTTGATGTTCAATCTTTACCTACTGACAAACAAGGCACTGGTCGACAAATGTAACGATGTTGTTCTTCATATTGATCTACCAGAAGTTTTCTCTAAAATCTCTACACATCTTAGTAATTCCTAGATGAATAGAAAATCTAGTATTGTGAGCTTCCTGCAATATTTCCTTTTTCAATTCTGAGTCATCGGGGACACAGAGTCAACCACGAAATCTAAGTGATTCATCGGCATGAATACTGAAGTCCTCCTGCCTTCCAACTTCGATGCCTTCTCTAATCTTTCTCAACTGAGGATTATAATTTCTTTTGCTTTGATTCTATCTATCAACGTGGCTGTGCTCTTAGATTAGCTAACCGGGCGCCAAGATGATGTATCAATACCTCTAGGTCCAGCTTTCACATATCCTCGAGAATAGGCTTCTGAGAAGTAAGTAATACTGCCATATTTCTAGAAGATTTACGATTCAAGGCATCAGCTACTACATTCGCCTTACTTGGGTGATAATTAATGGACAAGTCATAATCTTTCAGGAATTCTAGCCACTTTCACTGTCTCATATTGAGTTCTTTAAGAGAAAATATATACTTCAGACTCTTGTGATTGGTAAAAACTTTACATCTCTCGCCATACAAATAGTGACGCCATATTTTCAAGGCAAACACGACTGCTGCTAACTCCAGATCATGTGTCGAATAATTATTCTCATGTGACTTCAACTGTTTAGATGCATAGGCTATAACTCTCCCCTCCTGCATAAGAACAAGCCTAGACCTTCTTTGGAAGCATCACAATATATCATATAACCACCAGTACCTGAAGGTAAGATTAATATTGGAGCCGACACCAATCATCTCTTTAGTTCTTGAAAACTGCGCTCACATTGATCTGACCAAATAAATTTAACTCCTTTTTGAGTTAAGCGAGTAAGTGGACTGGCAATTTTGAAAAATCCCTCCACAATTCGCCTATAGTAGCCTGCTAAGCCAATAAAGCTTCTGACTTCAGTGACATTAGTGGGGCGTCTCCATTGAAGAACCGCTTTGACTTTCTTCGGGTCAACTAAAATACCATCTTTCGAGATTACATGGCCCAGAAATTCAATGTGGTCAAGCCAGAACTCACATTTACTAAATTTGGCATACAACCTCTTTTCCTGTGAAGTTCGCAAAACAACCCTCAAATGTTGCTCATGTTCCCTGGACTCCCCGAATACACCAGAATATCATCATTGAATACCACAATAAACCTGTCGAGATATTCCCTAAACACCCTATTCATCAAGTCCATGAAAGCAGCACGTGCGTTCGTTAATCCAAATGGCATGACAAGAAATTCATAATCGCCATATCTTGTCCTAAAAGCGGTTTTAGGCACATCATCAGCTTTAATCTTCAGCTGGTGATATTCAGAACGAAGGTCGATCTTATAAAACACTTGAGCTCCCTGAAGTTGATCAAATAAATCGTCAATTCGGGGCAATGGATATTTATTTTTGACCGTCACTTTATTAATCTCTCGATAGTCTATGCATAGCCTCATACTATCGTCTTTCTTTTTCACGAACAATACTGGAGCTCCCCAAGGTGAAACACTGGGCCGGATAAATCTCTTATCTAGGAGTTCTTGCAACTGTATTTTCAACTCTCTTAATTCAGCCGGTGCCATTCGATACGGTGCTTTAGAAATGGGTGATGTTCTAGGCATCAAGTCAATGGAGAATTCGATCTCTCTATCAAGAGGCAAACTAGGTAAGTCTTTAGGAAATACATCTGGAAAATCTCGAACAACGGGAATATTTTCCAGCTTTACCACCTCATTGTTCGTGTCTTTCACATATGTCAGATAACCACAACAACCCTTCTTCAAAAGCTTTCTTGCTTACAAAATCGAAATCAACCTTGGAAAGATAACCTTATAACTTTCCGAGAAAGAGAACTCGTCTTGATTTGGAGGTCGAAAAATAACTTTCTTCGCATAACAATCAACCGTAGCATGATAAGTCGATAACCAATCCATTCCTAGAATGACATCAAAATCCTGTATATTTAATTCCACAAGATCCACAGGCATCTCAACATCATCAATTCGAAGCATACATTTCTTATACACACAATCAACAATCAAGAAATCGCCAGTGGGAGTATCCATGTGTAAATCACCATCAAGAGACTTAGGCGACACATCAAGTTTCTTAGCGAATTTCATAGAAACAAAAGAATGCGTGGCACCAGGATCAAATAAGGTGTAAGCATATTGTGAGGCAATAGAAATATCACCTGGAACAACTGCATTAGACGCCGCCGCATCCTCCTCTGTCATCGCAAAGACCTTTCCAGCTGTCCTTTGCCTTTGCTGATTCTCTTGTGGCCTATCAACTGCAGGTGCATTCTTCCACGTAGGGCAAGTACGTGCTAGGTGTCCAGGTCGCCCACATACAAAACAAGACCTGCTATCTGCAGGAGCGTTCTTCTGCATCGGACAATTTTGTCGTGTATGTCTTGCCTTTCCACATAAAAAGCAAACTCCAGTCTTCCAATAACATTGACCACCATGGTATTTTTCACAAGTAGTGCAAGGGCCTTGGTCAGTGAGATTTTTACCCATTCCTGTTCGGTGAATGCTTCTTCTTTTTTTGTATCCACTTGCATAACTTTCTTGAGAGTCGGTGAATTTGAGCTTCTTAGGTTGAGAACTGCCTTGTATCTTGCATTCTAAAGTGCCTTGTTCCACCTTCATCGCTCGTTCCAACATGTCTCTATAAGTTGTGAGTGCAAGCGACATAAGTGTGAGGCGAATCTCGGGTCGGAGCTCTCTTTGAAAATGCTCAGCCTTATCCTCTTTACTAGCAACAAATTGTTCCGCAAATCTGCTCAACTGATTGAAGCGACCTACATACTCTAATACGGTAGAATCGCCGTGAGATATATATACAAAGTCGCTCCTCATCTTCGCCTGGAATGACTTCGGGAAGAATTGAGCATCGAATGCCTCGGCAAAGTCTTTCCAAGAAATGATTGTATCCCTGCCTCTAAAAGCTGGTCTAGTGCCTTTCCACCAATATTCAGCCTCACCCTTTAAATACTGCTTGATGAAATCAACTTTCTTCTCTTCAGGGACTTCTTCAACTCTAAAGATTCCCTCTATCTTTTTAATCCAACGTTCAGCCATAAGAGGTTCGATTTTCCCATCATAAGTTGGTGGTTTCGCCTTCCTGAATTGAGCAAAGGTGTAACTTCGATCACTGACAGGCTCGATAACTCCATATACGTTATTTTGAGTCCTTGGCTGTTGACTCTGTTCTCTTGTTTCTTTGATTCTGCTCTCGTATTATCTTGACATCTTGTCGAAGGCTGGCCTCTAGAACCTCGAGGCACGTCTCTAGGATCAAAGGCAATGGCTCTCTTACCCCTATCTCTGACAAGAGAATTAAGCGGTGGATCCGATTCGGAGCTCATAATTATTCGGAAACACTAATAGAACATAATCTCATTAACTAAAAAGATAACGCGTTAAAATCTATCACACATCTCACAACGTCCCATATCTATACCCAAAAATTTATAACCTATACTCTAATACCAACAAATGTCACACCCTGATCCTTTAAGAAAAAAGGGCATGACACGGCCGTCCTTTTTCATCAAAGAACGCAGCCTCAAACAAAACCTGATAAACAAATGTATATACCTCCATATATATCGATAACAAGGTCATATATCCACAAAATATCAGAGCTCAGCTACTAATAAAAAGATATACATTAATATCTTCCATATCCAGCTCGAACTCACCAACTATAAACAACTTATCCAAAAAAATATAACCCCAAAAGTCCTGCAGCTACCGTACTCTCAATCCTACTTGAGACTTGCGGTAGAACTTGAAAAACAAAAGAGATAAAGGAGTGAGTGAACCACAGCTCAGTGAGAAGTACAATCTCTTTTAAGCGGATCGAGAAATTACTATGCATTTATCAAAGTAAATCAAATATCAACTCATGGTAATAACAAACTATCAATGCTCTACTCCATTGATTAATCTCATCAAAACAACCCTTGATGATCCATCCATCGAATAATCTCATACTCGTCATCCACTATGGCCACTTTTAACGCCGTGACAAGGCGACTAAGTTTAACCCTCCTGGTTAGGTCTATCACCTATTTCAGCCGGCGATTTAGCTTGGTGACATCCTGACAGTATGCATACTACCCCCATCTCAATGGGTTCTAAATATAGTGATATGAGCATTAACCACAGTATCAAATTCAGGAAAACCACAACCATACAGTTTCACAAACTGAACCCACAACCTCCTCAAACATATTTCTCAAATAGCATTTCAATCTCAATATAAGATATCATTGCCAAACCATATTCAAATAATCAAAAGGGCAGTAATAGCTAGATCCCGTTTATGCAAAAACAATGCTCGAAATATCTATTTTCTTTTCCTTGTCAAGAAACTAAATCATAAAGCACGTACTCATTTTTAAAGACACGAGTTTATAAATTTTTAGAAGAGAAAGTACAACTCACCTTAATATCTGAATACCAAACTATAGTAGTTACTTAAGTCGCAAGACTTGAAATCCTAAACAGAATATTGGAAAACAACATCAAAAGTTGGAAAATTATTACACTAGTGAACAATTGGACTAAACGACGCATAAACGTCGATAACTCGACACGTAAAGACAAAAAAAACTGCTGGTCGCGAAAAAGGTAGCCCGTGCGCGGAATTTCAGAAATTTCGTTCGGGCAAATTGTAAACTCGATTTATGAACCGTCAAAGCCATTAGCTCCACAACACCCTTAAGTTTGTTTCCTGCTTCGATCGTGACTAAATAACACAAAAATCAGGCCCAATGACACAAAAATCTCCAAAACTCAGATTTTTCAGCACTAATTGCGAGAACTTCCTTAACTTTCTCATGTGAACCCTGATTAACGTCATCTTACTGTCCATATGAAACTTATTTGAAGTACTAAAAATGTTCTTCGAAGTTCGAGCTCAGCCGATAACTTAAAATTAAGGAAATCAGTCCTCGAAATTTACTGTTCACGCGGGCAGATTGTGCACTGAAATTGAATTGCTCATTCTGGGCAAACCACAACACCAAATTGTGATACGTCAAATCCTATGGCTTCATAGCATCCTAAATTTTCATTCCCAAGTACATACGTAGCCAAACTCCCAAGAAATCAGACACAACGACTCAGTTTCCATTGAAATTTGAAATTTAACCCTAAAATCCGAAAGTCGATTTAATAGGAGAAACGAGAGATAGATAACTTACTAGGCGTTGCTATTCGGCGTCGGAATAGCTTGGCGGGGCAAGTGGTTTGATTGTGAGGAAAAACCCCAATTCTTTCTCTTCTTCCCTCTTATCTTCTTCTTTTATTTCTCTCTCTCGGTTCTCCTCCTCTTCCTTTCTGTCTTGCGTTCTTCTTCTTCTTCTTTATGTTATTTTGGACACTGCATTTGCTGAAAAGGTAAGGGAGATGGGCTGGGCTTGGGTCTTTTTTGGGCTACATAATAGTAGGCCATTTTATTACACTTGTGATTGTCAGGGGTGAGCAAGACGGATTGATTGAATCGGAAACCACCCGTATCGGACTGGGCCAAATCAGTCAATTTGGTCCGATTCTCGAAGGCGTCAATCCGATTCTCGATTCCTAAATATGGAACCGGTGACTAGGCGATCCTGTTCGCGATTTTATGGGAGAGCTAGACTTCCCAAACTGCTCAATTGGATTAAATTTTCTTTTTTATAAATATAAACCTAATTAGTATTTTCATGAGACTCTCAATCTCTCACGTGCCTTTGCTGTTTTCCTCTCCTAGAGGAATTAGTAGTCTTAAAGCATTAGTTGGTGTGATTTGTATGGTACTGGAGAAATGATTAGTTTAGGGTGCGCATGGCAATACTTTTGTTCTGGAAATCAAATTCTGACCGAAAGTTGATTTTTTTGCTTTTGAAAATAAGTAATTTTTTTTTACTTCTTCAAATAATTCCAAACATACTTCTAGAGTAGAAAAAAAATGCTTCAGAAGTGGAAAAATGAAATTGCATAATCAAACAGATTTCTATTGCAGAAGTTGCGTCACAAAATAGATATGCTCTAAATCTAGAGGAATTTTTTTTTGTCTGATTCATTAACATGATTTTCACAAAGAGCCCTCACCAACATTATGACATAAATCAATGGGCCGTTGGCTGAGTTGGTGAGATCCCGCGTATTAGACAGTTAAAGGGATGAGGTCTCAGGCTCGAATCTCCCCGATTGCGTCATGGGGGATTACCCAGTGGCATTGGTCTTATACCCCACCATCCCGATGATTTAGTTCATTGGACATGAGAAATCTCGGTTATTAAAAAAAAAATTATGACCCAAGCAAGGGGAAAACAAAAATAAATTCCTACTGGCTGTTAGACCTGCATGTTGAGGAATGCTGATAGCAGGAACTATGCTTGTTAAAACTTAGCATCGCATGCATCAATGAAGTCCTACAATCCACGCATAAGCAGAAATCAACTTCGAAATGAAGTCTTGCAATCCACACAGCAATGAAATCCTGCAGTCCACGCTGATAACAGGAGATAGGCTTCTCAAAAATCAATTTCTTATACCAATCGGTTTTAGACTTCTCTGGTATGATCCACGGTTCCAAAAATTAGGAACTGATCCTTGTGGTCTAATTATCGGTCTGGGGTGGATCGGACCAAATGAAATCGATCTCTCCTGGTAATCGCGTTTTCCCACATTACGGGCATCCTAGCATGATTTTTTGTTTTATGTCTGATTATAGCGTGATTAAAGTATATTATTTTGCACTTGGATAGCAAATCAAATGCACCGGAAATCTTTTATTCTTTTCAATTCCTCGCCCTTGTGAAGAGGAAATTCTAGTCTTTGCAATGCAATCTACAGATTATACACAGTTCACTTAGCCCCCATACAAAAAGGGTTAAAAAAAAAAAACTACTGCAGCCAAAAACAAAAGAAATTACAGAAGAAAATTTTGAGGTGAAAAAAAAAAAACTACAAAGAAAGTCATGTGACCGCCCTGTTTTTTTTTTTTTTTTTTATGGCTCAAACATGTGACCGCTTATTTATATCAAAATTTGGGGCCGACCACCCAATCCTGATCCTTGAAGGCCACTCCCGCGCCCTCAAACTCAAGAGGGAGAATCTCTTCTCCGCCGCCCCCACGCCGTCAGCCGCCGGAGACCGCCGCCCACCCCGGCGATCGTGGTCTGGACCCTCTCGAACTCGGAGATCCCGCAGGGAAGCGTGATCCCCCCCGGGTGGTCGTACCCGTAGACCCGCTCCGCCTCTCGCAGCAGGTCCCCGAACAGCGGGTGGTTGAAGTACATCACGGGCACCATTACCCGGCGAGCGTCGCCCCCGGACTGGCCCACCACGTACACCGCCATGTGTCCCTTCGGCACGTCCGGCAACGTTCCCCTCTCTCCCGGGTCGTGCGCGACCCGGACGTACCCTCGACGGCCAGGCTTGAGGTGGCGCAGCCTCTGCTGGGCCAAACTGAGGATCTTGCAGATGGGGTTGCGACGAGATCGAGGAGGGGGAGAGCCCAAGCGGTGGTACGTCGGGCACGGGTTGTGGAATCCGGGTAGGGAAATCCATCGGAAGAGCTTCGCGAGCTTGGTTCGGAGGCTGAATCCTCGGCATCTCCTCCTCCTCCTACTACTCCTCCTCAAGCTGGTGGCGATATCAAGGTCGCTCATCATGAAATTCGCGATGCCCTCTATCTAGTCGTGTGTGTTGAAGAGATTATCGGAGTCCAATTCGAGATGAAGCTAGCAGTGGATTTGTATGCGGCGTTTATGGCGTGAGTTGACTCTTTCCGAGGGGGGTCAAAAGCACTTACGCCACAGAGAGAGAGAGAGAGAGGGAATTGGTCGGCACGCGGAAAGCTGGTGTGCACTGAAGGAGTGAGGGATGCGAGCGGATTTGGGGCATGAGGAAAATGAAGGAGGTGTGATGTTTTATAGTTATCACACGCAAGTCAAAAAATGAAGGAAGAAGGAAAAGAAAACCCAACAAAGAAGAAGAAGAAGGGATTAATTTTGAGATTAGGGTAATTAATCAAGTTGAAATGCAACAGGTGCAATTAATGGTCAAATTAAGATGTCTAATCTTGTCTCCCATCGGTTGCTCTTTTTTGGGTCTTGGCTCATTGAGAATTTGGGGAGTGAGATTACTTGCTTTGGCTAATGCAACAATCGGTAGCATCCAACTGTGGATTGACGTTTTCCCCATGACCAGTGCAACCACTCAAATTTATTGAATCGGTTTCGTTTGAACCTCTTCTTCCAGTTGGTCAAAGTCGCCGACTTATCTTATTCATGTTTGAAACATCAGTTGCTCCAGATTTAAGGTTCGCACGGAGCGACGGCGTCAATTGTGAAGTAGTCTACTGAGTTAGTTAGACATCGAGATGATCGGTTTCTAGATGGATGGTTTCCATCATAGAACCAAGAATCATCTGTTAGGGACTGATTTCGCAAAAATGAGAACCGTGAACCACCCGTTTGTTTCATAAATCCACCCAAAAGTTGAACCATCGATTCGGTCCAACTCCCGATTGGATCCGATTACTGTCCTACCAAGCACAAATATCAATTAAAGGGAACCAATCCGTGGCGGTTGAAGGAAGAAATTTTCAATAGTGCAAAATAACAATGAGAACAACAATTTAGTACCATTAACAGATGAAAAAATTTCAATATGCAAAATAACAAGCATTGTAATATTTGCAAACGTTATTTCAAAAGAAGAAACATTTATATTATATAAAACGACAGGTCCAGTTGGGTCGATTGTATGGTTCTCACCCAAAATCGGGAATCGAATCGGTACTTGCCGGTTCCAGAAATTAGAATCGGGAACTAAACAGTGTCGGCCGATTGGCATCCAAAATAAGCCAATTGGGTATGGTCCGGTCCGGTTTGGATGGATCATGTTCACCGCTAATTAGCTGTTTATGAACTCAACCCGCAATCAGTGAAGAATCTAAGCATATAGATAAATAGCAGTAAAAACCCTAATGACTCGTAATATTGATTGACCGATTGAAATAAAAAGGGTAAAATCAACCTTCATTAGATGTTTATGAACTCGACCCGCAATCAGTGAAGAATCTAAGCATATAGACAAATAGCAGTAAAAACCCTAACAACCCGTAATATTGACTAAGCGATTGAAATAAAAAGGGTAAAATCAAGCTTCTAAAAAAGATCTGGGTACAATATAAATTGCATGACTCCCGTGATGGAATACTTAAATATCACATCACATGTTGATCCAAGAGCTTAAGCTTTCAAACTCAGTTGACAATGATTCCACAAAATTTCGCATAGTGGCAGAGCAAAAAGTTTTGAGTTTAAATATTTCCAAATAATCGTAATACTACCTGATCGGTCCATAAAAGAAACTTACAAAATTCTTTTGAATTTAACCTTTTCAGCCATATTAACTTTCGTGAATTTTTTTAAATAAATACTTGAAGTGCCATTATTTTCTCAAATAAGGGTATGAAATGTCCTCTTCAGACTCAAAATGAGACCTCTCCCTAATTTGGCGACGGCATTTTCGTCGAAAGACTACTTTAATTTAAGTTTTTTATTTCTTTTTTTCCATTCCTTTTCCTAATTTCCTCTTTTTTTTTCTTTTGTTGTTGCCGGTGAAGTCTTAGTGACCCTTGCCGGCTGCTTTGAGGGCGGCCTCATCCAAGTGAGGCCAATCTCTTGCCCAACCCTCTCTGGACATCGTCAAAAAAGAAAGAAACAATTGAAAAAAAAAAAAGAAAAAAAGGAGGAAAAAAAAAGAAAAACAAAAGGAGAAAGACGAAAATACCCTTACGATCCGGCTTTATTGGAGAGTGGAGACTAATATGAACACTTCAAACTTGTATTTAAAATAAAATTCACTCCAGACTTTTCTTTTAACACGCTTCCCTTATTTTTCCGTTGCTCCATATAGCTTTATGAGGGTGGTGGAGATGGGCGCATCGGCTCTCTCTTTCTTTCTTTTCGTTAATCGTACGAGTAAAAGAAAGACGGACAGTTTCTGGCACTGGCAAGTTCAGCGGGGTGTGTTGCCCTGCCTGTCGTTGTCGATCCCAACGCATTTGTCGTCACGGATTATGATTAAAAAAAAAGGTGGACCGACACCGTTAGCTTCGATGCGATCCAACATAGGACCACGATATCAATAAAAGCGTACGAGCTCCGGAATCTTCTTCGTCGTACGCTGATTGATGTTGGGCTCTCCGATCAGCCACACACGTGTCCTCTGATTCCATCGCTAAGTTTCGCCTGGTCTCCGTTTCAACTTCCCTCTTCTTGAGATTGCAAGGCTATTCACAACTTTGTCCGTATATCACGAAATTTTTTTTTAAATTGATATATTTATAATAATTTTATCTTAAATTAGATAGATTTACATTAAATTAATTTTTAAATCATCGATAATAATTGTGATAAATTTACCCTATGTTAATTTTCGTTGAATTGAATTAATATCACGAAAAATTTCAAACTAATACACTTGTAATAAGCCGTTGGTAAAAAAATCCAAACTGGTATACATGTCTGTTAATTACTTCATGTTATCCAACTCAGTAATTCGATGGTAAAATTTAATGAAAATTAATGGAGGAAAAATTTGAGATAAATGTACTAGTTTAAAATTTTTTCCGGTGTTGCCTCGAGAACAAGAAGGGGTAGGATATTGCAATGGGAAAGCAAGAAAATGTGACCCCCACCTTGGTTCAGGAGAAAGGCCACATAAACTGGAAATGCGCTTATATAATAGTGGCTTGAATTGAGCAGGCAACTACATTGCGACTGTCTCTTTTTGGGCAATTAGATTGGAAATAAATGGCGTGCCTTCATAGAAGTTCCACTACAGGAAAAAAAAATGTGTGGGACTAGGAATTTGCCCTCCTCCTTCTTCTTCTTCCCCTTCCTTTTAAATATATCTGTTTAATGAATTCTCAGTCGTGCCAGACAGACATTAATAAGAAACTGCACAAGTCAAGAAAATGACCAGGACCAGTGAGAAGAGAACTAGTGGGATCTAACAAACATCACATGAGATGGGAACGTTGTTTGCTTCGGTCTTCGTTTAGCATAACGTGCAGATTTCGACATATGTATTGGAAGATAAGGATGTGAGAAGAAAAAGCATGCCCACCTACCGTTGAGAGTTCGAGAACACATGCGTTATGACCATTGTTGGGCATCAAGATGACGAAGTCGACGAGGGGTCATTGGTTTCGGAATTGGGCCGGTTCCGAGATTGAAACTTTGGAACCTGTCTCAATCTTGAAAATTTTTGATTATGAAACTAAATGAATTACACCCGGAATATGCCTGGAAGCCGGAATTGATATTACCTAGAGTGTTTTTTCTTAGTCGACGACTAGTAAAGTCCTGTTTTTTTTTTTTTTCTTGTTAGTCGAGTGGTCTAGTTCTATGTCACTTGTTTTTTTTTTCTAGATAAGGTATGTAAAAATGGGTTCAACCCTAGAACTGGTCTGTTTCATTTGTTCCCAAGTCGAGCCGGCGGCTTTGACATGAGAAACGGAACTGAACCACTTCGATCAGGTTGCCAGATTGAACGAGCTTGGTTGCTTACTCCTAGATAATGTTAGGTTGATGTCAAAAAGAACAAAAAATATCTATGGATATAAGAGCTCGTATTCTTTGTTGCCATGTTTGGTGAGCTCCTCATTAAGAAGCAGAAGATGAGTACATATGCAAGTCGCTTGTCGAATCCTAGTATGGAAGATAATTCCGTACGCTATCTTCCAATCTCCTTCGAAGGAAATTAGGCACGCATCTACTTGGAACAGCTGAGAGAAACTTGTTGAGAGTAAACCGATGACGCCATGAATTCGTGCATGATTGCGCCTATTGCTGTATATAATTCATTTATGGACGTTCTGATCGTATTCACTAGGGCTGAGCACAACGGACATATTGAATTGGAAATTGCCTGGATCGGCCAGTTTGGTCCGGTTCTTGGTTCCATAAAACCAAACCAGGAACCAAACTATGCTGAATAATATTTTTTCGAATTTTTGTTTCTCTAAATGTAAACCTAAACCTAAGTCTAAGATGCTTAGGATACTTAGTTTGACTCGACATCACGATGCAATTAATGAGAGGTGGTCCAGTAAATATGTCGTTAGCAAGAAAAATTTAACGACAAATAAAAATTGCGATTGGAAACTGATCACCCCTAATAGTGACTGGCCTTGATAAACCAAATCAGAAGAAAAGAGAGCATCTTAAAAGGGGGAATTTCTCGAGAGATTAGCTGTGGAAGCAGAGGAATTCATCTTCTTGATCTTACTAGAAAATTGGGTTTGGTGCACGCTTAGATTTTGTAGCTTAGCTTTCGTGCGTACTCCACATATATTGTACTCTCTGCGTGCCTATGTGAATGAAGGGAGCTTCAACTTTGTGAGGACCATGGGATCGCAAGATGGTCCGAGAGACTAGCTATTCTTAATTTTTAGCGCATTTAATCAAATCTCCAACCATAAGCATGAGCCGGATCAGCAAAACTATGCATATACATTTACGTAACGTTCTCTATGATCCTATTCTTACTGCTCAAATTGCAACAAAGCCTGTCAGGCGATACATCCGTCGCGATGGTCTATGCTCTCCATTGATATGATCACATATATATTGATATGTAACTTTATACCGAGTAATGCCGTCAATTATCCTTTTTTTTTCAATAATTTTTTTTGGTAGGATGTGAATTTTAACCTCAAACGGGTACATAAATCTCGATCCTATGAAGCGTACCATTATAAACCTCCTCTCATCTTTTCAAACGTTCGTACTGCTACCAATTGACTTCACTCGTGGATGTTTCTCTTGGGTCTCGCTTTCTGGATCTTCCAACTTGAAAATAATGCTATCGGTTACTTTTCTAGAGATGTCTCCCTTCGTTGTTCAACAATCAATCTTGTCTTGGTCTTCTAGATGTTTTCAATTTTTTTTTTTTGGGGTGTTCAAGAAGGTTTTGATAATGCCTGGTCCGGCTTCTTAGTTGACCTTCATCAGTTCGCTTGAAGAATGCGCGAGCTCCTAAGTGAGAAATTAAGCTGAAAACTATTTTTCACACAACTATAACGAAATAGAGTGTAAAAGTAAAAAAGAGAAATCGAGACATAAGTTTTATCCTGGTTCACCAATAAATTAGGTTATATTAAGCAGATGATTTCACTATAATTAGCACCCCACACATCTTTATTACATCATTCAATTATAAGCGCGCGCACACATAATAATAATAATAATAATAATAATAATAATAATAATAATAATAATAATATCTATTCATATATAGTTATTCATGTGTCCAAGCCCAAATTATCAAAAAAAATATGAGATCACATTATAAAAGCCCTCTAGTTTTCAATAGCGGTGCCTTCTACAACACCAGCAGGCTCTCCTGTGCTTTCTTGTCGTTAAGAAGTATGAACCACGCTACACGCCATCTAACATCATAGGGCAAAACGACAAAGCTAAGAACGCCGGTCCTCTACGTCTCCCAAGTCTCATTCAATCACGTGGAGGAAATCTATAATATTATAAACCTATAAAAGACAAGAAAAAGAGCAAGACGCAGGCTGGCCCCTCGAACGGTGCCTAGTCTCCGAACAAAATAAAAACGGTGCCTAGTCTCCTAATCGTAAACAGCGGGGGGATCGTCCTACACTTAAAACCACTTAATTTGCCTTAATGAAGATAGTTATCTGTTAATTGACCAGTAATCAGCTCGTCTCCTTGTGGGTTGAGCCCTCTCTGTCTCTGATGCATGCACTCGAACCTTATCCAAATAGCAGAGGAGTTTTTTTATAGACCAAAAACTGGAGTGTAGTATTGCCAGGTTACATTCGACTCGCCAGTTCCTAGAGGCAAGAAGACAAAATGGCATCCTTAGTTTTGTCCTTATGTTTCTTGTCGTTCTGGAGAGGTTCATGGACCTTGTGTCGTGCTGCATGATGCGCAACTGCACCATGCCGGTGCATCTTCCCTCGCCAACCCGCACGAGCAGCTTCAATGATAATTGGTTCCCAAAACCTAGATCTTCTGTCGCCGTGCAGGTTTAAAATACTGTCAGTTTTTTGAGTGAACAATTGAAGAAAATTGTCGGAAAAGTAATATATTTATTACTTTTTTCTAATTTAATCCTAAATATTTTAGTTTTGCCAATTCAGTTCAAAACATTTTCACATTTTTTTTTGTAAGGAAACATTTTCACATTTTGACGATTGAATACATCAAAAAACTATTGATGTGCACGCCGACCGTCCTACGTGGTACACTAGGCGACCCGGCCATTGCCTGTGGTTGGTAGCCAGACAATGGTTAAGGAAAAAAATGGAAAAAAGTACAACAACTTGAAAAAAAATTAAAAAATGTCAGTAAAAAATTTCCACAATGGCATCGGCCAGATGGTTGGCGTCCACGTCAACAGTTTTTGGATGGATTCAATTGATAAATGTGAAAATATTTAGAATTGAATTGATAAAATTGAAAAGTTTATGATTGAATTGCTAAAAGTATAACAGGTTTTTGGACAATCAAGATTATGTTGTATAGATGCAGATCCTTTGTTGTTGATGATTTTTGTCTTTGGTCGTCTGAGATATTGACCGACGGTAATTCTTGCGTGGAACAATGTCAATTCATTTGGTTAAGAACCCGAATTAGCAAAATCTAGTTATATGGCTGTAATATTCCATATCGCAAACCTAGTTATAGACCTCACTAAATCATAACATACGCACAATATCTTGAAAATTTTAATGATTTGCAAAATATAAAGAGCATGTATTAGCTTGTCGCAATATGTATAAATCTTGGCATTTTCTTTTTAGTGGGGCTACTTTCAAACTTCTAAGACAAACGCATCATAAGATGGTTGACCGAATTAGCCTTCACTTCGGTTAAGCACGTCTTTACAATCTAATAATAAATTTTAGGCAATTGTGATCCATGAATTATTGCTTTTTTTTTTTTTTGGGGGGGGGGGGGGGTTAAGGAATTATTGCTTTTCTTTATCCCCGTAGACTTCAAAATTTTCCTTTTGAGGAGAATACTCTACTTCTTCCTCCTCCAGAAAGAGGGCGAAAAAAAACTGCAATAGAATGTGCATCGTGTTAGAAAGTCATGGATACTGTTCAAAACCGAATATGATTGCATATGTTTGTCACGCCCCGCAACCCGGGCACGAGCGCGAGACTCCCTGCAAGCATAAACTCTCTCTCGAGGTCCTAGGATGCACATGGGTCGAGAGGTGAACCATATCGATAACAAGCGGAAGCGGTAATAAACAACTCCTCCGTACAATGATAAAAATGGGACATGGGTAACGAGAATACCAATAAAATATATAAATTTCAAAATATTCGTGCAAGAGCATGGCAAACTAGACTTGCTGGTCAGCAGGGGTGATGGGGTATGTGCAAAAGAGGGCCATCATCATCTCCAAAAGAACGGCATCGGGGTCACCATCATAACATCGGACCATAAACAGGAACTCCTAAGTCGAG
This sequence comes from Rhodomyrtus tomentosa, assembly GCA_028455895.1. Classification (NCBI taxonomy): domain Eukaryota; kingdom Viridiplantae; phylum Streptophyta; class Magnoliopsida; order Myrtales; family Myrtaceae; genus Rhodomyrtus; species Rhodomyrtus tomentosa. The sequence goes on from JAPCWY010000008.1 coordinate 30,404,185, forward strand.
CTGCTGGAGTCGTTAGTATTCTCGGTATCCTCAGATGGCTTGTACTTCGAGAGTGTCTCAGAGCAAACCTCCAAGGTATCCTCAAGTGTCTCGTCCGCTGACGGCTCCACCTGATCGTCTTCGGTGGCCTCAATCACGATGACCTCGTCGGTATCCAACAAGGTCGGGGTCCTCTTAGGTACGTTCCTCGAGCCGACTACTGATCCCTCAGCCTTCACTAAATCCCGAGCGGGATGACACCAGTTGGGGATTACCTTGCTGGTACCTCAATGGGCATCAATGGCCCCGTAGAAACATCCCCTACCTTCCTAAATCAGGTCTCATATCTATGAGGCTTCCAGCTGCTACCATCCTCATCGACCCAAACCATCGTACATTTCCTAATGTACACAGTTCCCTGTCCATCCGAAAATTTATCAAAATACACTGATATCTCTTTTGGGTCACCAAACCTGATTGGCCACATGATCATGGTCTAGGATCTGAAAATGGGGTCCCACAATGGGGTGAGATTTACATATCAGTAAGGTAGGTTCTAACCCTAGGTTAGGCTGACCGTACACTCAGGTAATTACAATCAAGGATATAATGCACAATAGTCACATGAGGCATTCAACGGTCATTAAATAACATGCGAATAAAACGAGTGTCAAGCATGCAATTCTGGCACCATACACATCATCATAATTAAACACACATAGCCAAGCTAGATTACACCTTCCACCCTTTCATGCTTCCTTATTATCACGCTCGCGTTTAGAACGCCTCAACCACGGTCCGCGCAAATACGTATCAGACCATTTCATTGACAAACCCATGTAAACGCATCAAGTTTTCAATTTCACTCCAGGCCTGTGTCGACACATCTCAAACTTCGTCTCACGTTTCAACGCATCAGGATTATGTCTATCTCAACCCCGCGTCTCATACGCCTCATGATGCCATTCAATTCAAACATCGTGCCTCAACGCCTCAAGGCATTCATCCATGCAATCCCGAGTCTCATACGCCTCAGGGTGTCACTCATTTCTTAGACATGCCATATATTCATTTCAATTCATAATACATGCTCAATTGAAACTCATGCACGAGCAACACATCAATGGCATGCGAGGCAATTAAATTCGACATTCAAATGCAACAATCATTTCGTGACACAAGCATTGTCAAGCATTCGAGTAATCTATATCTTTCTAGGACGTACATTGGACAATCACGTCATGACCTTCCAAGAACTAATCAAATTCGTACTCAATTCGCCCAATCGAGTCCAACCTTCCTATCCAAGGTTTAGAAACTCCTTACCTCAAGCTTAATTCAATAAAAATCTCTTCCCAAGCACTCCAAGGGTTCGGTCTAAATAGCCTAAGAACAACTCAACTGCGCAATCTAAGGAAATTCATCCAATCGTCAATTTTTCTTTCTCAATTCGCCAATCCATGGAACATAAAACTTATTGACATGTTTATCAATATCCTAGCATGTCTCAATGATGAATTTGAGACTCAATTCCAACACTAATAGTCCCCAACAGAATCGGTATGCACAGAACCAAACAGGGCATTTTCGGTTCTGTGCATATCTCAACCATTCAGCCCTTAAGCTAACCTTAATCCTCAATTTATTCACTAATCTACTTGCTAACATGTATTTCTAGGGCTTGGAAAGCCTCACCGAAAATTTGAAGCCAAGGCAACACTGAAAAGTCCTGGAACGGCACCAGCTCCTCCAGGTCTTCAATTGATCAGTTCTGGTCCTTCAAACACAAAACCCATTTGGGATCAAAACTCCATCAAATTCCCCCAAACTTGTTACCACAGCTCAGTCTACAAGTCCCCTAGGTGTCGACAAAATTTGGTCGAAAAATTCAAAGGTTTCGGGGTTCTATGAAGCCTAAACCATGGCTTACCTCCAGCTGCGACGGTTTCCGTCGACTTCCGGGAGAGTGGCCGGCCGGAGGTCCTCAAGTGGTCAAATAGCTTGCTTACAATTGGAGAATTTTGGCAAGAGGATGAGGAAGGGGCTGGTGGTCGGCTCGAGTCCAGACGGTGGCCGGAGGTGGCGATCGAGAGTGGTGAACAGTGGCGGCAGAACTGGTCGGGAGGTGGAGCTTCCAGGCGTGAAGAAGAAGAAGAAGAAGAAGAAGATGATGATGATGATGGGCAGAATGAGGGGGTGTTTGGCCAATGGGGAGAGAGAGAGAGAGAGAGAGAGAGAGAGAGAGAGAGAGAGAGAGAGAGAGAGGGGTTTATACTTCATTGGCTTGGTCAACTTGGTTGAATGGTAGGTTAAAAATGTTTACATCTACATCATTGTTTAATCCTTTGACACTTGTCCATGTGTCAATCAATGTTCATCCAATGGCTCTCAATCCCTCAAATTTTTGGCAGCTATGGGGGTGTGTTAATGACCAAAATGCTTTCGTCTAATTATAAATGCAAGACCAAGGCTTGACGGGCAAAATGGTAATTTTACCCCCGACGTCCGGAACGTCGTTTTTCTAATTCCAATTTTTTTTCGATAAGGTGACGGCCAATCCGATTATAATGTTGGAATTCTTGATTCTTTATTTTCTAATTTCAAGACTTATTTCTAAATCATTTCTCTATCAGACGTTGTTCCAGCCTATCTCAAACTGACGGGCGGCTTTTGTAAATGTTACGCGTATCGACCGTGTGATTCATATCATAATTAGGGCTTGTCAATTCATGGCGACTTTGGTTGTCATGTAATTGTGAGGGTTTATCACTAGTTCCGATGATCTCGATCATCACTATTCGATTTAGGAAAATTTTATAAATTATACATTGATTTAGCGGCATCACCCGCGCTCCAATCGTATAACACTAGCAATGCATTCCTTAATCGTTCTTAGATCGGCCTTTTATGGCTCTAAATGTACCCTCGACTTTCCTTATGGTCAAAATGTCATTTTCTATTCGAATTTCCTAAGTTCACGTACCTTGTCTCACGTTAGCCTTTCCCTTTTGGTCAGTAAACTCGAGATTGATCAGATCCGAGCGAGATATGACTAAAATATATCGTTAGATACTTTCTCATTAATGAGTCTTGAAATGACAAGAAAAATCATAATGTCACCATATTTATCTGTGCTTGGCTATCGCCCAGTACTGGATAAAGTAGAATGTAAGGAGAATATAACATGGATAAAATTATTTCATGGGAGAGTTGGGATAAAGATGGATATAATTTCTTATGTTCATAATATAAAAGTTATTTTTCTCTCGAAAAACAAATTTCTTAAAACATAAAATTATAATAATTATTAAATATGAATATTAAAATTAATTTTTATTTATTCCTATATATAATTTAGTTTATTTCTACTTTACAATATATATTCTGTGCACATACATATACATACACTATGTCATTATGAATTGAAGGATTTTTTATTGGGTGAGTTCAAAGAAAGATTTTTTTCGCAGTATAGTTTTTTATTTAGTAAAATTTTATTAAGAAATGATTGAACATAATACAAATAACCAAAAAGGGATATAAAAATAAAAAATAAGAAAATAAAAATAAGAAAATAAAAATAAAGTAGAAGAACCCAAATTTTAAATGAACAAATTCGAACTTGAAAATGATCTTTTGAATTCTTGAAGAATGTGGGGTAGTGAAATTTCTAAAAATTAAAATCTCATTCTTCTATGTATCTTTGGTTCATGTTGAAGTTTCACCATCTCTCTGTAGTGTCGCGACCTAAAATTAAAAAAATTTAGGCTAATGAATTATCAGGTTAATTTAATAACTAACCTAATACGGACTCTCCCAAGCCCTATCAAATTGTAACTTTAATGTAATTTGAGAAGATTTAAAATTTGGAGTCGCCACTAAACATTTTTGGTAGGTTGATTAGAAACTTAAATAAAATAACTGGAGAACTAATTTATTTCTACAAACTAGAGATCGTGGATTCGGGGACTTGATTACATTAACTAATTAAAATTAATGCCCTTTCGGTACCTTAATGGCAACTTTAAATTGAATCAATTCAAAGCTCAGAAGAGGGAGTTCTTTTTGAAATTTTCACTTTTTTAGATGCAATGTATGAATGACATGGATGCACAAAAGCAAGGATGAGTAATGGATGCAATTTAGGACATGCGAAGTTAAGGTCACGTACTCTTATATGCAAAGTTTAACTAATTAATTAAAGCATGCAAAGAAAAAAATGACACAACATCAATGATGACGCAAAACCATTCGATCGAACAAAAATGCAAGCGAATATGCAATTAACTAGACTAATCATGCAAGGACTACATATAACATGCGTATAATTAGACTAAATAGCATGCTATTTCTAATTCAAGAAAATTAACTGAGCACTTTGACTAACCTAGCACGAATACCCTAAACATGATAATAATGACATGTAAAATGACATAACGAAATATAATGTGACATAAACATGCGAATTATGAGACATGCAAATGCGAATGCTATGATATGATAGGCTTAATTGCAAAAACATCAATGAAGGACTCAAGATGACACTTGCAATAATGCAAGACAATTAAAAGATAATGAGTAGATTTTTTTTTCTTATATTTTCAGCAATATGAGAGATACATGAGATAAATGCTATGTATGATAATTTGAAGATATGATACTCGAAAATATGTAGTGAATGTGCAAGATATGTAGACATTGAATTCGAAAATATGAATGAGGATGACGCGAGATATTCAAGATTTGCATGGAATTGTACAAGGTAGCATGAGCTGATTTTTCATTCCGTTTCCTTTGAATTTTCCGCCAAGACAATATATGCACGAAGTATTTCATTATTCAATTTTATCCCACATTATCAAATAAGATAAGGCTTCTAGGAATTCTTATCTTCCTAAAAAAATTAAATTGATAGGGCTTTCTAAGAAAATCATATCTTGCTAAATATTTTAGGGAATTTAACATTGGTGGAATTCAATCGAAAATAAAGATATCATTTGAGATCAAAGAAAATCCCTATCCACGAAAAGATAACAATCAATAGAAAGATATCTTGGATTTCCATATTCAAGATATCCAAAATCTAAAATCGGCTCACGAAGACAACATATTAGATCTAAATGACAATAGATCAAATTAGCTAACTTATTATCTTTACTGAGTTGGAAAGTCCGTACCCGAATGGCAACGGGTAAGATTATCCAACTTAACATAGAGTTGCCAATTAGGAAAAAGATTTTCCTAATTTAGATTTAGATCTTTTTATTCAGAAAAATCTTGCCTAAAACATGAATCAATACAATTCAATTCACAATTTATGCAAAATAGGCAAGTGAATATTCAAAGTTCGAGATATGGTACTTTATCTTATCTTGCGAATTGCAATTTCCTAATTTGAACCTCATAACTAAACTCGAGGAATGGACTGATCGGCAAGGGTTCTCAGCAGATCAAGGAGTTCGGAATTTGCTCACGGGATTCGGCCGGTAAAGTCTCACCTCGAATTTGTCTTCTTCTTATTCCTTGAGAGAAAGATGGTAGATGCCCCAAGAACTTTGATCACATGGACTTGATATTCTCCTTTTGAAACTTTTTCTCCAAGCTTGGACTGCCCACCGTTTGAATTGAGATTTTCACCGAAGGATCTGTGCAATGTTTGACCGAAATATATGCAAAACGCCAGGGTACTCTTGGTGAGCACGGCAGAGAAGCAGTAGGTGCGATGGTGCGGATCAAGGAAGCGTCCAGCAAGTAAGATGACGTAGCAATCAAAACAGCAAGTGCGTCAGTGGCATTTGTGGAATGATGGGCGCGAGGCACATCGTGGATAGGCTGTTTCGTCAAGGAGCTATTGCCGGGACATTGGAGGAGTTGGCCTCTGTCGAGAACGGTGGAGCAGCCAAGGAAATCAAGAGGCCGGCGTCACCATTGGGGATGTTGCGCCGTCGGCTCAGCTTGTGAAGATGCAGGCGTGGAGACGTGTGCAAAATAACTCCAGTCGCAGACAAGGAGATGCACACCCCAAGAAGACCAAGCCTTCCTCTCTCTTCCCTTTCTTTTGTCCACGTTTTTTTTTTTCTCTCTCTTTTCTGCGCTGATCGTGTGTGTCCCTCCCTCTAAACGTCTGACCTAGACCTCTATATAGGAACAACTTAGGGTTTGTTTTAGTTCATGGGCTTTTCTCTAACGTTCGGCAATGTCATGGGTTCTGTTAAATCCAAAGCCATTCCATGAATTAAATCTTAACGTACTGTATTTGATTGTCAAAATGCCTCGTAAATTTCAGCCATTTAAAGAATAATAGACTCAATAAAAAATGAGCTTAACTAAACCCACCAAAAAATAAATCGGCACACTCCTCTCATGTATGGGTCGAAATTTGCATTGTAGGTTCTAGTTTGCCGTTCATCACTTTAGGCTCATTCCAACAACGCCGGTCCAAATGAATGCTAATACAATACAAGAACAAGAAATAAATATGAAAAAAATGATTTTTTTTTGCTAGAGCTAAAAGATTAGCTCTAATTTTTCTTGCAAAATGACTAAAAAAGTTAGTCCAAATTCAGGCGCCAACAAAATGCACGATTTTTAAAAATCAAAATTTAGGTGTCAACAGTTGCCCCTATTTGAGTGAAAGCTCACAGAGGTTTCGTTCAAATACTAAAATTAAAACCTAAACTTTGCAAATGCAAGAGATGATGATAGTATTTTTGGCGAGATCCAATTCCATTTTCTGATGCATGTGGAAACGATCTATGAAATACAATGCTATAAATAACACGAGCCAAAAATTTCTCATATTCTCACATTAGAGAAACCTAGACATGGGTCGCATACGAGAATACATGTTTTATCAAATATCTCATAAGCTGATGATTCCGTTAACCTAAACCTCCAATGGATGCCAAGATGCTAAGGTACTGGGTCCATCTGTTTCGAGAAATCACATTCTGACGCGCAACGTCGCATGATATATGTAATGAGAAAATGTACTTGAGTTATGCCTCAAGCTGACCATTTGGTGGCCCTCGTGCACTATCAACCATGAGTCGATAAGCTGTCTCTTAGGAAGTCGCCCTCGTGGACTTCGACCATGAGTCTGTAGGTTGTCTCTTAGGAAGACACTCTCGTGGACTTCGACTATGAGTCGGTAAATTACTTCTTGGGAAGTCACCCTTGTGGATTTCGACCATGAGTCGGTAAGTTGTCTCTTAGGAAGTCACCTTTGTGGACTTCGACCATGAGTCGGTAAATTGGGAAGTCACCTTCGTGGACCTCAACCATGAAATTGGCTCTTAGGAGATCACCCTCGTGGATCTTAATATGAGATGGTAAACTAGGAAGTCACCCTCGTGGACTTCAACTAAGGATAGGCAAGTTTGCTATAAGGAAATCACCCTCGTGAACTTCAACCAAGTTGGCAGATTGTCTCTCGCTACCTTCTTCGTATTAGCAGGTCTCTCCGTATTAACGCAAGAGATGTATCATCTGAATTGAATCAGTACGAATACAAAATGATGTGACGCTTGAAAGCTTGCCAATGCGAACACAGGAGAAAGTGTCTTATGTAAGTCTTATTATGCAGACAACAAGAATATGTCTCGCGTGCTTTCAATGTGAACATAAAGACTGTGTTGCACGAACCTTATCAGTGCGAACATAAAAAGGGATTATGACTAAGGTCGATTTTAAAAAGGGTTCATAAAACTTACATGGATTTTCTGAGCAATGTATAAGTAATGACTAGGTTGACTGCATCATACCTGTCCATTCTCTTGGAAATTAAGGCAAATACAACATCATACACCAGGAAAATTTGATCACCAATTGCTAGTATTTTAAAAGCTTCACTGGGAATTTTGTCAATAATGAGACCTATCTGATCCTCTCGATAAAATTTGATCAAATAGAATGAGGAACCTTCAGTTAGAAAGGACTTTCTCTCACTCTCTTTGAAAAGGCTTTTAAAAGGCCCAACCATTGATGCGGGCATGAGAATCACTCTGAGTCGTCTCTATCACGCTTGACAACGGTTCGGGTAGTATTGCAATCAGTATGACCAGACCAATCCATGAGATCTTTTCAAGGACTGTAATTCAGGCTTGGTCAAATGCTATTTAAAGGAGACTCACATGAGTCGTCAGGTCATGAAATGAAATCTTCGTTAGCTGCATTGGGTTTACAAGTTGGGAACCCTGCGAAATGAGATAAAATGATCTTGCTCGCACTCTTCGAGAGAAATAAGCATTTGAAATCTTACGTTAACTCAAGTGCCTTAACCTAAAGAGACTTTTGGTAAGGGTTGTAATGTAGGTTCAGGGAAGACTTGAAAACGAAAGGCCTATTTTCAGCAAGGGGTTGTATAATATGAGAAAATTAGTGATCATTTGTCCTTGTCACTCTGTGCTTCAGAAATGATCTTTCTTTGGAGAACAAATTCAGTTGAGACCTCCTTTCCTCTTGAGATTTTTTTTAGAGAAATCTTTCTTTTTCTTTTTTTTTTGACAGGAGTGGGCCCTTTTCAGGCCACACTTTTTGGAACACTCAAGCTTTTTTTTTTTGCTCACGAGAACTTTGCTTTTTCTTATTCCCAACTCCCATTTTTTTTTTGCATGGTGAGCTCTTTTGAAAAGGAAGAAAGAGTCTCATGTGAATTGTCTGCACATTGTGCTGACAGATTTTCAAGTTTCAGTTTGTCCTAAGGCATTTCGCTCATGGTCTTAAAATGATTTCCCTTTAAGATTATCACCAATTGGTTTTCGAGAAATGAATCTGTCGTTCAAGTTGGGTTAAACAAAGGGATAAATATATATGGTGCAGAAATAAAATGCTCTCCGTCATATCTAAAGCACTTGAGCTAACATAAAATTCGCATGCGACAAATACACTTGTGATGCAGATGAAAGCAAGAAAATTTCACTCATTCTTTGAATCTTCTGAAATTTGCCCCAATGTGGGGTTGTTCTTGACAAGGGTATGAAAATGGAACCACTGTTCAAAAGGGCTTAGCAAAGGCCAACATGTAGTGTTTGGGATAGAGGAAAGGAATGCCTCATGTCATCCTGGTCGTCATACTTTTCGCAAGATAACCCTTCACCTTGTAACCGTGAAAATTTTCACATTTACTCACCGGAGATGTGATATAGGACGTATGTGGAAATGTCTTGCCTTTCATCATCCGACATTCCTTATTCAAAATGATTAATTCAATTGGATCAAAGATATTTCCTGATTGAAAACATCTCACAATGCAGATTAGCAGTGCAGGTAAAAATATGATGTGATGGAATTGATGAACTTTAATTTGATTTGATCATTCAAAATATAAGAAAATGAGTGAAGATCAAATATAGGCATGCATAGACTATGCAAGTACATTCACATGCAAAAGAACTATGTATTGCCCCTTGAAATTGCATAAACATACTCCTTTTCCAAATAAAGGATGTCGGTTTGCCCTATTTTCAATCAAGAAGGGCGTGCTGGATGCTTATAGTTTTGCTGGAATATGAGATTGCCCTAGATATGGCTAGTGATGGAAACTCGATTTTGAGTTTTAACAAATAACATTATTTCCACACCCGTTCCAGCAAGGCGAAAAAAGGAAAATCATTTTTGAGAATGACGAGTGAAAGACAAGAGATACTCGTTTTGAGACCGAGCGATCTTCGTCTTCCTCTATTTTGACGTGGTGTGATTGTGACATTCTGATTTCCAGTCAATTTCAGGCTCATTAATGAGAAGTGTATATCTAGAGATGTATTTCAGTCTTATTCCGTTTGAATCTGATCAATTTGAGTAGACTGACCAAAAGGGAAAGGCTAACGCGAAACGAGGTACGTGTACCTAGGGAACTCGGATAGGAAATGACGCTTTGGCCATAAGGATTGTCGAGAGAACTAGTGATAGACCCTCACAATTACATGACAACCAAAGGCGCCATGAATTGACGAGCCCTAAACGTGATATGAATCACGGGGTCGATACGCATAATGTCTGCAAAAGCCGTCCGTCGGTTCGGGATAGACTAGAACTACGTCTGACAGAGAAAGCCATCAGAAATGAGTCCTGAAAATTGAAAATGGAGAATCAAGAATTCCAACCTTGTAATTGGATTGGCCGTCGCCCTATCGGAGATTATTGGATTGAGAAAAACGACGTTCTGAACGTCAGGGGTGAAATGACCCTTTTGCCCCTTAAGCTTAGAACATTGTCCATGTAATTAAAGAAAGTCAAATTGATCTTTTAATCCTCCCATGGCTACCAAAAAAGAATATTAAATGAGGGCCATTGGATTCACTTTGGAAAAGACAATGCCAAGTGTCACAAGATGGGCAAGGGTGGTCATGTTCAACTATTCCACCTACCATTCAAAGTCAATTGACCAAGCCTTGAATATAGTCTTCTCTCTCTCTTTTCACCTCATTTTGACTGGCCATACCACCATGAGAGCTCACGCCATCTTCATCTTCTTCCTCCTTCATTCCGTCAATTGCCGACCAGCTTTTGGGCTTCTATTCGGCCTTTCCGGTGACCACCTCCGGCCACCACCTGGATACTGGCCAGCTATATCAACCTAGATCTATGTCTTGCCGACCTCCTTGAAGTGGAAGCACGTCATTGGGAGCACTGAGGAGCTCCGACCAAGCGTTTTCCCGGGAGTCGACAGAAACTGACTCAACCTGAGGTAGATCCGGTTTTTGACTCTTTTGATGGCTGAATTCTTGGATTTTTGGGCTCAAATTTAGTGGAGACTCAGTGGACATGTGTAGAAATCTGTGGTAAAAATTGAGGCTCAATTTGATAAAGTTTTGACCATGAACCGGCCTTGTGAATTTTGCCCAGAATCTGCCTGTAAACTGACTTGGATGGTCCGACGAGTTTCAACCTGAATCCAGCAGCCATTTGACTTCAAACCTTTGGTAAGCCTCCCAAATCCTTAGGTAGGCATGTTAAGGAGTATGATAACATTTAAATGTTGAAATTGGAGTAGATTTAGGACCGGTTGGCCCCGGTTTGTTCATAACCAAGTAGGGCCGGTTTGGTGCCGAGCCAAATCGATTCTGTTGAGGGTTGAAGATGATTATATCGAGCTACAAATTGATGTTTAAGATGTGATGAGATGATGAGGGCTAGGTTATAGATGGTTGGAGTTAATGAATTGAGGAATTAGACTTGAAAATTGACGAATCGGTTGGATATTCTAGATTGCGCTGCAAATTGACCCTTGGATTTGGATTGGCCGAAACCTTGGGGGCTCAAAAGGAAGAGTTTTGTGTTGTCAAGGTCGAGATAAGGGAATTCCTAACCTTATGTTAGGAAGATTGGACTCAATTGGGCGAGTCAAGAGATAAATTGAGTACTCCTTGAGAAAATTTCAAAAAGGATAACTGTTATTATGTCCTAAGTGGCTATAGGAAGTTTATGTGTGCCCTTTCTTGTGTTCAAATCATGTGCCACGTCGAGTGTCATTGATTGCCTAGCATGCCATGAATTTCTAAATTGTGCATGAGATGCACATGCGGTTTTATCTGTGCATTGAACTAAGAAGCATGGCATGAGTATGACATGGCGAGGCCCTAAGGCGTACGAGACGCGAGGTAGGAGATGGATACCCTGATGCGACGAGATCGCGGGGTGGAGTTGATATTGTGTGGCGCCCTGATGCAACGAGGTCGTGAGGTTGAGATAGCCATGGTCCTGATGCAAATTATTCGCGGGACGGAGAGGCACTGAGGCGTATGTGATGCGGGGCAGGAGATGTATACCTTGATGCGACGAGATTGCGGGGTGGAGTTGATGATGTGTGGCGCTCTGATGCGACGAGATCGCAAGGTTGAGATAGCCACGGTCCTGATACGAACTATTTACTGGACGGAGTTATGAGATGATGATATTGGCCTAGAGGTTTATCGAAACCTGATGCGTTTACGTGGGTTGCCGATGACGGTTTGATGCGTTTACACGGATCGAGCTTAATGCGACGAGATTGCGAGCTGGAGATTGAGGCAGGCGGAGATTGTGTATGTTGTGAAGAGGCAGGACTGGTATACATGATCATTTGAGTGTGACATGGAGTCATCGTTGCACGTCTGTCATCTGCATATTATCGTTTTATTGATTGGACTTGATATGCCTGTATGATTATGAGTTTGAAATATTGGGATAGATGACTACCTGAGTGGACGGTCAGCCTAACCTAGGGTTAGGACTCACCTTACTGAGATTTATATCTCACCCCAGTAGGGGCTTACATTTTTCAAGTCCCAGGCGAAGGAAGCAACAGCTTGCCAAGGATTGACATTTGAAGAGATAATTGGCCAATTATGTTTAGAATGGATTTACCTTTTGTGATAATGGGATTGCCCTTCTGATTAGTAGATTATTGAATCGAACCTTTGGGAATGAATTAACGAAATTTTGATGTATCTGTCCTAAGTTATCGGTTGTTGTTGTATTTATATGATTAGAGTTGGCATCGTTTTCGCGTGTATATTGTGAAAAGAGTTGTAAGTTATTGGCCGTTGGATCCTGGAGCTTAAATAAGTAACGACTTAGTGGGATGCTCGCGTGTTTGCCGGGTTCGGGGCGTGACATCCTCGCTCGATTGGGTATCAGAGCAAGGTTAGCTCGATCCAATGTAATTGAGATTTGGAGTGATAAGGAGCGATGACTTGATGACAATTAGATATTGAGGCCTATAGGACTAGGCATGGATTGTTGAGTCTCGAGGATAGTAGGCTTGAACTTGTGTATACTCTAATGGTCCTAGAGTTGACTTTAATGGCTGACTTTGAGTTATGTGGTGATTAAGGTTTAAGTGGAAGCAAGCTGGGATTAAAGAGTCATAAGCATGTATTTTGAGGTAGTAATCGTGCTTGAGGATAATAGGGAATTGCTTATGAATGAAGAGTCAATTGAGGTGTAAGATTGTGATCTTGATTTGTCAATGACCCCAACTCGAGAAGTACGAGTTACAAAGAGACAGCTAGTATTGGTGGATTCAGGCTTGAACTACGTGATATCTTGATAGTTTTAGCAATTGATTACTATTGACAGCCTTGGGTGATATGAATTGAGATGAATACAAGAAGTACCTAAATTGAAGATCAGTTGTGATCGGATGCATAGGGATTTGATTTGGATGTTGACTGGACTTGAGATATATAATGAAATATAGACAAGTGATCTATGAGGTATAACGGTTATCGATGGAATTAGAACTCTTGAATGGATAGAAATTGATCTGAAGGTGCTTTAGATATGACAAGTGGTGGGGACAGTCATGCTATGCTTGAGTTGTGGTTATGAAAGGCAAGTTGATGAGGGTGCATGCAGCGACTTATCGCTATTGAACTTAATAAACTGTCGATTGATATAGGACAAGTTGATGAGATACCTATAAATTGTAATGAAACATGGTATGAGACATGTGGAGCGGGGCTTTCTCCGTAGACGTATGACTTGGGACAACTTGCAACAGCCAAGTCTAATGAGGGCAGAAAGTGATCGCCGGGACATAGAGGTCCGGATAAGGAGCAGCTTCTGGTAGGCTTCTAAGATGGCAAGAGGCAAGAATGAACCAAGTCATATTTGAAAGAGGAAGGCTAGGTATCAGGTTGAGTCTAATTGTGGATAAGAGATGTATAGCACGGGATTGATTCTCATCAAAGATGATTGAAAATGGCATGACCCGTGTAATGGTGCCTATGAGTGGCATGGTTAAAAGTTTCGTGCTTGACCGTGGATGCCCTTTTGAAAAAGGAAAATGATGTTGTGATGAGCCTGTTAGGCATATTTGATTATTACCCTCATATGATTGGCTTGGCCAAGGTATGATTGGGAGGTTAGATGACGTAAGGGGTTATACCTGTTGAACCGAGGCATGTTGAGATGAGATAGTCTGTTGTGACTATGTTAGAGTGGCGGATGCCTTTAGGCCTAGAGTATGAGCTTTTGACCTAGAGAATCGTTGTCTTGAGTGCTTGATTGATAGTTGCCTCGTTGAGGTTGGCTTGAGGAATGGTTACTAATCAAGGACGATTTGGGATCCTCGAATAATTGGCAATTAATTGAGAATTGCCTAAGAACCATTAGAGGGTTAGTTGATGGTGAAAGATATTGAGATGAGCAGCCTGAGATTGATGGACTTGAGTAGATGACTTGAGTCTTGGATTCCCGGAGGGAATCATAGTGACTCAAGTAACATGAGAACTTACTGAGGTTGAACGACCAAGGTGTGGTCGTAAAAGAGCATTGGGCTCGAGTATGTAAGACATGGAAAAATTCAAGAACTAAGAAGGATCATGAGAATTGAATAAAGATGGACGATTGAAGTATGAGTACCAAAAGAGAATATGGCTCGATCTGTTAATCGTACAAAGCCCAAGAGCTGAATGGGTCGTAGGAGCTTTAAATGGAAATAAGGAAATTTGTTGATTAAGTAAGCTTGAGGAGGAACTTCTAAGATTGTTTAAGTCACTGTGGTGATAAATGCTCGTGTTGACGAGTTAAGTGATAGAAGTCACGATAAAGGTGACTCTGAGTTATTTCATTCACGAGAAAAGAGAATGTATGAGAAGAACACGAGAGCTTGGAAAAGCTTGTGAAGCTGTGAATAAGAATGAGGTTGAATGAGTTTGATGGAAGAATGAAGGTTGAAATTGTCTCCCTCTGGATTGAGGACCTTAATGAGAAAACCTTAGATGTTTTGGGCATACTGAAGAAAGAAAGTGACCATGGCAGTACTAACCCTAAGAGGCTATTGAGGATTGGTGAAATGTCACTAGAGGAAGGGTTTACTCGAAGGCATGAGATCTACTTAGACTACCTCTGTTGAGTTGTTCGATGGAAAGTATCATCCTGGGGTTGCTTGAGAGCAAAGGTTGTTTGGATCTTGATACTTTAGCAAGGATCATAGGATGATCGACCCGTATAAAATAAAGTTCTCAAGATCGTTTAAGCATATGGTAAAAGTGGTCAAGGAACCTTGAATAAGATGAGTAAGCCCCTGAGTGGATTGGACCTTGAAAACCATATGGCTGATTGCTATTCTTGATTTTGAGGAATGGTGACAGGACTCAGCTAAAGAGGAGAATGATTGAATGACCTATGAATAAGAGAACTCCTGCTCATGAATTACGAGCAAAGAGATGTTCATTATGAGTATAGAATGTGCCTACGGGAAATGACTGATTACCTGGGTGTAAGACACATAGTGAAAAGTGAGTAGTAAGTCTTTTCTGTTATGAATGAGGTCGAAGAAGAATCGGCATGCTAGATTGCCTGAAGTTAATGATTTCCTAGGGATGGTTGAAGGAATTGGAACCATGAGAAAAGACTTCATAAACTGCTGTTCCCTAAAGAATAGGGCATTGTTCTTAAAGGATGATTGGACCATGAATTGGTCATTGACAAAAAGAAAAGTGAACGGACTTGGTAGTCCTGACTGGTTAAGATTCTAATGATGTTGTAGTAAATGAAAAGAGTGCTTAGAGGATACTTGCAAAGTGATTTGAGGTAATCAAAGTGACCATTCAACTAGCGAACTGGTGGAGACCTAAGGACGAATGGATATTGTCACTTGAGGTGACTGAGTTATGGGAAAGATAATGTGAAAGTATGGTGGCATTTGAATCCTGGAGTAAAGGTATTGCCGTTGGCGCAGACTCCAAGAGTCCTATGGAATGGGAAGGACAAGGTGAATTTTTAGTGAGAAAATGTCACAGAGTTGTGTAGTTTCTTCCTTAGGGTAAGATACCCCATTGTAAAAGGAAGAAAAATCCTCAATTATCTTAGTACTAAGATGGGGCGTCTAGACTGAGAAAGAAGATGCATGACTTGAATGACTCTTGAAAGTGAGATCCGAGAGACAGTCTTGTAGACAATGTTGAATTCTAGGATGATGCCGGCGTTCAGTGGAACAAACAGAGTTGTGATAAGGTCGCCTTAGTGAGTATGGAACTCAGAGGCTAAAGCACTAATGCTTCTCGAGAGAAGAGTGACAAGAATAAATAAAATGTCATACGGTCCTAGAGGAGACCCATGATGACAGAGAGCCGAGATCTGAGCTCTCAAGTGAAAGGTGCGAGGAATAGTTGGGAAGATTCGACATCTGGCTGAAGGAAGATGATAATCGCCAAATTAAGTGCCCAAGGAATGGTTCAATTGGTCGTAACCGTCTTAAGAGGTGATGATTGAACTCATGTAAGGAGCTATGAAAAACATGAACAGTTTTTGAGAGCGTCATATGGGCTCTAAGGAAATGTCTATTGCATGCTAAATGCGAAGAGCACAAGTTGTGAACCTAATGAAGTAAGATTCATGCATTGGAATAAGTGATAAATCCTTTGAGGATTGGAATAAGTGACAAATCGACTAGGGTCGATGTGAGTTGCGGAAAGTGCAAGCTTCTTGGGATTGATAAATGGCAATAGACAGACCGCTGAATGATTCCCTACAAGAGTTGTTCCATCGACGAAATGGACTAAGGACGAGTCGTGACACAAATGGGTGAATGAACGTGAAAAGAGTTTTCGAGGACTCGAGTTAAGCTAATGACTATGCTATTTATGATGATTCCGATTGGAAATTAAAACGCATATGAGGGTTGCAATTACGCGAGACAGAATGAAACTTGAGGCATAACATGACAATCGGAAGTGGTTATTGCACATATACATCGTAATGATAAGGTTATAGGAGTTGGAATGCACAGAGCATGATTGGAGTTAGTTTGCGAATGTCCTCGTGAATAAGTTGGGAAATGTTGTTTGAGTGAAAGAATGTTGCAAGGCTATACCTACCACAAGTGTATAAGGTAGCAGTTTCCCGAGGGGAATTGAATGAGAGGCAACGCCGAAGGATAAAATTGCTTGCGGATATATGAGCTTTGTTTGTGCAAGGAAAGACCTTGAAGTATGTGAACTACAAGAGGTTGAGAGTAGGAACTGCCTAAAAGGAATTGAAAATGAAGCATGTGGAACGAAGAGATCACCCAAGTGTTGTTATAACGATATTCATATCGTTAAGGAAGGGTGAATTGTTTAGCAGATGCCTACAGTTGGGAATTGAGCCGTGTATAATCGGTGATGGAGGGACAGATCTTCCCTCAAGAGGTAAGAGATGCAACTCTTAAATTGAAAATTCGCTAATGGACTAGCGTGATGGCTACTAGAAACACCTGGCCTGAAGGTCGAAAGGAAATTGAGATGCGCCATGGTTAAACACCGATACTGGAGGGATTATAGAAATGGATGGAACCCTTGAGGTCATGGACAGAAGTACGAGTTCAGCATTGAAGAGAAACTAAATGAGATGACCTCATTGAAATTCAAAGAGAGAATTATAGTGTTTCCTCGAGATGGCACAAAGATGTGCCAAGATGCATATATAGATATATCGATGATAAGGTTGAAAGTTAAAATTTGTTTATCTTGTAGTCGAGCACTAGACGTGTCGATGGAAGGGAAGGACATGACGATGAAAGTTGAAGGATCACTTTGATCCAAGGGAATTTTTGGATAGAGTCGAGAATGAATTGCTACGGAAGTAACCATGTAAATGTTTAAGGAGTTAAGAGAGACATAACTCAATTTGATTAATGGAGAGCAAATTGATAAAGCCCTGTAATCTCAGTTGACTTGAAAGGAAGTTTGAGGGGGTGATATGCCGAATGGTATGGACATTAAGAGTGTATGCTAGCGAGGGCTTGGTAATAATGGTTATAGATAAATGAAAGAGATAAGGTGAACGCTCGAGGATGAGCTGCTGGCAAATGATATGAATACCAAAAGAGAATAGAGAGAAGCCCATCAGATTGAGGGCTAAAGGAGACAAGTCCTAGGGAAAGATAGTTTTGGATTGGAAAGGATGAGCAAGAACGTTAAACCATGGAAAGGATTATCCGGAAGAGTAAGGATGCGACGAGACACCAATACCCCAAAGGATTGGATAGGTAGAAGGTTACGAATTTCGAGGACGAAATTTCTTTAAGGGGAAAGAGTTGTAACATTCTGATTTCTAGTCAATTTAAGGCTCATTAATGAGAAGTGTATATCTAAAAATGTATTTCAGTCGTATTCCGCTCGAATCTGATCAATTCGAGTATACTGGCCAAAAGGGAAAGGCTAACGCGAGACGAGGTACGTGGACCTAGGGAACTCGGATAGGAAATGACGCTTTGGTCATAAGAATTGTCGAGGGAACTAGTGATAGACCCTCACAATTACATGACAACCAAAGGCGCCATGAATTGACGAGCCCTAAACGTGATATGAATCACGGGGTCAATATGCGTAATATTTGCAAAAGCCGCCCGTCGATTCGGGATAGACTGGAACCACGTGTGGCAAAGAAAGCCATAAAAAATGAGTCCTGAAATTGAAAATAGAGAATCAAGAATTCCAACCTTGCAATTGGATTGGCCGTCGCCCTATCGGACATTATTAGATTGAGAAAAACGACGTTCTGAACGTCGGAGGTGAAATGAACGTTTTGCCCCTCAAGCTTAGAACATTGCCCATTTAATTGAAGAAGGGCAAATTGGTCTTTTAATCCTCCCATGGCTGCCAAAAAAGAAGATTAAATGACGGTCATTAGATTAACTTTGGAAAAGACAATGTCAAGTGTCACAAGATGGGCAAGGGTGGTCATGTCCAACTATTTCACCTACCATTGAAACTCAATTGACCAAACCTTGAATATAATCTTCTCTCTCTCTCTTTACCTTATTTTGACCGGCCACACCACCATGAGATCTCACGCCATCTTCATCTTCTTCCCCCTTCATTCTACCAATCGCCGACCAGTTTCTAGGCTTCTGTTCGGCCGTTCCGGCGATCTCCTCTGGCCACCATCTGGACGTCGGCGGGCTATAACAACCTAGATCTATGTCTTGCCGACCTCTTTGAAGTGGAAGCATGCCATTTAGAGCACTGAGGAGCTTTAGCCAAGCATTTTCTCGGGAGTCGACGGAAACTGACTCAACCTGAGGACGAATTCGGGTATTTGGAGTTATGAAGGCATGGCCGGCGTACATATTGTGTTTTCTAGCTTGTGCTTCTTGGTAGCTATCTGGCGTTGGGTGTATTGGGATTTAGAAATATTTTGTGATGATCGTACAGGAAAATCTTCTTTAGATTTGTCAAAAAATTTTGGAATTCATTTATTTCTTTCATGCAACATTGCTCCGCCAGGCTTTCCCCCATTGCGGAAAATTCCCCACTGGATCATCACTTATTCAATGAATAGATACAATGACTAAAAATTCAAAGAAAGTTTTGTGCTTTGATAAAATAAAAGGGGCACGTAGAATCCCGTGTAAATCAGCAAGGACAACCTTGCAAGGCTAAATACTCCTGGGTGACCCATAGCGAAGTAGTACCGTGAGGGAAGGGTGGTAGGTCCTGTTTTTAACTCTTTTGATGGCCGAATTCTTGGATTTTTGGGCTCAAATTTCGTGAAGACTCAGTATACATGTGTAGGAATCTATGGTAAAAATTGGTGCTCAATTTGATAAAGTTTTGACCATGAACTAGCCTTGTGAATTTTGCCCAGAATATGCCGGTAAACTGACTTGGACGGTCCAGCGAGTTTCAACGGGAATCCGATGGCCATTTGACTTCAAACCTTCGATAAGCCTCCTAAATCCTTAGGTAGACATGTTAAGGAGTAGGATAACATTTAAATGTTGGAATTGGAATAGATTTAGGATCGGTTGGCCCGGGTTTGCTCAAAATCGAGTAGGATCGGTTCGGTACCAGGCCAAACCGATTCCGTTGAGGACTGAAGATGATTATATCGAGCTTCAAATTGATGTTTAAGATGTGATGAGATGATGAGGGTTAGGTTATGGATGATTGGGGTTAATGAATTGAGGAATTGAACTTGAAAATTGACGAATCAGTTGGATATTCTAGGTTGCATGGCAAATTGACCCTTGGATTTGGATTGGCCAAAACCTTGGGGACTCAAAAGGAAGAGTTTTGTGTTGTTAAGCTCGAGGTAAGGGAATTCCTAATCTTATGCTAGGAAGATTGGACTCGATTGGGCGAGTGGAGAGATAAATTGAGTAATCCTTGAGAATATCCAAAAAGGATAACTGTTATTATGTCCCAAGTGGCTATAGGAAGTTTATGTGTGCCCTTGCTTGTGTTTAAATCGTGTGTCATGTCGAGTGTCATTGATTGCCTAGCATGCCATGAATTTCCAAATTGTGCATGAGATGCACATGCGGTTTTATCTGTGCATTGAACTAAGAAGCATGGCATGAGTATGACATTGCAAGACCCTGAATCGTAAGAGACGCGGGGCGGGAGATGAATACCCTAATGCAACGAGATCGCGGGGTAGAGTTGATATTGTGTGACGCCCTGATGCGACGAGATCGCGGGGTTGAGACAGCCACGGTCCTGAGGAGTATGAGACGCGGGGCAGGAGATGTATACCCTAATGCGACGAGATTGCGGGGTGGAGTTGATGATGTGTGGCGCCCTGATGCGTCGAGATCATGGGGTTGAGATTGCCACGGTTCTAATGCGAACTATTCGCGGGACGAAGTTATGAGATGAGGATATTGGCATGGAGGTTTATCAGAACCTGATGCATTTACGCGGGTTGTCGATGACGGTTTGATGCGATTACGCGGATCGAGCTTGATGCGACGAGATCGCGGGCTGGAGATTGAGGTAGGTGGAGATTGTGTATGTTATGAAGTGGCAGGACTGGTGTACATGATCATTTGAGTGTGACATGGAGTCATTGTTGCACGTTTGTCATCTGAATGTTGTCGTTTTATTGATTGGGCTTGATATGCCTGTATGATTATGAGTTTGAAATATCGGGATAGATGGCTGCCTGAGTGGACGGTCGGCCTAACCTAGGGTTAGAACCCATCTTACTAAGAGTTATATCTCACCCTAGTGAGGGCTTACATTTTTCAGGTCCCAGGCGAAGGAAGCAACAGCTTGCCAAGGATTGACATTTGAAGAGATAGTTGGCCAATTGTGTTTAGAATGGATTTACCTTTTGTGATAATGAGATTGTCCTTCTGATTGGTAGATTATTGAATTGAACCTTTGGGAATGAATTAACGATTCTTGTTGCTTGTCGATATAGAATCATGCATGTACTATTCAATATCCAATTTCTATAAGGTTTCTTAAAGAATCGATCTTTCTTTTAGTTGTTGAATTTCTCTTTGATTGATCAGAGCTGCTCTCTAGGATTGATGTCCAGCCGGAGTTGGACATGTCTCGTGAAAGGAGTAACATGAAGCTCAGAATTGTGGGTGCCCTAGAAGTATTACCTAATGTAGTAGGAATGATATCAACTAACCCACCCTTTTTTCTTTTGACAAATAGGAAATTCTGGATCGAATTTGGATATCAGAAATTTTGATGTATCTGTCCTAAGTCATCGATTGTTGTTATATTTATATGATTGGAGTTGGCATCGCTTTCGCGTGCATATTGTGAAAAGAGTTGTAAGTTATTGGTCGTTAGATACTGGAGCTTAAATAAGTAACAGTTTAGTGGGATGCTCGCGTGTTTGCCCGGTTCGGGGCGTGACAGTGATAATCGATCAGTCGAGGATGAAGCATGGATTGGCCACAACTGACTGATGGACTGGAGCTTGAACTGGTTGTGCGAGGTGACTACTTCAAATACTTAATCACCATGTATGAGGTGTCCAAGAGCTGACCGAGTTAACGCATGACCATATTTAAGAATCTACCCCTTTGCCTTTGGACTGATTCTGAAACACATAATAGATGGATCAGTAAAACAAACAGGGTTAGATCACATGTTAGTCATTTTTGAAGATTTTTTTTTTTAAAATAATTGTTATTTTCGAAAATCTCTATATAAGAATTCTTGAGAAGCCCAACCCTCAGTGCTTACCATGGATGACAATTTGTTCGATCGTTGGCTATCGTCATCGGGTTAGTTTGGTATGCCTCAATAAGACTTCAAAATAATGAAAAACTTCTGTAATTTTATTGATCATGAATCAAAACATCACATCTTATTTGAATTCAAAATGTAGACAACTCCTCAACGGTGAGGAATTTTGACCCTAATCAGCCTAAGAAATGAAAGTGTAGCCTAGACGCTTAAAATGCAGGAAACATCCCACTCAAGGGATTAGATAAAAATAGACAGGTTACTGATTTGGGTCTGTGCCCAATTCCTCAAAAGGTCCTTCAATTTCCCACGTGATTTGGCAGCATATTATTTGCACATTAGGTTGGCCGGTCGACTGGAATGTAAATGTCCCTGTTTTAAATAAATCTTGAATTTGATTCTTGAGCACCATACAATCATCAGTTGAATGACCTGATTCACTTGAATGGTAATCACACTTCTTAGTTGGATCATACTTAGGGTATGATGCATAATTGGGTCCGATGTTAGCAAGTTTTTCTTTCGTAAGATAGCCAATACCTAGGAAGAAGTTCCTGAGAGAGGTGCAAATTGACGTTTAGGATGGAATTGTAGACGTTGGTTTCGGTGGCCATAGCTAACTATTTTTTGGGTTTCCATCTATCCCTCAGGGGTTTGAATGGGAGCTTTCTGGGAATAGGTCACATTTACCTCTGCGGTTGCCTCCTTGTCCGTTTTCCCAAAGAATCGCTTCCCAGCGAAACCAGAATCACCATAACAACCTTTCTTTAATCCATACTCTACTTCTTCAGCCATCAAGACTAATTGGATAAATTCCTAAGCAGAAGCACCTATTATATGAGAGCGTATAGTTTGAGGAAGCGTGGACACAAACAATTCCCGCTCTGGTGGCTTTGGCATAAGCTCGGATGCCAAATTCCTTCACCTGGCGGCATATTGTTTGACAGTTTCTCCTATCTTCATCTTAGCTTGTTCCAAATGTTCTCTAGAAATGGTGAGGTCGATGTTAAATCCAAAATGTTTGACAAAAGATGCAACTGGCTTTTCCCATGTCTTAATATTGTTGATACGGTGGTTGGTATACCATCTCATAGCTAGCCCTTTCAAACTTGCCTGAAAAGTTTGGACCATAAGAAGATTGTTGGTGACATACTTAGTCATCCGAGCTTGGTACATGTGGACATGTTCCTCTGGATTGGATGTGCCATCATATTTTCAAATTTCGGTAATTTGAATTTGTCAGGGACTTGAACCTTCGCTTACATAGACAGGTCGACCGGGGAAACATGACGCGTCCCTTCTACTTCACGCAGTCTTTGATCAAGTTGTGCCCAAAGTTTGGCACTTTTATCATTGAACATGCCAGTTACAACACTGGGTTGTAGAAGGGAAATCATAAATGGCGTGATGATCAGAGCTATGGGCAAAAAAATTTTTTTCGGAAGGTTGAGCGACGCCTTGAACCCCAGGTGGAGGAACATTTCCAGGAGGTGGATTGTTACCTTGAGCTCCAAGTAAGTCATCTTTAAGAGGTGGCATGTCATTCAATGCACTATCACCTTGTATGCTCACTTGAGGATCAATACTTACCGGAGGTTGAATCATGGGTGCCACTAGAGTTTGTCTTTGAGCCATCATAAAATTGATTATCATTTGAGTTAGCATAGCCATCTCGTTCATATCCTTCATTTCTTCTTTGATTTGCATTTTAAATTGCGCTTCGACATGAGCCGCCATTTCAGCATCATCGGCTATCTTCCTTGCTCTTGATCGAGTAACAATTGGTGCATGTGGGGTATCCGTAATAGATTACCTTCAAGAGTAAAGAGTCATGAGAAGTACAACGAGCAGGAGTGGTGAGCCGGTCCATGATGTCCCTCTAGACTCACCGAACAAAACAACTATGAGCAACAGACTGAATCAGGCAGTTTTTCAGTTTCGTCGACCCTTACGATAAAATTCTTTTTAATTCACACGTTGGTCTGAAAATTCTTAAATTTTGCGACATGATACAGGATACTATGATGAACAATTTTTGTGTTTAGAGTTCTGACTGATACTGGACGGATTAATACAGTCTAATGCATCTTTGGAAAATTTCTGTCCTGACAACTATTTCATCCGTTTTTTTTTTAAATGAACGAAAGACCTCCTTAAAATGTGAATTAAAATCTGAAATTTTTAGGTTATTAGGTGAAATATCAACCTAAAACTTTCATGTTTTGTGGTTCAGCAAGGGAGGTCATTTAAAAATAGTAATCCGCAAAACAAAATGAGCGCCAGGAAGCTGCCAAAATTCCAGATTACGTTGTCCCCAATGAAAATTCTTCAATAATTGGAAAACGCCATGGATCATTCTCAAAATGTTATAAATTTTCCATTCAGACGCTAGAGTTCCAAAATGATTAGAAGACAATGTAAAAAATGAAATCATGCAAAGTGTTCGCCTAAAAATATTCATGGACCGACCCAAAAATATAAGTAAGCAGGAGAAAAAGGGTTGAAGAGAGTACTACATCTGGAAATCCGTAATAAATAGTCACATAGACATGCGCATGAAATGCGATGTGAGGTTCGATTTCTACCTAACAAAGCTTGACAAAGGTGGAGCCCCAAAGATAACCGGATTGAATCACCTTTGCTTGTGATTGAATCAAGATCCCCCATAGATATTCGGCTCAGCCAAGTATCAACCCACATCACATGGCAAATGATAGAGGTGATAAATCTTGACGCCGATTTGAAAAAGTTCGGGACTTGAAGAGGGAGACTCAAGCCAGATGGCGATGGCTAGAGCGTCCCTAATCAAATACCATCCTAAGCCTAGCCATTCAGGTCCAATGGCGGGTTGTGTGTGCTATGTGTGAATGTTTAAGGAGTAAAGACATACACGACAGTCAAATAGCAATCACCACTTCAAAATAAACCATCAAACATTCTCCTTCACCCCACAAGAAAAGGTTAGCAATCACTCCGGCATTTGTCACTCCAAGTCTGCAAGAACATTTAACACCTTAAAAATGAGATTCAACCAAAATCGCCAAGGACAAGACATCCATGGAATCTTCATTCGGCCTAAGTCCACCAAAACTTTTAATTTTTCAAAAATTCATGTGAACCAATTAAGTGTTAATTTTTCCCTGAAAAATTAAATTAATGTCCCCAGTGGGGTTGCTAAGTTGTTGCGACCTAAAATTAGAAAATTCTAGGCTAATGGATTATCAGGTTAATTTAATGACTAACCTAATACGGACTCTCCCAAACCCTACCAAATCGCAACTTTAATTTAATTTGAGATGATTTAAAATTTGAAGAGGCCACTAATCATTTTTTGTAGGTTGATTAGAAACATAAATAAAATAGCGGGAGAACTATTTTATTTTTACGAACCAGAGATTGTGAATTCGGGGACTTGATTACATTAACTAATTAAAGCTAATACCTTTTCGGTATCTTAATTCCATGAGATATCCTAATTTGGCAACTTGAAATTGAATCAATTCAAAGCTCAGAAGAGCAATTTCTTTTTGGGATTTTCACTTCTTTAGATGCAATGTATAAATGACATGGATGCATAAAAGCAATGACATGAGTAATGGATGCAATTTAAGACATGCGAAGTTAAGGTCACGTACTCTTATATGCAAAGTTTAACAAATTAATAAAGCATGCAAAGAAAAAAATGACACAACATCAATGACGACGCAAGACAATTTGATTGAACAAAAATGCAAGCAAATATGCAATTAACTAAACTAATCATACAAGGACTACAAATAACATGCTAATATATATATATATATATATATATATATATATATATATATTAGCATGTGATTTCTAATTCAAAAAAATCAATTAAGCAATTAGACTAACCTAGCATGAATACCCTAAACATGATACTAATGACATGTAAAATGACATAGCAAAATATAATGCGACATAATGTTGACACCTAAATTTTATTTTTTTTTAGAAAATTCATCTATTACACAAAATGAGAGTTAATCCTTATTCTTGCAAAAAGAAATTCTTTATGCATTGCATATTTATTTGTTTTCTCATCCATCGACGATCAGTCAAAGGCGAATTGGTTGAGCTTAATTTAGCAGGTGGCAGAACTAGAATCAATTTGGGATTTTCGATTATCAGAAGGGACACTCGAAATTTACATTGGGCTCCATTTGAATTTGTTTCAGGCCATTTTTAATTCTTTCAAATGAAAGGCTTTTAATTAATCATCCGTTTAATTAATTAAAGCCCAATTAGGCTCTAAATTTGCATAGATAAGCCCATCAATTGGTAATTTTCAGCCAAGCCTTTATGCTTCCCTTAAATGGCCGAATTTTGTTAGGATGAAGCCATTGATATTCAGATTTTTAATTTCCACGGCTATTATCCTATCAGAAGTTTCTTTACCCGACGGTCGGGATCGAATCTTACATTCTACCATAGTTTTTTCTATATATATTCCTTTATGCCCAGGGTTCAGGCAGGACGAGATAATTTCTCTAGAGATTTTTTTTTCTCTCACGCCTCTCTCTCACACAACTCCCTCTATCTCCCAAACATGCCACTGAATGATCCCTTCGTGTGCACGTCGACTAGCTTTTTCTACCTCCACTGTACCTCCTCGCCCCTGCCCTGCTCGGTCTCGGTGCCCCAAGGTGCTGCCCAACCCCTCATCAGCTGCCACTAGTCCACCGATCTGCCCCTGTTCACTGCAGCTTACTTGGTCTCAGTCACGGATTTGACACTATTCATCGGTAAAATAATTCTTTTACCTTCAATATTCAAACACTAACAAAGTTACTTGATTGGCGTTTAAGGTTGAGCAAATCAGGAGCTATAAATCTGGTGAAAAGCAGGCTGCTTCAAGAATGATTTGCAGCCGCACGCGTGCAAGAGTTTTGGTTTAAAAAGGTATGAGTCCCTCTTTTTAGTTGCATCCCATGCATTGTTAACTGGGTAACATGCATAGTTGTTATATGCTTCAGCGAACATAAAAGGGCTGCAATTAAAAAATAGAGAAATCATCCCTTTTTTTGTCTACATTTTCTAAGAATTGAAACAGACATCAATTGCGCGTGAAATTTAAGTAAACTTGCTTCATTCATGAATTGGTCGAATTTTTCATGTGCAGTAAGATGATCAGAATTTTGATCACGATTCTCTATGGTGATTGTTTTGCATATATTCTGCGATGGCCGTAATCTAGGTGAATGCAAATTTTTTCGGAAATTCAAAGAACTACTTTTTTCGATCGAAACAGCCTAGACCAAATTTTTGTCAATCCCGGATATAGCTAATATGACCTATCACCACTTAGGTCTGTTTTGCTATTTTCAAAAATAAACCAATCTTTAATTCAAGATGTGGGATTTTTCAGGAAATTTCGGAAAAGAATAGACAGCGGCCGTGATTTGGCTATGAATGTTAGTTGGTAGATTGTTGATTGATTGATTGATTGATTGACTGATTGATTGATTGTCAAATTGATTGATTGATTGATTGATTGATTGTCCGATTGACTGATTGATTTTTTTTTAAAAAAAATTTCATCCAAAAATTAAAAAACATCATTTGCATTGCATATTACATATTTTCCATGTCATGCATTTTGTCACGTCGTCCTGCCATGTCATTTTGCCACACCACCTCGCCAGGTCACTCTCACACGTCATCCATGCATAAATGTCACGTCATCTTTTATGTCATTGCATGTCACATGTCATATAGTTAGGTTGCATTAGCATCATATTTAATAAAAGAGAAAAATTTAAAAAAAATCAAGTCACATAAACCAATCAAAATACCTTTGCCTGAAATTGGTACTTAAAGAGCATTAGTTTCGATTAACTAGTGTAATTAAGTCTCAGAATCCACAATCTCTGGTTCATAGAAGTAAAATGGTTCTCCCGCTGTTTTACTTAGGTTTCTAATCAACCTATCAAAAATGATTAGTGGCGGATCTAATTTTTAAATCATTTCTAATTAATTTAAGTTGCGATTTGGTAGGGCTTAGGAGAGTCCGTATTAGATTAGTCGTTAAAATTAACCTGATAAACCATTAGCCTAGAAAATTTAATTTTTTTTAGGTCGCGACAGCTTAGCGACTCCGTTGGGGAATTAAATTTTTAATTTGTTCAAAAATTGTAATGGGTGAATAGATTTTTCCAGTCAATTTTTTTTGGAAATCAAGCTCAAATTTCAAATTTCCTTAATTCATCTCTAATTTTTGAAAAAAATTAAAAAAATTATGAACTTAGGCCATGGATTTCATGTTATATGTCTTGATTACTTGAGTTCGTTTCTAACTATTAGATCGAATTTTTCAGGCCGAAAAGCTTTATTTTGATTATGCAAAATTCGTCGAAAAACTGGCAAATGTGCTCAGAATAAGCCCAAATTTGGTGGGCCAAAGGAAAACGGCATTTTGATCAATTTTTACGGCCTTTGGCCGCGATGTATGGTGGATTTTCGCGATCCAGGGTCATCTTGATGGGTTTTGAGGCTGTTTTTTAATTTTAGATAGATTTTTTCATAGTTTTCGGCTGTTTATATGCTTGCTTTAGAGTTCTTTCCTTGTTTGAGCCTCACCATTAAGGTGTTAAATGTTCTTACAGACTTGGAGTGACAAGGGGTGGAGTGTTTGTTAACTTCTTCTTGCAGGCTGGAGTAGAAATGTATGTCTTGAGAGATTATATTGAAGCGCTATTTTGATATAAACTCCTGTGTTTGTCTCTACTATCTTTGCATACACACTTAACACACACAACCCGCCATTGGACCTAAATGGCTAGGCTTAGGATAGTATTTTGTTAGGGACACTCTGGCCATCTCCACCTAGCCTGAGTCTCCCTCTTCAAGTCTCGTACTCTTTCAAATCAGTGCCATGGTTTATCACCCCTACCATTTTCCATGTGATAAGGATTGATACTTGGCTGAGTCGGATGTCTATAGGAGACCCTGATACAATCACAAACCAGGGTGGTTCAATTTGAGTATCCTTGGGGCTCCACTTTTGTTAAGCCTTACTAGTTAGAAAGCGAGCCTCACGTCGCATTTTCATGCGCATGTCTATGTGTTTGCTCATTTCACCTGTCTAAAGGCAGTATTCTCTTCAACCCTTTACTCATGCTTTCCTGTTTACATACATTTTCGGGTCGGTCCATGGTAACTTTTAGATGAGTCATAATCTCGAGCTGTAGATTATGGGGATGATTCGAGTGATAACTCCAGCAAAATATCAACTAAAGCAGTGGTGGAGCGATCTGAATGAAGATGGCCGAGAGATAGTCAGATTCCGTAGTGGCCGGATGTTGCCCTTGATTCATATCCGTATGCGATTTGGTTTCATTCACGCATTGGTGCAATTCAGGAGTCCACGGGCTACTACCTTCATATTTGGTAAGCACGAGCTAATTCCAACTCTAGAAGAGTATAGTGCTCTCATTGGAAAGTCACTGGACTCGGGTTTAGTCACTCCGCCAATTGACGAAAATCCTGTCCTTGTTTTGTCCGAATACTTGAACGTCAATCGAGATGAGGTGGCAAAAGCTTTAAAAGGGAGCCGCGGGAGTTGTCCACTTTCATTCCTAGAAACATATTTTGGAAAAGCTCCCTATGCATATGATAAAACTAAAATTTTTATCTTGTTATTCTTTGGTTCAATCATTTTCCCACATAAGGAGAAAATTATAGACCCCATGATAGCATATTTTGCAAGACAGGTTAATAATAGAAAGAATTTTGTTAATGTTATCTTGGCTGAGACCTTCATCTCGCTCACCAAGTTCAAAACCAATCAAGATAAAACACTTAGAGCTTCACCTGAAATTCTCCAAGTTTGGTTCCTTTCTCATTTTTCTGAATTTGGAAAATACCTAAAAATACCCAAAATTTCATAACTTGAACATCCTCTCTTGAAGTTTAAGAACGAACAAGACCGTGTTCCCGAGTATCATTATTCCTGGCTGCTTGTCCTGTTAGCAAACCCGAGTCCCGTGACTTTCTTATGGCATGCTCTCTGGTTCAAAGTGGAAGAAGCTAGAATCATAGGACGAGACGAAGCACCTGCCCCTCTTCTGGGAATCTCTAGCATCACAGAGTACTATCCAGCCAGATTTGTTCGGCAATACAGCATGATACAGTCGATCCCTCCAAAGCCGAAAGGTATAGAGATTTGCATACACTTCGATTTGAAGGACTAGAAATTCGAGGAACACGCCGCCCTTGCACATGCCATGTGGGAGCATTGCAGGCCAACCAAGCTAATGTTTCCCAAGGGAATCCTCTCAGGGAATGTCAAGACGTACCATGCCACAATCAGTTATATCGAGGGGCATGTCATCCCAAAAGAATGGCTCCCTGTGATATCTCAAGTGGCTGTTCAAGATACCAAGCATTTCGAGATCAATCGTCTCAAACGGAAGCTCGCCAAAACTAAGGAAGAAGCCTAGAGGAATGAGGATAAGTACAAGAAGCTCAAGGCTCAAGTTGTCCCTTAGAAGTCTACAGCTCGAGATAGCTAGAGTCTTTATTTGCTAATTTTGGTTCATTGTTTCTTTTGAATATTGTTATGATTGTTTTTATTTCTGAGTTGATGCTCCGTACGACCCGATTTTTTAGAGCTTTATCTAGTCATATTTGAATTTTGACATCTGAACACAAAATGTTCAGAACATCTGGAGATATCATCTATAAAATTAGGGAATAATTCATGGTGATTTTCATTTATTGGACAAATTTTCATCAAGGACAATGTAGGTGGGAATATTGGCAATTTACTTACACTTGCTTTGTTTTGCAGATTACTATTTTTAAATGATCTCCTTTGCTAGAACATATAAAATGAAAGTTGTAGATTGATATATAAACTAGTAATATGCAAAATTCCAGACCTTAATTCACACTTTAAGGGGGTCCTTTGCTCATTTGACAAAAATCGAACAGAATAGTTTTTCTGAGAAGAATTTTTCAAAATAATAATTAAATTATACTGATCAATCCACTTTTAGCCTTAAGTTTGAAAATCAAAGTTGTTCCTCGTTAAGTCCTAAATCAGCTCATAAAATTTGGGAATTTTTCGATCAACTTACGAATTATGACGAATTGTATCGTGAACGTCGACGGAACTGAAAAACTGTCTGATTCAGATTTTTCCTTTATTTATTGAGTCTAGAGAGTTGTCTTGGACTGGCTCACTTTCTCACTCACTTTACTAATATTAGTGTGGTCTTTCTTTGCAGGTTATTTGTCACAGGTCATCCACACATCACCATGTCTGTCGCAAAGAAAATGACTAACAAAGCTGAAATGAATGCTACAATTCATAATGCCCTCCAGGAACATATAGACGCCATGAACAACAGAATTGACAACATGGTCTCTCAAATGGCAGATAAGGTGCTGGCTAGTCTCATGACTAGGATGCAGCTGCCTAGCCAGACATCTCAAACTCCGGCGCCTCCTCCAACTCCGGGAGCTGATGGCCCAGGCAAGAACCAAGAGCAGTTTTTGTCACTGGAGGACATGTTCATCCCAGGCTCTAGTATGAATGCTCCGCCGGCAGCTCCAGTTTACTAAGCCAGCCTTGTGGCTCCATAGAAGACTTACGATGCAGCCAAGCTGATGGCTTAAATGGAGCAACAGATGGAGCAAAAGATGGAGTAGAAGATGGAAGAAAGACTCCAAAAGATTCATGGAACACACAGCATCCCTCATGTCGATTTTTTTGCCTTCACAAAAGTTGGTGTGCCGGAGAAGTTTAAAGTGCCTGATTTTGAGAAATACGATGGCACGTCCAACCTTGTGCAACATGATCAGATGTATCAGATGAGAATGAGCAACTACGCTGACAATGGCCCTTTACTGGTTCAGACTTTTTAGGCCAGTCTGAAGGATGCAGCCATGCGATGGTATACTAACTATGAGGTATATAACATTGAAAATTGGAAACAAGCGGCAATTGCTTTTATCAAGCACTCAATTTCAACATAGACGACCTCGTCTCTAGAGAGGACCTAGAACAAGCCGAGATGAAGAAGGGCGAGACTATCAAGCAGTACGCTACTAGGTGGAGGAACACCACTTCCCAACTCAAGTCCGTTTCCCCTGAGAGGGAACTCATGAAGCTGTTTGTCTCTAGTCTTCCACAGACTATGCAAACATGAGTCCTTGGCACCTCTGCAATATCATTTGCTCACCTCCTAGCAATGTCTAAGGAAGTGGAAGGTGGCATGAAGAAGGGTTGGTACGAAAATGCTAGCACGCCCGCAAAACGATTCGAAATAAAGAAGGACAAGGAAGTAGCTCCTCATATCAACATGACAAGTTCCGCGCCGGCTGTACAAGTTCCCGTCAAGCAGCAAGGGAATTTGGGCAAACAAAAGTAGAAGAGAAATCCACGCCCACCTCGACAATACATACCTTCTCAAGTCCTGGCTATCCTCCGCAAGAAAGACATATTGTCAACTGAACCTTTGAGGTTAAATTATACATCGTATGCAGGTTATGACCCATCCAAGAAATGCGATTACCATCACATGAGGTTGGCCCCGACACAGACAATTGCTTTGTGCTTAAAAATCATATCTAAGACTTGCTCGAGTCAAAGGCGTTTTCGTTTCAGAGCAGCGCCTAGCCAAATATTCAGAATAATCCTTTGCCCGACCATTCTGGCAGAGTTAACACTGTATTTGATTATAATACACGATCGGCATGAGGGTTTAAAGTACAATTAGCAGATGTTCTTGATGCTCTGGTTAAAGCAGGATATCACCAGACTAGAGAACTAACGTCGCTGAATGAGTTACACTTTCGACCCTTATGAAGAATGGGTTGATAGTTAAAGTCAATCACGTTGAGACGACTGCCACTACTTCTCAGATCGTCATTGATTGGGACTAGGAGCTTGCTGCCTTGACCATGACTCAGTTTGAGCATTTTTTAGAACCTGGAGTAGCTAAAGCCAACATAGCGAGTCTGGTCAAAGTTGACTTGGATTTGGCTGACATACCACCCCTTCAAGATGCATCGGATGATGAGTTAGGGATTGTCATACCTAAAGCTCTGGTGATTATCTCGCCTCAACCGTTTCCTTACAAAAGCGATAAGACTGTCCCTTGGTCGTATGATCTGGCCTTGGTGGCGAGATCCGGACTTGCATACAATGAAGACCAACCAACCAAGCAGGTCACAGAAAAGGATGCAAAGGAGTTTTTAGCTGTAATAAAGACGAGTGAGTACATTATCGTCGATCAGCTACGAAAGTTGTCAGCTCAAGTTTCTTTACTCGAGCTCTTGCAGTCCCTCATGAAGGTACTGGGGCAGGTACACGTCCCAAAAGATATCGATCAGGACAAGCTAGAGAATTTTATCGGGACTATCCTTTTGAAAGATCAGGTGGCATTCGCTGATGATGAAATTCCTGTTGAGAGACGTGGCCACAACAAAGCCTTACACATAACAGTGAAGCACAAGCAAACTCTAGTAGCGGGAGTGCTCATTGACAATGGTTCGTCACTGAACATCTGCCCTTTAGCCACTCTAAATCGGTGAGGGGTAGATTAGGCCAGGATGCAGGCTGCCAAGACCTCAGTCAGAGCTTTTGATGGTGTGAAGAAAGATGTCCTGGGATAGATCAATCTAGACATCCTGATTGGGTCTTCCGTGTTCGATGTTTTGTTTCAGGTGTTGGATATTCCATCGGCTTTCAACCTCCCACTTGGCTGTCCGTGGATTCACAATGCGAGAGCTGTGCCATCAAGTCTTCATTAGAAGATCAAGTTCGTCATTGAGGGAAAGCTAGTGATCGTTCATGGTGAAGAGAATCATGGGATCTTCAATGAAACGGTTATTCCTTACATTGAGCCAACTCAGAATGAAGAAGACTCATATCATGCTTTTGAACTGGCACAGACTATTCATGCATCACTAGAAAGTCCTCTAGTCATTCTTGATATATCTCACGTTTATCATAGTGATCAAAGTAATGGTTGGCAATGATTTCGAGCCTGGCACAGGTCTGGACCGACATGGTCAGGGGATCCGTACCCCAATTATGCTTAACGAACAATCCCATATAGCTGATTTGGGACACCGAGGACGTGGTCGGTCTAGACATAGTGGGTAATACGGAAGAGGCCGTGGAAGGTCTGAAGCTAATCCTTTACCGCCCCCACTCTACACTACTTTCCGATTAGCTGGTGTAGTTGGTGGATATGATGAGCTGACCCAGTTCAAAGACGACCTAGGGATTGTATTCCCAGATTCTCTACATGGCCAAGATGTCTTGGCTATGCCGATGACGCTGGATGAAGATGCATTAGACGATAGATTCCTCGATCTCATTGTTTGTTTCGATGACCTCATCATCGGAGCCATGTCTGAGGATCCTGTGCAGGTTGATAAAGTGCCAGAAGAAGACCTTTGCTTGGCGTCTGCATCTTTAAGTCTGTCTGATGATGTGGTGGTCGAAGATCTAATGGCGGGTTCAGAGTAACATTTTTCGAGTTTTTGCAATCCCTTGCGTGGGATCTTTCCAGTTTCCTTTAGTTTTTCCATGTCGCATTAGAATTTTAAATTCATGTCGCATTTCATTTCAATTCAATGTGGCATTCAGTAAGATGTAATTCGTTGAGTTTTATATCAATAAAATTATAGATATTTTTCATTAAATTTTGGAGTCTTGATGAGGCATCACAAACCAACCCGATGACGATAGCCAACGAGTGAACAATGTGTTATCCATGGTAAGCACTGAGGGTTGGGCTTCCTCAAGAGTTATCGTCCCACGGTCTTAAAAAAAATGTATTCGAAAATACACACTAGTTTTCAAAAAAAGTTGTGATGCATGCATGATTAAACCTTGTTTGTTTCTTTGACTTCACCATTTTATGTTTCCGGGGCAAATATGATGAGGTTGATCCATTGGATTCTGGCGTGTATGATTTAGACGAATTCACTCATGATTATGAAGAAATCCATCTAGAGTTTGAACATCACGAGATGATTAAGCTTATGACTGGCGACGAGACTATATCAATTTAGGCGATGAAGAGAATCCAAGAGAGGTGAAAATTGGGGTAAACCTGTCCACTGAAATGGTCGAACGCCTCACCAAGCTCCTAAAGGATTACCAGGGTATCTTTGCCTGGTCTTATGCAGATATGCTCGGTCTTGATTGATCAATTGTTGATCATTGCTTATCGACTGATCCCTCATTCAAGCCAGTAGTGCAATGACACGAAGAAATTAGCCAGAACTAGCAAAGAAAATCAGAGAAGAAGTCATGAAACTCCTTGATGTGGGATTTATTGAGGCTACCCAATATTCTGACTGGGTCACTAAAATTGTTCCGGTGCTAAAGAAAGACGGTCAAGTTAGAGTTTGTGTCGACTACCGTGATATAAATAAAGCGAGTCCTAAGGATGATTTCCCTCTATCGCACATTGATGTGCTTGTAGACAGCACATCAGGATTCAAAATGTTTTCATTCATAGACGGTTTCTGAAGCTACAATCAAATCCTGATGAACGTAGATGATAAACTGAAGACTACATTCACCACTCCGTGGGAGATGTTCCATTATAAGGTGATGCCTTTCGATCTCAGGAACGTTGGCGCAACTTATCAACGGGTCATGATTACTTTATTCCATGACATGATGCACAATGATATTGAAGTCTATGTCAATGACATGATTGCAAAAGCAAGAAGTGGAGAAGATCATATTGAAACCCTGACAAAGCTATTCGACATACTCCGGAAGTTCAAGCTATGGCTTAATCCCGCCAAATGTGTTTTTAGCGCCAACTCGGGCAAATTGTTCGAGTTCATTGTCAGCAACAAAGTTATTGAGATAGACCTGTCCATGGTGAAAGCCATATGTGAGCTCAAGCCGCCAACAACGGTAAAAGAAGTTTGAAACCTCATGGGCAGGTTGAATTATATTGCCTGATTCATTTCTCAGCTATCTGAGACTGCTAAACCTTTCTTCAAGTTGTTAAAGAAGAAACGCTGGTCAAGTGGGATGATGATTGTGATGAAGCCTTTGAGAAAATAAAACATCTCATGAATCCGCCATTGCTTGTTCCGCCAGTGTCGGGGCAACCTTTGATACTTTATCTCACGATCCATAATGAACCCTTGGGAGCTATGCTAGCACAGATAATACAAGACGATGGGAAAGAACATGCCATTTATTATCTGAGTAAGAAGTTCACAGCCTCCAAGATGAATTACTCTGAGGATGAGAAGACATGTGCGGCTCTAGTTTGGGTGCTGCATAGATTGTGGCAATGCACTTTGCATTACCAAATTATGTTGGTGATAGAATGCGATCCCGTCAAGTATCTGCTAAATCAACTTGCTCTAATTGGCAGGCTTGCTAAATGGAAGATCCTCATTTCTGAGTTCGATGTGTAATATTTATCTCAAAAGTCAGTAAAAGGACGAGCCATAGCCGATGTCTTGGCCGAAATCCGAGGCAGGATGAAGAAACATTTCAACCCAACCTAAAGATAGAGTCATGGCGATCATAGATTATTTCTGGATCATGTATTTTGATAGAGTTGTGAATCTATCTGGATCGGGTACAGGAGCAGTCCTAATATTTCCAAGCGGTCAACATTATCATGTGGCAGCAAAGTTAATATTTCCTTGTACTAACAAAATTACAAAATATGAAGCATGCATTCTGGGCCTACAGGCCGCGATTGAAATGGGTGTAACCTGGCTTAAAGTATTTGGAGACTCGGCCTAAATCATCCTCCAGATGGTTGGAAAGTGGAAAATAAGAGACACTAAGTTGATACTTTATCATGAATATCTAGATCAGTTGGTAGAGGGGTTTGACGATATTTCATTCGAGTATTTATCCAGAACTCACAATCAATTTGCTGATGCATTGGCTACTCTGTCTTCGATATTGCAATTCGAGTTTTTATCCAGAACTCACAATCAAATTGCTGATGCATTGGCTACTCTGTCTTCGATGTTGCAAGTCACCAATGGGC
Organism: Rhodomyrtus tomentosa; assembly: GCA_028455895.1. NCBI lineage: Eukaryota > Viridiplantae > Streptophyta > Magnoliopsida > Myrtales > Myrtaceae > Rhodomyrtus > Rhodomyrtus tomentosa. Next base: position 30,441,089 of record JAPCWY010000008.1, read on the forward strand.
TTGAGGTTGAGCCATTGAAGATTGAGGTAATGAGAAAACTAGTGTATTGTATGACCATAACCAATGAACCTGACGGCAAGCCTTGGTACCACGATATCAAGACTTACAGTTAGGAGCAAAAATTTCCTGAACAGAATTAGGTGTCTGATCAAGGGTACATAAGGAAGATGGCCTCGAAGTTTTTCTTGAGCGGAGTGAGTCTCTATAAAAAGATCCTTTGATTCAGTTTTTCTGAGATGCATTGACTCTACTGAAACTGTCTATCTGATAATAGAAGTACATGAAGGAATTTGCAGTCCACATATGAATGGCCACATGCTCGCCAAGAAGATTATGAGGTTAGGCTATTACTGGCTCACTTTGGAAAGTGACTACGTCCAACATGTTTGTAGCTATCAGAAATGCCAAATTCATGGTGACAAGATCAATGTTTCTCCGAACGAGCTACGTCAGTTATCTAAACCATGGCCTTTCTCTATGTGGGGGATTGATGTGATCGGTCCAATCAACCCCAACGCATTTAATGGACATCATTTCATTTTAGTCGCCATTGACTATTTTTTCAAATGGATTGAAGCAGCATCATATTTGGTTGTCATGACACGAAATGTGGTGAAATTTATTGGTTGAGACATCATTGCCTGATATGGTTCACCTGAAGTCATAATCACTGATAATGGCTCAAATTTGAACAACAAGCTGATAGATGATTTGTTCACAAAATTCAAGATCAAGTATCTGTACTCTTCCCCGTACCGTCCTCAGATGAATGGTGCAATGGAGGCGGCCAACAAAAACATCAAGAAGATCCTTGCCAAGACTGCTGAGAATTATCGCGATTGGCACGAGAGGTTACCTTTTGCACTTATGGCATTTCGGACTTCGATCCGAACTTCTACCGGGGCAATCCTGTATTTCCTTGTGTATGGAATGGAAGCAGTGTTACCTATTGAAATAGAAATCCCTTCTTTACGTATATTATCTTCGGTCAAACTGACTGAAGCAGATTGGATCCAACAGAGGATAGACCAGTTGAACTTAATTGATGAGAAGCGACTTAAAGCCTTATGCCACGGCCAATGCTACCAGCAGAGGGTTGCTAAATCCTTTAACAAGAAAGTCAGGCCTCGATATTTTCAGGTAGGAGACTTTATTATGCGAAAATTACTACCTATTTTCCACTTCTAGAGGGGAAGTTTGCTCCGAACTGTGGTGGCCCACACGTCGTGAAAAAGGTACTTCCAAGAGGTGCTTTAATCCTTGCAGAGATGGATGGACGTGTTTTCACCGGTCCTGTCAACTCTGATGCTTTAAAGAAGTATTATACTTGATTTGCTTTGACATCTTGTGATCAAGTTATAATACTCATCCAATGCTCATTTCACCTCATCATGTTATTGTGTGTGCATTATAAATCTCCATTGTAAGATAATTTCAATCAGGAAGTTTCTCTGAACCAATTGAATTGACCATTTTGAATGAGGAACATCAGGACAATTGAAAGGCAAGCTATTTCCATACACGTCCTATATCACAATCCTAGTAAGCAATGTGAGAATTTCAATGCTTACAAGGTAAAAGGTTATCTCGCGAAAAGTATGGCGATCAAAACGATATGAGGCATTCATTTCATCTATCCCAAACACTACAAGTCGCCTATTGTTGAACCTCTTTTGAACGGTGGTTTCATTTCATAACCCTATCAGGAACAGCCCTACATCGGGACAAATTTCAGAGATTCAAAGGATGAGTTGAATTTTCTTGCTTTCTTTTGCATCAATCTTTGAGTATGTTTGTTGCATGCGGCATTTGTGTTAGTTCTAGTGCTTCAAACATGACGAAGAGCGTTTCATTTCTACACCTATATACACTAATCCTTTGCTAAGTCAATTTGCGCGGCGGATTCACTTCTCCAAACCCAATTGATGATCATCTTGAGCAAGAAATCATTTCAAACTATTTGAAAAAAAAAAAGCAAAATGTCTTGGGGTAGGTCGAAACTTGAAAGATCGGCTTACGCAATAAATAGACAATTCAGATAAGACATTTTCTTCTTAAAAAAAAAGGAAAAAAAGGTCACTGTGAAAAAAGAGAAAACGAAAAGATGGCGAAGCTTAATATGCACAAGAAAAGAGGGCAAAATCGTCCACTCCCATTTAAAAAAAAAAGAGAATGGGAGAAAATAAAAAGCTCTTTCGAAGAAAATCCAGAAGGAATGAATGTTCTTATCTAAACGGGTTCCTCAAAGAAAGATCATTTCTGAAGCATAAAGTGATAGAGACGGATGATCACTGATTCTCTCATACAACCCATTGTTCAAAATAAGCCTTTCATTTCCAAGCCACCCTGAAACTACATTACAACCCTCACCGAAATTCTCTTCAGATTAGGGCACTTGGGTTAATGTAGAGTTTCAAATGCTTATAAATATCGCTCAAAGAAGTACGAGCAAGATCATTTTATCTCATTTCACAGGGTTCCTGACTTGGGGGTCGGTCGAAACTTATTTGGGGAAAGCAGTAAAACAAGATTTAATGGAGTGAGAAATAGATTGGCGTACATTCTGTTTTAAGACGGAGTGGAGGAAGGCTATTAGTGTTGTGGAGAGGTAGTGTATAGATAGATATATATACTTATTTATTTTTACACATTTATCTCTTTTCCCTCCCTTAATTTTGCTTTTATTTTTATGATTTTTTGGGGTTCATCGACCGCCGACCCCAATTAGTTTGTGATAAAGGTATTGTTGATGTTGATATTGATGTTGCAGGATTCTTGACTTGTAAGCCCAATACAGCTAATGAAGATTTCATTTCACGACTTAAATGACTCAATTGGAGTCCCATTTTGAAAACCTGTGCCTTGGCCCTCATTACAGTATTTGTGAAAGACCTCATGGATTGACATGGTCATACTAATTGCAAGAATACCCAGACCCTTGTCAGGCTTGATGATGACAGCTCTGAGCGTTTCTCTTCCCCGCATTAATGGTCGAGTCTTAAAAGCTTTTTTCGTGAGAAAGAGTGAAAAGCCCTTTCTAATTGAAATTCCTCATTCAATTTCATTAATTTTGTCAAAAAAATCAAATAGACTTTCTTATTGACAAATTCCTCAATGGAGCTTTATAATGCAAGCAAAAGGTAATGAACTTTCTTTAGCATATGATGTCACATTTACATTGAGCTTATGCATGTCATCATTTTTCGAGAGATTTAGATTGGTATGATGCAGTCAGTCTACCCATCATTCATTCGTCACTTAGAAAATCCAGGTAAGTTTTCTAGACCCTTACAAAGTCGACTTTAGTCATAACCCATTTGATGCTTGCACTAACAATTTTTCAGGCGTCACACCATTTTGTATTCATACTGATTCAATTCAGATGATACATCATCTCTCATCTTGATACGGTGAGACCTGCTTGAGAAGGTCGTGAGAAATTATTTTATCGACTCATGGTGACCCGTTGAGGAGGTTCCAAGAGACAACTTTCGTCTTGATACGGTGAAACCTGCTTGAGGAGGTCGCAAGAGACATCGATCCGTTGAGGAGGTCCCAACTCTCGTCTTGATATAGTAAGGCTTGCTTGAGAAGTTTGTGAGAGATTATTTTACCGACTCATGCTGACCTGTTGAGGAGGTCGAAAGGGACACTTTACCGACTCATACTGACCCGTTGAGAAGGTCGCAAGAGACGCCTTACCGACTCATGGTAACCCGTTGAGGAGGTCCCAAGAGACAACTCTCGTCTTGATACAGTGATACCTGCTTGAGAAGGTCACGAGAGATTATTTTACCGACTCATGCTGACCCGTTGAGGAGGTCGTAAGAGATACCTTACCGATTCATGTTGACCAGTTAAGGAGGTCGCAAGAGTCATTTTACCACCTCATGTGACCAGTTAAGGAGGTGACAAGAGACATCTCTCGTCTTGATACGGTGAGACCTTTGTAAGAAGGTCGCGAGAGATTTTTTTTACTGACTCATAATGACCGGTTGAGGAGGTCCCCAAGAGACAAACGGCCAGCTCGAACCATAACTTGAGCATATTTTCAAACCCTACACATATCTTGCGCTATCCCACATCAATAGGAAACCTTTGGCAACGGATAAGGCCCCCAAAACCTAAGATCCACGTATGATCTTGGTTTCTTTTTCGATTTCACAATGTATGCGCTCTTGTGATTTCGAAAAATAAATGGCCAGCTCGAATCATAACTCGAGCACATTTGCAAACTCTACTCGTTTCGCGTCAGAAAGAAACTTCTGGCAATAGATAGACTAGTACTTGGTACCCTAGCATCTTTGTTGGAAGCTCATAAATTAAGGGAATCACCAATATATGAGGTATTTGGTAAAACATGAATTCTCATATGCGATCGATGTGTATGTTTCTCTAATATGGTGAAGAGAGAAATTTTGACACATGTTATTTATAGCACCACATTTCATGCGTTGTTTCACTTGCATCAGAAAATGGGATTTAAAAACTCCCGCAGAAAAAAAAATCATCATCATCATTTGCATTTTGCAAAATTTAGGTTTCAATTTCAATCTTTGAGCAAACCCTCTACGAGTTTCCACTCAAAGAGAGGCAGCTGTTGACACCTAAATTTTGAATTTTTTTAGGAAATTTATATATTTCACAAAATGAAAGTTAATCATAATTCTCGTAAAATGAAATTATTCATGCATTGCATATTTATTTGTTCTCTCATCTATCAACGGTTAGTCAAAGGCGAATCGATTGAGCTTAATTTAACAGGTGGCGAAACCAGAATCAATTTGGGATTTTTGATTATCATAAGGGACACTCGAAATTCACATTCGGCTCCATTTGAATTTATTTCAGCCCATTTTTAATGCTTTCAAATGAAAGGCATTTAATTAATCATCCGTTTAATTAATTAAAGCCCAATTAGGCTCTAAATTTGCGTAGATAAGCCCATCAATTGGCAATTTTCGGTCAAGCCTTTATGTTTCCCTTAAATGGCCGAATTTTTTTAGGATGAAGCCCTTGATATTCAGATTTTTAAATCCCACGGTTATTATCCTATCAGAAGTTTCTTTACGCGATGGCCAAGATCGAATCTTACATTCTACCCTAGTTTTCTCTATTTATATTCCTTTATGCCTAGGGTTCAGGGAGGACGAGATAATTTTTCTAGAGATTTTTTTTCTCTCACGCCTCTTTCTCCCACGACTCTCTCTAGCCCTCAAACACGCCACCGAACGATCCCTTCGTGTGTACATCGACCAGCTTTTTCTACCTCCACTGTACCTCCGCGTCGCTGCCTTGCTCAGTCTCGGTGTCCCAAGGTGTCGCCCAACCCCTCATCGGTTGCCACTAGTCCACCGATCTGCCCCTATTCGCTGCTGCTTACTTGGTCTCAGTCACGGATTTGACACTGTTCATCGGTAAAACAGTTCTTTTACCTTCAATATTCGAACACTAACAAAGTTGCTTGATTGGTGTTTAAGGTTGAGCGAATTTGGAGCTATAAATCTGGTGAAAAGCGGACTGCTTCAAGCAATATTTGCAGTTGCACGCGTGCAAGAGTTTTGTTCGAAAAAGGTATGAGTCCCTCTTTTTAGTCGCATCCCATGCATTGTTAACTAGGTAACATGCATACTTGTTATATGCTTCAGCGAACATAAAAGGGCTGAAATTAAAAATAGAGAAATCATCCCTTTTGTTTTGTCTATGTTTTCTAAGAATTGAAACGGACATCAATTCCGCGTGAAACTTAAGTAAGCTTGCTTCATTCATGAATTGGTCGAATTTTTCATGTGCAGTAAGATGATCGGAATTTTAATCACGATTCTCTGTGGTGATTGTTTTGCATATATTCTACGATGACTGTAATCTAGGAGAATGCAAATTTTTTCGAAAATTCAAAAAACTCCTTTTTTTTCGATCTAAACCGCCAAGGCCAAATTTTTGTCAATCCCGGATATAGCTAATCTGACCTATCACCGCTTAGGTCTGATTTTCTATTTTCGAAAATAAACCAATCTTTAATTCAAAATGTGGGATTTTTCGAGAAATTTCGAAAAAGGATAGACGGCGGATGCGATTTGGCTATGAATGTTAGTTGGCAGATTGCTGATTGATTGATTGGCTGATTGATTGATTGTCTAATTGATTGACCTTATCTCATCAATCATTTCTGATTAGGCATATCCGATTGAGTGATTGATTTTTTTTAAAAAAAATTCGTTCGAAAATTAAAAAAAAATCATTTGCATTGCATGTTACATATTTGTCATGTCATGCATTTTTCCACGTCATCTTGCCATGTCATTTTGCCATGCCACCTCGCTAGGTCATTCTCACACGTTATCCATGCATAAATGCCACGTCATCTTTTATGTCATTGCATGTCAAATGTCATATAGTTAGGTTGCATTAGCATCATATTTAATAAAAGAGAAAATTAAAAAAAATCAAGTCACATAAACCAATCAAAAGACCTTTGCATCAAATTGGGTACCGCAAGGGCATTAGTTTCGATTAACTAGTGTAATTAAGTCTATGAATCCACAATCTCTAGCTCGTGGAAGTAAAATAGTTCTACTGCCGCTTTACTTAGGTTTCTAATTAACCGGCTTCAATTTCTAAACCATTTCTAATTAATTTAAGTTGCGATTTGTTCAGGTTTGGAAGAGTCCGTTTTAGCTTAGTCGTTAAAATTAACCTGATAATCCATTAGCCTAGAAAATTTAATTTTTTTTAGGTCGCGACACATAAACATGTGAATTATGAGACATGTGAATGCAAATGCTATGATATGATAGGCTTAATTGCAAAACCATGAATTAAGGACTCAAGATTATACTCGAAATAATGCATGACAATCAAAAGATAATGAGCATATTTTTTGTTTATTTTTTTTTTATATTTTCAACAATATGGGAGATACATGAGATAAATGTTATGTATGATATTTTGAAGATATGCAATGCAAGAAATGATACACAAAAATATGTAGTGAATGTGCAAGATATGTAGACATAGAATTCGAAGATATGCATAAGGATTACATGAGATATTCAAGATTTGCATGGAATTGTACAAGGTAGCATGAGCTGATTTTTCATTCCTTTTCTTTTGAATTTTCCGCCAAGACAATATATGCATGAAGTATTTCGTTATTCAATCTTATCCCACATTGTCAAATAAGATAAGGCTTCTAGGAATCCTTATCTTCCTAAAAAAATTCAATTGATAGGGCTTTCTAATAAAACCATATCTTGCTAAATATTTTAGGGAATCTTAACATTGATAGAATTCAATCGAAAATAAATATATCATTCGAGATCAAAGAAAATCCCTATCCATGAAAAGATAACAATCAGTAGAAAGAAATCACGGATTTCCATATTCATCTTTTCAAAAATTATAATACCCAAAATCTAAAATCGGCTCATGAAGAGAGCGTATCAGATCTAAATGGCAATAGATTAAATTAGCTAACTTATCATCTCAATGAGTTGGAAAGTCCGTACTTGTATGGGTAAGATTATCTAACTTGACATAGAGTTGACTATTAGTAAAAAGATTTTCCTAATTTAGATTTACATACTTTTTATTCAAAAAAATCTTGTCTAAAACTTGAATCAATACAATTTAAACCAAAATTTATGCAAAATAAGCAAGTGAATATTGAAAGTTCGAGATACGGTACTTTACCTTATCTTGCGAATTGCAATTTCCTAATTCGAACCTCGCACAATAAACTCGAGGAATGGACTGATCGGCAAGGGTTCTTGGCGGATCAAGGAGTTCGGAATTTGATCACGGGATTCGACCGGTAAAGTCTCACCTCGGATTTGTCTTCTTCTTATTCCTTGAGAGAAAGACGGTTGATGCCCCAAGAACTTTGACCACATGGACTTGATATTCTCCTTCTGAAACTTTTTCTCCAAGCTTGGACTGCCCACCGTTTGAATTGAGATTTTCACCGAAGGATCTGTGCAATGGTTGACCGAAATATACGAACAACGCCAGGGTGCTCTTGGTGAGGACGGCAGAAAAGCAGTAGGTGCCATGGTGCGGACCAAGGCAGCGTCCGGCAAGAAAGATGACGTAGCAATCAAAACAGCAAGTGCGTCAGTGGTATATCTGGAATGATGGGCGTGAGGCACGTCGTGGATAGGTTGTTCCGTCAAGGAGCTATTGCCGGGACGTTGGAGGAGTTGGCCTCCACCGAGAACGGTGGAGCAGCCAATGAAATCAAGAGGCCTGCGTCACCATTGGGGATGTTGCGCCGCCGGCTCAGCTTGTGAAGATGCGAGCGGAGAGACGTGTGCAAAATAACTCCAGGCCCAGACAAGGGGATGCACACCCCAAGAAGACCAAGCCTTCCTCTCTCTTCTCTTTCTTTTGTCCTCGCTTTTTTTGCTCTTTTCTGCGCAGATCGTATATGTCCCCCCTCTAAACGTCTGACCTATACCTCTTTATATAGGAACAACTTAGGGTTTGTTTTAGTTCATGGGCTTTTGTCTCAGGTTCGGCAATGTCATGGGTTCTGATAAATCCAAAGCCATTCCATGAATTAAATCTTAATGTACTGTATTTGATTGTCAAAATGCCTCGTAAATTTCGGCCATTTAAAGAATAATAGACTCGATAAAAAATGAGCTTAATTAAACCCACAAAAAATAAATCGGCACGCTTCTCTCATGTATGGGTCGAATTGCATTGTGGGTTCTGGTATGCCATTCATCACTTTAGGCTCGTTCCAACAATGCCAGTCCAAATGAATGCTAATGCAATGCAAGAACAAGAAATAAATATGAAAAAAAAAATGATATAATGATTTTTTGTTAGAATTAAAAGATTAGCTCTAATTTTTCATGCAAAATGACTAAAAAAGTTAGTCCAAATTCAGGTGCCAACAAAATGCATGATTTTCTAAAATTAAAATTTAGATGTCAACATGTAGTTTTTTAGTTCACTTCAAAATTCTACAAAAACGACGGGAGAGTTGAAACTTTTTTTTCTTCGTAGATTTCTGGTTTATGTAAAATATCTATGAAAACGGAAAGAGAATTAAAACTCAGTCTCATCTGTAACTTTGTGGTTCACATTAAAATTTAATGAAAGTAGTGAGAAACCAAAATTTTCATAGTTACAAATGCGAATGATTATATTTTCTCTCTTACTAAAGTTGGCGGTGATTTATGAGAGATTATTATAGTCTCCATTTGTGCATTTTCATATTCCTTTACATAATATGCAAATATCAAACAATGAACATAATATGCTATGAATATATCCAACTTTTTTGCTTTGATTTACCAAATAGTAGATAGGATATGGCAAAATCTCTATATTTCATATCATATCCAATCCTATTCTAACTAAAAATCTTGACAACCAAACGCAGTCTAAACAAGTAAGTATTTTGATCAACAAATATGTGTTTCAGTCAGGGTCGCCACCTAGTGTGGCGACGTGTTAATCATGTCATGTTGAAATGGGGTCTAACCCAAACACGACATGTTTAATAAATGTGTTGAACTGTCTCAACAAGAACATGACATACCTATAAATTGGGTCATAAGGCATACGACGTGAAACGAATAAGACCATTGTCAATTGTGTCACCATGTCTTGTGTCAACAGATAAAATATGGTAACTAACCTGTTTAAAACGATAAACACTCAAAACATGTTTACACACGGATAACCTTTTTTTGTGTTAAATCGTTTGACTCGTTTCAACAAGTTTCTAAACAATGTTAAAAATATATTATTGAGTTAGGAGCTATTTATATCACATGACTTTTGAAGTCCTAAATATGTTTTTATCTGCCTTTTCTCTAACATATGTTTTGTTTTTAATAAATTTAAAAGATAAAAAAAAAATTGGATATGAGTACTAAATGTGTTGAAAAGTTTATTATGGTATCGTGATATAAAGATGACGTTTTAATACGCTAATTTAATCGTGCCAATTTGTGTCTAAATGAATTCAGTATGTCAATCCGCATAAAACATAATTTTGGTCGTGTCTTAAACGGGGTGACCTGATCATGACACGAACCCATTTATGTGAAAATCAAATTTATTGAATTACTTGTCGTGTCGTGTGAAGTAAATGTGTCTTGCCGAGTCTTGATGGCCCTAGGTTTCGTCCTTGATCAGAATCACATACAGGCTTCCTGGGTTTCTTTTTCTTCTTTCTTGTGTTTTTTTTTCCCCTTCTTTCTGGCTGGTCAAAGTTAAAGCTTGAATGCGAGAGAGTCCAAACAGAAAGTTGGGCCTAGTACCGACCCAAAATGGAAATTGGCCCCATTGGGGTGGGCAATTGTTTAGGGCAAATTGGGAAGCCGGCACCAACGCTTTCAAGCATGAACCGGCTCGATCTGTGATTTTTTTTTTTTTATAACGAAGATGGTCTGGCCCTCTCGAATTTCTCAAACAATTTTGACCTCGGCACATCTAATTAGAAATTTCGTAACCACTCTGATTTATATGAAACTCCGGTTTCGATGAATGAGACGATGGAAACTCGTAGAGAGACAGAATGCCACGACCGAGTATTGACAGATAAAGGTCCTCTTATCATGTTCGGTGTCTCCATTAGTATCTCAATAAATCTCAATTGTGGATGAATGACGCATCGAATGGGCGACACTGAACATGTTAGAGATTCTCATCCTTGTATGAGATGGATCGGCCAATGGGTTAAGGAACTTTCATCTATATTGACTTTATGTACCATATTCCTATAGAACGAAGGGGGACCCCTAACCACCAAAGTTAATGGCTTCATTAAGCAGCTTCTTATTTGGAAATCGATATAAATAAATTGCCTAGAACCCTATTGCTCTTGGCGATTCAACTGTTACTAAAATTGCAAGCCACTGCGATGCTATTTGTTATGCATAGACTGCGAAACCATGCTCCCTCGCTCACGCCTCCCATCCCCCAGTCCCCCTTTGAAGGTGGAGCATGGAACTCTCCACCTCCCCCCAAAACAGGAGTGTTTAAAAACCTCAAAATTGGAGATTCAAAACTTGACCTCGATAGACCAAACCCTGTTTATGAGCAACGATAATTGTCCAACATGAATACGGTTTGGCTTTGCACTAAACCCTACTAAATAGGCACCACATACTTAATCAATTGTGATCGGTTATGATTCTGATTATCAAATGAACCATGTGCATGATAAGATATCCGATCCTTTCAATTTAGGGATGAGGCAAGGCCGATCAACCGAAGTTAACTTAGATTACATTTGGTACTCAAGATAAAACTCAGGATATTCCTGCCTCGAGACAGGATAAAATCGGATATAAGATGGATATGGCCATTATAAAAGATATATTCCTTATAAAAAAGAAAAGAAATAAAAATTGAAGGAAAATAATAATAATGAATTAATTAAATATAAATAAAATAGGCAGGGGTGTCGAAGTACCATACTTTTTGCAATTCCGAAGGTGAATGACCAAGTTTTCTTTCTTACTAGATTTGACATCTGTTGGCGGATCGACCTCCTGTAGCATGTTTGCATTTCTTTTCACAGTCATACTTATGAGCTCTTTTGCTATTTAAGATTTAGATCATGCAATGACCATGTACTTAGTGATGGAGATTTATCTCCATTTGTACACTTGTGTAGTGGATAGTGAAAGATTTTTATCATCCATGTTTGTGCATTTCAAGATTCGTTTACACCGATATGCAATTATACCAAATAATGGATATGATGTCAAATGAAAATACTCGATTTTATTAGTGCGATTCACCAAACAGTGGGCTGAATATAAGGTTTGAAATTTTATCTTATTCAGTTATATCATAACTGGAAATCCAGATGATCAAATGTAGCTCTTTTGACAATATGGAACATTATTTTCTCTAGATTCAGAATATAAAGAAACTTGATGAGAATGAATGAACCCTCTTAAATCAATTGCTCATCCCTAGGAGCAATGTTGCTTCAAGCTTTAAAGGGTGACTAAGACTCCCCGTCCAAATCGGACTGGAAGGACGGTAGGCATACCGAAAACAACCCATTTGGTACCATATGTGAACTTGGTACTGGCCACTGGGTCTTGCGCATGATGACCTGGCCTTGCCTTATATGTCGTCGACTGCCCCAAAACAGTGAAGACACCTCCTTAAAAAAGGACGCTGTTTCCATCTCTCCATCGAATGTTTCTTCTTGGAGGGACAAGGAGGACTTGTTTAATGAGGGGGGAAGGCGAATATGTCTCTTTCGAGAGAGAACAGGCTATGTTTGCCTGTTTGGGATGGCCAATGTTGCCTCACCACGAGTTTAAACTTTTCCAAAAAGCAGGTAAAAGAAACGCAGAGGCACGGCAGAAACCTAGGTTATAACTGCAGATCTAAAGCATCTTCTCTTTGCATGCCGTGTGGCTGGACCACACACACACTTCCTCTCTCATTTGTAAGCAAGTTAGTTCCTAAAGCTTTTGAGCTAGTTCAATATGAACAAAGCATGGTGGCAGAGGGAAGTTTGACATGGTCGTGGAACGTGGCTTCTTTAAACTTTATTTGGTACACTTGCCGGCATGGAATGATGAAATCTATGAGCAAGATTAAGACAGTGACTCGCGTGCAATTCTTATTAGCTATCGCCACAACCCAATAATATAATATACTATAACATAATATATGTATGTATGCGTGTGTGATTTTGTTCGGGTTGACAGTGTTTATATTTGACACAGCGTTCAGCGAAAGAAACAATCAAATCTTATTTTGAGAGGAAAATACAAATTTAATACCAAAGAAATATATTTTGTCTGCTCAAACATCATAAAACACTTTTTATTTGAGATGTTAAATTAACCTTACTAGAATTCCAGATACAAAGCTCAAAATTACAATATTGCCACTAATAATAAAATTCAACTCGAAAAATACTAAAAAATTAAAAATCCATTTAAACGATCTCGGATTGCCGAAATCTATCGCAGTTGATCGTTGAGACAGCGATGAGTACTGATTAGAATGCCGTTTCGCTTCAACCGATAGAATTTAATCTCAATTCGATGTCGTCGCCCGAGTTTGCTGGTTCTACTCACACCATCTTTTCGCATTTCGATTGAATTTTTACAGGTCTAATCGGTCCAAAAACGCATTACTAATAGCTTCCGCATTAATATCGAGGGGAGTTCTAATGCAAATCCCATATATACACTAAATTTACGACTTTGTAGTTCGTGTTTATTTAATTCACAAGCAGATTAGATCTAATAACATGCTTTTCTTTGTGGAGAATTTTTTTAAAAAAGCCCTAAATCTATTGCACTTTTGCTACCAACTGAATGCTAAAAATTTCCACGTTTTTTCAATTGAGTTCATTTGGCGAATTTTCGTAGTAACTCACTGACATGGACGCCAACAGTTTATGTAACATGACTAGCACTGACGTAAACAATTTTCACTTTCATTTATTTTTTTTCATGTTTTCATTCTAATATTTCTTTTTTTTTTCTTTTCCCCTCCACCGGCGATTGAAGGCCATCGTCGAGCCTTGTTGATGGCCAACGAAGATCACTGGCCTTAGGCAAGGGCATCCCTTCACCAAATCGGCAAGGACGGCCCTTACTAGCCTAGGCCTAGGCAACTCTCACCAGAGGCTAGCAAGGCTCGGAGGGAAAAAATAAAAAAAATAGAAGGAAAATTGAAAAAAAGTAAATAAAAAATAGAAAATTAGATAAAATATTAAAATATTATTAGACATTATCCACGTCAGTGTATGCCGTACCATGTAAGACAACCGGTGTCCAGTCAATGATTTCAGGCAAAATTGACTAAATGGACAAAATTGGCAAAATATGAAAATGTCTAAAATTCAATTAGCAAAATTTTTGCCAAGAAAAATCAAACTAAATGATTTAGGATTGAATAGGCAAAAAATGTTATAGGTTTAGTTATAGTGGGTAAGTAAAACTCTTAATAGCATAAATTACAGAACTTCGAGGATTTGGTTGCACCAAATAAAAATAAAAGACTAACTGCACAAATTCAAAAAGTCAAAGGACTTGATCATACAAAATAAAAGTTAGAGGAACGAATTAAACAAACCCCGAAACTTAAAGGGCTAAATCTCAACTTAACCCTAATATCATTGATCACAATTCACGAGACAAAGGGAAAATTTGGCCATGCTCTCATTGGGCTCATTTATTTTCACTAGAGCTAGCTGATATGAAAGAAAAGGGCATTTATCTAGCATCATCATCATCTTCACAAAATATACTTTATCCGTCTCTCATTTTCACGATATTCACATAAAATTCCGTCTTCTTGATAAGTCAAAATCTCGTATTCCGTTTCTTTAACTTTTCAAAAGAAGAGAAATAAATCAGCAATAATCATCGACCACCATTCCATCTTTTCTTTTTAACAAAAGTAGCATTTCTTTCCTCAAATATATATCACCAAACTCCGAGCCATCTCTCTTTTTTTCTAGATCATGTGCAACGTGTCAGATGAAATAGTTTAGGGGAAGGGAGGGGGGGAAAAATCACAAACCAAACCAAGATAATGGCCCTAATCATTCCAAATCCTACTCTTTTATCCTTGATTTGTTCTCATTTCTTTATCATATCACCATCACCATAATTGGTGTCATTATTCCGAAGGAGACATATAAGCCGAAAAGTAATCATGGCCTTTGCCGTCTCTATTAACATGATGGATTTCCCATTCTCTTGTTCCGAGCTTGGCAATCAGTGCATCTAGAAAGACTCGAAGCCATAATAAAAGAGGGGGAAATAAAATTATTCTTTGAGAGCGCAATCGGGAGTCTTCACGCCTGCAGTACCGAGCAGTCGATGATGTTACAACTCTGTGCATGCGTGTCTGTGCCCGGGAATGGGCCAGGGAAACAGTTTGACCGGCTCATGTATAATCAAAGGGGTCAACTCTTTCCGGCCCCTTCTCCAATTTTGTATGTTCTCCGGTACTTGAGTGCCGCTAATTTCGGGCAGGGTACCTGTAGTTTTACTAATGTATTTTCCCTAATCAAGAAAAAAAAAAAAAAAAGATGCCCTGATGTCTTTTCAGCAAATATGTGCGTGGTACAATTTTTAAAATATCTCAAGATTTTAAGTAGAACCGAAGCTTTCTAATGATGATTTGACGATGATCTTGCAACATAGTTCTTTCATGTTTTTCCATCAGGAATCAAGCTTCTTTCTTGTGCTTCGGCCAAATTCAGCTTCAAACATGCCAATGGGGGCTCAACTTTCATAGATTTTTTGGCCTTGAAGTACTCTTATATTTGAGATTGCTTTTGTCTAATAGTTTAAGTAATTGGACAGATTGATAAGTTGGTGACGGTTCCATTACTTCATTCAACGTACTCAACCTGCTCTGGTCGTTTTCAGTAAAATGAGGTGCCTGAAAAATATTTTTTAGGAAGTCATTTTTCAGGAAAATAATAATATTTGTTGGTGTTCGGTTGAAACTTGAAAATGAACTAAGAAATTATTTTTCCTCCGTTCGATATGGATTCCTTCATGAACTCCTTTTAATTATTTTTAATTATTTTAATCTTTTTTAATAGATTCAAATTTTTTTAATTTTTCTCTTTTATTTTTCTTTGTTTAAAATTTTAAATTTTCTCTTCCCTTCTTCTTTTGCCAATAGTCTCGCCAAATCTGACGAGGTTCAACCTCCCTCGCTTGTGACCGGCCATGGTCGTGGCTGGCGACATGCAGAAGAAGAAGGGAACAAAATAAGATAGCAAAATAAAAAAAATAAAAAGAAAATAGAAAAATTAAAATGTAGCAAATAATTTTTTTGAATTTCTAAGAAGAAGAAAAGGAAAAAAAAAGAAAGAGACATAAAAAGAAAAGGAGTGTAAAAGAGTGGAGGAACTAGGAAGGGAAGATGTTTTTCCTTTTTTTGATAAGGGGAAATCATTTTCCCCACTTATAAAGGAGTTTTTTCCCATGAGCGGAAATTAGTTTCCTTGACTCATTTAGTTGTCCATGAACTGAAACGCCGGAAAATTCCGCGAAATGAATGGAGACGAGTTTAAGGGCGGTGTTTGAGCAACTGAAAGCAACAAAACTTATCTTCCTCTTCCCAACTATATTTATCGAATTTAAGTTAAAAGAGTTTGCAAGTACTGCTCTAACAATGATAGCGCACTTCACTAAACGGGGCCTTGAGTGAATACCATATGCCTCGCCACAGTTGGGCACTTGGGCTGTCATCGACAGTAAGATTTCTCCTCCTTGGAGGAAGATGAGTTAGACAGCCAATGATGACGGCTACGCTAAGTGCTATGCATTGCCATGATTCAATCTCCCCCCGGGAAGAAAAACTTCCCTCTTCCTACGTGAATGTTGGCCTCCAGATTGTGTACGCACTCAGTGGACTGTCGAATCATAACATGGAATTGGAAAGTGCGTTCACGACTTCTCACGAGAGCAGTGCATGCATTCCAGGACGGTATGCCAAATTGCCAATCACAATGATGTGCGCTTTGGCCTCATCAGCTCTACACCGGCGAACGGCGAAAGAACGACCCCGGTAATGATCTGTTATTGTGCTGTGGAATTAGTACTTGCTGTAGTTAATCTATGAGGATCATTTGCCTTTGACTTCCGCATGGATGGCCATCGGCTCGAGCCCTTTGAACGGACTCTCAAAAGGCGAAAGCATCGCTTCAGGATATGCAGAAAGGCGAAGAGGTCATGTATTTCCTCGTAATGGTTCATATATTGCATGCAAAGTAAACTGATCTTCTCTTGGTTATGGAGTGAAAATCGTACGCAACGGCTAATGAGTCTTCCAAAGCGTGCGAGGGGGACTGGACTCGACAGCAAGAAGACAAAGCCGGAAGGTTGAACTGCGGAACTGTGCGTCTGAGCAGAATCTTGGGAGCGATGCGAAGAAAGCACATGCGAACGGACGTGTCCAAAAGAGATTGCCCAAGCTTTTGGCTTCACTAGGCCTTTGTCTCTCTGGGGAGAAAAAAACATAAGATTGGCACGTGCTGAATTTTGGGGTCAATGGTAATAATGGTGTTTTACGAGGGATTGATTGTTAATAGCTCCGCTGAATGTTTGTCTGCCGCGTGTTTATGCGCATGTCCTCGCTTAATTTGACTCTGCAATTCTGCATATCCATCTCACTGCTTCTCTCTCTCTCTCTCTGTTGATTGAAGCTTGTAGAAGTTCTATTTTTCCTGGTACCCATCAATTTAAGGACTTGAATGCTGATTAAGATCAGCTAAAGTTTTTTTTTTTTAATAACACAGTGACTGTTATCTTTTTTGACCTGAATAAAGTATATTCCAGGCCAAATCATAGTCCCTATGGCTTTGGACCCCAGCCTAATTGATTGGACAAATTCAACTTCTCTATAAAAATCTCAGTTGGTGAATCCATGTGTAGAAAAGAGATGCTTGGAGATTCTATTTGTAGGCTTTATTAGAGGACTATCTAAGAAAATGAAATCAGATGTGCATAATCAAAATAGATATAGCAAGTCAGAGGAAATATCTCGAATATCTCTAGGACATATCTAAAATATCTCTAACAATCTCATTCTGCTCTTTTAAAATCTATTATTTTTCCTCTCATATGAAAGCACATTCTCTTCTGTTTTGATGTCCAGCCTCAGCTTCATATTTATCGTTTTGCACGACTCCACTTCTATTCGAATGAAGTCGAGCTAAGGTGACACAAAGCACAGTGCGACACCTGATCAGGCAATTGCTAATAGCCCAAAAAGAGAAGACTCGGTAACAAAGTCGAGAATTCGTGATGCTATATGGTTATTGGGTTTTTAAACGTTGAATAATTGCAGTCTCCCAGATCTCCTAACATACAGTGTAGACAAATGGCTGTTCCAACATGGTATAATAGAGCTCAGTTAAGGATACAATCTTGCTCCATTTGTTGGGGTTATCCCACATTTAGTGGTCAGTTTATAAGTATGAGGTAAAGTATTAATTTTTGAGCTAATTTTTAGATTGAGAGAGGTCTAAGATCACCCAACACTAGTATCAGAGCTCACATTATCAATAAGTCTAGACCTGACAGTCACACGGGAGAGATACGGATTGTCACTCCCTCCAACCCATGGCCCGATGTGAGAGAGGGAGATTATTGGGGTTGTCCCATATCGATTTTGGAAGAGGTTGGTGGTTAGTTTATAAGTGTGAAAAAAAAAATCTCAACTTTTGAGTTAACTTTTGGGTTGAGAGAGACCCAAGACCGCCCACGACAATTACACGGGAGAGATATGAGTTGTTGCTCCTTTCGAACCATGGGTTGATGTGTGTGTGAGGGAGAGATTGTTGGAGTTGTCACAGATCAGTTGTGGAAAGGGCTAGTGGTCGGTTTATAAGTGTGAAGTAAAGTCTCAACTTTTGAGCTAGCTTTTGGGTTGAAAGAGGTTCAAGACCACCCAACACCGCTCTTGTCTAATTGTTTAGATCTAGTTTGCATTGTTTTTTTTTTTTTGTAAGTTAAGTATAGTTTGCATTGTTGTTTATGTCCCTAGTTCCTACTTCTTGGACGCATGTCATATCAAACAATGGTCGAATCATCTTAATTTGCCGGTCTTATTTGAGCATCTCAGTCATGCATGTGAGAGAGTTGATATATTTACCTGTCGAGCAAAGTTAATTGTGCTTAGACCGGTCTACAGAATCGGTATATGAAATGACGCGATCGACCGTGAGTGGACAATTAAGTAACTTAGTAGAGAAATCTCCAAGACCTAGCGACATAGCATGCCTCATCATTCAGAATACCGTCCTCATAACCCGAACTTAGTAAATATAGCATTTCTCTTCCCTCTTAATCTAAAGAATGAACTCGCATTTTCTTCTCTCCTAAAGTAAAGTAGCTGATTTTTACTCCAATCCATATTTGTCCTAGCTGGTGGTCCGGCTAGTTTGAAGAGTGAGAATGTCCAAGCTCCATGACCTTATGCGAAAAATAAATGAGAAATATAAATGAAGAATTGGTAAGCGATCGCAATAGCAGATGTGCACCCATCGATGTCCGAAAATGAGAATGAAAATACATGGCCTCAAGCGTGTGGCCTACTTTTGTACTGATATTGTCCTAACTTTACTCCATACTTTTTGTAGGTACACACGATTTTTTCTGAATAAAACATTTGTCCGGACTGGAATTCCCAAACTACCATCTTTAATACGGTGCAACACGGAAAGCCTAACCCATTTGCCATCCCAAAAGGAATATACACATTGGACACAATGAATGACCAAATTTTCAAGGTATGACTTCATTTTCCTCCCAAAATATTACACTTTCAAACAAGTAGGTCCTACGATAATTAGAGAGCGTCATCCTAGCCATGCTTTAAAGTTTGTGTCAATCCATGTTTATGTCATAAGTAGCATCTCGATACACATATTAGTTTATAATTAAAGAACGAAGGCCATACTAATGCTGTAAAATCTCCTTCGAGATCCCTATTTAAGGTTGTTCGAAGGTCCGTGTCGCTATAGTTAAAAATTGGACTTTTTTTTGTTTTTTTTTTTCTTACGATCACTATTGATGAACTTATGCCAAATGGCCCCATACTTGGATAGCAATACACATTTCACTCGGCTTCTTGATGTTAGAACAGCTGATCCCAGCCACTCCTTGTCCTGAAAAACTGCATGATCCCATCAAAAGAAATGAGGTCAACCCAAGTGGACTTTGTCATTAACCGAGCTGTTGTTATATATCACTGAAAGAGTCATCTCTGATCCAACTGAACCTTGGTGACGACAGTGACTTTTCAAATGCAGTGGTAGGTGACCAATGGGAACTCACCAAAGAGGACCCAATGCAACTTTTCATTAGATTTAATTAATTCTATTCTTTACTGGTGGGAGGAGATAAGCTTGTTGGGGACAGTGGGGGTATGCAAGAAGAAGAAGAAGAAGACGACACGAACTGGGGGGCTCTTCGAACCATTGGACAGGTTATTTTTTAAGGAAGTTGCCCATTCTCTGGTAAACGTGGGGAACCGGGGCAATCATGGGTCCATCTCAGCAATGATTAGTTGTGGACCCACCATTTTGCTTGTGTTATTATCACCACTAACCCTAGTTTACTTCTCCTCTTAATTAGGTTTAAAATTATTGAGTTAACTAGCAATATGATAAAAAGTTTTCCACTATGAATTGTCATAATATAAAGACATAAATTATCTCAGCTATGTGGCCGACTCTACAAGATTGATACGTGTAGATGAATGTGGATCTGACATGATTTGTTTTTTTCTACGCTTCAATTACACTGGTATCAAACTCCTAATGCCGCTTGCAATGATTACACATTTCATGTGTGATAGAATACAAAAAAGCTACCTAAGCAGTAAAGAATGGTTTACCTTTCAAAAACAGTAATTACAAATAACACGAGATAGTCTATCGATTTAATATCACTAAATACTTAATTAGTTTCTTGATAAGTGTCATTGATATTCTAGTTAATAAAATTCATGAGATATTTTGTGGGCATTAACTAAAAATATATCCATTAATATTAAACCTCAATGTGTTTCCCGGGCTACTCTTGCGCCATTTCTTGTTCTAGGTTAGAGAGATGAAAACTATGAAAGTGTTGCTCCAAAGCATAATGATTCTGGCCTTGAGTTTGGAGACATCTTCTGCATCAACCTATGCATTCCTACAAAACCCTAGCAGGCATGAAAATAGTATTTGTACTTGTTCTTATGCGAATAAGAACCTTCTTCTGGGAACTTTTCAATAAATAAGCTATGCCATGGCTCTTTACTTAGAATCTCCTTTTTATCTATGTATAGTAAGAGGAGAAACTTAGAAAAGAGAATTTTTTGTCATGTCGCCCGGTCTCTAACTCTCTCTTTTTGTAATTTTTATTGTGTCTCTTTACAGAATACGAGAGTCGATCTTCGTACCTATGGTACTAGCGTCCCCACCCTCTAATCCATTTATCAATAGGGCCGCACGCCTAATGGCAGCTATGAGAATTGATGAGCCAAAAGGAATGTGCAAGTTCTTTTCTTTTTCCACTAAACTAATTATAATCATAGAATAACTAATGAATTGGAAGGACGATTGCTGATAACCAATCTGTACTGTGACCACAAATAGTCAATTGCCACTCAAGTTCAAGCGGGGCCCATATGACAATTGGATCACGTCTGAGACTTTTGCTTCACTTCTATACTTGTGTCCAATCAGAAGATAAAGTAAGTATATTCTACTCAAATTGGCAAACATAAAATACAATTTTTGTTGTTATTATTAGCTTTTGTAATACCCTTCACTCTTAAGTCCCCAAGGCTAGGCGAGGATCCGGCCCGATGCCCTGGAAAAAAAGTTGAAAGTCTTGTTCTCTCACTCTCTCTTTATTAGCTTAACTTACCGGCACGCACAAGCACTAAATAAAATATTTCATGAAGCAATTTGAAGTAATACAACTAACACAAGTGTCAGTTTCGAGAAGGCACGGTCTTTTGTACACCCTATCAATTTCTCTTCGCACTTTTCGTTCCATTATGCATTAAAATTATATACGTCGCGTCATATTATATTTGAAATTTCTTTTTGAATTTTTCGTTCCGTTTTATATGATGTTGCATTCCCTGTAAACAAATTGGATGTACTATATTACTATGTCGTGCGAAGACATTGCCTTGAACTTACATAATCATGCTAAACAACACAGATTTCTATTGTTGAGAAACGATGGGGGAACTAATGGATAAGTTCTATATATTACAAAGTCGTGTTTTGCTCTCGAGTGTCTTTTGGTAAATTGGAATACGAACATAAGAAAACAACTCATGTGTTAAATTTAAGGGTCCCGTCCGAGGGGCCCACCTTTGGAAAGCGATAGGGACGTATTCCTTTCCCCAAGAAAGGATATAATATGCGTATTTAATTTGGGAGAAGATCAATTATTATAAAATAGCGGACTAACCAACCAGAGGTCGCGTGCACTTGCTGGTGAGGGGGGCGTAGATACAGTATTTATATTGACCGCTAACATTCGAGAAAAATAAAAAGAAAATGAAAAGCCCCGGAAGGGCATTTCAAGAAGCTATTTGTAATTTTTTTTTTGGGGTCCAATATTTCTAACCATTCTTTTTTGGTCGAATATTTGTAATTATTTAGTCGGTGCACTTTTTTGTCTCTCATCTTATGGAGCTTTTTCTTGATCATGCGTCACGCGGCTATGAAAAAAAAAAAGGAAAAATACTCTGAAGTCTTAATAGGAAAATTTTGAGTGGAGACCTATTTAAAATAGCCATTTAATAAAGTTTTCAATAGTAAGCTTTTTATACGAAACAACAATTAACTTTGTCCAACATCAATCGTGAAAATTTGTGTTTTTAATCAGCGCGTCGAGATCCACGGAATTTCCAGCCATGGAGTTCCTCAAATCATCGAGAAAATCTATTTCAAAGCATTTCGACAATGTATAAAGATAAATTTGTGTCCGACCAAAAAAAAAAAAGGAGGATAAATTTGTCCAAAGAGAAGAGAACTGAATGTGTGGTTAGAAGGACCAGAACGGGAAACGGGTTGTTGGACCCATAGGGGCATAACCGGCCGGCCTGCACCCCCAAACGTGTACATCGAGGCGCCCTCCCCCCGCCCCCTCAAAAAAAAAAAAGCACATCATTTCCCCTCCTCGGTGGGACCCACCTTCCACGACCCGAGGGCTTCACGGGGGGACAAAACTAGCCACCGAACGATCCGATACTCCGGCTCGGGTCGGTTCTGGGAGGGCCCCGGCTCGTGAAAAGCTTAGGAAATATAGAGTCTATTTCTTTTTTCTTTAAACCTGAAAAGTCGTGTAATATTTTATAATTTCGTCTGAGGACAAATTAATTATTAAAGAACGGCGGACCAGCCAACCAGGCGTCGCGTGCACTTGCTTGTGCGGGCATGGATACTATTATATTGACTTTTCATCGCTTTATACACCCAAAAAAAGAGAAGAAAGAAAAAGAAAATTCCCAAAAAGGACATTTTAAAAGTTATTTTTAATTATTCTGCAACGTTTTTTTTTTAGTAATTCTTCGTATCCCATCTTTATCTACCTTTGTCCTTGGTGTGCATCATGCGCTTACGAGAAATATTCTTTTAAGGAAATTTTACGGGGAGATCTAATCATATTGCTTGTTTACTAAAGTTTCGATAATAATTCCTTCTAACTATGAAAACAACTATATGTCGAGCAACACTAGTATTAACAAGTGCTTACATTAGATACAACATGTACCACAGCGCATGATCTTAAGTTCAATATTGAGAGTACAAGCAAAGTAGACAGCAACTAAAATTACGTGTCCAATAATTACTGCGACCACTTGTGTGGCTGTGCCTCCCAAGGTTCGTATCAGTTTGGCCAAAGTTCAAAGGTGTTGGAAATTACCAGAGATTTTAAATGGTCACACATCGAATGTCTTATTAACTTTGTTAAATATGTTTTGAATTTTATGTTGCGGTTAGGGTTTATTTTGTTATATGGAGATTTTTTAGTATATGAGAGATTTGTGAGCCGTGTGCTTTTGTTTAGTCGATAAGACAGAATTATGTAATTAATAATATCTTTGATTATAGTAGAATCTCGTTTTGCCTCGCCTGTGGACGTAGATCACCTTGATCGAACCACATAAATCCTTATGTTTTGTGTTTTATTTTTTGCATTTATTTCAACAAACTGAGGCGTTTCTCATCTGTGAATAGCAATGTTGTACGTGAATATTGGATCTACAAATGTACGCTTGAGACATAAAAGAGGGGAGCTTTTGTACTTGAAATTTTCATAAACTTAGCTTGCTAGGTTGCTCCTTTGCCTGCACAACTCCATTAAGCTGCACTAAATAGACTACCTAGCAAGGGAAGTCTAAGAATGGTTTTACCAAATGAATGTAAATAGGCAGCCACTAGCCTGACAGTTCGACAATGCTGTCATTATTTTTAATTCTGTGATTTTTCAATTAATGAGTGCCTTATGCAAATTGTCAGGGAAACATTTATTCATACAAGTAAATGTGCTCAATGAATCATTTTAATGCTTGAAAATTGTGCAATAATATTGCATAAGTCAGTCTGAATCACGCCCTCTCGTGACGGTCCTTTTCCCACCCCCATGTCGACACACAACCCAAACGCCAGCAAGAAAAAGCTAAAAACAAAAAGGGGTAAAAAGGGAAGGCAAAGCTCATTAATTGCATATGATAAAATTCATTTATGTCCGTAAAGTCCCCCAAGTTATTTTAAGTGCACTTTTTGTCACTCAAGGACTTCCGATATTTACTCACTGCAATCATTCTCATTCTCTCTCTCTCTCTCTCTCTCCCAAAAGAAAAAAAGAAAGAAAACATTCTCCTGTGGTCTCCATCAATGGCTGGTGGCTAATATAGTAGAAGTTCCACCTTCGTCACTCTCTCTCTCTCTCTCTCTCTCTCTCTTTCCCCCTCAATGTCTTCTTCCTTTTATCTGCGAAAGATAGAGAGAGAAGCTTTCGCAGCAATCAAGCGATCTCTGAAAGATAAGGAGAGAGAAGCAGAGGAACCCAAGTGATGAGAGCGATGGATTATTGCCATTAGGGCATCTGGGTTGTGTGCCGTACTTTCTTCTTTCTCTCACCCTTATTTAACCCCACCTCTTCTTATTTTTCCCATTCCTCAGCCCTTCTTTCCTTTTCACTCTCTCTTACTTTCTCTCGTTCCATTTCCTCGGGATCTGATGATCCCTCTGATATTTGCCTCGACAACAAGAAGACAAGTTCTCTTTTGTTCAAGGCTTTTCATCAGTTGAATCTCAATTCCCGAGGAAACTCCCCCTCCCTCTCTCTGGCGTTTGTTTTCTTGTCCTTCTTGAGCGAGAAAAAGTTACGGAAGAGTGACGATAGCGAAAGCCAGCAAAAAGAAGTTTACAAAGGGTCGCGGTATCACATCCCTGAGCTGATAGTGAAGACGCATACGAGGTTTGGTTCGATCCTGTCGTCAGATCTGTTCACTGTGAGTAGAGTTTCCGGGGTTTCTTGTTGGAGTCTTGTTGTTCTTGTTCTTCTTCATCTTCATCTTCTCCTTCTCCTCCTCGAACTTTGGTTTTGTCTCTAATGCATTCGATTAAGTGCAGTTAATTTGCATTAGAGTGATCAGTGCTCGAGTAGGAGGATGTACGATTCTTTGGATGCAAGTTTTACGGTAGACATTAGGATTATCACTTTGTTCGGACAAGAAGCCATGATTGTGTTAAGCTAAAAGAACCAACTGTTTGGTTCGTTGTTATCATTTGAGTGCTCTTGTGCACAGAACAAGTTTCAACTTAAAATCTCTTCTTGGTTTCAGTTCTTTCTGGGATTTGAATAAGATAAATTAGGTCACCTCATATTAATTGTGTCTGATAAATTAGTCTTTCATTTCCTCTTTCTCCTAGACAAGTTTGCTGCTCCCAATGGTGTCGCATTTTCCGTCTAGGGTCTATATTCTTTTTTCCAAACATCTCACGAATTTAATTATTCTGTTTGTTATATGGGTGGCATCGATCATAAGTAGTCTTTTCAACAATAAAAACAACATGATTATTTCTCGTTACCTAGCTAAACTGGATTAATTATCTTTTCCGTAAGAGAAATCTGCACGGGGATCTTTCTTGTTCATGAATTCATGTGTGGCTGGAATTTGTTCAACTCTCCCATAGCACCAATATTCTTTCACAGACACGTAAACCTTGATTAATTTTCAATCATAGAGAAAGGATTTAGAAAGGGTCATCTATTGCAAAAATGACATTACTATCATTTGCATCATAGAGATTACTTGATATTCATATGTCCGTGTTACATATTCCTTGAATTTTCATTTCTTTAATTGATTTCAGTTTTTTTGGGTGGAGAAAGATACTTTTGTGATCTGGGTTTCATGTTGTTGCATGACTAAAGAGAAAAGTTTTATGGCTTTGAATTAGATTCATCAGGTTCATCTACTTCTTTAACTTGTCTTCTTCATCTGATGAACAAGCGTGTACTATCCAACGAGCTATCATCGTGCCTAGATTTAGTTTTTTTCGTTCATTAAATTTTACTCTGGCTTTTTCTTTTTGTACTAATCCACATTGAAAGTAACTAAATAACTAAGATCAATTCAAGCAAAAGAAAAGCATCCAAATTCCGTAAATGATTTAAGTCAATGATCCTTTTTTCTAATTATTCATTCTTTACTAAATTGTAATTGTAATGTCGGTTGCAACATGTCACACTGGGCATATCACATTTGATCTTTCAGAAGTGTTTTGTCTTCTTTTATATCAGACCGACCAAAAAGTCTTCAAATGAGAGGAATACAAAACTAGCAAGCCTGGGTTGCTGCTATCTACTAAAGGATAAAACATACTTCTCCATTTGTTTTTGTTTATGTATCTTTCTTTTACCTCCTTTTCCGTTGGGTTTGGAGCTTGCTAAAATAACTCATTGAATTTCGTGCCATATGTTAATCAAAAGTACTTTCAGTGCAGAAAAGATTACTCCATCTGCAGATCATCCTAAGTAGTGTTCGACAACTTATTGGAAAAGTGTACCAGAAATCCTAAAAATTGTGTACGGAGCGCAATGAAGTCGTCAACCCTTCAAATGGTTCAACCCTTCAAATGGTTCAATTAAATCCTAACCCTTTTTCAGAGAGTTGAAAATTAAGTTTGTTTGATGAACGGTACCTAACATGGCCTTCGTAACATTCTGACATTTCAGCTCTTGACATAACATTTACGATTTAATTGCACATTTTAGTAAATTTATAGGCTTTAGTCTAATTAATTAGAAGGTTTGGCACTCAATTACATTCCTTACATTAGATTTAGGACTTGTGGTGCAATTTTCCCATAATTTATTAGGGTACCTTGGTGCATATTAAACTAACTAGTGTTTGTTTCTATTGAGAATCGAAAGTTCTTTCAGTTTTGGAGAAAATCATTCCATCCAGGAAACATCTTGAGTAAGGCTAGTAGTTTATGTCCAATAATGGGTTTTCCTTCAATGCATTTTGAGGTAAGAGGGATGTGATACGCATTTTTCATTTAATGGAAAAAGTGACCAACAGAAATCATATCCTTTCAAAGGTCTAGCAGACATATAATTATATTGACTCCTCTTGGTATTTTGTTTGGTTCAGACAAGACAAGGGTCAATGAGATGTTGTTGTCAACTAGAACAGCTTAATTACATCAATTGCATGCGATGCATTAATTCTACTTCTCCACCAAAAAAGAGAGAAGATAATGATATAACTATGTCTGCATTAAGCTGCTAGTATAAAGTAATTCTTTTCAACCTTTTCTCTTATGTTTCTCACTGAAATCCTCCAAGCATTGTCATTACTTTTCCTTCATCATGGGCTCAGCACAATCGAAGATATAATTTTAAATAATTGCTCAATTTAAGAAGTCATTATTGATTTGTTTTCTTGCATGTAATTTGCAGGTCTTGCAAAGTTTCCTGGGGAAAATATGAATTCCTTTTCACATGTTCCTCCAGGCTTCAGATTTCATCCCACAGATGAAGAGCTTGTAGATTACTATTTAAGGAAAAAAGTCGCCTCAAAGAGAATCGACTTGGATGTTATCAAAGATGTTGATCTGTACAAGATTGAGCCCTGGGATCTTCAAGGTATCAGTAATCTGATAATGTACTATTTAAAATAAAATTATTGGAAGTT
Source organism: Rhodomyrtus tomentosa (assembly GCA_028455895.1). Taxonomy (NCBI): domain Eukaryota; kingdom Viridiplantae; phylum Streptophyta; class Magnoliopsida; order Myrtales; family Myrtaceae; genus Rhodomyrtus; species Rhodomyrtus tomentosa. Next base: position 30,468,785 of record JAPCWY010000008.1, read on the forward strand.
CATTATATTTTCTATTAACTTAGTCGTTGATTTTGGCAGAATTGTGCAAAATAGGGACTGAAGAGCAGAATGAATGGTACTTTTTTAGCCACAAAGACAAGAAGTATCCGACTGGAACTCGCACTAATAGGGCCACAAAAGCTGGATTTTGGAAGGCCACGGGAAGAGATAAAGCTATTTACTTGAAGCATAGCCTCGTCGGCATGAGAAAAACATTGGTATTCTATAAAGGGCGCGCTCCCAATGGACAAAAGTCTGACTGGATCATGCATGAGTACCGGCTCGAGACTAACGAGAACGGGACTCCTCAGGCAAGAATGGAAGTTAAATAAGTCATTGCTTTAAAAGTAAATAAATTGCTTATGAGGAGGTTGATTTCGTATATGGATGCATGGTTAATTGTGATTACAATGAAGTCTCTCTACGGATGCTATTAGATTTTTGAGGTAATTAATAAGATATGTCTAATAATCTCCACCTTTCAGTTAGGCTTATCTGGATAGATACGTGGTAATTGTGTCAAAATTTAAGAAATTTGGCACCACGGGCTTGCATAAAATATATTCAAGTGTCATTGAACAAGGTCATGTAACAAAATTATTGCATCAATTGGACATTTTCCTCACAGTATAATTAGTTCCGTGTGATTTTCCAAAATGAGTGAAAAAAAAAAGTTCAACTTGATTAATGATGAATTTCAACTGTCATTTGTTTGGTTAAGATATCCCTTGAACATCATAACCTTTGTTTTCATGAGGATATTGCTTTTCTTGTTCAACAGGAGGAAGGATGGGTTGTGTGTAGGGTTTTCAAGAAACGGATCGCGTCGATGAGGAAGATCTGTGAGTATGAATCACCATGCTGGTATGATGACCAAGTCTCTTTTATGTCGGAGCTCGATTCGCCAAGTGGGATTTCTCATCCCTACCCGTCGTCCTACCACCACCAATATCCTTGCAAACAAGAGATGGAGTTGCAATACAAAATGCCACCGCATGATGCTTTCCTTCAACTGCCTCAATTGGAAAGCCCTAAGGTCACTCAGTCAGCTCCAAATATCACTTGCAACTCATTGATGCCATATTCGTACGATCGTAGCAGTTGCAACAATTTCCAGTCGCCAAATCTCACACAAGAGGAGCACATTCAGCAGATTCACCACCTAAACATGCATTCGCTTCTTGGGAACATCCCGAGTGAGCAAGTGGCAGACCAAGTGACCGATTGGCGTGTTCTTGACAAGTTCGTTGCGTCTCAGCTCAGCCACGATAATGCCCTGAAGGAAAACCACTACTCCAATTCGTTGACCATCTATCACGTTGGCGAGCAAGTGAGTATCGAATCCAAGAAGCCTGAGGTTCCACAGGAATTTGCTTCAACATCGACCTCCAGTTGCCAAATCGAGCTGTGGAAGTGAAACATTACACTATAGAAGCTAGACATACGATACATATACTGATCTTAGAAGGGAGCTGGACATCATATAATTTCTGTTCACTGTACATAATAAAACTAAATGGTGTTGCTTGAAGCCTTTAACTATATATAGCTATGTGGGAATGGCAAGGCTTTGTGATAATTGCTGGACGACTAGCCAAAATTCGAGGACACTATGCTAATTAGAAATAAATTAGCATATGTACGTAGATGCATGGCATGACTGAGTTGTATTGGGAATTCTCGGTGTATTCTGAATGTACTTAGCTATTTTATTTTGCATGAAACATCTTCATGTGAACTCAGAATGGGGTTTCTTGTTTTACTCCATATATCTGCTTAGAAAATCTACTATGTTCTTCTACTTGAAATAGCAATTTGAGTTCGTCACAACACATTCTGTTTGCCTTCCTGTTGAAGCATATTCTGATTTTTTACTTCTCCCAGGAGAAATAGGGTGCAACTTTATTCTAGCTTATCACACTAATTCCGCTCAATACTAGTCCCCATCTTGAATTAATTATCTCAAAATTATCAAAGAAGAGATGGATATACACCTCAAAGGAGATCATTTTGTGTGTGTGTGTGTGTGTGTGTGTGTGTGTGTGTGTATTCTTCATCTTAAGATTGTCAATCATCTGCATTTTCTTGAGAAAACCAACCACTCGCGCTTAACATTCAAGCCTCCGAGCTCCTGTCATCACTTGACCTACTAGATTGTCTTATAGCTCAGGTTCAATATCTTGAACCAGAATCAGATTGCCTCTTGCTTCAACAAAATAAGTGCAGTAGACGAAACAACCCTATCTTTCGGCATCTATTGTCCATGTTATTCTACATTACGTGATCCCTTACGGCGTAACTTCTTCACTTGTCTTCAATATGCATAATCTCATAAGTTGCAAGCAAATAAGTATGTGTGCGTGCGTGTGCGTGTGCGTGTGCGTGTGCGTGAGAGAGAGAGAGAGAGAGAGAGAGAGAGAGGAGCGAGGCAGGGTGAGGAGGAAGAGGTCAAATATGATTTGGGTGCTTTATCGTCTTGAGTATGCTTTAAGGTCAAGAGTAGATACTTGTTGAATCTATTCTAGCAACAAGTGCAGCAACTTCTTTACTCGAGTACTTGCGTACTTCTGGAGTAAGGCTACTGTTTAAAAAATTGACTTAGTCAAACAAACTTTGAGTTTGGATTCGAAGAAAAACATAAGATAATTGTTGAGGATGCAGCACTCCACAGGAATGGAAGAGGTCGAATATGATGTAGAATCAGCACTGTTTCTTCAAAAAAAGAAGAAGATAAAAAAACCCAAGAAACTCCCTGACTTAATTTTCGTGATCAAGAACTTGCCAGCCGAACCACGAAATGGTGACGATGGTCAAATTGCCGACAGAGAGATGAATGTAAGCAACGAGTTTGGGATAGGGATCACCTGCCATACTTTTTGTAAGGTAGGATTTAGGTGGCCTCACCCTACCTTACAAAAAGTATGGCAGGGGATCCGGATCCACGAGTTTGAACAGGTTGTATTGTGTAGCTACTCACTGACTACTCAATCTTTGTGTATCTTGTGCTTTACTAAGACCTCATATTCTACGCATGAAAATCAAAAGAATACGCGCACAATACCTGTCGAACAAGGTGACAGACTGAAGCCGAAGAATGCTTGTAGAGGCGCAACGTATGAATCACTACGTGCCGACGGAATGGACATTGCTTCTAAAGAAAACAAAATGCGAAGGATCTAGAGAGAAAGAGATAGTATTTGAAGAACTCCCCGATAGATCTGAGCATGCATCCATGGAAGAGCATAGAGGGCAAGAGCAAAGCATTAAACGACAGCAAACAGGAGTTACAGATTGGTTTCCATGACTCACTCGGAAACTATCAAAAAGCACATGAAGCATTTCCCTGCTTCTTCTATGCCGTGGTTGCAGGACTGGTGCTCGACAAGAAAACCGGCACTCAGACCGCCACTGGATCAAATTTGAAAATCGAAGTTCAGTTTAAATACAGATGCAACGAAACCAAGCATCAAACTTTTGGTTGTGAATGGATGGACACAAAGAACGGTATGATGGTGTTTTAGTTTGGCTGTCCTTTGACTTGGAGTCATTTCTTGCTGGGTTCAAGTCAAGCATGAGAATCCCTTTAAAGCAAACGAGAGACATAATGATTGGGCGTGCTCTCATGGACTTATCATTCATTGGCCCTCACATGGAGAGAGAGAGAGAGAGAGAGAGAGGGAGGGTCGAAACCCTAGGACTGTCAGTGCCTTGTTTCTGACTTTTGTTTGATCTGCAGGGACTTATTGAATAGGCTTTTCAGATTAGGGTTTGGGCCACAACCCAGAATCTTTTACTAACTTCAAGGTGAATTAGGGCAAAGAATATACGACTCCATCCATTTTTCTCTCACCCATATGCGAAGAGGGACCGCTTTGTTTTGTTGATGCAAGTACTATGTAGGCTCATTCTGTAGACAATACAATACATTAAGATCAGTTAAATACAAATGCTTTCTCGGTAGGAATGAATCTTAGGCGATAATTTTTTCTCGAGTCTGAAAGACCATGCGCATTGACGCTTTCTTTGGGGAATGAATGATTGGAGTTCTTACAAATTATGTTGCTTGAATTTTGAGGGGTAAGTAAGATGACATTATTAAGCATCTGAAACAAACCCATGTGAGACAGCATCATCATGTGTCCAGCCGAAAACTGAAGCTCTCCCACTGTCTTTGGGGAATGACCTAAATAATGTTAGTAACTTCATGTATGTTCAAGTCAATCCTCTTTCTGCTACAGTCCTAGGGAAAGAACGAGGGTCCTTCCCGCGTCTAGAAGGGCACATCATATTATATCTTTCAGACAATGAATAATAACACGTTAGGGCATAAAAGTACTGCGTCAGCTAGATAATGTATCCTAATTAAATCCCACATGCAACTTCTGTACGCTTTTATTTCTTAAGTTCACTTTATGATATGGAGAATGACCCTAACATGTTGAATTATTCAAAACGTGCTGCTTTCTTACGAGCAGCGACAGCATATTCTGTCCTCGTTCCAATATCGCGAACCACAGCATTCCATGGTCTAGCTTGTAACATCGGTCTTTAACATCTAACGACCCGTGTTGTGCATAATCAGTGTGTCGCATAGAGAGTCTATTCCAACTACGAGTCAAGCGCAGGTTTTGGAAAACAGCAAAGGCGTACGTACGTATAGCTATAGAATCCTACAACATCCAGATTATAATGGGCCAATTATGTATTTGCATGATTAGAAAGCAGGCTGTGTACACATATATACCAAGTGAAAGATTGTCCTCTGAAATACACTTACAGTCCCTGGCTTTTTGTAAGTTGAGTTGCGGAATCTCATGATTGCTTCCCCCAAAAAAAAAGGAAAAGAAAAAAACGAATAGTGGCGAGAGCATAAACAAGAAAAATATCGGGTGTGAGATTGTCGACCTTCTCACATTATTGGTGAATAATATGATGTATAACTCTGTGTTGAAGTATTGTCTTATATCATTTGACAATGGATGCTAAATGCTGTTTATATTCATATGATATTTCTCCACTTGACAGTTTAAGTTCTTTGGTCGGACTTTTCAACACTCCCATCAATATCACCAATACATCAGGATAAAGAGGTGTTTAGTATATGATGGATGGTCATTAATACACTTGTGTAGCATGTGAGCTGATAGATTGGACATCATCTGAAGTTACTTATGCTCACTGCATATCATCCTCTGAAGGAAATACAGTGTTGGGACATTCTCTTTACTGTTTCTTGGGATATTATTGACTTGAACTTGTAAAACGATTCGACGTGATAGCGTCCGAGTTTGACGAAGAGGAACACCCAAAACGAAGGAGAGACAAGCCATCCTTTCTTCACTCATGGATGCTTCATCGCTTTTTCTGTCCAGAGTAATTCTTGATGGTCCCCTGAGAATGAGAATAGTAAAGTCCAAGCAACTTGTGTCTAGGGGACCCAGACTTGGCTTGGGAGTTGGGGAATATGACCCCCCGCCCCCCCCCCCCCGCTCTCTCTCTCTCTTGCGCGCGCGGGGTTGCGCTCTCCCTCCACCACCCGTGAGCTTTCATGAGATTCCTCTACTCAACTTGCGAAAAAGCCTCTCTTCCTTTTCCTCAGTTCGATTCATCCCTGGGAGTTTCTTAGCTTTCAAGGCTCATCCTCATCTTCTGAAGGAATTATACAACCTAGAATAAAAAAGGGTCAGATCCGCACGCGCAGACGCCCTTGTTCACAGTCGAGTCGAGTGGGAAAGATGTACTTACGTAAGTTGTGGAGCAAGAGTTTACCAAATAATTTCACATGTTCCACCAGTTTATATCTTTTGAGACTGGAAAAGAGCCTGAAGCTGAGGAGTCGGCTAGGTCATTTACATCAAATTTATAGAAGTACGAGAACTGAAGAGCACTCCATCCAAACAAAGATTCATGAACTAACATTAACTGAGACAAGACTAACACGTAAGAGTTGCAATCGTGTAATGGCCTATAGGAAATAGGTTTCTTACTATTAGCAAGGCATTGGGCCCTATACAACATATTTGGTGAAGAGATTTAATTAGCGGGTTCTAAAGTGACGTTCGACTTGGCTCGGTAAGACTCGGATTGCAGCAGATTTGAGTCGAATTAATGACATATGGGGAGTCTAGAAAGTACAGCACGCTTGATATTGATTGCCTCTATTATCGGATAAAATAGAGTTAGGATAGGATCGAAAATACTCAAGGTTGCTTCTATCTTACAGAGTGTTGTCTTATTTGGAAGAAAAGGCGAAAACCCTAAAAGACCCCACTACAACTGAGGCAAAACTCAAACACAAAGATATAACATCAACATTAACAACACATTTATCCCAAATTAATTGAGGTTGGCGGTCAACAAACCCCAAAGATTCATAAAATAAAAGCAATTTTTTTTTAAAAGGATGTCCCTGGCCAAAGGCCAGCCTCCTTTTTTTTTTTCTTTTTTTTTCGTTCAACTTTGCTTATCACCCACGCTTACTTGAGTCCGGGCCTTCATTGTTCTCTATAGGTCGTATCCAATCAATATGATATTTTCCTATTTCGATCATCGTCTTCCCCATCAGTGATGCATGAAAGTCAAGATAAAAGCTATTAATTGCACTAAATAAGGTGGGGGAACGAGATGCGTGACATGCTGAGATCCAAACCAAGACTAGGAGACAGATGATGAGGGTAATATATTAATTCCCCTCAGATTTTTCCATGTAAGCCTAAATCCTTAAGTGATGGCGGCACTCATTGCCGATGCAATTTGTGTAGCAAGTGATCTCTCTCTTTGTGGTAAGTTTCTTAGGGATATGAAGTTAGAGAAAAAAAGTATAGTCGTGGCGCAATTTTAAGCTTCCCAAGATCGAAAAATCAATCCAGTGTTTCCCGTTCGACTCATCTTGGCATCAACAGATGCCTACATCGAATGCAACATGACCGTTATACAGTGTGCTTCGTTTAATAGAAGCTCTTTTATATGTACAAGGATGGAGAACTTCATTACAACTTTCCCAAAAGAACACCTCAAAATTATTTTGCGTCACAAAGTCCGGTGCTATCATCACAGAAGCCATCTCGATCAAGCAATTTCTGTGGGGGAGCACTTAGCAGAGGTGAAGACGGACTGCCATACGCGTTGCGACGGCTGTTTCCACAACCCAAGCTTTTTCTGGTGTCTACCCCTGTGATTGGGTTTGTGCCACTTGCATACTTGCAAAGAGCCTTTATAAACAGATAACAAGTATTTTAGACTGTTAAGAGCGGTAAGACCATTAAGCAAGCCAGGACTACCAGATAAAAAGGTCCACCATATGCATTGTGATGCAAAATGTGGAAGTCTTTTGACTGTCCAAGAGATGGAACCTGTCCTTTCGATTATTCTCCACGCATAAATTCATTAACAGCCCCAAAATTTTTGCAAAGTTCAGTGAACTGGCTTATAGTATTTTGGCTCATGCTCACAGCCAACAATATAAAGGATGCTGTTAAACAGCCGAAATGTTCTTGCACGCTATATCCTAGAAGCTGCAGTTCATGCATGACTTCAACTCTTCTTCACATATTTTAAGCCTAGTTAAATATGCACAAGACACTAATCAACTCTTAACCTTCAGCTATGAAGCAACCAACAAAACTGGCAATCATAGTCTAATAGGAAGTGGAAAGAGCGATTATAGGTAAAGGCAGGATAACAAGGAATCAACAAATATGTTGTGTAGCTGAACGAGTCAAGAATTAATGGCTATCTATCGGGCGATAGAATTTTAGAGAAGGACAAAAGTAAAACGCAGTGGCTATCTGTAATATGATTACTGAGGATGTACTGTGATCTTGAAAGTTCCTATTCATCAAAATACTCATTTGATGATAGATCGCTTTGATCTTAGGAGGCTAAATGATCCTTGCACATTGACCATGCTGTCGAAATCAAGAGACTTGTAGATGCGCATGATCCACGGAGAATATATGGTAACCACAGTATGTTCCAGGCTTAACCACTTCCAAGAATCCTTGGTTGATGGCAGTAGTGAAGTAACAGAAACAGTAAATATATGCAAAGTGGAAGCGCTGAGAGAACAACTGTTGGAATACCTGCTTTTGTGAAAGATCCAGAACAGCATCGCTGAAGTCAGCACCATCAATAATGGCACCTCCAAGATCACTGCGAGTGAGAACTGTTCTTACTAGCACTGCATTGGTGAGGTTAGCTTCATTGAGAACCTGAATTCAAGCAAATATGTACAGCAAGTTACAAGCTATAACCATTATCATCACAACTTCAAGTTCATCCAACATCTAATGATAATAGCCGTCCGAATCTCAAAGTATAAAGCTCATCTACAGAGTTGGGACGAATACGTAAACAGAATACAAAATTAATCCATGATTAAAAGTCGTTTACACTTAATTTAGCAATGAAGTAAGAGTCTTGTATCTTTACCATGCGATCCATCAGCGTGTCACTCAAGTCTGCACCTAAAAAACACAAATAGACAAATCTCAGCGTGAGACATGGAAAAAATTTCACACAGCTGCACAAACAAGTGTACAGAGGTATTTAGGCATACCTGTAAAGTTTGCCTTATAAGCGACCGCTTTCTCAAGATAGGCGCCATTAAATGTAGAGCCAGTGAAGTCAGATTCCCTCATATCAGCAGCTGTGAAATTGGCTCTTCTGTATCAGCCATTCACACTATATTAAAAACGTAAACTTTAACTACACGGTGCATAAGCAAATATCTTCCATGCAATAGACAGCTGCATGAGCTCAGTCTAAGTAGGAAGCATATGAAAACAAGCCATAAATGCTTTGACGCGGAAGTGATTGGCCAAGGACGAAACATGGAAATGCAGATTTATAGGAAGAGCAGAATCCACATGATCCATCTCGATTAATGTAATTACAACGTTCATCAATTATATAGTAAATAAGTCACATTGCGATCGCCTACCCGATGTTGTTTCGGGGGCGTTGCCCCCAAACCCCCGCCCACTCACCGGCGAGCGGGGCAGCCATCCGCTAACCGAGCAGTGGAAGCCCCGCCCGCTGACCGGACAGCGATATGCCTGTGTTGGGGGTGCTGGCCCCCGAACCCCTGCATTCCGTGTGTAGGGATCACATATCGTGAGATCATACATCAGTTTCCCTAATCTCACGTGGGCGTGCCCGGTGTGAGAGCTAAGGATTCCCGAATCATTTCACCAACTCCAGCATCATCTACCTAGTAATGAAAAATAGAGCTCTAGCTATAACTTACAAGTAATAAGTAGAGTGAGATAGAGAATTACCTGAAATTTTCATTCACGTGCACTGCTTTCCTGCGAGCCGAAACAATAATTCAGTAACATCCAACAGAGGTATAACAGCAGCTGAAGTTACAACTCAAAGGAGTTCGACCTGAGATCCGCCGAACCAAACTGCGCGGCTGAACCAATGCCAAACTCGCCACGAGTTTCCGCTTCATACTTGTTGAGATCAGCGCTTGCCGGCAAAGATGAGCTGAAGCCAATGACGGCGGCCGCCAATGCAGCGGAAACCACCGATCGCCAAGTTTTTGATTCTGCATTCGTGCAAAAGGAACAGGGAATAGTTCACGATGTCGTTTTTTGTTCCCCTTTCGGACCTCAGAATCATTCTCACATTGCCCGCTAACATTTTCGCTACTACTTTAGGTTCGCAGGCAAATACACATGCTCCAGCCACTTTCAGATAGAAGATGTCGCGCGATTATAACGTGAAATTTCATCAAGAGAGCGGACGATAGTCAAAATTGCCGGAGAAATTTGTGCAGAAAACGAAATTGGAAATTGGAAGAGAGCATGCACATGCTCGAACTGCGAACTTCAATACGACGGAGAAGGAACTCACCGCGAAAAGAGGCTTTCCCAGGGGACTCAATCTCGCACGCGACGCCGGATGACCTCGAAGCGAGTTGCAGAGGCTTGGCAGTTCTTGAACTTGACGAAGAAGAAGAAGAAGAAGAAGCGGAAGAAGTGATGGAGATGCATTTGATGGATAGAAGAGACATCGAACCAAGAACCGCCATTGTAGAGAGGGGGTAGAGATCGTTATCCTGAACCGAACAAAGGGGGCACGTGAGTTGTTCGTGATTCTTCCGGCTTTCATCCATTTGACTCTGCTGGGGGTGGATCGGGGAATGATTGGCTGTGATGAGTACACATGAGACTGCTTCCTTTTTCCGGTTGATTGAATGCCATGTGTTTCTGCACTGATCAGACTGGGGTGTGTACGCATGAGAAGGCTTACATTTTATTTTAAGGCGCGCATGACTAGGCAGTCATGCAACTCTACCGAGTTTACCCGGAATACGAATTGGACAATCCGAAAAATAAGATTAAAAATCGGGTCCTTTTCAAATCGGTTCTAATTTTTGAAAATTAGTTGAAATCAGTCTGGTTCCCTAAGGCGCACATAACAACCTTTTTGTTTCACAAATTAATTTCTGGCTAAAAATAATTTTTTCTATTCCTGTTTCTGGATTAATTTTTGAGGAAAAAAATACATTTGATAACGACACAAAATTTCTTATCCTAAAATAACCGACGACGATGGCGACCAATATGTAAACAATTCAGATGAGACTCGTCCTCCCTTTTCAAAGGAGCTCGCTGTGCAAAAAGAAGAAGAAGAAGAAGCAAAGTTCGCCATGCAAAAAGGGACGAAAAAGAAAAGATGGCGAAGCTTACCATGCAAAAAAAGAATGGGGTAAAAGCGCCCACTCCCATCAAAAAAAGAAAAAGAAGAAGAAAAGAGCTCTCTCAAAGAATTTCCGGAAGAAAGGGAGGTATTACCTTAATTGGTTCAAGAAATGCTCCAAAAAAAATTTTATTTCTGAAGCACAAAGTGACAGAAATGGATAATCATTGATTTTCTCATTATACGACCCTTTGTTGAAAGTAGTCTTTTCATTTCAAGCCTATCACGAACCTACATTACAACCCTTACCAAAAGTCTCTCCAGATTAGGACATTTGGGTTAATTTAGGGTTTCAAGTGTTTATGAATATCGCTCAAAGAAGTGCGAAAAAGATCATCTTTATCTCATTTCGCAGGGTTCCTGACTTGTAAACCTAGTGCAGCTGATGAATATTTCATTTCATGGCCAAACAACTCACAGGAGTCCCCCTTGCTAAAACTTTTGACCAAGCCTGAATTACAATCTACAAGACCTCACAAATTGATTTGGTCATCCTAATTGCGAAAATACCCGGATCCTTATCAGATGTAATGATGATAGTTTTGAGTCAATCTCTTATCCGATCAATGGTCGTGTCTCAAAAGTCTTTTTCACGAGAGTGAGTGAAAAGTATTTTCTAACTAAAGTTTCTCATTCAAGTTTATTAGAATTGTCAGTAGAGTCAGGCTGGTTTCCCTATTAACAAATTCCCCAATGGAACTTTTAATGCAAGCAAAAGCTCACAAATCTTTCATTTACATATGATGTTGCATTTACATTGTTTTATGCATATTATCATTTTTTTTAGAGAATGAACAGGTATAACACGACTAGCCTGGCCATTCACTAAAACTACTCAAAAAATTTAGGTAAGTTTTCTGAACCCCTTTCGAATTGACTGCTTTACCCAATTTAATTGTCATTTTGACCTCTTGTGTTTGTACTGGCAAGATTCAGGCGACACACTTCTTTTATACTGACACTAATTCAAATCGGGTAATACACCTCTTATACTTATACCTTTTGGTTCACGATGGATTTGCTCTTGTGATACCTTCATCCAGCTCATGATCGATTAGCTCTCGTGTTCTGGATACCCAACTCATGACCAACCTGCTCTCATGAGATATTTTATCGAACCGGGATGGATTTGCTCTCGCGGCCTCGATAAATTTTTATTAAAGTCATAATCTCGATTTGCTCTTGTGGTCTGGATATTTATTCAACTCATGATTGACCTGCTCTCATGAAATAATTTATCGAACTAGGATGGATTTACTCTTGTGACCTCGATAAATTTTTATTAAGGTAATAATCTTGATTTGCTCTTGTGGCTTTAATATCTTTTCCAGTCCATAATCTCGATTTGCTCTTGTGGTTTGGATATTTATTCAACTCATGATCGGCCTGATCTCATGAGATAATTTATCAAATCAGGATGGATTTGCTCTCGTGGCCTCGATAAATTTTTATTAAAGTCATAATCTCGATTTGCTCTTGTGGTCTGGATATTTATTCAACTCATGATTGACCTGCTCTCATGAAATAATTTATCGAACTAGGATGGATTTACTCTCATGGCCTCGATAAATTTTTATTAAAGTAATAATCTTGATTTGCTCTTGTGGCTTTAATATCTTTTCCAGTCCATAATCTCGATTTGCTCTTATGGTTTGGATATTTATTCAACTCATGATCGGCCTGATCTCATGAGATAATTTATCAAATCAGGAAGGATTTGCTCTCGTGGCCTTGATAAATTTTTATTAAAGTCATAATCTCGATTTGCTCTTGTGGCTTTAATATCTTTTCCGGTCCATAATTTCGATTTGCTCTTGTGGTCTAGATATTTATTCAACTCATGATCGACCTGATCTCGTGAGATAATTTATCGAACCAAGATGGATTTGCTCTCGTGGCCTCAATAAATTTTTAAAGTCATACTCTCGATTTGTTCTTGCGGCTTTAATATTTATTCAGTTAATAATCTCGATTTGCTCTTGCGATACGAATATTTTTTTCAGGTTCATAACCTCGATTTGCTCTTGTGATCTTGAAGCATATTACACATATATTGCGCCATTTCGCATCAGATGGATGTCTCTGGTAACAGATGGGCTTAGTACCTTAGTATCATTGCACGAAGCATGGAAATTGAGGGAATCATGATGTATTTGGTAAAACAGATGTTTTCATATGCGATCCATGCATAGATTTCTCTAATGTGGGAAAAAGAGAAGTTCTGGTTCATGTTATTTATTGCATTTTATGCATCATTTCACTTGCATCAGAAAATGAGATTGAATCCTGCCAAAATTATTCATCATTTGCATTTGCAAAATTTAGGTTTCAATTTTTGTTTTTGAACGAAACCTCTACGAGCTTCCACTCAAAAAGGGGTAGCTGTTGACACCTAAATTTTGGATTTCTAATTCATTCGTTTAAATATAAAAATGAGAGTTAGTGATGATTCTCAAAATATATATATATATATATATATATATAATTACTCATGCATTGCACATTTATTTGTTGTTAGTCGTGTCAATTGCATTTAGATGAGTCAATTAAGTTTGAATTGACAAGGCTGGATCAGGATCCATTATGAATTTTTGGCTAAGACCAAGAAGGGGTGCTGAATATTATATATGGGTTTGAACTCAATTCCAATTTAATTCACCCCAGTTGAGCTCATTTAAATATTAAAGACTTTTAATTAGTCATTTATTTAATTAATTAAAGTCTAATTTGAGCCGGAGATTGCACAATCGAGCCCGCTAGAGCATGAAATTCGAATGGCCCGTGATAATACCTCTTATGGCTGAAATTTTTGAGGAACTTTAATGGATTTGGATACTTCAAGATCGGGATTTTCAAATCGGACGGTCGATAACGAATTCCACCTCAACTAAGTTTAGGGTGATTTATTGCCTATATATACAAATCTTAGTTTTAGGGTTAAAAGGAGGCCACACTATCATAATACACGGCCAAGAAACACACGAGAGAGAGGCCACACACTTTGAATATACGATCATATAGAGAGAGGTTACGTGGAGAGGAGATGGTCTAGCTGGGTGTTCATGGATTCTTCGTCTAGAAACGGAGAGAAGAGAGACTGATAAGCCAGCCGAAGTTTTTCCTTCATGGACACCTCCATTGCTTCAATATTGATTTCATGTTAACGCCAAAAAGGGGGGTGTACATTGACAAAAGAAAGGGAACCAAAATCACTAGTCCTTCTTTGGCATCCTGACAGCCCCAACTTTAGGATACTCAAGCCGCTCGTTGCAACAACGAAGTCCTCCGATCTTATCCTGTTCCGCGGACGACCTGTAGCAAAGCACAAGCAATCCTCGATGACATCCAGCGAAGCACCCAATTGCAGTTATAATTCAGCTCCTACCCGAGTTTGATTCTTGCGGTTGTTTCTTTGGCGTTGTTCCAAACGATTCCCGGAGATTTGCTTCCTCATCACCTCGTGTCGGAAGCCGGCTCAATCTCATAACAATCTGCCGGCGTGGGACCGATGAGTTTCCATAGCCACAATGAGACAAGTCTAGTTTTCCCTTGTTGATGTTGGCGCTACTGGTTACCCATCTAGCCTTGGTCGACCGCGAAGCAACCAGCAAGCAATATGTAGTGAGTCTTCACGAAAATTTCACTTCCTTTTATTTTTCTAAAGTCATGCAAGACATCATGTTCACATGGGCATTTGAAATAGGAGAACAAAAAAGGCAAAAGAGAGCAATTTTCCTTTACTCAAACGGTTGGTCTTTGTGTGGTTACACTTTTCTGACATATCTTGTTGCATTGTTTGCTCAGCCACGATTTCCATTACTTCTAAACGACGACACTTGGCGCAAGTTTCCAGCTTTGGGGCAATTTGTCTAATAATTCAAGTCCAATTCAACAAGCTCCAGTAGCTACCGTGATCCTATAATGACAACAAAAACTACCTTGAAGTCCATGGCCAAATGAGTTATCAGGCTTTGCGTTAATTTTGTTCAAGTCGTGGATTTATCTTCCGTTGTTTTTCTTTGCCCAGATTGATATTGACTTGTGGTCTCTATGGTCTTTAGACATGCAAACAAAGCAATAGCTTTTGACAGGAACAATAAGGACGCGTGATGATTTCATATTTTTAGGGGAAGAACAGACCACACAATATTGTACCGTGAGCTCCACCGTGGCGAGTCCTAGCGGAATCGATCTAAGATTATCTTAATGTTTTGAGAGTGCAATATATTGGAATCATCCGAAATGTTGAGCATATCTTGTTATATTGTGCTTATCTTGTTTGATATCTTGTTGCGGATTAACTTTCAAGATAATCTGAATCTTAATCACATCTTTAAGAAATTTGCACATCTTTTGAAATATTCAAGATTATCTCGTGGTTCAAATTGGGATTCTTTAAAACTAAATATATCTTTAAAATTTTAGAAATTATCTGAATTATCCTGAAAATCTTAAGAGATAATTTTTCTAATTTAAAAGGTGTGAAATCCCTTGCGGACAGAGGCTTATCCTCTTTAGAATTTCGAAAAAAAATCATCATGTCATGACTTTAAATGAATTTTTTGGAATTCACATTAAAAGTGTACTCTTAATATAAATTGGATTTTAACTAATCAATTTGTGTTAATTGTCAAAGAAATCCATCATAAAAACCAAAAATTCATTAAAAGTTATGACATCTCATTTGCTTATCATATAATTTAATTGTCGTGCATTCTCGCATGCCATGATTTATGTGCATTCCATATAGCATCCATGTCATTGTCATTCATTCATATTTTTATGTCATTAGCATGTCATAGAGTGCTCTTTCTTGTCATTTATGCCATGTCATCTTGCAAGTCATCTAGGCTAGACTCATGATTTCGCATACCTAGGGTAGATTATATTGTCGCCCAACATTCACGCATTATTTTACCACGTCACAAATTCCATTTCGTGTCATCTAAAATAAAAATCATGTTCAATTTGCATCAAATTCAATTTTTGTCTAAAATCATTCATGCAATTTTTCAAAATAAATAATCTTGCATGTCATTTAGGGTAGTCATAATTTTCGCATTTCATGCATATTATCCGCTATTCATGCATTATTATGCTATGTCATCTAAGTTCATGCATTATCGTGTTACATGTCATTTAGTTTAGAATTTGCATTTTTGCTTGCATTAAAATTTGATTTTTCTAGAGTCATCATGCATGGTTATTTTTATTGTCATATATTTTCACATCACATTGCATATCATATAGTTGCATTTGCATACCATGCATTTAATCAAGAAAATCCAAAAATAAATAAATTGCACCTTGATCTTCAAGTGAAATCAATAGAATTTGCCAATCAAGAAAAGTTTTTACAAGAATGGTACCAAAAGGGTGTTAATTGACAAATTAACATAATCAAGTCCCTGAACCTAAACCTCTGGTTAGCAAAAAATAAAGAACTCTCCCGTACGTTATTTAGGTATCTAATCTACCTACCAAAAAAGATTAGTAGCGGCTCCTAAATTAAAAATCTTTGAATGAAACTAAGTTGCGAATTGGTCGAACTTGGGAGAGCCCGTATTATGTTAGTCAATTCATCTACTTAACCTAATAATTCATTAACCGAGAATTCAAACAGAATTTTAGGTCACAACACATATCATATTTGCATATCTGAGCATATCTTTCATCTTGGATACATTGCACCAAAGTGGATATTTTTTCAAAATACAGGTTGATTAGGAAAATTTCCATTCCTAATCCGCAACTTGCCATACGATTGAGAACGTCCATCTTTAAGATTATTGATGGAATACTCAATTAAGCAAGGATTTGGTTCAATCGTTAATCGTAAGATTACGAATAAAACATTGACTCAAATATTCACGAAATATTTGAAAACTTGATTGATATATCCACTTTATTGATTGACATTGATTAGCATGTTCACTTTCCTCATTTGATTTGCTTGATTGTCGTATTATTCAGAATATATTCGTCGCATGATGTAATCTAAAAAATTCTAAAAAATTGCAGTCATTTATTTTTCATATTTGAAAATCACATATCTTTTAAAAATAGTAGTATGTAGATAATTGCATATATGATCATTTTTGTAAACAATCAAATTAGATTGCATTTTAGGATAGAAATTACATTTTAAAATAGATTCTCATGTTTAAACATTATATCTTTAATATATTAGGTTTAGGTCAATTTAAACTCTAAAATATGCAAGATAAATGTTGTTTTGTCGTAATTCTATTTTAGGAAATAAATTCATCCGAAAATAAATTAAAAAAATCATTCACCCTTGCTATGTCATCTATGCCACATCATCTATGCCACGTCATCTATGCCACGTCATCTATGTCATGTCATCTATGTCATGTCATCTTTGTCACGTCCTCTATGCCATATCATCATTGCCATATCATCTATTCCATGTCGTTCTTGCCATTTCATATTAGGTTGCATTTTAGCTTAAATAGCATATTAGAATTGTATATCTTGAATTTAATTAATTTACATGTCACAATTTATTTAAATCATGGTCTCATTTGTGCATCTGTTTAATTTGCATCTCATCTAGTTTAGTCTTACATTTAATTCATGTAATTGCAATCTAGAATAATTTCATGCTCACATGTAGTATAGTCTTTCCTGCATTCATATAAAAATTAAAAATTAAAAAAAAAAAAGAAAAAATGTTTTTTGTGGCTCATGCTCCTTTGATTATATTGATTTCTAGATGTTCAATTAATTAATTGCGCACTCGCGTGATACCATTGTTAGTGACTTAGGTTTAAATCAATTAACGTTGCCTTTTTGAATGATTTTTTTTCATGAAATAAAATGTGTGACATTCTGATTTTTCCTATCATTTCAAGACTCATTAATGAGAGAGTATCTAGCGATGTATTTCAGTCGTATCTCGCTCGGATCTGATTAATCTCGAGTAAACTGACCAAAAGAGAAAGGATAATGCGAGACAAGGTACGTGGACCTAAGGAACTCAAATTGGAAATGACGCTTTGACCATAAGGATTGTCGATGAGACATTTAGAGCCCTAAAAGGTCGATCTAAGAACAATTAAGGAATGCATTGATAGCGTTATACGATTGGAGCGCGGGTGATGCCGCTTAACCAATTTATAATTTATAAAATTTTCCTAAATTGAACAGTGACAATCTAGACCGTCGGAACTAGTAATAGACTATCACAATTACATGACAACCAAAGTCGCTATGAATTGACGAGCCCTAATTATGATGTGAATCACAGGGTCGATACGCGTAACGTCTGCAAAAGCCGCCCGTTAGTTCGAGATAGGCTGAAACCATATCTGATAGAGAAATGATTCAAAAACGAGTCTCGAAATTTAAAAATGGAGAATAAAGAATTCTAACATTTCAATTGGATTGGCCATCACCTTATCGAAGAAATTTGAAATCAGAAAAATGACGTTCCGGACTTCGGGGGTAAAATTATCATTTTGCCCTCAAGCCTTGGCCTTGCCTTAATGATTGAACAATGGCATTTTGGTCATTGAAGCCCCCATTATAGCCATCGAAAATTGAAGGAATTGAGAGCCATTGGATGAAGCATTGATTCACCCTTGGAAAAGTGTCAAAAAATTAAGCATTGATGTGGATGGGGACAATTTTAACCTACCATTCAACCAAGGTTAGTTTAAGGGCTGAATAGTTGAGATATGCACAGAACTGAAAATGCCATGTTCGGTTCTGTGCATACCTATTCTGTGGGAGGCTGTTGGTGTTGGAATTGAGTCTCAAATTCATCATTGAGACATGCTAGAATGTCGACGAACATGTTAATGAGATTTAGGTTTCATGGATTGGCGAATTAAGCAAGAAAAATTGACGATTGGATGAATTTCCTTAGGTTGTGCGATTGAATTGCTTTTGGGATAATTGGACCGAATCCTTGGAGTGTTTGGGAAGAGATTTTTTTGTTGATTTAAGCTTGAGGTAAGGAGTTTCTAAACCTTGGCTAGGAGGATTTGACTCAATTGGGTGAATTGAGTGTGAATTGGATTGATTCTTAGAAGTTTATAGCGAGATTGTACTTTGTGCGTCCTTGAGAGATGTAGACGACTTGCATGCTTGACAATGCTTATGTCACAAATTGATTGTCGCTTTTGACTGTTGAATTTGATTGCTACGCATGACATAGGTGTGTTGTTCGTGCATGAGTTTGCACTTGAGTATGTGTTATGAATTAAAATGAACTTATGGCATGTCTGAGAAATGTGTAACACCCTGAGGCGCACGAAACGCGGAGTTGCGTAAACGGTGCCTTGAGGCGCTAAGGCGCGGGGTTTGAATTGAATGACACTTTGAGGCGTATGAGACGTGGGGTTGAAATGGCCAATGTCTTGATGCATTGAAACGCGGGACAAAGTTTGAGATATGTCGACATAGGTCTGGAGTGAAATTGAAAACCTGATGCGTTTACACGTGTTTGTCAATGTGATGGTTTGAGGCGTATTTACGCGGACCAAGCCTGAGGCGTTTTGAACGCGGACGTGAAAATGAGAAGAACTAGAAGGGTGGAAAGTGTGATTCGGCATGACAATGTGTGTACGATTCTAGTGATGTGTTATGGTACTATGACTGTATGCTTGACATTCGTTTCATCCGCATGTTGTTTAATGATCGTCGGTTATCTCATGTGGTTGCATGTGCGCTTGTCCTTGATTACATTTGCCTGAGTGTACGGTCAGCCCAACCTAGGGTTAGGACCTGCCTTACTGAGATGTAAATCTCACCCCGTTGTAAGACCCTATTTTTCAGATCCTAGACCGTGATCATGTGGCCAATCAAGTTTGGCGACCCAAAAGAGATGTCGGTGTATTTTGATGAATTTCCGGACGGATAGGGGACGGTGTATGTTAGGAAATGTACCGTAGTCTAGGTCGACAAGGGTGACAGCAGTTGGAAGCCTCATAGGTACGAGGCCTGGTTTAGAAAGGTAGGAGATGCTTCTACGGGGTCATTGAAACCCACTGAAGTACCCCGCGGGGTAATCCCTAACTGGTGTCATCCCGCCCAGGATTCAGTGGAGGCTGAGGAGTCAGTAGCCGGCTCGAGAAACGTTCCTGAGAGAACCCCGACCTTGGAGGACACAGACGAGGTTATCGTGACCGAGGCTACCGAAGGCGATCAGGTAGAGCTGTCAGTTGACGAGACACTCGAGGACACCGTGGAGGTTTTGTCTGAGACACTATCGGAGTACAAGCCATTTGAGGATACTAAGGATATTGACGACTCCAGTAGCTCGACTTAGGAATCTCTGTCCTTCTGGTCAGATAGTTTAATGGTGACCTCGATGCCTATCTCTTTTTGAGAGTAGTGATGATTGTCCTTTGTACCAGCCTCGTCACCCATACTGATCAACATATTTAGTTAGCCAGTACCCTTGTATGAACATTTAAGAGTTTATGTATCTATTGGTACTCTCGCTACCCAGGTCCCTTTTTATTATTGTACGGAGGAGTTTGTATATTATCGTTTCTGTTTGCTATCGATATGGTTCATCTCTCGACCTATGTGAATCCTGGGACCTCGAGAGAGAGTTTATGCTTGCAGGGAGTCGCGCGCTCATACCCGGAGCGCGCGGCGTGACATCTGCGTTTGCTTGGTATCATAGCAAGGTTAGCTCGATCCAAAATAGATTAAGGATTGGAGTGATAAGAAGAATTAAGTTGAGACAAGGACGGGTAGCGAGGCCTTAGGAAACTTACTAGATTAAGGCACGAGATGCATGGCATATGGCTTGGCGCATGTGATTGGCATTTGGTCTTGACAAGATTATGGTGATTATTGAAGATTAAGTTCCATGTTGAGCGTTGGGAGTCATTTCTGGATTTTGGTTTGCTAAGTGGATGGGCATGGCTAGTTTTGGTAAACCGTTAAGGTGAACGGGATTGAGAAATAGCCATGAACTGCTTATTGAAGTGCCTCTGGAATTGGTTGTGTGAAAGGTCGTTGTGATATGACTGTTTCTTTTAAGGCATAGTTTGGTAGCTCTGAACTTGGTTGGATGAATGAGTTATTAACTCCTTAATGAAATTGTGGTGATCCAAGCTCAGTAGAAGCACATAAGGATGAGTAACCCGCCTAGAAGACCTGAAAGGCCCAAGAGCAAAGCCTCTAGTTCGAGGCCACCTGTAGCAAAAGACCCGAGAATGGATGTAGTACTAAGAGTGCTCGAAAAAATTGGCGACCTCATCGATAGGCAGACCCAAGATAGGGATGCTGCCATAGCCCAAGCGGTAAGAGCTGCAATAGCTGCCTTCAATGCCAATAACGGCAATAACGGGGGCAATGGAAACAATGGCGATCACGACCAAGGCAATGAGACGGTGAATGCCCAGAAAGAAATTGTTGTGGCCAAGCAAATGGGCCAGCTGATCGAGCAATTTATCAAGCTGAAGCCGACCCAGTTTGATGGAACTGGAGACCCTGAACTAGCATCGAGATGGATCGAGAAACTGGAGAAGGCCTTTGGAGTCTTGAGATGTACGGACGAAGAGAAAGTGCTATTGGCGGTGTATCAGCTGGAAGGTACCGCAAATAACTGGTGGGTTGCCACCAAGAATGGAGTCTTTCTAAAAGAAACGACCTTGACCTGGAATGTCTTTACTACGGCATCCAATGACAAGTATTTCTCGGAGACAACCCGGGAAAGGAAGCAAGTGAAGTTCTTACAGCTGCATCAGAATCAGCTGACTGTAGATCAATATGAGATTGAATTCTCTAAGCTGTTAAGGTACGCGCCCCGATCGGTAGAGAATCCCCTAGAGAATGCGAGGAGATTTCGAAATGGACTGAGGCCTGAGCTTCGCAGCCAAATGATAGCCTTGAATTTGAGAACCAACAAGGAAATCTACGAACGGGGACAAATGATTGAGAGAGACCTGAAGGAGAGGAATGTCGCATCTGGATCGCGATTTAATTCGTTCAGGGACAATCTCCAGATTGGTAAGAGATCAATGACTGGCAACAGACGCTTTGTTCCTCTGATAAGAAAGAATATTGTGAAGTCGCTAAACCCCATGAACTAGAGCTGTCGCCTCTATGGCAGAAGGCATGGTAATGGACCTTACCCGGCAAGAACGGGAGCGTGCTTCAAGTGTGGTCAGATGGGCCACCAGATGAGGATTTGCCCGAACCAAGCTCCAACGAATAGACCTTAAGGGCAACGACCACAGGCTGGATTGTCGGCTACCATTTCCCAAATTAATCAAAACCGACCCCCAGCTCAGGGAAGAGTTTGTGTCGTAGCCCGCAAGGAGGCAAAAGAAACGTCAGGCGTGGTCACAGGTACGGTTTATTTGTATGACCAAGCTGCGTATGCTTTGTTTGATCCCGACGCATCACACTCGTTTGTGTCTGCTCAATTTGCTGATTTTGTTGATATGAAGTTAGAACCATTGAGAGTGATTCTGCATGTTGCCACCCCATTGAAAGATAACGTACTAGTTTCGTTGGGATATGCATATTGTAAAATTGTAATTGATAGTAGTAAGGAGAGTATCAATTTAGTTGTGTTGCCCATGTATGACGTCAATGTGATCATAGGAATGGATTGATTGGGTAAACAGGGGGCAGTAGTGGATTGTGGTCGTAGGATAATTCGTTTCTATCCAGAAGGTCGCCCTAGATTCGAATTTGTGGGAAGTCGAGGAGGAACCTCAATTCTTTTAGCCTCGTCCCTTGAAGTGACGAAGTTGTTGACTGAAGGATGTCAGGCGTACTTGGTCGCAGTTGTACACACAACTGCCGAGGAGCCCAAACTAGAAAGCATCCCGGTAGCACATGAGTTTCCTGACATATTTCTCCAAGAGTTGCCAAGGTTGCCACCAGAGCGAGAGATAGAATTCGTGATCGAGTGAACGGAGCCGATCTCGAAGGCACCCTATAGGATGTCCTTATCAAAACTGAAGGAGTTAAAGGTGCAAATGCAGGAATTATTGGATAAAGGATTTATTCAACCAAGTGCTTCGCGGTGGGGAGCGTCGGTGTTGTTTGTGAGGAAAAAGGATAGGTCATTGTGTCTATGCATCGACTACATGCAGTTGAACCAAGTGACTTTAAAGAATAAGTACCCACTGCCGAGGATTGACGACTTATTTGATCAATTGCAAGGAGCTGCGGTGTTCTCTAAGATTGACCTGAGGACCGGGTATCACCAGTTGAGAATTAAGAAGGAAGACATACCTAAGACCGCTTTTAGGACAAGGTATGGTCATTACGAATTCACTGTGATGCCTTTTGGACTGACCAATGCTCCAGCCGCATTTATGGATTTGATGCATCGGGTGTTCAAGGAATTCTTGGATAGATTTGTCATAGTCTTTATCGACGATATCCTGATTTACCCGAGGAGTAACAAAGAACACGAAGAGATTTGAGGATTGTTTCGCAGACCTTGAGGGAGCACTCGCTTTACGCTAAGTTGAGCAAATGCGAGTTCTGGCTGAACAAAGTGGCATTTCTTGGCCATATGGTATCTGGAGAAGGAATTGTGATAGATCGTGTGAAGATTAAAGCTGTAACGAATTAGCCTAGGCCTGCTACAGTCACGGAAGTCCGAAATTTCTTAGGATTGGTGAGATATTACAAACGTTTCGCGGAGAAGTTTTCGTTTATAGCCATTCCACTGACGAGATTGACTAAGAAAGAGACGAAGTTCGAATGAACGAATAAGTGTGAAAGGAGTTTCCCAAAGCTCAAGCATCGGTTGACAACCGCACTGGTGTTGACGATTCCATCAGGACCTGGGGGTTATGAGATATAGAGCGATGTTTCGCTAAAGGGACTAGGCCGTGTGCTAATACAGCATGGAAGAGTGGTTGCCTACGCGTTCCGACAGCTGAGACCGCACGAGATGAATTATTCGACTCACGATTTGGAATTAGCAGCGATCATTTTTGTTCTGAAGATCTAGAGACATTATCTGTGTGGCGAAAAGTTCAAGATTTACACTGACCACCAGAGTCTAAAGTATCTACTCTCTCAAAATGAACTGAACATGAGACAGCGACAATGGATTGAACTGCTTAAAGGCTATGATTACGACATACTGTATCATCATGGGAGAGCGAATCGAGTTGTGGATACACTCAGTCGGAAATCGAGCATTGCCTGTCTACTGGTAAAAGGGTGGTCGTTATTTGAGAACTTAAGAGATTCTGAATTCAGATTGGAAGTCTATCAGATATCTAGTTTGATGGCCACATTGAGAATGGAACCTGAGGTCTAGGAAAGGATAAAAGCCTTGCAGCATACGGACCCAGAAATTCAGAAAATCTTGGAAATGGATGTGACAAAAAGGAAACCAGAATTCCAAGTATCAGAGAATGGAATCTTGAAATTTCGAGGACGTCTATGTGTGCCAAAGGACGAAGAACTCAAGGAAATGATTTTATCATAGGCTCATAGGAGCAATTATAGTATCAATCTAGAAAGCACAAAGATGTATCAGAACTTGCGTCAACATTATTGGTGGAACAGGATGAAAGTGGACGTGGCGAAATATGTGGCGAAGTGCTTGACATGCCAGCAGGTGAAGGCCTAACACTGTAAACCTAGTGGACTACTACAGCCACTAGAAATACCTGAATGGAAGTGGGAGCACGTAACAATGGATTTTGTGATGGGACTACTAAGGAATCAGAGAGGCCATGATTCTATTTGGGTAGTCGTTGACCGATTGATCAAGTCTGCACACTTCATCCATGTACGAAAGGATTTCGCAATGGACAGATATGCTGAATTATATATGCGGCAGATAGTGAAACTACATGGAGTACCTGTGACGATCACATCATACAGAGACCCCAAGTTCACAGCGAACTTCTAGAAGAGCCTTCAAGATGCCATGGGAACTCGATTACAATTTAATACGGCATACCATCCACAAACGGATGAACAATCGGAGAGGACGATTCAGACGCTCGAGGATATGTTATGAGCATGTGTGATAGACTTCAAAGGTGGATGGGAGGATCAACTACATTTGGTGGAGTTTGCATATAATAACAGCTATCAGTAGAGCATCCAAATGGTACCATTTGAAACACTTTATGGAAGGGCATGCAGAACATCGATTTGCTGGGACGAGGTTGGAGAGAGAAGTATCACAGGCCCAGAGTTGGTAGAGCAATCGGTGGAAGCGATGAAGATAATTCAGGATAGACTGAAGACGACACAGAGTCGTCAGAAGAGTTATGCGGATAAACGACATAAGCCGTTGGAGTTTCAAGTGGGCGATCATGTTTTCCTTAAGGTATCGCCGATGAGAGGATTATCCGAATTGAAAAGAAAGGAAAACTGAGCTCAAGGTACGTAGGTCCATTTGAGATTCTGGAGCGGATTGGGACCTTAACCTACAGACTGGTCTTGCCGCCTAATCTATCCTAAGTGCACAACGTCTTCCATGTGTCCATACTATGAAAGTACAAACTGGACCCGACACATGTGCTGAACTACGAGGTTATAGAAGTGAATGATAGGGTATCTTATGTGGAGAAGCCAGTTAGGTTCGAAGACCGAAAGAAGCAAATTTTGAAGAATAAAACGATTCCATTGGTCAAAGTTGTTTGGGAGCACCATGGAACGGAAGGCACGACCAGGGAAAGCGAGGAAACGATGAGGCATCAATACCCCCATTTATTTGAGTAATGGGTTTATTGTAAATTTCGAAGACGAAATTTTTGTAAGGGGGGAAGAGTTGTAACATTCTGATTTTTCCTATCATTTCAAGACTCATTAATGAGAAAGTATCTAGCGATGTATTTCAGTTGTATCTCGCTCGGATCTGATCAATTTCAAGTAAATTGACCAAAAGAGAAAGGTTAATGCGAGATAAGGTACGTGGACCTAGGGAATTCAAATAAAAAATGACGCTTTGACCATAAGGATTGTCAATGGGACATTTAGAGCCCTCAAAGGCCAATCTAAGAACGATTAAGGAATGCGTTACTAGCGTTATACGATTGGAGCACGAGTGATGCCGCTTAACCAATGTATAATTTGCAAAAATTTTCTAAATCAAACAGTGACGATCGAGACCATCGAAACTAGTGATAGACTCTCATAATTAGATGACAATCAAAGTCACCATGAATTGACGAGCCCTAATTGTGATGTGAATCACAAGGTCGATACGCGTAACGTCTGCAAAAGCCACCCGTCAGTTCGAGATAGGTTGGAACCACATCTAATAGAGAAATGATTAAGAAACGAGTCTCGAAATTTAAAAATGGAGAATCAAGAATTCCAACATTTCAATTGGATTGACCATCGCCTTATCGAAGAAATTTGGAATCAGAAAAATGACGTTCCGGACGTCAGGGGCAAAATTACCAGTTTGCCCTCAAGCCTTGGTTTTGCCTTAATGATTGAATAAGGGCATTTTGGTCATTGAAGCCTCATTATAACTGCCAAAAATTGGAGGAATTGAGAGCCATTAGATGAAGCATTGATTGTCCCTTGGACAAGTGTCAAAATATTAAGCATTGATATGGATGGGGAAACTTTTAACCTACCATTCAACCAAGGTTAGTTTAAGGGCTAAATGGTTAAGACCCAATTTGAGCTCGAATTTGTGCAACTAGATCCATAAAGCTTTGAAATTTTCAGTTAATCCATGTCCATGCCCCTATGGCCGAAAATTGCTTAGTATTTTATGGAACATGACTCTTGAATTTTAGAATTTTTAATCTTACAGCGAAGAGTTATCTTGTTAGGATTCCTAATCTATCGGATTAGATCTCACCCTAGTCATATTAGATTTAGGAGACCCTAAGTTCTATAAATACAACACTATGACTAGGGTTGCAGGGGAGCCCAATTCATCGTCAAACACAGCAGATTTTGAGGGGCCACGCACTAAGACACGTTCAAAAAATTCAGAGTATTCACGGGAAAATTGAGGAGAAAAAGAAAGAGGTTCTCGGCAAAAAGCTCTTTGGGCGGAAAAATCACGATTTTCGATATTTTACTGTGGTTCTGCACTTTACCTTGTCGTTTTCGAACCTATTGCTGCGGTTTTTGCACCTATTGCTGCTCACTCTTAACACTACGGTTTTTCGCCCTATTACCGCGGTTTTGGAGCTTATCCCTGCGTTTTTTTTTACCCTGTTTTTGCGGTTTTTGTGTCGATGTCCAGGCCGGTTGTGCTTGCTATTTGGTACTCAAAGTTATTGCTATTGCTATTTGGGCCTGTTTTAGTTACTGTTCTGTGCATAAAATAGCAGGTGCTCGACGTGTTTTCCTTAGGCTTGATTAGTCCAAGTTTTTGCCACGATTTGGAATCAAGAACAATTCTATTTGGGGACGAATTCACGGCTTTTGAAGTGCAGGTATTGGGGCTCAATTCATAGTAATCTATCTATACTTTTATAGGTTTGATTTGACGATGTTTTAAGTTGAAACACAATCTGTTTTGCCATTATTCACATGCTTTTTTATGCTGTTTTTGTGCTGTTTCGCCCGAAAATACCTCATTTTTGCATTTTTCTCATTTTCTATCATCGTTAATCATGTATATTTTTGTGGGAGCACAAAGTTAAGTATTTTACTTGTTTTAGATGTTGTTTTGCACGAATTGTGGGCTGTTTGCTTGTTCTTCTTCGATGTAAACTCTCAACTTTTTTGAAAAATTCAATAAGCAATTTTTGCATATCAAAACCCAATTTTTTATTACAAATTTTGAAAATTGGGTTTTAATTGGACTCATTGAACATATTTTCAGAATAAAAAATATATTTTCTAAATCTAAATTAGGAAATTTTTTTTATTAATATGCAACATCTATGTTAAGTTGGATAAACTTGTACGTTGCCACCATCCAACTTGGTAAAGATGGAAATCTAGCTAATCTGATCTATCGCATTTTAGATCTAATTCACTATCTTCAAAGAGCTGATTTTAGTATTGGAATCATCCTTTTTTTTCGAAAATTGCAAGAAGATGTGGCTGGATTGATATCTTGGATTATCTTATTGAAATATTTTGTGCTTAACCGATATCCCGTCTAATTTAAATTTCTACTTTAAAAGATTCTTAAAAAAATTAGTGAGATTTGGCTTCTTAAGAATCATATCTAATTAAATCTTTAGGAAGATAAGGTTTCTTAGAAACTTTATCTCATTTAGTCTATTTTGAAAATTTAGGTCAAAAGAATCTAGACTAGAATATTCTTAATTTGGTTAAAAATTTAAAGAAAAGGAACAGAAAATCAGCTAATTATTGTCTTGTGCAATTTCATGCATATGTTATGTCATCTCTCATATCTCATTGCATATTTTGCACACCTTGTATATCTCCGTCATCCATCCATACCTTGCATATCTCATGCGCATCACATCTTTTACATATCATTTTTCTTTTAAAAAAAATATTATATGAACATCATCATACCATGTTTTTGCGAAAACTCATATCATGCATATTACATGTTGCATTTCATATATAGGCTAGGTGCATATTCTTGTCTTGCATATCATATTTACTCGCATATCACAATATAATAATCGCATGCATGTTTGATCTATTTTGCGTGCGTAATTTTTTCATGTGTTACTCATGCCTTCCATGGTTTAGGATAGAGTGAATTGTCTTGCAATTTTCATGTCATGATTGATACTTATTTTGCATGTTTTGATTAATTAGTTAAATTTTGCATACATGAAAATATGACTTTAATTCCACATGTCAAGCATTGCGTCTTTTGTTATTTATTCATGCTATTGCATTAGATCCATTCATATCATGCAGTCATCTAAAAAACGAAAACTCTAAAAAAACTTCATGCTCCGGACTTTGATTGCCAAACTTAGCACTTTCATGAAATTTAAGGTGCCGAAATGGTATTAGTTTTAATTAACAAATGTAATCAAGTCCTTGAATCCACTATCTCTAGTTCGTAGAAATAAAATAGCTCTCTCGCTATTTTATTTAGGTTTCTAATCAACCAACCAAAAATAGTTAGTGGCGACTCCGAATTCTAAATCATTATAATTAATCAAAGTTGCGATTTGATAGAGTTTGGAAAATTCCTTTTTAGGATAGTCATTAAAATTAACGTGAACTTAGAAATTTTCTTTTAGGTCGCGACAAGGACCAACAACACTATGTGTGGTCTGGGTAAGGTGCTAGACTAGCTCAACTCGGACCATATTCACCTCTACTGCCTATCGACATGCCACGCAAAGCGTATTGAGCATCTTAAAAAGCGCTTTCACTAAATAAAAATTAATTTTAAAATACATACTTCATCTTAGCCAAATAAGCGAGCGAGAGAAGTAGAGACTTCATCTTAGCCAAAGAGCCGAGACAAAGGACTTCTAAGCAACTATTGTGAGACTTGTTCCTTCAACTTGTAAGCTTCCAAGTCTCATCTTTGGCTTTTAAAGGAGACTTCATGTTTCTATCTCTCTATCTTTCACAACCAATTTGGGATTCATGAATCAAATCATTTTTTTTTTTTTGTCTCTCTCCCTCACCATCGATGTGGGACCAATTCTAGAATTTTTTTTTAATTATTTATTTATTTATCAATTTGAATCAAATTAAATTATTTGAAATAATAAAAAAATAATAATTTACAATGTATATACAAAAATATAAATTTATTACACAACGTGTCGAAATTCTTTATTAATTTTAAATGACGTGTCGTCTTATCTGGTCTCGTGTCGATATCAGTGCTAATTAGCCTACCGCAAGGGAATTGGATTTACCCAGCGCAGTCAAGTCCTGTTCGCAGAAGTAAAATGTCCTTCCGTATTTTTCTTGAGTTTCTAATTAATCCATAATAGATTAGTGGAGAATCTTGAATGAATTGAATTGCATATATAAATGAATTAATTTAAATCTCCAAAGTGGCAATTGGCATGGGGCCGAGAGAGTCCACGCCTTAGAAGTAGACTTACTAATCTATTGATTTTCCCTTGCTAGTTCATCCCCACCTGTACCAAGTTTTGACCGATCGAATGAAAGTGCCCGCAGGCGTGCACGATCACTGCGGGCGACAACTGAACTTACTAGCAAATTGGCAACGCTGAATTTAATTATCACCCAATGACATGTCTTTCACATTTAAAAATCTGACGGAAATGCACCAAAGAAGTCAAAAGATCACAGGAAAGCTTATTCTCTGTGATGTGGAGAGCAGCAGCAGCAGGCAGCATCACTAAATGTAACTGTTTCTCCGATCCCTGCTGCTCAACCGAAAGGCGGAAGAAGAATCACGCCGTTCTTCGAGTTAGCAATGTGCACGAAGTGCCCCCAGCTCATTTTTCCTGCAACCGAGGAAACAAATGAACCAATTGGATACGATTCAACGGAGCTCTTCCAATCATGATCTAAGCACAGGAGAATGGTTGAAGTTCTTCTGGACCGAACTGCATCGTTCGGAACCCATTTCGTACTCATCCCCGGTAACTTCACTGCTTCAAATTTGTTGAGATCGGCAGTCGCCAGCAAAGATGACCTGATCGTGGTGGCTGCCTACGCAGAAGAAACCATCTCTCGCCAAGTTTTGGGTTCTCCATTTTTCACAAATGGATATCGAGCGGCTTGCGTCGTGTCCTTTTTTTTTCCCCCGAAATTCCTAGAGAGACAAATTATCAGATTACCTACTCACGTTGCTCACATAAACCACCTTAAAATGCATAGCAGTGTGAAACCTCGTCGAATCCCTTTAAAAGAAACAAATGCGTTTTTACACGATAACTCGCAGCCAAGGCATGCGAAAGAGTCGGAGAATTGTGAACTTGGAGTAGTTAATTTCATAAGCCGGCGTTTCAAGAGAAGTTAGAACAATGAGATGCTGCATTTGCAAACTAAGAATCCTATACAATAGTGAGGGTCAATAGGGATGGAGATGGAGATGGAGATGGAGCCGGATCTCACTTGAGGAGACTCTCATCTCGCGGACGATGTTGAAGGGCTTCTGTTTTCACGAAAAATTGTTCAGGTCCTCAATACGAATGAACGTGTGACTAGAGTGAATGGTGTCGTTCTGCGGGTCTCCAGAACTCGGCAAATTCTTCATATCTAATCACTTTTTCTTTTCATCTGGTTCTGTGATATTTCTAATTTTTACGCTACTAATGCATAGGTTGTGAAACCCTACTCCCTCACTCACGCATTCTCACACCTAGTCCCCCCCAAGAGAAGGTGAGGAATCGAACTCCCCACCGAAAGGGTGGACTCTAGGGCAACCCCAGTGGCTTGTCTAAATCACTTGTTCATTAGCTATAAGTTGTTGCCGGATCTCAACTGGTATTGATAACCCTCAATCAAATCTAAAATCTCTCACGAGCTCGTTTTCTGATGCACTGATATGGATGGAGGCAACAGGCGATGCGGCTATGGAAAACAAGAAGAGCCAATTATAGACACTTAAGGAGAAGAAATTACAAGTCAGGTGAAAAATGAATTTTCTGTGTCATTTAACTGCATCATTTGCGTACACTTCTCTTCTTCTTCTGGAAGAAAACTATCTGCAACTCTGTAGACTAGAAAATGGAAATGGAGATTCCCTGCCCATCTTGCCCTGGTCAACACAGGGAATGTTCCAAAAAAATGCACCCGATGGTTGACCTGTCGCGGAAAAATCGTACGTCCAATCTTTCTCTGCTTTGGTTCAATCACTGGGCGCTGTACGGGCGGATGAAAGCGGAGTTCATCTGCCATATCTTGAGCGAGGCCTTAACATTAGCCTCGGTGGCGTTGTTGAACAAGAAGACCCGAGCGGCCCCGTAGATGGCCTTTGTGGGATAAACTCGGGCCGTGATGCAACTTCTCCCTCCCTGAGCGAAGGTCTCTACAATCGAATGATCCACCTGGAAGATCGACCAAAGAGAGGACACAAGTTACTGATAAGTCTACGGATAGGCACGATGTATGGCATTATCTCATGTGAAAGAGAATGTGAGCTCTCTCACCATGATTCTGAGCGACAACTTTTCGCCTTCTAGTACTGGGACAAAGCTCCCATAGACATGCTTGATGACATCGCTTGCCTCAGAAGATCTACGGGGCGAAAGAAAACAAGTTTTCAGCACGATTAATGAAAGCCACACCAGAAAAGAATCTAAGGAGAAAACGAGATCGAGAAGGTTACCTCAATTGGTCAGTGCAGATTGAAGTCTTAAGGGCGCCGTTCGGTCCTTTAACGACGTAGAAGTACACGGGTGTCTGCTCGGACAGGCCATCGTCCGCAAGG
This sequence comes from Rhodomyrtus tomentosa, assembly GCA_028455895.1. Taxonomy (NCBI): domain Eukaryota; kingdom Viridiplantae; phylum Streptophyta; class Magnoliopsida; order Myrtales; family Myrtaceae; genus Rhodomyrtus; species Rhodomyrtus tomentosa. The sequence goes on from JAPCWY010000008.1 coordinate 30,500,745, forward strand.
ACCAGGAGGCCAAACGGCCCTAGAGCACCTCGTTGAGACGCCCCACCGCTGGCGCCGCAACTGTAATCAGCGTGGGCCTCGGGTGTCGCCTCTAGGGCCTGTTTGTCTAGTTCAAACTCAGCGACGATGTCCACCTGAAAATCAATATCATCGTTAGCCAGAAGTCCTTACTTCACCGAAAACTTGGCAGCTACAGATGAAGAATCGAAGACACGGACCTGCGTGGCGGTTCCGACGTCTAGAGGCACAACCGTCCCTGTTTTAACCTCTATGCTGTCGAATTCTTTGCTGCTTAATCTCAAGCTCTCAACTTCCTCCACCGGCCACTGAAGGAGGTTGCTTCCGGTCTTCGTGTCCAGGATGATGGTCCTCGGAATTCCCTGAGAAATATACGAATGCAGTCCATCATGCTCGGTGACGTATGACGACTTGATATCATGATAAGACATGACATATTCGAAGCATATTCAAAGGCAAGCAAGAACATTGAACAGACCTGAACTGAAGCCCATCCTTTCTGCACGTCGGCAGCCTCGCTGTCTGACTCCGTGATCCAACCCCACAAGATCCGCCTCCTCTTGTTCTGGTCGTAGAACGTCTTCGAGGCATAGAATATGCCGTAGTCGTACCTAATCCCGATCCCCACATCAATCTCCGGGTTGTCCGGGACCCAAGTGTTGGCCTTCTCGTCGTAAGTCCCGATCGAATAGTAATCGTGTCTGTCGTCATCAAGGCTAACCTTCATCACGTGCTTCACTCCAGGACCATTCACCGACGTGTCCAACCCGTCTTCCGACACGGGGAAGAAGTCCACGCATTCCCACATGCCGGTCCCCGGGACGGCATGGAGCATGCCCGGCAAGAGCTCGTAGCTCTTGAAGTCCTCGGTCTCGTACACAAGCGACATTCCCGTCCTGTTGATCTTGGCCCCAATAGCGATGCGCCATTTGCCTCCCGACGTGTACCAAGCAGTGGTCGGGTCACGGAAGTCCAACTTGTTGATGCACGGCGGAGGGGCCAGGATAGGGTTGCCGGGGTGCTTGACCCAGTGGACGAGAAGCGGATCGGAGAGGTCGGCGGGGTAGGCGAGGTTCTGGAGCTGCACGGACTCGTTGGATGAGCCGGTATAGAGCATGACGACTTGGCCATCGGGGAGGATCGTGGCAGAGCCGCTCCACACGCCGTTCATGTCGTACCACTGGTCGGCCACCATGGCGAGAGGGAGGTGGAGCCAGTGGATCAGGTCCTCAGACACGGCGTGGCCCCACACGATGTTGCCCCAGACGGCGCCCTCCGGGTTGTACTGGTAGAAGAAGTGGTACCACCCTTTGTAATACATGGGGCCTAGAATGATTTCACCTTTGTTAATGTCCGAGGGTCGGCAATTTCTGTACCAAGTTACACGTTCACGACAGCAATCTTACCGTTAGGATCTATGGCGGACGATAAAACCAGATTCCGATGCCAGAGCGAGACCAGAGCCATGAAAAGGAGGAGACAAACAAACGCAAATCAGTCAAATAGAAATCTCTATCTGTAAGTATCAATCAAGTCAAAATCTTTTTTTTAGTCTCAAGTTAAATTACATTTTGCGGTGTACTATACGCTCATTGACCAAAATCTTGATTAAAAAAAAAATATTTGACTTGAAGAATCCTCAGAAAGTTTGAATATCATTCTAGCACATAAATGAGATCGACAAAAATTCCAGAAAAAGGCAAAAGACGTTCTTAAAGAAATGAAATGCCATGAATGGACAAGATGAGGATAGCAAAGAGAAAAGGAAAGGAGTAAAAAAAAGGTCAACCATTCATCCAATTCTTCTCTGGCTGAAAATGGAAGGCCGTTCTCTGCCATGACAACATGCTGTTGTTCCACGGGAAACTCGGCACGTTCACGCCAGCAATGATCTGGTTCGACTTATCGGACACTCCTTCCTTCGCGCCACGAGCCCCCGGCCTGACCACGGCCTCGGCCGGTATCGTCCTTGGCCCCGCTCCTTCCCGGGTCATCGACAACAGGGCATCATTAGCTTGCGCGCAGAAGCCCGGCTTCGTATCGGTGAAGAAACCGAGCATCATTCCGGTAACTAACAAAACGGAAAGTCCCGCCAAGATCGCCTTGGTCGGTCTACGGCTGTCCTCGGGCTTCGCCCCACCCGAGAGAGGGGCGTATTCGGGGTCTTCATGATCAATGGGAGAGCGAACTGGGTTGGGTTCCGCCATTAGCAAAGGCTTCGGGACGGAAAAAGCTATCTAGGATGGCTTAAAAAGACAAAATGTAGAGATAGAGAGAGAGAGCGAGAGAAGGAGAGGGAGAGTGCTAGCTGTTCAATGGAAGAAAACAGAAGGTTTAGCAAAATTAGGGATGCCTAATTTGGAAAAGGGTATCAACCATATACAAGGCAAATGATATTAATGATCCGGACGTGAATATAGAGCTGAAGAAATTCAATGATGGAGTGATTCTGAAGATCGAACCCCATTTATACACACACGCTTTCAATTGTAAGCCAAGTGTTTGAGGAGATTGTTTATTATTTCGTTTGGAATGTTTAAAGTTGTCTCATTCTATTTTATTTTTATTGTTTTGGGGGGGGAGGAGAATGCCAATGGAATGGTAGATTTCATTCATATAAAGTCGACGAAAATTGACAAATTCCCCCGAAGCATGTGGTTGATAATGTGCGTGGGATATGAATAAAGTTATCTCGTCAAACTGGGTAATTTTGTCCCCGTTTGGTGACTCGTGATCTCTCATGTGTCACATGTTTGTTGAGGTTGTCTTGCTTGATCGAGGACCGGTTCTATAAGGAAACGAGGAGGATGCAGCTTGTTCGTTCATGTTTCGTTGCCCTTTTTTTTTTTTTTTCCTGTCATAGAATTTCGAGGTTCGATCCAAGTTTGAAACACACCGAATCCTTCGTGTCTTAATGCATTTCAATGTCGGAACCTCCCATAAATATGTCCGTGCACTTACTTCGGATAGATTCAGGGACAGGTATGACATGAAATTTTTGTTCACACGACGACCGGTGTGGCGTCAAAACTCAACATCCTCTTATTACTCGGTGGGGAATGGTAAGTCGTGAGCAGCGTCGTGAGTTCGGTTTCGATCGATTCATCTCAAACACTCACGAGGATGACAAGAATATAACAATAAAGGAGGAGCACGGACTAATAGGAACCACACGTCCAGGAAAACAGATAAGTCCATTCAAAATTAACCGAAAAAAAAAAGCAATATTTTCCCGACTGAATTGGCCCGATCGAATTATTCAATGGTCCAAAACGAGGGCGTTGGGGGAGCAAAAGAGACGATGGAACACGTAAATCCAATTCTAGGGTTTCTGTTCATCCCTTCGGACAGCTCGACCAGGCCCCTCCCCAAAAAAAAAACAGCACATACCCCTCGAGGAAACAAGGAGAGCAATGAGGAGCTGCTGATTCGGATCCGAAAGGCTCATCCTTCTTTGTCAGCTTCAACTTCATAATTCCATTTTTCCAATGAACATATTGAGGAGATTGGCAAAACCGTCCACATGAACTGGTACCCGAAATCGAACACGTGGCACGAGTGTATTGGCCACGAGAACGGATGACTCAGCACGAACGAGTGAGTTTGACCCGATTGATCATGCGTGGGGACAATTTTATTATTGTTGTTATTTTTAAAAAAAAAGTTTTTTAGGGCCCTTCATTAGGAAAAGTACAAAGGCAATGGCTGCAAAGAGACAATCGTCAATCAAATCAGCTCTCGCCTTGTTTTGTACTCTTCCTAATAATTTGGCGGGGGTCCTGCGTTCGTTCACGATCACATGCGAGGCCACGTGGTGGCTTCATCGGCACCACATGCTTTTTGTCACCTCAGGAAAAATACAAAAAAATACCCCACGCGGAAATAATGGAGGCAGAGAAGGGATCCATGTGTTGGCACGGAATCGGGAAGTGAATTGGATCGGTCGAGCGTTTTGGATCTTATGAATGATTGGGATTCGGAGGGAATCAATCAGGACAAATAGAAAAATTGCAAATGAAAAAAAAAAAAGTGCCCTCAATTTCTTTGAATTTGCGACAATATGCAGTCATATAAGCCTTACGAATCCCAATGAAGCCAGCCCCCACATGTAATCCGTCTTCGGTCGCGGCGGAAGAAGAAAAAGATTGAAAGAAAAAAGTTATTGAAAATTCAAAATTTTAGAAAAAAAAATTGTAAAAATTATCCCTATCAGTGTCAGTTTTGCCATGTAGGACGATCCACGTCACTAATTTCCTGTCAAAATTGATCAGAAAGACGAAATTGTCAAAAGATATGGGACTCAATTGGTCGATTGAAATTTTTAGGATTAAATTGATATAAATATAATAAATTTAAGAATTTTTTAGTAATTTGCCCGTCGAGATGACTTGATGATGATTGTTTAACGACAGATCGACCTGGATGTCTGTCACACCTCCAACACTCGATGCAAAGGTTAAATGTCATTGTGTCGGGAAGCGTTGGAATCTGTGATTTTGGTTAACTCCTGAATTTAGGCGTTTGATCATTGACATGTGAAGAGGGAAGGCACGGATTAGGCATTGCTTTTGGCCCAAACACTATTTAGATTCAAGTCACCCCAATGATCACTTTTTGAGAGACGCGCTACCTTGTCAACCAGGATATAAAGGACAAGTCAGCAACCTTTTCTCACATGCCATTTTCTTAGAAAATAGTAATGGTTGTTTGCTCAAGGTTAATAACGGAAAAATTATCAAAAAAATTCTAAACTTATTGTAATTGTACCGATTCAATCCTAAATTTTTTTTTTTTTTTGCCGATTCAGTTCTAAACCTTTTGCAATTATGTCGTTTCAGTCCATTCGGCGAATTTTCGCCAGCTGATACTAACGTGGACATCAATAGACCGACGATCGAATATTTTATTTTTTAAAATTTTTTACGAATTTTTAATAACTTTTATGGTTTTATTTATTTATTTTTTCTTTTTTCCTGCCTCTCCCTCCCTCTCCCCTCACCAGAACCATCTCTGGTCGGTCGCCACAATGGCAGGGCTCGACCTTGCCATCATGCCTCGCCCGGCGACGGCGAGGTCGAACCTTGTCATGGTCGGGCAAAGCTTGACCTCGCTGGCCCAGATATGGATCTGCAAGGCCGAGTCTCACCAGGCCATAGCCGGGCTCGATCTCGCCGTCATTGCCTCACCCAGCAACGGCGAGGTCGGCCCCTACCGCGGCCAAGCGAGGCCTCTCCGACTGCGCCTCTGGCCAGTCGTAGGATTATGGCGACAAGCCAAAGGTGGTTCTGGCGAGGGGAGGGGGAGGGGGAGGGAGGGGGAGGGAAAAAAATAAAAAATAAAAAAGTAAAAATTATTTTAAAAATTAATAAAATATTAGATCGTCGGTCAACCGGTGTCGACGACCAACCAAAATCCGTTGGATGGACTGAAATGGTACAATTGCAAAAGGTTTAGGACTGAATCAGCAAAAAAAAAATTAAGACTGAATCGGCACAATTGCAATAAGCTTAGTATTTTTTTGGTAATTTTTCCAATTAAGAACTAATAAGTTTGAAACTTCAGTAAGGTAAATAAAAATTGGTAAATTAGTTCAAAAATTAATAATTTGCACAGGTAGCAAGGATGAAATCGATCCTCCACATCCCACAGGTGGCAAAAATCATTGTATAAGCTTGAATAGCACTTAGCGGTTAGCAACTTAGCACGACTAAAACAGAGAGTGCGAAAACAGGAACTCTCTGCTCTATGCTTTTGTTGTTTCATGATTTACATATGTTTCCTTTCCTACTTCAGGCACGACGGCCACAACTGTCGTGTCCGGAGAGACTCAAAACAGCTAAGTCAGAACAAAGATCCATCAAGCTTTGAAAGAGACTCGTGTATAATTTCAGTCCTTCAACTGGACTCACATAGACATTGAACTACTCTTTTCATAAACTTCAAGCGAAAAAAACTCGGATGGGTAAGTTCGAGCTTTCCCATCAATAAGACTTCCACCCACATCAGTACAGTCGACCAGGCTCCACCGAAGCCAAGATGGAAGACCTGTAATTCAGCTGAAGACATGTTGCCGGCAAAATCTTTTGCCTGAATGTCATGTGCTTAGTTATTTCTTTTTGCTAGGTATGCTTCGCCAGAAATATTAGAGCAGCTCATAAGACCAATCTCATTACCCTCCCAAAAGCATGTGACTATGCCAGAGCAGAATCATATGCTTCACGAGCATTGAAAATAAGCGGACTTTGAGGAAGAAGCTTTCGGAATCAGAGATGCATGATAAAGCAGAAACCTGGAACACAAAGGTTACCCTCGTCACTCTGTTTGGTGACGCGGACGACTCAAGTTCAGTTCTCATATTAGTGCAAGGAGAAAAAGGTCGATAGGTGTAAAACTTATTAACATCGAGTGACGAGCTTTACATTCTTTTCCATAAGAGCCCAAGGGAAAAGTCTGAGCGTGAAAAGCAGTTGGAATCAGAATTATTCTCTTCGTAAATAAGAGCCGCTCAGAGATTCCAGATGGTGAATCATACGTTTGGGGGTGGCCAGATCTTGCCGAAAAGCTCCTCGACTCGCTTGGCCTGATCAATGTATCCATCCAACCCAGCCGCAAGTAGCTCCACAGAAGCTGGTCCCATAGCTGATGCAAGGCTTAGTTGGTCCCACTTACGAAGCTGAACAGGATATATACCCATTGGAATCAAGTCAGTGACATTGTAGACAGGAGAGGGAGAGAGAGAGAGAGAGAGTAGTTTATTGCGATGATGAAATGCATCAGAGTCATCTTTCTTACTCAACAGGCGGTAATTGTCCATATGGAGTAGCACTACAAGCTTCTTAATCATTTTGAAAAAAAAATTGTAATTAAACACACCCATAACTTTATAAAGTTTTGTCAGCAAGCTTCTTAAGCGCATTCTACATGTGCACATGCATGCATGCGTGAGTGTGCACAAGTGTGTACATGCATGGCCTGCACTATGCACTTCCTGATCTAAGAACAGAGATGCACTAAGCGTGACGCACCCAAAGCAACTAACAAAAACTCCACTCTGCTTCACAGTGCACGTCTATTTTCATTCCAACAGGTTTGCTAGCCACGGTATCATTGGTTGCTTATTGGATCATTTGGCTCCGAAATGGAGCTCACATGATCTAACGGCTACGCTAAAATCAAATGGGCTCACAGAGACTGGATGCGAGCAAGAACCTATCACGGGGAAATAAACATGTACAATCAAAGCGCACCTCTTCTTCAGAGAAATTGTAGGTAGCAGCAGACTCTGGTGACAGCCTATTAACAAAAGAGTATTTCTCATCTGGAGCAGTGATTGATTCTTTGAGAGATTGCATGACCTTCAATGGTGCAATAATGTAGTCCACCCTGTCAAGGAAGAACAGAAAGACAAGATCAGAGCATACATTCCTTGATTGAAATCGACTAGAAACTTCGACTAACGTCGCAGGGGGGGGAGGGGGGGGAGGGGGGGAGAGAGAGTACCCTAGAAGACTGAACAAATCCTGCTTGTTTCTCACTGCTGCTGCCATCAATTTGGATTTATGCCCGTATTTGTGGATGTAGTTATAAGCCTTTGCCACCTGCATGAAGAACATAACTAGATCAGGCATGACCAGTTATTCCATAGCAATATCGTGAAATAGAACTCTTTTCTCGCATTACTGATGCAATGGAGTGCCTTCATGTCAAATCAACTTTAATCCGGCATTCCAACAAGATGTTTCTCTCTTAATATGTAGTCCAACTAGGTATCAAAACAAGAGAAGTAAATTACCAGCAGGAGCCTAGGACTTCTATAAAGGAGCTCAGGCATCCCCTATTGCCAACGCATCATTGAATAGAACCAGAATGTAAAATAATAAAACCACTGATGCTAAATGATCACCTTCTCTCCTACAAGGCGTGTCTTGTGAGTTCACCTCCTTTTCAAATAGATCAAAGACAAGGACAGAGGTCATCGAGGAAGGCAATCAACTTTACGAAACATGACTATTGTGGCTTTAGACTGAGCATAATAGTCATATGGCTAAAAGTGACAGGATCCTAATGAACATAGCAAAGATCCGCAGCAAGTAGTCATGTTAATTCCAGTAATTTCAGTTCGCCCCTTGGCCTATGCCAATTGCAAGTGCATAAGAAACTTTCGCTGAAACTGCACCTAATGAGATAGCCAACATGAAGCAGACTGCTCCTATGATCTTGGCTAACATGAATTCCATAGCTCCAAGAGATCACGAAAAGATTGAAAAATAAAGAATTATACCATTCATAGTAGTCAACTAAGAAACTGAAGAAGTTATATAACCATTGAGCAAGAGCTGAACCCTTCGACCTTCTAAAAGCCTTTGACCAAAAAAAAAATATTCTAAAAGCCAACAAATTTGTAAAAAACACACAAAGCTATCAAGCATTTCGACATGAAAATATCCATGAACAGTGAGTTTGGGTGGGCATGGTTAACTGAAAAAAACATGGTGTAGCATAGAAATACAATCACAAATGAGTCTAGGACTGCTATTTATTTTACCAAAAATTTAAGCTTTGTAACTAACCAGAGCCAACCCTGGATCTTCACCTCTTCTCACAGCAGCATCCACTTCTGGGTCACCCGAGTGATTGCGCGCCCAATCCTGAGGATGATGCAAGTGTCAAATGGAATGTCGCAAATAATATACAAAAAACACAATAGAAAAGAGCCAAAAGGCTAAGCTGTTACCCTAAGACGACCAACAAAAATCTGAATGACAGAAGCACCGGCTTGTGCGGCAGCCGCTGCTTGAGCAAAGCTGTAAATAAATGAACAAATAATGAATGGTTAGTACATTAAGATGGCTTAAAGATAGAGAGAGGAAGGAGGAAACTAGAAAATAAAATATCATCATGTGTGAAAAGATAAAAGCAACAAGGGATAGAATAGCAGTGAAAGTTCCAAACATAAAATGACAGAACCTAACTATTATCAAGCTGGATCGCAAGCCCTAGTCCGCCAATAGTGCTTACAATTCTCTAGACGGATTATCCACGAAGAGCTATGCCAGTCGACAAACATTGAAAACTAGCAGGACACTTCATGTCCCAAGATGACTTCCCAATTTCTAAAACTATGTCAAATATGATGGTGTGACTAACGAAATCTCTGGGCAAGCCATTGGAAAATCAATAGTTTTATCAGCAATCACCTACAGCCCTTTCCTCTGCCGGGGGCTTCCACAAAATGAAAAGGACCGGCAACATTGTATGCTCAACACTTGTTCCCCTGGTTTATATCCCTGAGTACTACTATGGCCGTTCTGTCACCCAACCTACTTAAACAACCTAAAGGCAGGGATTCAAGATATTTCAGAGTCCATGTACACTATCTGCACCAATATGTTCTCCCGACATTAGAGGCAGTACAAAAGAACCACATATTTCCCCGTGGACAACAAGTATTACATGGTGATGATTCAGATTTGAAAGTAAAATGAATACTTGCAATCAAACTCAAAAAGCTAGAACAGAATTAAGTCGTGTCGAGAGTGGTTGATTTTGTCAATCGCACTCAAGTAGCTACATGGTTTCACCCCTGTGCTTCCAAAGATTTTTCCCACGCATCGGATAGTTAATATGCTGTTGATTATCCGAATATTGCGATATAATCACTCCTTCAAGTCAACATTCAAACAGGCTATTACCCCCAATTATGGGCATTGGGCCCTGGCTCATTCAAGTCTGCAGCCCAAAATTTTGGAGGCAAGTGGATACGGCCCATGGCTCTCTGGGGTCCGACCAGCCTCTAATATGTGAAAACTATCTCTTTAGGTATTTTTACGTCATTGTCATTGAATACGACTATTTAGGCCCAATGCGCAGCCGAACTGACTAGCTGGTTCTCTATGCTTTTACGGACTTCTGGCAGCCTATGTAAAAGCGAGGACTCTAGATGATAATTATCAAAATAGCTCGACAGCATAAGCAGATGAAATGAAGTAACAAAAAAACCCTCATAAAAAAACCTGTAAACAAAGGTCAAATGTGTCTGTATGCCTTCAGATTCAAGCAATCTTGAGGCCTCTATCCCCTACATAAACACCCAGAAATGGCCCACAAAGGGGCCAGATAAGTATAAGCTAACTTTTAAAAGTACCACCAATTCTAACTACGGCACACGCTCGCAACTTACTTGCCATGTGGAAGGAATTTTAAACAACAAACGCTCAGGAGGGACGTTTACTTCGCCATACAGCTTTAGCAAGTCATGCACCTGCAATGAGTAAAATGTAGCTGGCATCGGATTGGACACCCAAGTTCCAATTTTTACTGCTAAGAGCTCCCAAAGGGAACTGACTACTCATATCGCAGATCAAAATCATCAAGTAAATTTTAAAATCTTTTCTTTACAAACAAACAATAAATTTAACAACAACCGTTTGTGATAAAGTGGAGTCAGCAATTCTCCAATATCACACTCTCTTATCTATACTCCATCGCAACACATTGTAGCAAGGTTGACTGTATGAACCCAAATAAGAGTAACATCAACTATAAAGTCCAAATACAAAGAAAACATTGCATTTAGAGAGGAGCCTTAATTTTCTACTATCTTGGATTAGAGAACCTCTTCTATATGAGATAGTTGCAAGACAATTGTTCATTTACATAGCTTAGTAGGGACTTTTAACTTATCTTTCAACAGGGCTTATTCCATCAGTAACCTAATACGGACATTTACACGTAGTAACACGTAGAGCGTAGCTCTACGACTATGAGGTTGTTACAGGCATATTGATTAAGGAGTACAAAAGAAGCCAATACCTTCCGAATAATTCCATGAGTGTCATAAGCCAGACGAGCATCCACTTCGGTTGATACTCTACCCGGAACAAGCTTTGCCATATCACCTCCAACATTGACCAAAGCCTACGTTGAGAAATCTCACATCAACCACCCCAAAGGAAGAAAAGGCATATTTATATGTGATCCAGCATGTCACGTCTAAATATTTGATAAAAGCAGATTATTTTGTTTCCTAACGAAGTCGATGAATATTTTCCTTTTCATGGTTTCTTTTCCTCAGGACTTATGCAATTGTGCAGCTCAGGAGCAAACCACTAATGTCAGTAAGGTAAACATTACTCTCTTTCCTTGTACTCTTCATTCAATCTCCATACGAAAATAAGGGTGAAGTAATATAAGTTTTCCCCTCATTCTTTCTGCTTTCCAACTGAAATTTCCTGTTGTATATAACACGCACCATGTATTGAAATCTGCAAGGTAGAGTGGGAAAAAGCACCTACCTTGCTGACAAAACAGGACAACCTCATCTCATTGTTCGCCAACCCATAGCAGCCTCTATCAGCCAAGGCCATTTCGACGGCATTCTAACCAAAAGAATGGTTTCCATTCAGCGAACAGGGGCAGTTAACGGGAATCCAAAGACCGAGTGGACTTTTCCTACTAGATTCCGAAATTTTCCCCTAAATGAAAAAAGATAGATACCCTGAAAACAGTATCCGGAAGACTACATATCCCCAGGAGGAGCGAGGAGCTAACGGTAGCGGCTGTAGGAGGAAACCTGAAATCAGAGAAATTGCGAATAATCGTACGCGATTAAGCTTGAAACTTTCCGGTGCAAAACAGGAACGGGATTACGATCACCATCGCAATAATGCCAGTGCAGAAAACAGAAAAACAGTGTCTTTTAAGCCGCATTATTATGTCATTTCGCTCACTTCTCGAAGTCATCGAAGATGACAGTATCAGGAACGATCTCGCTGAAGCTGGACACCGCATCCAATTCAGTGCTCAAGCCTTCATAAAACAGTTAAATAGACGAAGATCAAATCATCAAAAAACGAATGTCAATCGCGATGCCTAAGAAGCTACACGAGCTGAAAGGCGTACGAGAAATACCGGCATCGAGAGAGGAGGAGGAGTTGGAGGTGGCTCGAATTCGAGGAAGCGACGGCCGGCAGTTGAACGCGAGCTTCGACGCCGCGGATCGAGCGAGCAACCTCAGCTTCCCGTCCTGTATATATGTCAATTAAAGCACCGATTGACGCATTTTTTTTCATGGGGCGTCATGCAAATGCAGAGAGAGAGAGAGAGAGAGAGAGAGAGAGAGAGAGAGAGAGAGGGGTTACGTGAAGAGAGGAGGAGGAAGAGAGAGTCGAAGAAGGCGGAGATTGCAAGGAGAGTGACATCTTCTTCAGCTTCGGAGAGGAGTGAGCGAGGGAGAGCGAGTAGGAGGAGACAGCTTGAGTTGTGATGGTGTGATTCAGGAGTGTGGATATATTTTCATTTTCAGAAGGGAGGTGGCAATTTGAACAAAAAATAAAAAAAAGAAAGGTGGTGGCAATTTGACTTTGCCCGCCCCTTTTTTTTTCTCCGAATATATTCGTATAACTAATTCCTAAAATTTATAAAAAATTATAATCAAATCTTAAAAAATTATTAAATTAATGCACTCGAGATTAGCTCCATCTAATTTGGCCAATGAAAAAATATCACGTTGGATTTTTTAATATTTAAATATATATTAAAACACAATATGTTCACCTAGCCATAATTTCGTAACTCCAAATACCTCGATTCGTTACAGTCGCTCCTGTAATACTCCAGCTGGCTAAATTTTTTTTTTTTTCAAAAAGACTTCCAACAGAGAACGAGCAGCGCGCGAGCTTAGCAGTCCTCGCCGCCGCCACAGCCCCATCACTATCGAGAAGGGCCGGGAGTGGTGGGGAATTGGGACCGGCGACTGTCGCCGACCTCAGGCTCTCATCAAGTCGTGGAGAGACCCAGATGTAGGTCTCCCGTTCCTCTTCGAAAAGCAAGATTTCTATGGGATCCTCCACAAAACCAAAGAGAGAGACCAGTGATGCTTGTGGAGATGGGGTTCTGGTCATGTTTTGAAAGGAACCCAGAACACCAAAAAATTCGAGGATGCGACGTGTGGTACTGACGGAAGCACATCGGTTTCAGGCGAACTCTAACGGTGACACAAAATGCCAGGCTCTTAGCAAACCAACGTTCATCGTATGCACATAAACATCAAAAACATGAACCTTAAAAATTCTGGCGAGAGCTAGCGAAGGCTAGTGAGACTCGCCGACCCCAGGCGCAAGGGCTGGTGTCGCCCAAGTCTGAGTTTCCTTAATCCAAATCTGGGTGAGCTGGGCAGGCGAGACTCGTCGGCCCTTGCCTAGGGTCGACGAGGTCTCGATGGCCGGCCACCCTTAACTAGGGCCGGCGATGGGAGGTGGCTGTGGTGGCCTAGTCTCACTCGCGGAGAACCTGCCCAATTGCTCTTCTTCTTTTTCTTCTTTTTGTAGTTTTTGCTTTTTAAAATTAAATTGTAGCCTTTTCTGAATTGTTTTAATTGCTTTAAACAAGGTTTTAAAAAGGAAATAATAATAATAAAAAATGCCACATGAGAGAGAAATTAATTTTAGAATGTCACTTGTTAATAGAATAATTTGATTGCATCAATTTGACAAGTTTTAAAACTTGATTATACTTTTTAAAAATTCTAGGACTCAAATCGCAATTTCGCTACAAGTTTTAAGATTTTTAGTGTACATGTTTCTTTTTCTTTTTTTTTCCCTTCGAATTTTGGTTTTACCATTTAATTTCGGTTTCAAACTTTTGAATTTTTGTCTTGATAGTTGAAAACGAGATAAAAAGACGATGACAACGAGAATTTGGGGATTGCTTAGGATACTCCACTGGATAACACATTGCGCGATGTGCGTGGGTCGCTCGAAAGACCACGACTTCTTCGGACCCCACCCTGGCAGCCCGCAGTCATCCATTGAATGCGCTTAAAGCACAGTGAATGCCTGAATGGTATCGAGGCCGCCTTCGGATGGTCGATTCGCTCACATCCCACTGCTTGCAGCTCGATTAGTCTACCAATATAACCCTTGAATATATATATAATATGAGGGAATTTTTTTATGTTTAGCGAGGTGACATGCTGTACAAGTTGGTCGATGAAATCGAGGAAGACGTGTCCGTCCGGTCCAAGGCAAAGCTTGCCCCTCGCGACCTCCGCCCCGTTCTCATGCGCGAGTCCAGACGCAAAATACATGGGCCTTCAACCGCCTAAAACATTCTCTAATGTTCCAAACCAAGAAGAATCAAAGGCCGACGTTTCCTAAGACATCGGTAGTCCTCCGGGACATTTACGACTCTGATAGGACGCTGAGCTATGCCGGTTTGTTCCGATGTCCGCTTGCAATCTATCGCACCGATCTCAGATGCCCAGTCTTTAGTCAGGAAATTCATCTTCATCGTCATCGTTTTTTCTCGGAGAGTCACTTAAAAATTACTGCTTTTCTCTCTCTGAGTTGTCTCACTATCTTCTGTTGCTTTTCGCACAGTCATCACAGAACTCAGCAGAGACTCGAAAGAATACACTGTCTGACCCTTCAAAGACGGGACGAATATAGAGAGAGTTATATAAATTAAAATAGCCGCGACCAGACCAGTACCATCAACATGCGATTCCCTCGGCATTGTCTGTCTCAATAATTAGTAAAATGACTAGACTATGAAATGAACCAAACCCCCTTATTTAGTGTATCGCATCCCATCCCATCCGCTCCCTCGGCAAATTAAACGCTAGCCGAGCGACGGAAAATATCTTCAGACCAAAAAAAAAAAAAGAATGTACCACTCGGTTGCCCGGAAAAGGAAAATTGCAAGCAAAAGGCCTCCTTTTATTGTAAGCAGGGAAAAAGAACCAACATGAGAGCCTTGATCTTAAATCTGCTTTCCGCAAAACATTTGTTGAGACGCCTTTTGATTCTGAATCATTCCCCCCGCTTCTTCAGTCTTCTTCCAATCCCCCAGGGACTTCAAAAATTCCATGACCTAAATTTTGCCAAAGGAGTAATCCCTGCGAAAATCAGAGCAATGCCGGAAAGCAAAGCAAAACAAAAAAAAAAGGATGCAAAATTCGGTGGAGAGAAACTTCAATGATAACTGATATATGCACCTCTGATGGATCCTTGAGTGAGTAAACAGCACTAGTTTCTTTAGGTGTTGAAGCTACTAGAATACCAAAACCACAATTTCCTTCTCGCAGTACCTAACAAAATGAATGTCATGCTGAGATCAGGCTCTAAGAACTGTCCATGTCCAGATTGGGAGAGGATGAGGGTTGTTTTCTTTTGTTTTTTTTTTTTTTGTTTTTGTTACCTTAAAGGCATCTTCATCTGTCTTGTCATCCCCGATGTAGATAGGAAGCACATCTTCGCAGTCACTTAGCCCTGTGACCAACAGAGCAGTAATTGAGATGAGAGGCCGAATGCTTGCAGAAAACCACCAAAGGCAAAATGTGGTACAATGGCAAAATTGGTCCGTACCAAGAGAATCAAGCAAAAACTCAACTGCCTTTCCTTTGTTCCAGTCAACCACCGGACGGACCTCTAAAACCTGGAGCAAGTGACACGACTATCAAGAGGCGGCGTCAAAATAGTGCGAAATAGATGTTAGGAGGGAACAGGAAACAGAATGAGCCTCCTAAAGTCCACCAATAGTACCTTCCGTCCATGTGTTAACCGTAGACGAGGATACTCTTTCAGAATATCATGAACACACTGAGCAATAACTGGCCAATTCTGAAGTCAAGTTAAGAAGAAAGAGATACCATCAATATGCATCCAGCAGCCAAACCTATATAGACAATCTAAAGCGCAGGAAAATTCCCCTACCTTTTCATCTACATTACGATAATGTACAGAGGCACAAAACTTGTGATTCTCAACTTTTGCGCCTTTAATACCCTTTGTATTTTCGACGAGGGTTCTAAAAACCTGCATAAACACGTTAAAGGTCATCCAATCAGAAAGAAAAGACACTACTGCTAGAAACAAAAACTTTGCATGCGGAACAAGTCTCGTACCTCATCAATCACTGGTAAAAATCCTCTAGCAGGCTGGAAGAGATTTACCGCCTTCCCCTGCCATGGCAAGCATCCACATTAGTTACGTCATGGAATTGCAGGCTTGCTAGGGAAAGCAAATCGAAAGAAGACATTATTTCGCCACCTAAGCATAGCACCAGGAGAGAACAACAACAATCAAGCTCTCCGAAAGATACACCTTACCTGTTGGTCAGTTGATTTAACACAGCTTGGATGGTCATTGGACACACTGTTGTTGAGAGGGCCCATAATGTCCATTCCATGACTACCAGCGTAGTAAAGTTCAGTCAGTCCTACCAAATCGTAAACCTGTGAATTAAGGCAAGTCAGACCTCCAGTTTACAAGTGTGGATCGACAGATGTACCAAAACGAAACATCATGTTGTGCTCGAAGGAAGATCCTCCATTACCTTGTCGCGACTCCTTCCACTGATAATTGCTGTAGGGAAGTGATCTGCGACATTCTTTACAGCTACACGCATCTGAAAAGCAATTACATGGTTCAACATAAGTAAATGTGCAAAGACGGGCATCAGCAGAGGCAAATATTGTGTCTGCTTACATCATCAGACATTAATGCACAATCTGGGTCATCAACGATTGGAGACAGAACACCGTCATAGTCCAGAAACACCGCTATCTTCTTGCTCTTAGCCTGCTCAATTATTTGCTCAAAAGAATTGAGAGCTGATGGATGCTTAAGCTGCATCATCACCAAAAAGAAGGAATCAGGAAATAAAAAGGCAAAATAAGGAAAGCAATAATAGTTCAGTTATAGAAAATACAACTACATATAACTGATTAATATGTTTCTTTATCTAAATATGAGATAAGAATAATGAAAAATCTCGACTAGTCATTTGAGAAAGAAAACACACCATCCAGGATACATAAGCAGCATCAGACTCATCTACAGCGACTTCAAGAATGAAATCCTTGACAAGCTTTTTGCGAGGGGGTGAGGACGCTTTCATGGCATCAAGCCAGCCATTGGAACGGACATCATCCAGTAATCCAGGCTTTTTCCTTGGAATTGTTATATACTTGCTTGAGGAAAACCCTGCTCCATGCGGAGGCAACAAGCTGGAGCGGATGCCAAGCCTTGACTTGGTAACGGGAGCAGCAGCAGGATCAGTAAGAACAGGAGAAGCATGGTTAGGCTTCATTTCCATTGGATCCAGATTTCTTGCTACGGTATATATGTACTCTAGACCAAAACGAATTCTTTAAACAGCCACTTGGTCAGAATGAAGATCTAGGCACCTTTAACCCGGATTTCTTTACCCAACCCTTTTGTCTATAAAGAACCACCGCTTCAGAGTCTTCTTGTCACTGCTGCTGTTGGGTGAGCAGTCCATCAAGCGTAGGCTTCCTGAGAACTGGTTACAAGGTCGAGTGAATTACAACTCAAATCAGAGCGAAAATTGCAAAGAAAAATTATTGCTACTTTGGAGAGTAATAGATTACCTTCTCATCTCCAAAGCTAAGCCACATTTATAGCAAAATATTAAACATCAGCATGGAGGAGTTCATCAGAAGGATGGAGAAAATTGCTTCCAAATCTGAGGAGACTAAAAAATCTGCTCCTTGCCGAAACTACTGGAGGGGCAATAACTTTTCAACAAGCAGTTGGCCAAAACCTTAAAAGACAAGTATACAACAAGGATTTCATAAAAGAATTCAACATCAAAGTGAAAATAATTAGACAAAAAATATGATTGAAAACTCGTGGATGATTTTATAGTAAGTGATTTTCCACCATTTGAACAATGTCCGAATTTCAGCAGCCTCTTAGATCTTGATTGCAGTCAATGATAATCTTATCAAGCATATAAATTTTAACAGATGTTCGATCAAAAAATAAAATAAAAGATGACTTCAAAAAAATTGCATTCACTTCATTAAAGCACTAAAAATTCAGAGGCATGCATTATTTATAATCCTCGTTAATATGGCTGTCATGATTTCATGATCTGATCCATGACATTTTCCAATTACAATATCTCTTATCAGGTAAATGCATATCTTTTCCTATGATCTCCAAGCCAAGAGTGGGAATCTTCATGTATGCTAAGGCCAAAAAGTTGCAGACCATTTTATATTATATGATATGTGCAGTATAAACAAAATTTCCTGCTAAAATTAAGAGAAAAACTCTTTAAGGATCATTTACTGTTTCATGTATTCAAGATATGAAAGACATATAGTGATGCAGCCATCGAAAAATAAATTACTTTACAAACTAAAGCACTTGGCCCATGAAACCTTCCAATATCAAACCAAATACAACAACCACACGTTCACACTCAGAGGCACATCTTCGACCAGACCAACATTAAACAAAGGGAAGCTACATGCTGTGGGCCTCTGCAAAACATGAAGCAGCGACGTGTCTACTATAATATGATAGCGGCTTAATAAAATAGAAAAGGCAAAGAAGGAATTCAAGGCTGCGAAAAGACACCGCAACTACCAAAACAACCACAGAGAACCCAGAAACAAATAAATTTTACGAAAGGAAAAAAATAACAGCAAAACTGCCCACATGTTTTTAGGAAATTTACATATAATGAATTAATAAGTCACTTTTAACACAGCACAAGAGATAATGACAATAGAAGTTTCTTGGCAAGACATAAAAGATCTAGCAAGACCACATTAGAAAAATGATACATACCCAACAATTCATATGTCGACTTTTACCCAAATTGCAGGTTGCATCGAGAAAGAACTATACATGTTTGGGGATTTCTTACTCCCATTTTACACCAGCACACTCAACCAAATAAATTATAAGAAAAGAAACTTCTACTAAAATATGCTGGTCTTATATAAAACAAGGTCTTCAATCAGACCAAAACATGGGAAACAAGGCGTAGACTTTTCCCCACTTAAAGGCCATGGACTGGTTCTTTTTGCGGGTTAACATCGTAAGAAAATGATTAAGACGTACTTCGAGACTTTAACACGACTCTTTCCCGGTTTACAGTGACTACGAGCCAAAAAAAGAAAAAGAAACTATTGACAAGAAAACATAGTCAAATCAGCATGGTTTAAACATAGAAGACATCGCCATTTAATACTATTCACAAAGTCAAATCCCGCATCAAGGGGACCAAAATAAAGCCATGTAAAATATTATGCTGCCGATTCAAGAAATCCGAAAACCGACAGCTGCACGAACCTAACCCTGATAACTTCCTTCCCGATTCACGCGGAAAAAAAAAACTGAAGACGCCCCCGGAGACAAGACAACAACCTCAAACAAAGCCACAAGATCCTCCATTTTCGCACACCAAGGAAAAACAAAACTCATTCGGTTCGCATGCATCGTCTCCAAAGCCCCAAATTCACTTTTACGCAACGGCATCGAAAGCACGAGAAACCAGCAAAACATCGAAGGGAGACGCATTTCTAGGAAATGACGACGAGCAATGATGGGTAAACAATCTAACCCAAATGACGGGATCGTATCGCACGTGGTCGGAAGCCAAGACCTCGAACGGAAAGCGCCGCCGTCAACCCTCAGAGCATTCGTTACTGGGAATTTCGCGCGGGGTTCCAATAAGCGAGAGACCGAGAAGGATGGCCGAAATTGCACCTTCGAGGAGAAATGGGGGAACCGCCGAAACCCTAGCGAAGCGCACGAGCCGCAGAGCGCGAGAATGGCAAAAACGAAGAGAGAGAGAGAGAGAGAGAGAGAGAGAGAGAGAGAGAGAGATTCTAAGGCGAGAGGGGAGGGAGCATTTATAGAGAGCTTTGGATTCAGTTGGACGAAGAAGACGTGCTTTACAAGGCAGCTGCTCGGTTGTTCAAACCGGAAGCAATTTTTTTTTTAGGGACCCAAAAAAAGAAGAATACTTCAAATTATTTTATTGAAAATAGTTAAAAATATGCGTTCTTTAATTTTTTTTATTTTTTTGGGGGGTTTAAATTAAGGGGAAGCGTTGTTGGTTTTTGGGAAGTGCTCGCGGAATGCCGTCGAAAATACGTGTAGGTGGAATATGGGGGGACGCTGACCACGCTGGGGAACAAATCGGTGTGACGTGGACACGTGTCAGCGTGGGCCCCGCCTCCCCTGCTTCGCGCCGCTGTCGCCGTGCGCAGCTGTCAGCGGTGGGTCGGCGAGGCGAACCACCGAAAATGCCTGCCGATCCCCGTCGCATTCTTACGTTTGAACTATGCGGGTCCGGCAACTGATTTCGTCAACTGAGGGAAACGATTGCGCGACTTTAAATTATACACTTCGACGCGCATCTTAGCAATGATTAAGGACAATTTTAAAACAAAATAAAATAAAAACTAGCGCTAATTAGAGGGGGGAGGGGTGTTTGAGAAAAGAAATTTGCGGCAAGAAAGGCCGCTGATAGGCCCAGCCGTGGCGAACACGTGGGTGAATCAGCGCTGGCATAAAAAGCGGTTCCGCTTTTCTACGGCTGGGGGAGCCGCATGGATCTCGTGTTCCGTGCCACGTGAACCGGCATCCGAGCTGGCGTGTCGGGGCCCCCCCTATTCCCTCGGGTTCTGTAGAGGTCTTCCTTCCCAACCGTTTTGGGAAAATTCATTTCTTTCCCTTCTTAAGGATTTCCATCATAAATGAGAAAAACAGACATTAGTCGAGACACTAAACTGTTTTTCAAATGGATTATTTCAAGCTGAATATACTGAATGACAATTTACAAAACAAAAAACAAAACAAAAAAAAAACAAGAGAGAGAAGCACGAAAGCCAATTTTCTAAAGAAATGGGGCGCATGTAAGTGTAATTTTTTCCGTTCATGAATAGCCTGTAGAGAATTTTCATATGGAGTACGTCTCGAAAAGAATGCACGAAAAAAAAGGGTATTACGGCGGGCTGTGTACGAGAATTAGCCCTTTTGTGAATTGCTTAGTTTCTTTCTTTCACGACCAAAGCAGCAATTGAAACGGAGGAAATTAAAAAGAGTTCACCTTAATTGCTTAATCGATCGATCTAATTTATATTAGAGAACCGAAATGTTTTAAATATCACATTATAATTGTGTATATTTCGTAAATTCTAATCATTAAAAAGCTCGCAAAATGATTTATTTATTTATTTATTGTAGCAAAGGATGTGTCTCTTGACTAGATCAAAAAAACACCGTGTGCGCGCGCGAAAAATTTGGAATTATTTAAATAGAAAAACAGAGTGTTCCGTTTTTGCCCCCCTTCTAGACGAATCGTGCGATCGTGTGGTGCTTAGGGTTTGTGGCTCCAATTACTTCCGTTGAAGGAAAAGCATATTGGGGGGTTGGTGGGGCCCAGCTACGGTTGGTCACCTTTTTTTTTCCCTCCTTTCTTGCCGCCGTTGCTCACGGGTCTCGAAGGCAACTTCGCTGGAATTCACGAAACGTTTCCATTCCGTCTTGATGGAAATTACGTGCGAAAGGTATGTGACCGAATTTCGCCGTTTGGAATTGAAACGCCGTACTTTCTCAACGTGTCCTCGCTTATTCTATTCCTTAGTCTTCACGAATCATTCCTCGCTTGTAAAAATTAGGGGTGTGTGATTCAAAGTTCTGTATAAGTTTCATCTGAAACCTAAAACCTACTCATCTATGCAGGTTCTTCATTTTTGAGAACCTAGAACCTTCCCTACATACTTCGGAACCTAGACCCTACTTTGTCCCAAGTTCTATAATCGGTTTCAGGTTCTACCTGAGTTTCACATATATTCTTAGTTAAACGATTACTATGACTAATTACATTTAATGACCATCATCTAATACTGAAATTTACTAACTACAGTTCATATTTAGATACACTACAAGTATAAAATAATAAAAAAGTAAAAGTCTCAATGATAACAAAGTTCCAGATTACGTTCTCATTATCATCCTTATAAAATATCTCAGAATGACACAAAGACGTATACTAATAAAACATATAAAAACTTGGTACATGTTTTAGGTTCAGATTCCACCTGTTTAGAACTTGGATCCTACCCATCAAAGCAGATTCTTTAATTTTTGGAACTTGGAACAAATCGATTCCCACCGGTCCTGTTTTACAGGTTTCATGTCCTACCCTGAAACTATGCTCACCAAACTAAAATTTTGACCTCACTCAAATGTTGTGATTATGGGAATATCCTTCAAACCTTAACTTTGTCAGCAAAGTCCTTGATCACCAGTGAAGGCTCCACGTGCTTCTGATGAGCGGCCGGCAAGCCGCCACTAGCCTTGTCGAGGTCACTACATCTGAGGCGAGGCTTGGGTTGCGTGACCCAGGTGAGGTCGCCCAAGGTCAGACAACCCCAATTTAGCGTATTTCTATTGACGCAGCGACATGCATCTTCATCATTATATAGAAAAAAACAAACCATACGTAGCTATATTCTTAAAACATGGAACAAAATTTAGAAAGTGAAAAAGATCATTATTATTCTCTTTTCTCGGTCGGATAACTAATTATTCTTCTCTTGACCGCACCGGGTCTTACCAAACGAATGAACACCCAACAAGAAAACATGCGTACCTGTGTACACGTACCCAAGTTTGGCTTGAGAATTTCTTGTTCCTTTTTCTTTTTCACATTTTTTTTTCGTTTCCATTATAAAATTGGTTTATCATGTGAACAGTCACGAGAATTCGTGGTCAAAAGTCAAGGCAGCCAACTGTAGTTCCTTGATGCATCTTATTCTTCTCATTTCCCTTTTGAATAATTGAGTTGAGGGGGCACGGACATACGAACCCGACTGCTTGAAAGAAGACCCACGAATCTGTTCAAGTCCAGACACCTTTGGCCAATGTGGTCCGTGCATTGCTCCAATTTGGTGCGGTTTGGTTTGCATGCGGTTCGTGGGGATTTGAACTAATGATCAGCAATTACCGAGCCGAACATCATTCGATACCCCAATCTACCGCCCCCACGGAATTTTCGAAAGAAAAAAACAATTAGTTCCTGCTATATATACCTGTTATGTATTTTTATTTTTTAGGGGTTCAATACTACATGAAGCCATATTTCGAATACCATAAATAAGGAAGAAAGAGAGGCAATAGGTAAAATGCAAAAGTCGGGGATTAGTACGCCATAACTTCTGCAAGGCAGTGCAATAACTTTTAAATCGTTCACTTAAGTGTCATAAATTTTAAAAAGTGTTCACTTGAATGCCAAGGGTGACGTGGTAGTCGGAAAAAGATGACATAACTGCTGAAAATGCTAACGTTGCATCGGCGAAGCTATGTTTTGAAATAATTTTTTTGTACACATGGAAATTTTTATATTTTTCCTATTTTTTTAAAATTTTCTTATTTTGAATATTATTTAATAAAATCAAAAAAACCTTTAGTTCTCGGTGGTGGCCGGTCCAGGGGCTAGGTCAGCTCGTCTTGGGCCGACGAGGCCGCAACGACCCTTGGTGACAGTCGGCGGCCTTGGTTGGGGCAGGTAAGGGCACAAAAGGCCCCGCCGGCCTCTGCCTCGGCCTCGCGACGACGACCAAGGCTGCGAGGGCCGCCATAGCCTCGATGGCCCAAAACGACCTCGTGACGACCCTCGCAACATTCGCCGCCGTCGCGAGGCCAAGGCTGGCGAGGGCTCGAGGCCCTCATCCAAATCTGGAAAGGGCTTCGCGCCCTTGCCCTCCCCACTCGAGGCCGAGGGCCATCACGGCCTCGTTAGCTTAGGGCGAGCCGACCCTGGCTCTTCGGTGTCGCCGCCGGCTACCACCGAGAAACCAAGGATTTCTCTCTTTTTTTAATATTAAATAACGATCCACTCATGAGTAGCTCAGTTGTTTAGGGTACACTTGAGATTGTGTGGTTAGGCGCACTGATCCTAAATACAATTCCCCAGATGGACACTTGTGATTAAAGTGGGGGGCTGTGGCGGTAGGTTTCTATACTAATTTTCCCTGATGAATAGTCGAAGTGCACGCAAGCTGGCCCGGATACTTGGTTATAAAAAAATAACAAAAAAAAATCAAAATGAATAATTTTTAAAAAAAAATAAAAAAAATCCATGTGCAAATAAAAAATCAATAAAATAATAGCATGGCATTCGGTGAACGTTTTTCGTCGGGATTGGCACTCACCTGAACTATTTTGCTCCGACATGGCATTCAAGTGAAGGTTTTGAAAGTTAAAACACTTAAGTGAACAACGTACAAAAGCTGTGGCACTTGTACCGTGATTATCTCGCAAAATTCACGTGAAACACACCTGAATATCTTTTGCAACAAGACAAAATTGTACAATCAAATACTCTCTTTCCTAGCATGCATTTTTCTCTTGTTGGAGGATCTAGCGACCCATCAATTTAGCAACACCTACCTGTCGGGCCGTCGCTGCTCACTTTTAACTCCTAGCTTGAACCATGGACTGCTTCAAGAAAAAGCAAATCGAATTCGACGGTCCGAAACCGTTCAACCCTACAAATTTCACATTTGTCTGTCTTCCAACTTAAATTTGCACTGTATTTTGGCAAAATCGTTATTACTGAAAATAAATTTGTTGGTGTGTGCTCATTATCGAATATGTGAGATTTGGTGATCGGCCACCGTACGAGCTTTGAGATCACAAGAGTTCCGTCTTCGAGGAAGAAGCCAGTATCTATAAATTGTAGCAAGTTGATTCACTTTTCAGATTTAATTTACTTGCTTCGTAGGATGTTCATGTATCTGAAACTATGTACTACTTTTTTCCTACGAAATGAAGTTGATCGTTTTGACAAAAAAAAGAAAGAAAAAGAAAGTGTTTTTCAAAATACGATAGGAGAAAGCACACGAAGACCGGTTGAACCGTCCGCAGGAAATAATTGAAGTCGACCATCGTACCGATGTTGTCGTCTGCACCGGTGGACAGTAAGCCTCGATGCCCTACGTACTCACCGCATATGAAAACGCGAGATAGCAGCTAGCTAGTCTGCTCGTTTTGGCTGAAAGATAGCGAATCCCAAATGCACATGAAGCGCAATAGCAGTTGGACCAGCCGAGTGAACCTTTTCGAGTAATTATTTACTTTAGAGTTAAGCTATCAATACTCAATTATAGTGCTTTGGTTTTTTCTTTCCCTTGAAAACATGCTCGAATTCAAGTTCCGAGTAAGACTTATTGACCAATTAAGTCGAGCTTATTGAAAACATATTCCTCTCGAATTTGCTTGGGTGGCATTTCAAGCCTTAGACAATCGAGCTGGAGTATTGATTTGTTTGCCGATTCGATTATACCTTGTTAGTGACCTACCGGTGTGCCATATGACTTTTCTCACTCATTATGTGAGATTCTATCTCTCAATCAATCTCGAAAGAGGCAAGGAAGTGAATAAATAGAAGAAATCGTATAATGGGTCTATTTTAAATGTCTAGCGAATGGTAAAAGATGATCCTTTGAATGATATCAAAACAAAATATCCAATCAACAAACGATATGAGAACCCACACTCTCTTTTATTTTTTCCGCTTAAAATACGTAGATGTCAATTATATGCAACCCTCGCGGAGAACATTGTGTACCGTACAAGGTGACGACGTCGAACCACCTCGGACAGGACATGGTGCGATCGGCTTCTGTCCGGACCGTTGACGACAAAGGGAACACTGGGGCCCAACATCCGCCATCGGTACTGCTAGCTTCCCCCGCCTAGCCTAGCCACCAGTACTTGCTCTTGTTTCTCTCTGTCTGCAGTCCCAATGATCAAAGTTACCGTGATGACGTGGCGATACCTACACGGGGACCGACGATGTTGATCGTTCCCGCCTTCCCTCCTCCTCCAATTTTTTTTTTTTTGGGGTGGGGGGGCGGCCATCTTTTGGTGGGCCCCACGTAGGAGGGGTAATGAATGTGATGGGGGCGGTTGCCGGATGACTTGGCGCAGACGCGCTACTGTGGCCTGACTTGGAGCTGACTTGGACTGCACTCCCTGAGAAAGAGAGCGCCGAAGCCGGACGAGAATAGAAAAACGAAAAGGCAATTTCTTTGCCCCTGCCTTTCTTGAAACTTTCCGGGAAAGTTAGGTTGAGATTGCCGATGGAGTGCATGATTGTATTCTATTTTTCTGTTTTTTAGTTTTTTTTTGTTCAAAGTAATAATTTTGGAACATAAATGCGTTTAACAATGTAATATAATTTTTTTTATTTCGGGGCTAGTTTTTTGGTTGAGAAATGGATTTTGTTAAGATTTGAGAAATAGAAAAAAAGTGATTTTGTTGTTTCTGAAATAGATTTGAGAAATAAAAAAAATTCACCGTCCCCCGACCGCCGCCACCGATCGCGGGAAATGAAAATTTTATGCTATTATCAAACGAATTTATGTTTCGAAAATAGAAAAATTATATGGTTGTCAAACGCGATTTTTAATTGAAAAACTCATTTAGGAAATAGAAATCGAAAAATATATTTATTATCACAAATAGAGTCACCAAATATAAATACCAACCCCAAGTATAGAAAGATAGTGGAGGAGAAGATGCTAGGATCACCCACTTGGGCGGTAACCAGCAAAAGAAATCTCTTTCCTATGACCGGGGGAAAAAGGAACGGACACAATGACGAGACCATCATTAACAAGTTTGGTTCCAAAAGTCTATTATTTGAACGTGGAGTTTGCCGGTTTGATTTCCTGCTAAAAATGTCGGCAGCAATGTCACCACCCAGGTAATTATTTTCGCATTTTTTAAATTAGAATTAAAGGAGTGCGTATGTTTAGAAGAAGGCATGGTCTGCCTAGCACTAGGTTTTGCCGATTTGAAAAATATTTCATTGAGAGTCGAACGAAGACTTGAAAATATTTGGAAATAATGTTTTCGATCGGAGGTTTGGAAATATTTCATCAGGAGGCAAATTGAACCTTGGAAAGGTTTGAATCAATGACCTTCTGCGCTGGTAGGATATGAGATTTGATGGAATTACCGTCAACTGTTCTAAAAGTCTAAATTGTTAGACGAATACGTGATTTAATATTTAATTATTTTAATATAAATGAGGTATTTAGCATCTTGAGTACTTTGATTATTTATTCTAACAGAAATTGGTACCAACCAAAATCGCGATTGTAACAAAATAAAATCGAGAGAAGGCGAGAAAAAGATAAAAATGTATCGTTTTCGGTGAGTGTCTTGTAGAAATTAAAGAATATATACTAGCATGTTAAAAAGGGAATGACCGGCTACTTTCTATCGCTTCGTTAGGAAAATCTTCTCTTCACTTAAGAAAGAAAAAGATGTGCGCCTTTGAGCTATGTACCGGCTCGGAATTGCCACAAGCGTTTCCGCCATAGCTACAGCACAATCAAAAGGATTCAAATTGCGGTGATATTTCGACCAAAAAAAAAAAAAGATTTCCAGTGACATAACATGCGGACTTCGACCCTACTGATCTGGAAAACGAACATTTCACGCGACTTTCAATCATCAATCAGTCAACGTAGAATACGGATCCAATTCTCCAGGATGACAAGCAAGCTTTGGTTTAACTTGCATATTTACCTTTTCCCAAGAGAACAAGCCAAGATAGAAATCCGAGGAAACTTGAGAAGGTGAGCAATCGGTGAACGGTGATATATTGTTGGCTCAATCGTCATCCATGACATTTTGAGAAATGCTTGGGCGCTAAGTCAATTCAAACACTTGATACACTTAGAGTTGGCGAATTCCAATTGGGCTCAAATTGGTCAGTTGCATGAAAATGGGTCGCTGATCAATACACGCCGCTATGCTTAATCGACGACGTTTTTTCACATTTCAACGTCGTTTAGATCGGTTTTTATGCATTTTTTTTAGGCAATTTTCATAATTTTAATGGCATTTTCGTAATTTACGTTTTCCATTATAATTAGGGTTATACTGTAACAACCTGGGCTCATCACTGGCAAGATATTGTTCCTCCGAGGGCCGCCCATACAACCCCTAGAAAATGCGTCTTTTAAATTAAGGAGGCATCCAAGTCATATAAGCCAGCCCAAGACCCAATCCATGTGCCATGTGAGATAGGGATGTTACATACTCCCCCTCTCAACGGCACGTCTCCGCTGTGCCTTCAGCAACACCAACGAGCGCATATTACAGTTCACATTGTCGGGAGTTGGCTCTGATACCAACTGTAATGGCCTAGGCCCATCACGCTTTAACTGCGCCACTTGCAAGATATTGTGCACTTTGGGGTGCAGCACAAGGCTGGCTAATTCCTCAGGTTTTATTTTTCTGAACACTTAGCCCGGGAAAAAGGTGTTTAGGGTTCTTAGAAGAGCAGACTTAAGACTTTGATATTTTATCGAATTATCTTATTTGAGAGAACAGATTGTTCCTCTTATTAGTTCCGATTATTCTGTTTGGCCAATTTCCTGTTGCATTTTGGTATTAATACTCATGCATAGTATCTTTCTATAGCTCTTTGCACATATTCGATCCCCAATTCCATAGGAGAAAATGTTAGAATTTGGTGCATAAACATAACAAAATAGAGAGTAAAGATGAACAAGAAAAATTGAAATATAGGATTTATTCAGATTCATCCTTAAATTGGAGCTACATCCAAAAGAGGATGCATCGTAATTAGCATCTCCCCTCCTATCTGTTACAATTCTCAATCACAAGAGAAAAAATTATAGGTAACAATAGTTATTCATGGCCCTACATACTCATCACATATGAAAACGGAAGAAAAATGAAAAGGCAATTTCTTCTAACTTTTCGCCCATGCCTTCATGTCGATAGGAGTATGACCCACGCCCCAACATTTTCTAATTTGGTGAATACTTCACATGCTTCTTTAAACCGAACATAGTTGTACACCATTCGAATTTTTCTGCACTCATCGTCTTGGTCAAAGAATATGCAATATTCGCATTTGTGTCAACTTTCTCCAGCAATATAGCCTTTTGTTCCACTTTCTCTATGATGAAGTAATTTGGCTTTCATGCCCAATTTTCACCCTTTCTTGTATAAAACCAAGCTCTCTACATAATCGGCGCAATCATATCACTTCCTTAGCAGAATAAGTAAGGGCTATGTACTCTACCTTAGCAGAGATAAAGCAACCGTGCTCTGTTTCTTGCTCATCCAACTCACGACTTTGCCAAATAATAAAACAACATATCTGTGACTTCCTACTATTAATGTCACGACCCCAGTTAGCATCCATAAAATACTTTAGTTCTAACGCTTGTTATCTTTGTGAGCTTTGTTGGAAATTTTCTATAATATGGGCTTACATTAATTAATTGATTTAATATTTTAAATAATCGGGTTAATGGATATTCCAATATGTGTGTGTGTGGGTGTGTGTGTGTGTGTTTAACCCTTTAGTGATCTTATTGAATTGGGTTTTGGCATCTATAAATAACGGGGCTAATTGAGCAGCAAAGTGTAGGTAATTGTGTTTAACTGAAGCCCGTGATGGGAGGGGCCCAATTAACACACTGATGACTAGGGTTTGCTAGGTCCCCTCTCTAGCCTATAATAGGGTAGGTTACGTCTATCAGTCGCTTTATCCCATTGAAAGCTACTATATCAAAATAGGTCATAAAGAGTAAGATCGGTATTCCAATAAATCGTTGATCTATTTTTCTTCGAGAAGAGCAATGGCACAAACAGATACGTTTTAATTCCGCTGTGCGTGTATTATGGTGTTTTACATTCGTATATGGATATGGCTGCTCTGAATAATTAGTGTTTATATATTGAGAAATTCTTCACATGTGGTATCAGAGCTTGGTCATATATAATTGCAAAATCCAAAAAATTAATGAAATCATTTTCTGTCCGTGTATCTTAGATTCGAATGGCACATACAGATCTTCATCACTTTTGATTCCAGGGTTCATGACTTTGAAAGAATTTTCATGCGTCCGAAATAGTCCTCTGTTCGTCACGATATTAACTCCTGTGAGTCCCACCGAGCGGCGGTTTCAATTTTTTTTCCCTTCTTGTGCGGCTCGGCCACAAGAGAAATTGTCGTTTATGAGGGATGTGCAGGTTCATCGCGACGCTCGTCATCCATCGACGAGATTTGATCGAATTTGGACTAGTAGTAGTAATAATAATAATAATTTTTGCCTAGAAGGGATCAGTTTTACTGAGCTTCATCATTTATAGTGGGCCTGCAAGTGTAATATTAACTCTTTGTATAGTGCGGCTCGGTCACAATTTTCTGCAGAATTTTTTCTCTCTTTTCGGCAAACAAAAGCAAGGAACGTGCGTGTGGAAGATTATATTCTAAAGATGACAATGTTGTAGCCTAGGAATGTTTTGAATGCTCAGTTTTGGTCTTTTCTGACATGATAAAAGTAAATTACAAATTGTTCCTCCAAAATTTAGGGGTGGTTAAACATTGGTTGAACATAAAGAAACAGATTCAATAAGGTTATTGGTAGTTTGAGTGCTCTTCTGTTTTACGGAGTTATATGTCATTGTAATGTCATGTTATTATTTATTAGCATAAGCTTTGAGCGTGTGGATCTCTCTCTTTGTTCGACAAGCGCCTTGAAAGTTGCAATTGGACACAATGCACATGAAGGGGGTCAAATGATGGTTGCTGATATTTGTGTTCTGTGTGGATGTTTTAAGCATGTTTTCTGATTGTTTGTAATCAAGGTTTGGCCGATTGTTATTTTGTTGTTTACGGAGTAGGCTTATTGGTTCCAACAGCGAGTGGATATGTTTACGGAGTAGGCTGTTTCTTGGAAGTTTATTGAGAGTTGACTTTTCATGGCACGTGATTTAGCAATTGGAGGTCACTGAATAGGACCATAAAGAAGGAAAACCTATTTATGTGGTTTCATGGCTCTAGTTATTATTTAAATTTTTTTATATATTTATATATAAAAAAGTTATTATTGTGTGGCACAAGTTATTTTTTGGTAAATGCAATATGATTATGAGAAGCACATGTCGTAAAGTGCTTCATATTGTCTAATGAAATTGTGGGCATTAATTGAATTGAACTTTTGAAGTTCCTTATTAATAAGAATTAGTATATACAATCATCTGTCCAAAGGGGGTTATTGTGTATATTAATTTGAAAATTGCATGAAGATAAATACCCAATTTAAAAGATGGGGATGTATGACTAGAAAGATTTATTTGCCCAAAGGGGATAAGTTTTTCTTTTGAAAATTATATGTAATTCCCTTATATAGTAATGTAAATGTAGATGTATAATTTAAAGGATTTGTCTGCCCAAAAGGGGTGGGTCCTTGATAATTATGTGTAATTCTCCTTGTTGTTGTAATCTTCATGCTGTGGAAAATAGTGGTGCTTTATATACTTTGCCTAAAGGGGAGCTTATAGTGTACTAATTATTTTGTTGAATTGTTCATTGCCCATAACTGATCTTATTGCATTGTATGCCATAAACAGTTACTTTTGCTGTTAACAACAATAATGTCACTGTTGAAATGTTAACTGGACAAACTTCAAGAGATGGAAACAAGACATAGAGTTTGCTCTGGGAATTGTGGATATGGATTTGGCTATGCATGAGGGTGAACCTTCCAAGCCCAATGATCAAAGTACTGCAGTTCAAAAGGCCCATTATGCTAGATGGGAAAAATCCAACCGACTAAACCTCATTGCTATGAAGAGGTCCATTGCTGAGCATCTCATTAGTGGTTAGAAAGAGCAAATGTCAGAGAGTTCCTTGCAGCAGTGGGAGAAAGATATACAGTCTCAGACAAAGCTGAGGCTGGGAACTTGCTGAATGAGTTAACGAGTATGAAATATGATGTTGCTATGGGTGTTAGAGAATTTATATTGAGGATGGTCCATATTCAATCCAAGCTTAAGGCTCATAAGATTGTCCTTTCTGAAGATTATGTTGTGCATCATGCCTTAAATATTCTGCCTGCTGAATTTAGTCAGATTAAAATTGCTTATAACACTCAGAATGAGACTTGGAGTGATAATGCTTTGATTACTAAATGTGTAACTGAGGAAGAAAAGTTAAAGAAGGAGAAGAATGAGTCTGCACATGTGATTACTAATGCCAAGTTGAGTTTTTTCATAGGAAAATGGAAGTCTAAAGGGTCCAATGTTTATGCCCCTAAGAAAGACCAAGGCTTCAAGAAAATTGGTAATAATGGGAGACATAAAGATACGAATTTTAAGTGTTTTCACTGCAAGAAGCAGGGTCACAAGAGAGTCGATTGCTACAAGTTCAAAGCTTGGCTAAAAGCAAAGAAAGAAAGTAGTCAAGGTGAGTTGTTGGTTTGTTTTGAATCAAATATGATTAATGTTCCTTTGGATTCTTGGTGGCTTGATTCTGGTTCTACTGTATATGTGGCTACTACCTTACAGGGTCTCACAAATCTAAGGAATCAAAGTATGAGGGAGTCAAAGCTTAAAGTTGGAAATAATATCAGAGTTGATGTAGAGCAAATAGGGACAGTTGTTTTGAATTTAAACTCTAGCTTTCAGCTAGTTTTGAATAATGTATGTTATATTTCTGGTTTTAGGAGGAGCTTGATATCTCTCTCTTTGCTTGACAAAGCTGGATATTGTCTTTATTTTGCCAATAATAGAGTGGATTTGATTTATGACTCTAGAACTATTGAGAATTGCATTATGTCTGATGGATTATATCGATTATCTTTATCTCCCGATAGACCATATTGTTCCATCAATGTTGAGAATAATGTGGCTAAAAGATCTTTGATCAAGGAGAAATCTTCTTTCCTATGGCACAAACGATTAGGGCATATCTTTAGGGATAAAGCAGCTTATCAAAACCGATATACTTCCTCCTCTTGACTCAGATGATGCTGAGATTTGTATTGGTTGCATGAGAGGAAAGTTGACTAAAATCAAGCAGAAATACGCTACTCGCAATCACAATCTGTTAGAGATAATTCATACAGATATTAGTGGGCCATATTCAACAACCTTGTGTGGAAATAAGTACTTTATCACCTTCATTGATGATTTATCCCGTTATTGCTATGTTTACTTGATTAAGGAGAAGCTTGATGCTCTTGATATGTTAAAAGTATTTCGCACTGAAGTTGAGAAACAATTGAAAAAGCTCATCAAGATTGTCAGATCTGATCGTGGTGATGAGAATTATGGGCGGTATACTGAGACTGGACAGCAAATGGGACCATTTACTAAATATTTACAGGATTGTGGTATTATCGCTCAATATATAATGCCTGGGAGTCCTGAACAGAATGGCGTAGCTGAGTGGCGAAACTGCACACTCATGGAGATGAAACGAAGTATGACGAGCAGGTCTAATATGCCTAAATACTTATGGGGCGACGCAATTAAAACAACAGCTTATATATTGAATCGTGTACCCAGTAAATCAGTGCCAAAAATACCTTTTGAGTTATGGACGGAGAGAAAATCGAGCTTGAATCACTTTCGACTTTAGGGGTGTCTTGCAGAGGTGAAAATTTATGATCCTTTGCTGAAGAAGACTGAACCCAAGACTACTAGGTGTTACTTTATTGGATACCCTACCCATTCCAAGGGGTATAGGTTCTATTGTCCTACTCGTGGCACTAGAATCGTAGAGTCACAGACTGCCAAATTCCTGGAGTTGGATGTTGCTGAAGAGAGTTATTCTCAATCCTTTCAAAGGGAAGAACCAAACAATACAGTCTCTATTCCATTGCCCATTTTGAATGATGATTCCATGTGAGAGATTTGCAGAGAGAAGATCCAACAAGAAGTAGGTATTGGAGATATGACGGTAGACCATCCTATTATGGACGAAACTCCTTAGATGAATGAACCAGCTTTAGAAGTGTCTATGTGAAGATCACAACGAAAAAAAAGACCGACACTTTTGAATGATTATCATGTTTATCTTGGAGAACTTGATTTTGACATTAGACATATAGTTGATCCGGTGACCTTCAAAGAAGCTCTTGCTAGTGATCAGACATATAAATGGTTAAGAGCAATGAAGGATGAGATGACTTTCATGTCAAATAATCAAGTATGGGAACTCGTTGATTTACCTAATGGGCACAAATCGATTGACTGCAAATGGGTATTCAAAACCAAGAAAGACAATAAAGGTAACATAGAGAGATTCAATGCAAGATTGGTTGCGAAGGGGTTCACATAGAGAGAATGCATCGATTACACTGAAACTTTTTCTCCAGTGTCTACTAAAGACGCTTTTCGAATAATTATATCATTGGTGGCTCATTTTGATTTGGAGCTTCATCAGATAGATGTCAAAACAGCTTTTCTAAATGGAGATCTGGATGAAGAAGTATATATGCAACAACTTGAGGGGTTTAAAGAAGACGGAAAGGAGCATATGGTGTGCAAACTTCGAAGGTCTATCTATGGTCTCAAACAAGCATCACGTCAGTGGTACTTAAAATTTAACAAAGTTGTGAGATCATTTGGCTTTGAAGAAAACAAATTTGATCAATGCATCTACATGAAATTAAGTGGGAGTAAATACATTTTCTTAGTAGTTTAGGTAGATGACATTTTAATTGCTAGTAAAGATGTTGATTTGTTGAATGACACAAAAGGTTTTCTATCTTCAAAGTTTGATATGAAAGATCTTGGGGAAGCCTCTTTTGTTTTAGGCATTGAGATTCATCGTGATAGATCTAAGAAGGTTCTAGGATTATCTCAGAAAAGTTATATAGACTGCGTTTTGAAAAGATTTAATATGCCCACCTGCAAGGTTGATGAAGTTCCAGTTGTGAAAGTAGATAAATTAAGCATTGAAAAGTGTCCCAAAAATGATGTTGGAAAAGAAGCAACGAAGAATGTTCTATATGCTAGTGCAGTTGGCAATCTTATGTATACACAAGTATATACCAGACCTGATATTGCTTTTGCAGTGAATACTCTTGGGAGATATCTATCGAATCCAGGTCACGAACATTAGGTTGCAGCTAAGAGAGTAATGAGATATCTGCAACGAACAAAAGAATTTATGCTTGCGTATAGTAGAGTAGAAGATCTAAAGGGGATTGGATACTCCAATGCGGATTTTGCTGGTTGTTCAGATGACAGAAAATCAATTTCTGGATATATTTTTATGATGGTTTGAGGTGCTATTTCTTGGAAGAGCACAAAGCAAACCTTGATTGCGAACTCTACAATGTATGCTGAGTTTGTAGCTTGTTATGGTGCTTCAACTCAAGCTGTTTGGCTCAGAAATTTGATCTAGAATTGCGAGTTGTGGACTCTATTGTTAGACTTATGGTGATCTACTGTGACAACACTGCGGCTGTGTTTTATTTTAAGAATGAAAAAATCAACAATGCGTTTAAACACATGGAGATCAAATATTATACTGTTAAAGACTTAGTCAAAAGGGGAGATATTGTGATTGAGAACATTAGAATCGAGTCCATGTTGGCTGATCCTCCAACAAAAGGTTTATGACCCTTTTTGTTTAAAGAACATGTAAACAATATGGGTGTTTTAGATTATTTTGATCTTTTTTTTAGTGGGAGTTTTGCATAGCTCGTCTATCTGGATATTGTAATTATATGCAAACTGATAATGCTTTTTTTTTATGATCTTTATTAAAGCATCTGATGATCATCGTTATTGGTTTTATTGTTATTACAATTTTTGCCATGTCAACTGAGAGATGGAAGTATAAAACAGTATCTTTAAACACGTGTTAGTTTAAAGATGATTGGATGTCACTAATTTTAAAATCTCATGTTGAATTGTGACATAGTTGTGCAATTTCATGTTGTTTAGAAATTGTGGTGATGCAGTTTCATGTTATTGAGAAATTGCATTGAGGACCGATAAATAATAGTGTATGTTTGATCACATGTTGGCACTATTTCTTACTACACTACTAGGCCTATGATCCAAGAAAATATGATACTCATTATATGTGATTATGGAAGGTCATGTGTTGCAGTATTTTCTTAACACTTTGATCGCCATAGTCCTATATTGAGGTTATAAAGGAATGGGTTGATTTTGAGATGCCATTATTGGAATATTATTTATTTTTTATTTTTTAAATTGTGGCCACATAAAATAAATTTTCAGTTATTAACCCGATAGTGTCGTTTTCAAAATAAAATCATCCTCAAAATAAAAGTAAATTAATTAATGTAGCCCAAGTGAGAGAATGTTGAAATTTTCCTATAATATGGGCTTACATTAATTAATTGATTTATTATTTTAAATAATCGAGTTAATGTATATTTCAATATATATATATATATATGTTTAACCCTTTAGTAATC
The DNA here is from genome assembly GCA_028455895.1 of Rhodomyrtus tomentosa. NCBI lineage: Eukaryota > Viridiplantae > Streptophyta > Magnoliopsida > Myrtales > Myrtaceae > Rhodomyrtus > Rhodomyrtus tomentosa. The sequence continues at coordinate 30,536,836 of JAPCWY010000008.1, forward strand.
TTATTGAATTGGGTTTTGGCATCTATAAATAACAGGCTAGTTGAGTAGCGAAGTGTAGGTAATTGTGTTTAACTGAAGCCCGTAACACACTGAAGATTGGGTTTGCTAGGTCCCCTCTCTAGCCTATAACAGTGTAGGTTACACCTATCAGTCGCTTTATCCCATTGAAAGATGTTATATCGAAATAGGTCATAGAGAGGAAGATCGGCATTCCAATAGATCGTTGATCTATTTTTCTTTGAGAAAAGCAATGTCACAAACAGGTACGTTTTAATTCCGATGTGCGTATCTTATGGTGTTTTACATTCATATATGGATTTGGCTGCTTTGAATAATTGGTGTTTATATATTGAGTAATTCTTCACGAGCTTTTCATACCTTCATAACATAGCTCAAAGTCAAATATAGCATGAAGATAATGAAGCACCCGCTTTACTGTCATCCAATGTTCTTTCCTTGGACTAGTCATATATCTACTCAATACTCCCACTGTTTGAGTAATATATAGTCAAGTATATACCATCGCATACATCAAACTCCCAACTACGGTTGTATATGAGACTATTGCCATCTTTTTGGCGTGCTCTTCAGTGTTGGGATGCTAGAGCGTCGATAATTTAGGGAGTATGAACGACACCTTAATAAAAGACTCAACATATAAGTCAAAGGTTTCAACGAGCAAATATCTTTTTAGTCAATACCATAAAGACATAAACCCATTTCTTGAGTTATGACCACGACTAAAGCGTCTAGTTATAATTATTAGGCATCGAAAGTAAAATGACTCCTTATATTCTCATCGTAATCAGTGATCGCGCGAGTCTCATTCCGGGGCCTACACATTCAGTGTTCATGGCCATAACGGTGTCGATCTATATAGAATGTGTTTGTCCAACATATATCTGTTATCACTATGGTGTCGTGTTTTGTCACTAATAATTGTTTTCCAAGTGTCTAGGCTGCAGCCAAACCTCTCCAGTAAGTGCAGCGACAATTAAGGGCAGCCAAGGTAATTCAAACCCAAGACCCTACACTTTGCACAATCGAGTCTCGTTGTCATATGTTTTCTTTGTTTCGCAATCCCTGTCCGATCCCTCCTCCGCACCACAGATCTTTCCACAAAATGCTAAATACCCCGAAAAAAACAAAAGAAGAATGAGCATGAAAGATAATGATTTTAACCTAAAGTCACAATTTCGAGCCAAGTCATACCGATCACTTTGCTATACCCTCAAAATCGCCGTCCATCGTTTGGTTTTCATTGCTTTCATGTACAGCCTCACGTTATCGACATCCTTCTAGGTATCTAGCATTATTTCTATCTCTAGGTTGTTAGGTAGCTCGTCGTTTGCAATGTCACAACAACATAATGTCCACGTTATTTCACATGAACTGTGAAAAAGGTTAGTGATCATTTTATAAATGTGAGAAAAAATCTTATCATTTAAGCTAACTTTTAAGGTGAAAGAGGCGTAACCCCGCCTAACATGACGCCAGGAGAGAGCGCAAAGAGTAGGAGGTAACACAAGTGATAACCTAAAAAGATAGGATACTCGCCACCCGTAGGAATCCACCTAAGGGATAAGAGCAAAATAAAAACAACTCCTTGTTATCAAGCCAAAGGCAATAATTTATCAAATAATCAAGTATGCCTTTATATTCATCCTAGTGTACTTATATAAGTGAGCACAAAACAACCCTCCAAGCATATGTGACTCTTTATGGGAAAGACATAGGAATTAGAAAAATAATGAAGCCCTAGAAACTAGAAAATGGCATTAAATACTTAGAGACTCGAACTTTCTGACTCCTTAAGAACGATGAATGTGAACTTCCCTCAATCATGAAGTGACCGACTACCGATAGATGATAATGAATTTGGTACCAACGAGGATCGTCGGTATGAAGACAACCCCCGTGTGAAAATGTCACGTCATGCACAAGACCCCCGTGTGAAAATGCCACGTCCTACACATACGTTCATAAGCGCGACTCCGTGGATCTACTACTTTGTCATATTTTCAAGCGACTAAAAAGACAGAATAATAAGAGTCAATGAAAGGTGGTCTCCATCGGATTCCCTCGACCCTAATAATGCTTGGGGGAAAATAGAGATTTCTCTGGGCAAGAATCTAGCGCTTACCGGCGAAATTTAAGCTCCACGTGCATCCTAGTTTGATAGCTCGAGAGTCCATTGGATCAACAACCACGTTCATTGTGGTCAATGTCCAGCTACGTGATCACATGGGTGTCCAGACGAGAGAAAGCCTTGAACGACGAGGCCTGAAAGTTGGCAATTGACGGCACGTAGGCCGTTCAAAAAGTTTGGACTTACTAAAGTCAAAAGTAAAGTCTGCCTTTTCCCACTAGAATTTACGTAGACATTGTTTCAAAATTTCTGAAAAGGTCGTGAAAAATTTGTAGGTAAACCTACTCGTCTGTAGTGACCTATAACGAAAGCTTTGGGTGGTTTAAATATAGAATAGTCAAACCGCGTGAGGTTGCGAGATTTACAAATTGTCGATGGTCAAGAGTAAACGTCGCTCTAAGCAAACCCTAGATGACTAGAAAATGACACCGCATATCTTTTAATTGCATGAGAAATAATTTCTCGACAGTACTATCGTATCACAATCGTAAATCTACATACCAGTACCGCGCGTTTTGCATAAAACACTCATTAATTGTAATATCGTGTGGTCAAAAATAAGTGACGATACTGTCAATGTCAAGTTATCATATTTTCTTTTACATTTTCCCACTCCCTTTTATGGGAAAACTATTAGAATGACGGAAGTTTGAGATTGGTGATAATTTCATATGTCTACAAAAGGAAATTCACTAGTGAGCGAAGGGAAATATGAAGACTTGACTCGGATCCTCTAACTTTTTTATTATTATCATTAGATTATCGTATTACAGTTATTATTTTATCTCATCGTCCTCATGAAATCGTTTATTCTCGTGTCGCTATGGTTTTTTTTTTCTTTTGGGGTCAGAGTGTCGCTATGGTTTGGTTAACGACCATTGCTTGACAACCTGTAATCTATGATTGTGATACATGTCAAATTCAAAAAGATAGTCCTTGCAAATATAGGTTTTGCCGTAATTTTCCTTCTGTTTTCCTTCACTCGTTTTCACTTTGTCAGTCTTCGTGCTCGATATCTCGTAGATATGAACTTAGTATGGCCTATTTCAGTGTCCTGGGGCTATCGCTGTCGTTGACAAAACGACCTCAATTATGTGCAAGCGAGTAATAGTAATGCCTTCATCGTTGCCACTATGAAGACCTCAATCATGTGCAAACGAGTAATGCTTTTGTTTTCACTTTGGTCTATAGGCTCAGCATTCAAAAAACACAGATCACACGGACGTGATTGCGCACTGCACCTAAGAAGTCCAAGAATGAAAACTGCCATCTCATGACTATTTGCTTCGAACAAACAACGTGGACAGCTTCTGTCATCTGTCATATACATCGATATCTATTTTGCTCATGTTTATGTTTGTGTGCGTCTGTGGCGCATGTCATGTGTGAGAGAGAGAGAGCATGGATGACAAGAAGTTGATAATATAGGCCGAGCGTGGATCGAGTATCATGAGCACCATCTCGAGAATTTGAATACTAAAATAGCCAGGACAGCTTTGGTCTTACCACGATTGCTTGTATACTCTAATAATTTCTCAACTTGCATTTACGTTCAAGTGCATGCAATTTTGTACTGCGTGTGCTTTCACGAAAAATTATCTAGTCTCATGCTTTTGGTGTTCCGGCTATTTCTACTGCTTTTCTATGTAGTTCATCACGGTAAATGGATCACATGCCTTCTCGGATACCCAGAAAGTCGAAACTCGAGAGCGACAGAGAGAGAGCCCCAATCATGGACGTTGGTCTTGCTAACTACTTCATTTGATATTTCCGTGGGATAATAACTAGCACCAACCCGCGCTTCGGCGCGTTTTCAATTCATAGCATGATGGATAGAATTATCGTTAGGATGATTTATAAGCACCAAATCTTATTTGAAACAGTCGGATTCTTTTAAGTTGTCTCGTCTCATCGTGCCTGAGAAGCACTAGGCCTTGGAAAACCATTGCCAAGCATCAATATCAGAGAAATTCTACCCAATCTTTTACTTTACTTCAGCTGAAATGATGATAAGAGCCTAGGTTTTTGCCTTTTGGTGCACATACTGCCATATTCAGGGGAAGGTGGGGACTAAGCAGGTGCTACTTCTGGGAATCATACTCAAGACTCAAATAAATATCCAACATCTTCTTGTAATGCTCGACTCTGTCAGAGCTTTCTTTTTTCCCAACTCGTTTTTGTCTTGCCTTAAATATGTCGCGTGTTTTGGATAAAGCAGAATCTGCCTCAGGAGTCAGGAGAGACCAGGTGCCAAGACAAGGAGAGCCCTAAGCTTTTTGCACGCTAATGAACTCCAAGTTGACAACGTGACGATTTTTAATCAGTTCCTTCTCCGTGTCCGTCCAACTCCCAAAGTTCTCGCAGAGTGCTCTGCGATTAAACTGTTGTCGTCTGCATCGTTGGTTGAAGCCATTCAGGAATTCGTCCGAATACGTCTCGTCGAGCTTGCCAGATATGAGCTGGAGTTTCAGATTCAAACTCTCTTTTCGATCTGTATGGCGCTGCGTTGTGCTTCTTGCAATTAGTGATCATCCTTGTGGATAAGGAGAATATTGCTGATGGGATATTAAACTCCAAGTTGACATTAGTTCCCATATACTTCGTCGGTCTCACTGGCTTCGACCAATAAATTTCGCTTATGTTTCGATCGGTCCATCTTGTTTTGTTGATATGGCATTCTAAGGCTGTCACAGTCCAGAGCAAGTGTTTATGGTTCAAAAGTGTTCTCAGAACACTTTTGGAAGAACACTTTTGAAACAGAAACGCGTATGATTCAAAAATGTTTTAAAAAGTGTTCTGCGGAATAATTTTGTGCCGGGAAACACTTTTGAAAAAATAAAAAAAAAACTTGTTTATGGATTTTAGAATACTTTTTTGGAATACTTTTGGAAACACCATCCACCACTGCCGACGCTGCCGCCACTCGTGGGCCATCGTCGCCGCCGCCGCAGACCGTCTACTGCCATTGCTACCGGTCGCCGCCTCCGATCATCGGCGGCGGCGGCGAAAAAAATTATTTTTTTTATACTTACTAAACGTATTTCTGTTCCTAGAAATCGTAATCGGGAACAAAAATACAAAAAAAATATTTTTGTTTAGAAAATGTTCTTAATAACAGAAATGTTACCCTACGTAGCCTAAAATAACACGAAACTATATTGTCTACCAATCTTACTGGACATTACTTGAAGCTCCTTATTTGCTAGAAACAGTTGTAATATAAAGATATAACTACTTAGTCTATATGCCGTGAAAACGACAACCCATGATCTCCATTAGAAGTGATCGGTTCCAGAGTAGGTAGGTTCGGGACATGGAACCTGAAACCCACCATGTTATGACAGGTTCTCATTTTTTGGAGTCTGGAACCTACCCCGTTAACCGATTTTAGAACATATCATATTTTTTGGGTCAGGTTTTAGGGTCTATCCGAGAATCTTTTTTTTTTTAATTTCAATTTTTATAGCAAAATAATATAAGCAACAAAACAGCTCAAAGTAAAAGATGAAAAACATAAATCCCCATCCGCCAAATACGTGGTTACGAATAACTATAAATGATGAAAAATTTAAACACGTGGCCACTTATAATTATGAACAATAAAAAGTTTAAACACGTGACACAAGACATAAATTATAAAAATTCTATTTCTTGTTTGTCAAAATAAATTCTTAAACTCCATTCTCCATTCATTCATAAAAATATTGTCTAAAAAATAGAGAGATGCGACAAAGAATGGGAAAGAAACAAATAAAGAGAAACAGAATTAGACTCAACTTAGAGAAATTATGTTGTTTTTTTTTTTTTTGATAACCAAGGTGTCTAGGTCAGCTTGCGCAAAATTATATTATTATTTTTTGGTAAGGAAAAATTATATTATTTTTACTGTAGCTAAAAATCGATTTCAAAATCAGTTCGATTTCTCAATGGGTCTTTACTTGGAATCGGGATTCGGACCTGTTCAAACCCTATTCCAAAAATTTGAAAATCGAAAACTAGGCCTGTTCACATGAGAACTGAGAACCGAACTTATTTTTCGGGCGGTCCGGTTCGGTCCGGTCCAGTTGCACAACCCTAACCTCCACAGCCAGGATCTAGAACCAGTAATCGAGAACAGAGAATTGCGCACCGAATTTGGAATCCATTACTCTTGATGCGCAATTGGGCAATATAAATAGAGTTATTAAGCCACGGACCCTCTCATCACAAGTTTGGGTTCAATTGGCCCACACAAGCAAGCCCCGTAGTAGACTAATTATGATTATTCATATCTCATTCTATTAGTCCAATCCCGTAAAATTACAATCTGAATTAACGTGGCTCACATGGAAAAACTCTTGCACAGTCCTCACCTAATGTTTCATTCCTCACCTATATCTTCGAATGATGCACAATAGCCATTGGTCTGAGCCCAGCCGATGGGTGTCATGGTTTGGGCTTCATCTGTGTTGTTTTGCCTAATTATCATTTCAAAGCACAAAAAGGAGAAGACTAATCGAACCCAGGAAATGTACTCGTAAATTGACCTCATCTAAACACTGCGAATCAAAATCCAGGAACATGCATTTCCATCAGAACCATCCTAAACTTCGGGGAGGCAAACGTTCCCCACGAAAAGAAATGAAGAACTAAGATCAAAAACAAGAAGTCACTACTACATTTGATTCGCGAGTTCACACCAAATTAATTGGCAATCGAAGGCCGCCCCCATCAAAAGGTTTGGAACACCGGCCTCAACAAGCACTCGATCGGGGCATCATAGCCGGCCTTCTTTTCCCTGCCATGTATAGCAAACCATTTGGAAGAACTTCAAGATTACGTTACAGGCGCGACAGTGTTAGATGATAACATACCTTCGTCCCGATGCATGCGGAAAAAAAGAACAAGTCCCCACTCCAAATCCTCCAAAAGACAAATCGAAAGTTTAAATAAACCCTAAATTACGAAATTCCTCATCAACGCATCTTCACCGGGCAATGCTGGAACTTCTCCAGCAATTCCGGGTCTCTCAACCCAACAAGAAATTGGGCCAAAGCTTCGAGAAACAGACCCGCCTGGTACACATTGGTTGCGCTCATTATATCCGCCAGCACGCTCTTCCTCAGCCTGTTGGCATCCAAGAAAACGCCCGCCAAACCCTGTGTCGTTGCCGCCACGGCCTTCCCTAGTGCCGCTGTCGTATCCTTGGTCTTCTCGCCGGAGGCTCTCGTCCACTGATCAGCCACTCGGTCCGCGAGGCGGGCCTGCTCGCCCTTGGCCCGGTCCCACAGCGCCGGCACCATCAGCCGGACCCCGCACTCGATCTGCTCGATCCGGGATATCGTGTACTTGCTAGGGTTCTTCCACGCCGTCAGTACCTGCCACGGCCTGCCCAGAAGGTGGTTGCAGTTTTCTTCAAGAAAGACACCGGCGCATTCGTCGTCGCTATCATGGTCGTCGTTTTCGAGGAGCGAGCGGAGGAGGGTGGTGAAGATGTAAGGGTGGAGGTCGCCGAGGAAGAGGAAGGGCCTCTCGAGGGAGTTGCGCCATGGAGGGTAGAGCAGCTGAGGGAGCTGGTCGGAGGAGAAGGATGCGGCGAGGTTGAGGGCGGAGTAGTAGGACTGGAGGTGGCGGTGGAGGGCGTGGACGGCGGAGGACAACTGGGTCGAGGTGGACGAAGAGGAGGAGGACAAGGAGTCTCGGAGGAGCGGCAGGAGGGTGTCCTCGAGGGCGTCCAACCACTCGGCATGGAAGTCGGCGAAGCGGCGGGTTTTCTTGAAAAGATTGGCTGCGTGCGACAAGATGAAAAGAATCAGAGGGAGGATTCCATGGCTAGGGTTCGGGTTAGTCCTTTCTTGAAACTAGAGAGAGAGAGAGAGAGAGAGAGAGAGAGAGAGAGAGAGAGGTACCTGCAGATTTGTGCATGTTGAAAGAGACCATAGACAAAATGGAGAAAGAATCTGGAGACGAATCTGAGGATTTCTTTATCTTTTGGAGGGAAAAGAGAAGAAGTTTCACCTATTTGAAAGCCGCAAATGGGCGGGGCACCCAAGATAGTTTCGCAGGTTCGGGTCAAGGCCCGTGAAGTGATGCCCGAAAGCCCGCAACAAGGCTACCGACCTTTTTTCCTTTGACCCAACAATAAAGATCGTAAAACCAAGTATTAACAAAGAGTTCTTCAATATAGCTTCGAGAGGAATAAAATCGCCATATGCTTTTGGTATCTAGATGTATGGACAACATTAAAAACACCCAGAAAGCTAGCTCTATGGTATCACCATCACCATACATGCTGCTCAACAATTACCATCACAAATTCATCGATAGAGAAATCGAATACAATTTCGTTCGAAAGAAAAACTTGATCAACTTATCCAGATGTCGTGTAGCACGCAAGTCGTGAACGGGAAAATAAGAAATGGAAAAAAGGGCTATAATGTCGAGACCTTTGCACTGCCCGACCAGAAGCTCGAAGGAGTCCTCAAGTGACCGAATTGGAGGAAACCACAATGTTTGCATGTCACTCTTTTTCTAGCGTCATTAAGTAGATTCATTAAGTTTATGTGCCGTTCAATTATATGACAAATGACATTCTACTAAAAATACAAATTTCCAATTGCGCATATATAGTGTAGGATGATTTTTTTTTCCCCTTCATATTCCCATCAATTAGAGTTATTTTAAGATTTTTCAACTTATATTTTCGCTCGTCAAACGTGGAAGAGGCGGCGAAAGCCTTAAAGTTAACGTTTTCCTGGTTGAAAAAAACACATATATTATTTAGTTGAGACGTTGAGTATTCAACAAGCACCAGTGGTCTAGTGGTAGAATAGTACCCTGCCACGGTACAGACCCGGGTTCGATTCCCGGCTGGTGCATTGAGTTCCCCATTTTTTGTTTTTTCGGCCCTCTCTTCAACTCTTGTTTCTTCAGCTGCTTCGCCCAAATAGCACGTTCATTATTAGCCTTCCTAGAAGCATGGACAGACTTGCTCTCTGGCTTTCCGTTACATTCCCGCCACTCCAATGGGATAACGCATGTTTCGACAGCGGAGATAACACTCCTCACCCACGCCCTCTATCTCGAGAAGATCACGCGATTACCTTTGATCATGTCGCCACAAGAAGATCACACGGGTCGGCATTCAAAATCGTGACAAAAATGAATAGAGAATCGAGACTTGCTCCTTGTTGGAGCTACAGATCTTCCCAGTTTAGTTTGGTGTGTGAATGTGAGGTTTTTTAATTCTTCGGGACAATTATCCGAAAAGCCCTAAACTTATTACACTTTAGCCGATTCTGTTCTTAACCATTTCAATTATACAAATTGAGTCATGAACCTTTTGATACTTTGCCGATTGAGTCCATCCAGCCAAATTTAGTCGGAAGTCACTGACATGGACGAAGGAAATCCTGTGTGGCTTGACCAGCACTGGTGTCGATAATTTAATAATTGAATTCTTATTTATTCATTTTATTTTTACTATGTTTTACTTCGGATGCAATCAACGGAAGAGTCAAAGGTATAAAAGTCGGCTCATATCATCAATGAAGGCCCAATCCAAAATAAGTCTACGGCCCATGTTCCGTTTGAAATTGATGTCAAACCAGTCCGTATGTTCTTTTAATAAGACTCGACTTCCTAAGCTTAGTGAAATCAAATTGGGCAAGCGGATTTTCTCCTCTCGTTTCCCATTGATCATTCGATTTTTTAAAGGCTAGTGTCATTCCGACTTTCAACACTTCGAGAAATTAAGGAGAAATTATTGTTGAATAATCGTATAAGAAAAAGTCGACACGCGCGGTCCTTCTCTTATTGAAAAAGAAATCCATATTATATGAATTGGATTTGTCCTTACTCCTTACTCCACTCGATGTATATATTGATGAACGTAGCCCCATCGTAACACAAAAGCTCCGCGAAATGCGGGCTTTAATTGTCCTCTGAAGGTCGGGGCATCGTGGACTTTATTTCAATGAGGCCGGGCTGAATTGGCGTCATTAATCTTGCGCTTACTTCACATAGGTAAAGACATTGACGCCACATGAATTTCACGCATGAACAAGAGGTGGGTAAATAGTAAAACTATTTGATGTATGAACACTGAACAGTTACTAAGGAGGTATAAGATATTATTCTAACGGTAAAAAGAAAGGAGACAAAAGGAGGAAATAGAGAGGATATATGTTACATATCATATGATTATCATAATGTATTATTCATGTCATCATATTTTGAGGGACTCCATATTAGTATTATTTTAATTTAAAGAGAATTATTCAAAAAAAAAATGTTAAACTTATTGTGCGACAGCCAATTAAGTTCTAAATTTTTTTAACTTGACCAACATAATCTCAAATATTGTGATGATTTGCCCATTTAGTCACTTTGCCCAATTTTTGCCAGAAATCGCTAACATATATGTTTTTAGCAATTCTTTTAAAAAATTTCTGAATTTTTTTATTTTTTTCTTCTTTCTTTTCTTTCCTTTCCTTTTTTTTCAATTTTTTTCCCTATTTTCCTTTGCTGGTCGTTGGGCCTTCGCAATGGCCCCCATCAGCGGCGGCCATCCTATGCCGACCTGTTGTGCTAGGTAGGACGATCAATGTCCACATCAGGGAATTTCAACTAAAATGATCAGAAAGACTACATTGGCAAATTATCAAAAGGTCCAGGACTAAATTAGTCGATTTATGTATGTTTTTTTGTTGATTTGTGTATGTTTCGTTATGCTTGGCCGTTACTAAGATCTTGATCTATCAAAATTGTCCTCTCTTAATGAATTCATGTATACGAGGAAGGTTTATGGTCATTATCTTGATATTGGACGAATGAAAATCGATGAACCTCGACGAGATAAGTTCATCTGTCCAAGCTCCCATCATTTGAGCAATAGAAAGATTTCGTCTTTGACGAAGAGAGAGAGAGAGAGAGAATAGCGTCCCTTCCCAATTTCACATGTCAAACCGTTCAACCGTTCATCGTAGATCCGCACAATTGCTTGCGAGGTCCAAAATGAATTTTGGACCCTCTCTCTTGATCGGTTTTAGATTTTGTCCCGTGGCCAAGACAAAGATCTCAATAAATGCTTTTGGTCGGTTTCATTTCTCCTCGGATCCGTCTAATGGGGGATTGAACCCGGACGTCGGACCGATCGTACGTATACGGCACCGCACGAATGATGCTCTGCCCCCAACTCCACCACCATGTTGAAAGATTTCGAATTTCGAATTCGAAAACATTGGATTGTTGGGCAGCGAGGATGCGTGGGCATAGCAAAAACCCACCTCGACTTCTTGCCGAGGCAAAAGCGACGTGTCACTTGACGTGATGTAATTAAACGGCTCCAGATCCGTAAGTTTCCCACGTTATCGTTTGATGGTATCCTCGCTCGATAGATATTTTGATGGAACTAGATTCACACGTACTCCGTCTTTCATAGCTCGAGAAATCCTTTCACGGGGGCATGATTTCCGGAGGATTAGTCAAAATCGCGCTGTGCTAACCGAGTACAAATTTTCTAGGATTCTTTTTCCTATGTGTCAATCAAATCAATAACTACTCAAGAAAATGTGAGACTGAGCAAGGAATTTCGTAAAATGATCTTCGTTTTCCTCCTTGGGCTTCCCACATGTTCGGAACATTGTGACAGGGCCATTCCGCGTGCAATTGGACTAGGTCTTCGTTCTTCACTTGATGGTCGGGATTGGTTGCAAGTTAAAGCCAAGATAATGATGGGATTATGCTAGTATTTAATTTCTCTCGAGTGTTATTTGGAGCGAATTGACATATTTGTCCCTCTTTTTGGAATATGGGGATGTTTGGTCTTGGAGCTTGTAAATTTTGTGGAAAAGGGAAGGTCAAAATGTCATGTGCTCATTTAGGTACAATGGACTTGGTTGAATACCTTGGATATCTTCCCCGCATTTAGTTCAACGTGGGTATACTATGACAAGTTCAAATATTTTCTTATGTGTACATTATAGTTGGAAAAGACTAGGGAAATTCAATTAGGCTCACGAGCTTAGCATTGGCCTACTCGAACTTCACTCGATAAGATATTCGACAATAACCGAGCTCGACTCAAAGTAAATAGAGCGAGTACATTTCAAATGATCATCGGACCAAACTCAAATTACTTGTGGATGCTCGACTCCATTTGTTCATACAGAGAAAACTTGAATTTTAGAAGATCAAATCAACGAGATCACGCTTGAAGATCAAGCGAAGACAAGTCTCGATTAGCTACGGCGGATAAAGTATAAGGCCACCAGAATCCATGAAGAGTGGATGCTCATCGTCCTAACCCGGGAAAACTATTAAATTAGTCCTAAATATACTGTGCAAATGCTAATTCAGTCCTAAATTTTCAATTTTGTCAATTTAGTGTCAAACCTTTGCGCACAATTTCAATGTAGTGCTTCCTGTCAATTTCACCAATAATCGCTAATGTGGCGACGTGCCATGTAAGATGACCAGGCGAACGGCTCACCACGTCAACCGTTTCCGGCAAAAATTGGCCGAAATAACTATATTGGAATTTTATACAAACGAATAGAGCTAAATTGGCACGAATTGAAAATTTTAAGACTGAATGAACATCCGTACCATAAATTTAGGATTGATTGAATAATTTTCCCCCTCCTCATTTTGTGCTTTCCTTCGTTGATTATACGACTTGGTCAAACGTCATCATACTACATAAAATGACATCTTTGGAGAAAGATATAAGGAGTGCTCCATAATTCACAACATTAAATAAGAGATAAATTAACAAAATCAAGATCTAATGAATTTTGTTTTTCTGGATCGCGTACGCGGAAAGCGACAATCCACAGATTGCAGGATCTTCCAAGATATCTGACCTCCCCAAGATGGCAAGTTAGACAAGAAGATGAAACGCCCACATAACAAGACAGCGACCAACGCAGGAATCGAATCATTCGGTACATCATACCGATTGCATGTGGACTAGGCATAAGACAAAGACGCAAGCGAACTCTACGGTCCATTAATGTTATGGTCTCCCCTTTTAACACAAGGAGGAGAGAAAGGAAAATTCCAAAAATGTTTGAATAGCGATGATGCAAGTTTTCGGTGATCGGCCGCCAATTGTGCTCCAATCCTATTACAAATTTGTTCTCGTGGAAGGAGGGAGTTGCTATAGGTCATACCGCATTAATCTCTAGCTAATGTTGAAAATGCGAATTTATTTTAAAATGCTCAAGCTTCACTCAACTATAATGGTGGTCTCCGTCCATATATTTGAACATGATCTGACGATCGATTTCAAGCTAAGGTTTGCACGTGAGCGAGTGTATTAAAGTATCCTACACTGCTTCTGTACGAAACTTGTGTGCTTGTATATGCATGTTGTCTCTATTCATCGTTTAGCTCTGTTGCGCGAAAAATTCCCTCGGCTGGGCCTGATTAATTCTCCTAGGGATCGACCCAAAAGGTTGAAACACAAAAGGATTGCAGACGCGAGAAATCTTTTATTAAACGTTAGCATTTCGTTAAGTAAGAAGGGTTCCGGGTAAGTTTTGGATAGAGATTGTCAAATGCAGGGTGTTTATTGATAAATGCGTGTCTTTCGACAGCTGTGTATAGACTTTCGACAAACCTTCTGACGGCCCTTCGATGAAACTTGTCGAATCACTTCGACGTATTAGTAACCAAGATACAACACCGGAATTGAATCGACGATGCCGGATCTTACTGTAAGACACGATGCTGGAATTTAGTCTACGACACCGGACGAGTGGATATGTAGGACACAGCACCGAAATTTAATCGACGGCACTAAATGGGTGCATGAATAGTATAACATTGGAATTTAATCAACGGTGCTAAACTGATGAGCAGGCGTCGGAACTGAATCGACGACACCTAAGTCTGGATGTTGACACGTCGGAATTGAATCAACGATGAGAATCTTGAAGCTACAGCTAGGCTAAGAGCTAAGACCTATCTAAAAAGATAATATTTGTTTGTTGTGTTGTGTTGTCTTGGAAAACCTTAGGTATTTATAGGCGTGTTCCACTAACCGTCGAACAGTCCCTACCTTGGGCTCCAAGCACGTCTCTCTTCGATGACCTTCGTGGATAAGGTTTTTTTGATGGCTTTCGTGCCTTTTTTGCTCTATTTCGTGGGATTGCCGCCAAATCCTGTAACTGCCCCGATCGTGTCTTCTTTTGTGCGCCTTTCTCTTGGCCTTTTGGGAAAAGATACCGCCAAAGTTACCCCTCACACGTGGCGTGTCCGTAGTCAATCCTCACCTGTCCTCTGTACATCTTGCCGTATCTGGCCATTCCCCTCCAATGGTAAATTTTGGTGTTGACAAGCTCAATGAAAGCTTTCTGAAAATGGGAGAGAGGAGCTTTTATACATGAACTAGAAGAGAAAAGCCGAAGGAAAACAAGAAAACGAAGTGGAGAATCAAAATAGCCTAAGAAAAAGGGATGAGGAGGCGAATATCTAGCTCAAAGTCTCCCAACCACGAAGGTTGAAGAGCAATGTCTGTGAAAATGAAAAGAAAGAGGAGAGAGAAAAATTAGGGCAGGCATTGAACGTAGAAAGCCAAAACTTACCCAAATTCTTACTTGTTTTCTAACGAACCGCCAATGTAACTTTAATTAGACATCATCCACAAACCTCCATTACCGTTCACCACCACCACCACCCAACATCCACGTCCGGGGAAAACTACAAAAAAAACCTAAACCTATTCCTTCAATACCAATTCAATCCTCAACTTGCTAATTGGAACAACCTAGTCTTAAACTTTTCTGCAAATGTACCAATTGAATCCATTTGATTTATTTTGGCGGCAATTACTAACGTGGACACCAGCCGTTCTACGTGACACGAGTGAAGCTAATGTGAATATTTATAATAATATTTAAAAAAATTTATGACATATTGGTTTTTTTTCCTTTTATGTGCTTTAGTTCTTCTATTTTTCCTATGGCTAACTAGGGCCTCAAGTTGACACTTGCTAGCCATTAGGGTGAGGGTTCGTGAGGCTGCTCGCCCAGACCCGACAAGGGTGGCAACGTCCTCACCAAAGCTGGGCCAGTCAAAGGCGCCGTAGCCCTTAGCCAAATAAAAAAAATAAAGAACAAAAATAAAAGAAAAGAGAATAATTTAAAAAATTAAAAATTATGAAAAAAATATCCACCCCAGGTTTGATCATGTCACGCCATACCACCGGAGTACGCATGAGGAGTTTCTAGTTAAAATTGGCCGGATAGACTTAATTGTTACTGATGCAAAATTGTTTATGACTAAACTGGTTCAATTAAAAGGTCTAGGTCAGAATTGATACCAATTAAAAGATTTATGACAGAATTGGGATCGATACGATATGATGTTTTTTTTTTTTGTATGTATTCCCCCCCCCCCCCCCCCCCCCCCAGCCACGGCCTTCAGATTGCTACGACAAAGGATCGCCGTGAAGATTGTTGTCCTTGCACCAACATCTCTGTTGGGAAGGTTCCGGAGCTTCTCATCGTAGGAAATATTGTCGGGCCAGACCGTTTAGACCGCGTCAGCTGCGCAGGATAACGGTCTTTCACGGCAAGATCTCGTCCACAGTGACGATAGTCTGAGTGGCCGAGAGCACAACGGACATACAAAGCTTCAGCTGGCATAGACTTCATTCATTCGTTATGAATATAAAGCCGGCATAACCAAATATCGCCTTAGTACAAAAATATATTCTTAAAAAAGAATCGTACATGGCCAAAAAAATCAATTACAGCACTTTGACTGTGTGACAATAATTTGAGGGCCAATCTTATATCCATCTCCTTTTATCAGAACAGCAATATTCTGTGGGTAAACTCTCGTTTCTCTCGCAATAAACCCAAACATCTTTCTCTCTTAACCCCCGTGGCGACCGCGAATTCAATGAGATCGTCGTCATCGTCCACACTCCGCTTCTTCTTCTTCTTCTTCTTTTCCCTCTTCTGGTTTTTCGTTTGATCGATTCTGGGTTATCTTGTGGAGAATCTGATCAAAAAGACAAAAAAAAAAAAAATATTGAGGAAGAGAAGGTAAGAGATAATTTTCATTTGCCTTATGGTTTAACTGGCATGTCGCATTAGAAAATATTTGGGCATGTTTCAAATCGAATTTGATACAATGTATAATATTTTGGAAAATCGTCCAGAAAGTCCAAAACCTATTGTATGACAGGCTAATTGAATTCTAAACCTTTCAATTTTGCCAAATTAGTCTTAAGCATTTTTCACGATTTGCCAATTTAGTCTTAAATCTTTCGATAGTATCAATTTAGTCCTAAACTTTTTGATTTTGCCTATTTAGTCATAAACAGGCAAAATATGGATTTATGACTAAATAAGCAAAATATTAAAAGGTTTAGAATTAAATCGGCAAAATATGGATTTATGACTAAATAAGCAAAATATTAAAAGGTTTAGAATTAAATCGGCAAATCGTCAAAAAGATTTATGGCTAAGTTAGCACAACATAAAGGTTTTAGACTAAATTGTCCAATCGTAAAAAAGATTAGGAATGCATTAACACAATTGAAAGGTTTATGGCAAAATTAGCCACCATAGAATAAGTTTAGGACTTTCTGGAACAATCTACCATTAACCCCTTTTCATAATAAAACAAACTTGACCCGTTAATCTCACATATAACACAAAAAATTTCGACAATATTCACGGTCAACGTACGTAAGACAAAGGATGACCACATTTATCTCATAAAACAATTGCAAAATGCAAATTTTAAGATCCAATTTATCCATAAATCACTCATTAATTCATGTCTTCTCTTCTCTGCATAATGTCTAAAACGATGAAGAAGGACCACATTTTGGTCTATTTGGACCAATTCTTATGTCGGTTCCGTTGACAAGTGTCTCGAGAGTATTAACTAAACTATTATGTAGACAAAACAAAGAGATCATTTCTCGGTACGCTTAAACAATCGAATAAGTACACGATCCTGCCCATTTTTCCGGATAGGCAGGGTGATCCCCACCCTCCATATAGAGGGGCCCACCCAATGAAGGGTGGGGATCAATGCCCAATTTAAGAAGGCTAGGTACTTCCAACAGACATCTTTTTTTTTTTTTAAGCATATCTTGCGAGACTTAACAAATACCTTAGAAACGAACTCTTACGTTTTCCTTCTCATCGTTAATTTTTTGCTTTTGATCATTTGAGGTTCACTTGTACTTAACACAAAAAAAAAAAAGCAGATTTTTAGAAACATCCCCACGTGAACGTAAGTACAACTTTCTAAAATTTAAATATACTTTCAGTTGGCGTATATTTTTATTTAATTTTCCCCGTACGATATTAATCTTATCGATCACTTCCATTTTGTAAGATAAATCATTCATTCCGAGTCAAAAGGACCGACGATGAGCAATTTTTATCTATGGTCAAACGTCAAGAATCTTTTAACGCGAGAGTCTTGACATGTCGTACATTTATGGGATTTTTTGACAAGGTAGCCTCTGGCACTTTAAGTAAGATAAAGAAAATGGATAAGATACCTTCCTTCTTTAAATTACTTAGGTATCAAATTAGTCATCTCGTTACCTAACAAAGCAGAACAACAAGGGAAAAATTCGTCAAAGTCGCCCCCGCATGGACCCGAATATAGCCGCAGATCATATTTAAGGTTATTTCAATTGTGAATCTTCATTTAACAATGATTAATCTCGAGACTTCTCGTAATCAACAAGTCTCTGACCATAGGACCTAACCACAAACCACAAAAGAACAAAGAGAACAATCCATGGAAGGCTGAAATCCACTATTCAGCGCAGCTGCGCAGGTTTATCGGTTTGGCGTGGGAAAATTCGTAAGCGTGCTGCCTGTCATTAAACAAATCACCGAAATCAGGCATTATCGTTTCATTTTCAAGTGATTTTAGATCATTGATTGGGATGTTGTTTTTGAAGGACTCTCTCTCTCTCTCTCTTTTCTAGAAAAAAACAATTTCATACCATCAAAACATAGCAAATATTACAAGGACTGAGAGGAGCCTACATTAAGACTGTTTATAAAAGAATATTCTACTAATATTCTATTTTTCACTCTAGGAGGGAGATCATTAAAAAGAAAAGAATAGATAGATCCGATATGATAAAATGCCCAATTCGCGAGCTCATGAGCAACTGCATTGCAGGTTCTACTGGTCCACTTCACACTCCATCCTAGATTGTTGTTTAAGAGGAGACAAGAGTCCGAGATAAATGGATAAATGCACCAAGGGCAAGGGCCCTTGTGTTGTATTGCATCAATAAGCATCTTTCAATCGCTTTCAAAGACTGCTCTGTGAATACCAAGAGAATGAGCAATATTGGCAGCAAGAAGAAAAGCTGCAGCTTCCACTTCCAATGGTGATTTCCATCTTCCTCATCTAGTCCACGCTTGAACAACTAAGCCTCCATCCGATCGTGCAATAATGCCTATGGCTCCATTGTTATTCTTCCGCGCACCATCTAAATTAAACTTCAACTCATGTTTTGAAGGAGGAATCCAAGAGTTTGTCCTCACCAAATTAGAATCTAGTTTCTTGCTTAACTCATCTCTTTTCTCATTGCTAAAGATATTCGAATGTTCCATAAAATCCTGCATAACCAACTGAACCGCCTGAGAAGGGATTGGAATAGCCTGACCATGTAACATTGCATTTCTATATTGCCTCATTCTTGTGCAAACAAGTGATGCATAAAGGGTAAATAGCTTGCAATCCAATCTCATCCTCGGTGCTATTTTTTCTGGATTAAGAAAGTGGTTCACCATCTATTCCGGAGATCTGAAATTCCAAGTAGATGAGATAATACCCCATGGGCTCTGTCTCCACAGAATTTGGGCAAGAGGACAAGTTGTAAACAAATGTATCAAATTTTCCTCCGAGGCTCCACACAACATACAAGAAGAGTCTGGAATATGGAACGATCGAACTAAGTTACCTCGACAAGGCAAGACATTAGATGTTATCCTCCAGAACATCATTTTGTTCCGCTCATGAGCTTTAGCCTTCCATATTTTGTTCCAAATCTCTGAGTTGTTACTATTTTCCGTTCGCGACTTGATAAGTTTATAAGTAGATTTGACAGAAAAAATACCATTAACAGTTGGATGCCAAATCGGTTTGTCCTCCCAAAAGGAATTTGGCACATGGATATGAAGAATGGCTTGGACTGAGGCTGGGCAAAACGTCTGATTTAAACTAAAAACATCCCAAGTTTTTGTCCCCAGGATAAAGAAGCTTGCTACCTTTCTTTTTTTCAAAATAAGATCTGGATCAATAAAAGAAGGCAGATGAGATGTTAGGAATCCAAGGATGATTTTCGACCTCAATTGACTTTCCATCCCCTATATGATACAAAGTTCCTGATCTAAGTATTTCTCTAGTGTGCATAACTGCCTTCCACAAAGGAGAGGCTGATGCCTTGACCTCGTGATTCCAAAAAATTGAACTTCGAAGATATCTCCCTTCAAAAACTCGAACCCATAACTTGCCTCTATCTTGGATCATTCCCCAACCAAGCTTTAGTAGCAAAGCATCATTGAAATCCCTATTTTGCCGAAAAACCATGCTTCCACGCTTCTTGTTTCTACACAGAGAATCCCAACATTTAGGTGCAAAGTACTTGTTTTTATCTTCTGGCACACCCCACCAGAATTTTCTTGTAGAGGCATCGAGCCGATCACAAGTGCTTCGTGGCAGCCGACTAGATTGCATAGCATAGATCGGTGTGCTTTGAACAACCGATAAAATATATGTTGTTCTGCCCGCCCAAGATAATGTCTTCCTCATCCAAGGGCTAAGTTTGTTAACAATCTTTTGTTCAAGAAATTTATATTTTGCACTACCTTTACTGGGTTGGAATAAGGGATTTCCAAGGTGCAGTGCTTCGAGATCTGTCTTGCGCATGTGGAGCTCATCCATACAAAATTTTTTCATCCCCACATAAGTATTTTAGAGAAAAAGATGGATGACTTCTGACGGTTCAAACTCTGACCAGACCACGAGCAATAAAACTCACTGCATTCCTTTAAAGCTATCACTTGATGCTTAGTGGCTTGGACAAATAACAGCAAGTCATCGACATACATAAGGTGAGTTACCGGCAGACTATCTCGCCCTACTTTTTAGCCTACAATAATCTTCAAATCCTCTGCTCTATGCAGAATTCTAGTGAGGAGTTCAGCATAAATAACAAATAGATATGGTGAGATAGGATCACCTTGTTGAAGTCCCTTCTGAGGTTGAAAACTTCCCGCAGGTCTCCCATTGATGAGGAGTGTATAATGAACTGACGAAATGCATTTTTTCAATGAGCTTGCAAAAATGGATCGAGAACCGCAAAATACAGAGGATTGCATCAAGTATATTCCAATCAACTCGATCATAAGCTTTTGACATATCAACCTTGACTCCCATGAAAGTCTTTCCCTTTCTTTTCTTCTTCATGCAGTGCAAGATTTCATGTGCAATAACAGAATTCTCTTGTATGTTTCTACCCGGAACAAAAGCTGATTGCTGAGGTGAGATAATACGACTGAGGAACCCTTTCAGTCTATTTGCCAACAGCTCGGGAATTAGTTTATAGCTCACATTGCATAGGCTTAACGGACGGAATTGGTTGAAGGTGTATGCATTATGAGCTTTTGGGATGAGTACGATGAAGGTGTGATTGAGCATATGGGGCAACTCACCTGTCTTAAAGAAGTGTTGTACAAACTGGACAACTAGGGCCTTCACCACTTCCCATCATTTCGTGTAGAAAATGGCATGGAATCCATATGGGCCTGGTGATTTAAGAGGGGCCATCTCCTTCAAGACACTATATATTTCATCCTCTGTTGGGATCGCCAAAAGATCCATGTTTTCTTCTTCAGAAATGACCGCTGGGAAGAGTTCCCTAATGAGAGGGTGCGGCTTAACTGATGGTCCCGAGAAAAGCTCTATATACTTGGATAGAAAGAAGTTTTTAATCTCTTCCATATTCGTAATCCATTGGCCTACATCATCCTGAACTGCCATGATATAATTTTTGCGCCTTCTAAAAGTGGTAGAGAGATGGAAGAATTTAGTATTCTGATCACCTTCCTCTAGCCACGATTGTCTCGATTTTTGCTTCCATATCATCTCTAATCTCTCGCATTGCTCATTAATAGACTCCTTTAATTCTTTTTCCCTCTTTATATTCTCCTCAGAAGGTTCATCCCATTGAATGGACTCAAGTGACAATGTCAATTCCTTAAGGCGTTGTTGGCAAATACCAAAATGTTTCTTATTCCACCTTTCGAGAGCTAATTTTGTCGATTTCAGTTTCCTATGCCATGTGGTCATTGAATTCTGTACCGCATTATTGTTCCAGGCCTTCTCCACTTCACTAACTCAGGTTAGGTCCCTCAGCCATGCGGTTTCAAACTTAAAAGGTCGTCTTGAATTGTCCTCAAGAGCATTTGAATTAATCAAAATAGGACAATAATTCGAGTTTACTACTGGCAAGTGGACTACCGCCACCCAAGGGAATTTCTCACACCATGATGTCAAACATATTGCTCGATCTAGTCTTTTTTGAACATTTGCAAAGCCCTCTCTACCATTTGTCTAAGTATAAGGTTTGCCTTTGAACCCAAGAACAACACAACCCAATAGATCCATAAAGTCCCCTAGAAAGTGGCGAGATGGGCCCGGTTCCCTTCTATTCGACGCCTCAGAATCTTAGATAGTCTCATTGAAGTCTCCAATGCCAACCCAGTCCTCTCCCAAATTTTGAACTCGACTTGTGAACTCTTCCCAAAATACTCGTTTAAGACCACAATAAGGAGGTGCATAAACCAAAGATAGCCACCACAGTTGCTCCGGATCTTCTCTGTTAGAAATCTCCATATGGATTTGGTTTTTGTCTGCAAAGGAAAAAGATAAAGCTACAGGGTCTTTCCACATCACTGCAAGACCTCCTGCGTTATTTTTCGTGGGAATTGAGAAGGACCGGGTGAATCCAATCCTTCTTGTAAGAGTCTCTATCCGTCTAGTATCACATTTTGTCTCCGATAGAAACACAATATCCGGGTAACAAGATCGACATGTAGCCTTTAGCTCTCTCGCTGTCGAATTTCCAACAATACCTCGGCAATTCCAGGCTAAAATGTTCATGGCTACAAAGGGAGCATAATTTGTCTTGTCTCTGCTGAAAACAGCAGCGTCAGAACACAGAGAGACACTACATATGCTAATCGTAGCTTCTCTCTTTAACAGGCATTTGATCGAACATATGGACAGCACTGGGGAGAATCTTCCAACTATCAAAATAGAGAAGAAGCTGGGACACGACAAACGGCGTGATTTTGCTGTAATGTCGTTAAAAAGGAGTGAGGTAGTAGAGGCGAAAGAGAAATATAGGCGCAATGGTGGAGGGACTTCCCGAGGGCTTGACGAGTGAAAAAAAAAACCACAAAACAAATAGCTGCGCGACCAAAAATTAAGGGGCGAAAGTGGAAGGACAGTGTTGTGGGGGTGGTGAAGATGAATATTTTCACTGGAAATCGTAAAGGATTAGATAGAAAAAGCTCTCGAAATCGAGAGAGAAACTCCCGTAGAAGGGAGAGAAAAGCTCCCACAGAAGGGAGGGTCCATGAGCGTAGGAAACATCAGAGTTATGAATGCACTGATTGAAGGACTCTCTCTTAATCTCTTATATAGGTGGCAATTTTTAAAAAGTAAACTATAAATGTTATTGGAGTGATGATTTGATTAGCATAAAATAGCACAGGTGGTCATAAAAGTGAACACATCTCTCGTAAAGAGTGTCATCAAGCATGTTATAGTTAAGGCTAAAGTTAATAGTTGAACTTAGATCGAGCAAGATATTAAAAGTACCATAAATAGATGTAATATGACTTTCTTATTGTGTGAGACGCAGATTAAAAAGGACAAAAGGTGTAAGTAATAGGTAAGGCTAAAAGTTCTTATTTGACTATAAAAATTATTAAATAACTCATAAGCGATATTACATTTACTAAACTATGAGATTAAAACAAACAATAAACAATTCTACAAGGACCGCGGTCAGTAAAACGCAATTTGTAGACCGCATTAATTTAAAATATTTTAGTTGCAATATGTCCTGGAATAAAAATTTTAGGTTAGAAATGATAAAAGCATGCAAAAAACGTTAATTAAAGAGCATGATTAGGTAGATAATCAAAACTTCATAAAATCCTCAAGAAGCAAGATATGCCTTTCACAATTTAAGTCACCCACCTCTAATGAGCACGTTTTATTGCAAGATGTAACAAATTAGTGGCATCAGGTTGGGTGAATAGTAAGAAAAAGTAATAGATTCAGAAAAGGCTAAAACAATTGAAAATTCAAAAGGTGAATAAAAAGATGGACACATCACAAATCAGAATATTGTCAAACACATATAACAATGGACATACTAATTTTTTTAATTTTTTTTCTAATTTTGATGAATAAAAAGATGGGCACATTGACACATCATCTTTAAAAAATTCCAACTCAAAATGCATTGTGCCATCAAATAATAATTTTTATTAATTTAGTAATCATATTGAATAAATTAAAAATTTAGTGACATTACATGACGGTTCGAAATTCGAAAATCGTTTCCGGCATCTTTCTTATTGGGATTGGAAAAATTTCTTTCTTGTTGTGCTTGACAATCAATATACTGAAAACTGGGAGGTCTTCTTTTATTGTTTTAATAGATATATTTAAGGTGCTCATTAGCAAAATTCTTTGTTAACTTTAGTGATAAATAACAGGGTCACGCACGCATGGGGGCGGGGGGACAGAGGGCTTCGCGATTCCATATATGTTCCGCTCCCCCTTTTCACCCTTTACTGCCCCCCCTATCGCTCTCTCTTGTGCAGAGTGCCTCCCTCTCTTCTCACCAAACTCTCTCTCTCTCTCTCTCCATTTAACTCATGCCCGAGTGTGGCTTTTGAACTGTGCTTGAGCGAGAAAGAGAGGCTTCGTTGCTTTTTGTATCTCATTCTCTTTGGCCTTTCTCTCTCTCTGTGCCCCTCCCTCTGTGTTGCATTGTGTTGAGGAGACAGAGCAACAATGGCAGCTTACAAGGACAAGGATCCTCGCATCCATGGCATCAAAACTAAGATTCGGGTCGTCCCCGATTTCCCCAAACCAGGTTCGCACTCCGCCTTTCCAAACTCTTCAACGATCATTTGTCTCTCTTCTCTTGCCTGTCCCTTTTTCCCTCCATTTGCAAAATGCTGGAACCGAAATAACCCAGAATAAAAGGAGGATTTTTGAGGCTACAAGCTCGTTTAATTCTTGAAAGTTTCAGTTTATTGAGGATGTTGCGTGAGCATGCAGCGGCAAAGTGAAGTTTTTTTTTCCTCTCGCTTTGGCCCCCGTGGTGACGAGATGACATGCAACACAAGCTTCAAAAACTGTCTCCTTTTGGCTCAGCTTTTCTTTTTCTTTCTTTGGTAGCATTCCTTTGTTTCAATAGCAGTTTGGTTGAGATTATTGACGGGCGTGATTGCAGGCATAATGTTCCAAGACATCACTACTCTGCTGCTGGATCCAAAAGCCTTCAAAGACACCATTGATTTGTTCGTTGAGAGATACAAGGGCAAAAACATATCAGTTGTTGCAGGTAAAAAGGGGCGTGAAAAGGAAAACATGGAGGGGAATAATCTTTTTGGGTGTTAAAAATCTTTTATCTTTTCATGGAATGTTAGCAAACTTTGGTTGAGTTAATTAGTAGATTTGCTTTCAATACTTAGGTGGGGTCCATGCAAAGAAGAAAGTAGGTTAGGGAAGAACAGGGAAATTTCTCGCTCATTATTGCATATTATGATTGTTTTTTTATTTTTCGGTTTATATGGTCGACAATCTTGTGAATGCTTTTGAGAAAGATTGTGCAATGGAAGCGACTGTGGTTTTCTTCTACTCTTTACTTGGCTTTTTGGGCAGTGATTTCTTGGTTTGACTATGGGCCATTGCTAGTGGAGTGTGCTACTTAATGCTCTCTATCAAGTTTATTGAGCGGCTCACATTCGCTCAATCTCTCTCTCTCTCTCTGTGCGCGCTCGCGAGCATGTGCTTGCAACCTTGATTATGTGGTTGGTAGGTGATAATGGATGCCCACATTGTTAAAGTGGACCCTGCTGATGTGAGCTTGGATTGAGTTGATTTCTGCATATGTCCATGTCTTTTTAGTATTTTGTCCGATTTTAGTGTAGTTTGGAGAGAAAAAAAAATCTTTGGATGTTGAAACTTACAGCGATTGGATGTTTCTATGCTCGGATTTTTCATAAGCACTTTCATGTTGATATGTGAAAACATGGACTATGGTACCTGCTGCTGCAACTTGTTCCTGAAATGATATGATCTTTGCGTATCACTTTTGGGACCAAGGATATCAACCTTTTGGATATGCTTGTTCTACATTTAAGTGGTATATTGATTGTCAATTGACCTGTAAGATCGTGGCATGTGACAAAATTTATGGTTGAGAAGCAATTTCATGAGATAGAGTTTCAAGCATTGGATCACCTAGATATGATATGTCCTCATCACTAATAATTGACATTTCAATTCAATTTTTTTTTATTAAAAAAAAAATCAACTTTTTGGGCATGCTTGAGGGACTGCACCAAAATTGCTGTAGCAGACCATATTTCCTCTGATATCTCATCAAGTTTTTCAACTTAAATCATCTGCTCAAAATTTTTGCCTTTCACTTTCAAACTGATGATTTTTACTATCCATTAAGATGACATTCTGATACTGTTATCGACTCTGTGTAATTCTGAAAGGGTTTTTCATGTCGATTTTGTGAAAAGCTTTGTGTACTGTGATTCTATGGTATGGTTACATGCTCTGATTCTTGGTTGGCAAGCACTGTTACTGTATTTCGTGTAGCAGTTGCTGCAGTTGTCACATTTAACAATCCATGAAATTATTTTCCACATTCTTTTACCAGGGATAGAGGCTCGAGGTTTCATATTTGGTCCTCCCATTGCATTGGCGATTGGAGCAAAGTTTGTACCTCTGAGAAAGCCAAAGAAATTACCTGGTAACTTTAATCCAACCGCAGTAATTTCCTTGCATGCTTACTTCCATCTCTTTTAGGCATCGAAGTGACGAGGCTCCATTAATGCATCTCTTCTGTTATGTATTTCACGCCCACGTGTCCTGTCCTATTTGTTTTTTTACTACATCTCCTCATCATTTGTCATTATTGTAATTTGCCTTAAGTTTGAAAAGCTTTGATAAGTGGATGTGTGGCCATACAATATTGGATAAGATAAAAAATGAAGATATTCGATGAAAAGTTGGAGTAGTATCGGTGACAGAAAAGATGAGACAACATAGATTGAGATGGTTTAGGCATATTCTTCGTAAATCCCTAGATGATCCGGTGAGAACAGAAGTTTGTTATTGAGAGTTCGATATGAAGAAAGGAAGAGAGCGATCGAAACTTACTTGGGGTAAAGTAGTAAAACAAGATTTGTTAAAGTGAGAAATAGTTTGGCATACTCTTGTTCTTAGGACGAAGTGGAGGAAATCTATTAGTATTATAGAGGGATAGAATTCATATGTTCTTGGCTATCCTTTTTAGTCTTTTTCTCTATATTTATTTATATATTTTTTTTTATTTTATAATTTGTTTTATATAATTATTTCTTTTCCCTCAATCGATCTTGCTCTTGTTTCATTTATTTTTGGGTGCATCGATCCGCTGAACCCAATTAGTTTGAGATAAAAGTGATATTGATGATGAAGAAAAGCTTTCATAAATTACATGTACATTGCATTCTGAACCTCAAGAAGTTGCCAAAAATATTTTTCTGTGCTGGTCATCAAATACTATGATGCAAGTTGAATTTCTTTGTCAGTTCTTTGGTCCCTTAAGATGTCTATCTGCTTATCGGATGTTTCCATGGTTCACAATTCGTGGTGCTGCGCTGCTAGCTTAGTGCTACAGGCTGACATTCTGCAGACATGAGATCATGAGGTTGAACTTGCTTGCAGTCGAGGTTGTGCATGTTTCTATCTGTGTGAATGGGTTCTGGACCGCTAGTACATCGGTGTGGCTATGATGATGGGGCTGGCCCACCTTGGACCAAGGTGTCTTGAATGGTGCCGAGGGGCAACAAATCTGCGGTCTTAAATATGACTCATGGTACTGTGGCTCTATGGATCTCCCAAAATTGGTACCTCCTGAGTGATCAGACACAAATTCTACCCCGAAATGGTGCCTCCTGATATCGACATACTTAATACTCTGCCCTTCCTGACCACATCTAACATGTCGTATTGGACTATCCTTGATATTGATGTTTTTGTCATTCTCCTGTCTTACTTTACCTTTTGCATAAGTATGATTGGGCCATGGCTACGACCGAAGAATGATGATGACTCATGGTACTGTGGCTCTATGGATCTCCCAAAATTGGTACCTCCTGAGTGATCAGACACAAATTCCACCCTGAAATGGTGCCTCCTGATGTCGACATACTTAACACTCTGCCCTTCCCGACCACATCTAACATGTCGTATTGGACTATCCTTGATATTGATGTTTTTGTCATTCTCCCGTCTTATTTTACCTTTTGCATAAGTATGATTGTGCCATGGCTACGTCTGATGAACGATGTGGCTGTCACATGGGAGAACGTCAGTTGATATTGTAATTCATTTCAGCATTTCATTTGACATTGCTGTTTTGTAGCTTTCACCTAATTTTTTTTTGCCCCTATCTGTCTTGGTCTATACTTCAAGTCCACCTCCGGCCTTAAAATGAGGTGACCTAATGTTCCCTTCTTCCATGTTTTCCAAAAATTATGTGATCATGTAGTGCTCACGATTGACAGAATTTAGCACGCTCCATCTTTGGAAAACTTAGCAATCTTGTTTCTTCCTGGACATGATTCCTGGGTGATGGCTTTCTCAAGATGCATTCATGTAGGCGCTCTTGGAATGAGGACTGATGCTGGAGTATTGTGGCACATGGTACTAAGAGCTTTCTTCCATGACAGGGGAAGTTATCTCAGAAGAGTATATTCTAGAATACGGAAGAGATTGTCTTCAGATGCATGTTGGAGCTGTGGAACCTGGTGATCGTGCTTTGGTGGTGGACGATTTGATTGCCACTGGTGGAACTCTTTGTGCGGCCATGAATTTACTAGGTAAGGGCTCATTGGATTTCTGTGTATCAGTACTAGTAACGCAACGTATGTGCAGCTTCAGGTACTGCAAAGTTTGTTTAATACTTGATTCCATCTCCTTATGTATGCCAGTCTGAAAAAAGAGAGGTTTCTTCTGTTTTTCTGCTACGTTATGTTTGCCCTTCATGATAAATAAACCCAAACATGTGCTTGCATGACTGTCTTCGGTACTAGTAACACAACGAATGTGCAGCTTCAGGTACTGCAAAGTTTGTTTGGATACTGATTCCATCTCTAATATTTAGGCGAGTCTAAAAAGAGAGAGAGATATCTTCTGTTTTTTCTGCTACGTTATGCTTGCCTTTTATGATAAATAAACCTAATCATGTGCTCGCATGACTGTGTTTTCGTTTTTTCCATTTCTTATACTGAGGTACACAGAACTGCAGTTTCATGTAATTCTATTTTTATATCAAGACTTCTGGGTTCTTTATTGTGGAAGGAGGTGTCCTTTGATATGACAAATGAAAAGTGATAGTAGAATAGCTAATATGAAACTAGAACTCAAATATGTCATACTTGAGAAGCTAAAAAAAGAAAGAGCAAAAAGAGGCTGATGAATTTGTACCCAGGCAAAAGTAATTGATAAGCGACATCTAGTAGTATCGTATGAACCACCTACACATTGCTCTAGCTGAATTTCTAGTGACAGTTTTGGGGGAAGCTTTTAGCATCTACATAAATAGCTCTGGTCTTTATGGCCTTTAAGAAGGGAAATCTTATTATCTTCATTTCCTGTTCCGGTGTTCATGGCGGCAACTTCAGCAGCTGGATCAGACATTAGGGCACGGTTTTGTGAACATGGACTACTAATTAGTTTGCCTTCTGACAAGTAGCATACCAAGTAGGCCAGAGGAATGTGGTTTAAGATTTATTTCCGAATAGGAGCCGCCTGATATGCGTGAACATAGCTCGCCGGTTAGATATTCTAACCACAGTGAGTCAATGCAAAGCAGCCTTATGACTGCTGTGTCAAAATGCTAGTTTGTCGAAAGAAGTGAACGATGCATCTTCTCTGATAAACAACCCCCTTGCTTCTTCCCATCTGTCCCGTATTGCCTCACCTGAAAAGAGCTCTCCTTTCACTTCTCCTGAACTTGATCATCATTATCATGAACTTAGATTTTAGTATATCGGTGTATTGCTTGGTTTGGCGAATCTGCTACCCTCTGGGCACAATCCCTTGTTTTTCTTTATTTAGACTTGATTCTTTCAATGAGCTAAGTCATATGCTTCATCTTGTCATGTAGTTTTCACGTTGAATACCACTTAGATATTTTGCTATTTCGATCTCTAAACTTATGCGTACTTATGTTCCTCAGAACGCGTTGGTGCTCAAGTAGTCGAATGTGCATGTGTCATTGAACTTCCAGATTTAAAGGTGCGTATATCATAATAACACTCACTTTTTCCTTCAACCAATCAAGCCATTCAGTAATAATGTTTGTTCGTTCCGTCCATTGTCATTTCCTTCCACCGCTTTGTCCTCTCTCACAGAACATTTCATCTATGTGGCTTGGGCTGTGACCATATGTTGTTTTTTTTCCCGTTATTGAACATTTCAGGGACGTGAGAGGTTGCATGGCAAACCATTGTATGTGCTCGTGGAGTCCCATTGATCGGGGGAAGATGCTACAACGACAGCAAAGCGCTCCACAATGTACATTAACGGGGATTCGTGATCACTTCTGTGCGGGAATATGCCTTTTTATACTTCTCTGTTTCAATTAGGTGGAGATAATTTTGAAGTCTGCTGGTTCAAGACCCTCCATTTATCTGGTAGGTGGGGCTAAAAATCCGAACTTCATAAAATGGCTTCTTTGGTAGAAAATGGTAGAAAATTTTCCATCGAACTTTCTTGAGTGTAAGACCAGACAAGGGCTTTTGACCTTGCGGTACTATTTGGTGATTCATCCTTTGCCAAATCAAAGTGGTATTGAATTCAATTCGCATTCTCTCTTTCCATGCTTTCTAGATTATAAAGTGAAATGAGAAATGGGACCTGGTCAAGTCTCGAGACGGCAATCCGAAGATCGCATTATCCCATTGCGAGACATTCTGAGGAAGTTCATAAAAATTTCATCACAGGTGTTCTGAACTGTCGCTAGAGCAAAATACAGAATGAATGGTGAAGGAAATGATGGAAATCGATCAAGGAAAGTGACCATGTATCCTCTACTCCTCTTGCCCTCTCTTTTCATATTCCTCCTAAGTAAAGATATAGTATGGACCAAACAAAGCATATGGCTTGCCAAGCACTTAGACTTAGGCAATAAGTATGAGCAGTTGAGAAAGGCTTGGCGACCCCTAACCTAATTGGCATCACCACCACCCTCCTTCACTAGCTTGACCTAACCCTCTTGCATCCATGTGTGATCTGCTCTCATTCTTCTTCATTAATGGTTCGACTGTAAATGCCACCATACTGCACGAGGGCCAAACCTGAGAAGCTTTCTCGTGAGCGTTCATGGCGGGTCAAAATCGGGACATTTGAGCGATTCATCGAATAGTAAGGGCAATGAAACGTGCAGAATGAGAAAACGCCTTGCCTTTATGAACATCGACTCAACTATATTTTGTCTAGCTGGTGGCGAGTTCTGGCTGACTGTGCAGCTCGTCGGCTTTGGGTTGGATAAAGGGATCTTTATTTGCTTCAATTGTTCCATCAATAATTGGTATTTTCTCAAAAGCTATATCCAGAAGAGAATTTAGATGACTAGTGCTTAGGATTGAGCATAATTGATCAACCGAACTGAGAGCCGCTTGGATCGGACCGAACCGGCTCTTTAGTTCCTATTCCCGAGGGCTCTAGTCCGGTTCTTGGTTCCAAGGGGGAACTGAATTGATCGAATAGGACCCTATAAATACTGTTGCCAAAGAAGATTTCCTAAATGTAAACCTAAATCCTAAACGTAAAATGCTTTGGATGACTTTTAAATTTAGCGGCATCCCAATGCAATTAAAGAGAGGTGGTTTAGTGAATATGACATTAACGAAGAAAAATTTAATGACAAATTCAAAAAAAAAAAAAAAGCGAACAATCTAATGATTAGACCGGTTGGCTCAGTCCAGTTCTTGATCCTTGAAACTAGGGATTGATCCTGTGGTCTTTAGTTTCAAGGTGGGATCAGACCATACCAAACGGCCACCCTCGCCCGTTTTTGTTGCCAAAGGAGCTAATCGCTGCTTGATTTGACCATTGAAGCGGTTGAATGAATGAGTGAATGCATTAATGTCGAAATCATATTTCCGCCATTAGAATCAAATAGACAAAAAAGTTAAAAAGGAAAATGTCGTGTTGTGCATGATCACATACTGTACGATGAAGATGAAACAAAAGAGCACCTCAAAGTCAATTCCATGACCAAACAAGATTATCTTAATGCAATGTCCAAACTGCTTATCTTGAATGGCAGATCGAGTATGGCGCTCGATGATGGCCAAGAACATAAATAACTACAGCACGATAGTGTACACTCATGTTACCCCTCAGCTGTGTCCATCTGGGTCCTCTTTCTTTAATCAATCTTTCATGACTTAAAACATTGTAGAACCCCCATGATTAGATTGAATTGGTTAATTGCCAACTTAGCATTCATTAAGATAGTTTCCTGCATAATCAGAAAAAAAACCAAACAAGGTGAAAAAATGAACTAAAATACTCCTAAAAATTCGTAGTGATATGACGCCAAAGATTAGATTAAAATCGTAAAAATTAGGAGCTTAGCATACATTCAGACAGCTTTAAACACGATAAAAGAGAACTAACCACCCCCACAAGTAAAAAAAAAAAAAAAAATCACATCTTCATCGATCCAAAGCAAAAAAGACCCACAAGGAAATAATAAGAAACAAAACTTAAATAGCAAATGAAATGTTAAAAAGTTCTTTCCGTGTACCTTTACAATCTATAGATAATAAGGAAGCAAGGCAAGACCGCGCGAGGATCAACTACTATCAACTCGCCCTTGTCCCCATTCACCGAGTCATACCCGGCCCGAACCTCGAAAAAGGGGTCGGGTCCGGCCAGTTTCGCCACCCGGCCGGCGATTACCCGGCAAACCAGCATAGCCCTCCTCCCCTTCCCTCCGCCCGCCCTCTCGTGGGCTGAACCGCTGCCCACGAAGAACGTGCAGACTGCCGCCCCCTTGCCGCCGGAGAATGCCGAGAAGTCCGCCGAGGAGACGCCGCCACCCGCCGACGCGGGCCCCATGCAGCGGAACCGCATGACCTCGTTGCCATCCGCGACGCACCGCGCGACGTTGTCCTCCGAACACCCGCCAGCTACGCCCTGCCCTAACCCGGACCCGGCGCGGGACTTGACCGCCTCCCGATATTCCTCAAACCGGGCCGTCGTCTTGGGCCCGGTCTGGACCTTGAAGATCTTCTCGACCCGACCGGGAAACGCCGACATCTCGCTCCAGCTCGTGTGGAAGATGATCTCCACCACGTTGCGCGACGGGTGGCCCTCCGGCAGCTCGGTCAGGGACGGGCATAATGACCTGGAGGAGCGCGGAGAGACCGCCACGGCCGGAACAACTTTCCGGGTGCGTGGGTCGTTCGGATCCGAGCCCCTTTTGGAGGGTTTGGAGTGCTTCAACTTGGCGGGCGGCGGTTGCTCTGTTCTTGGTTTGGGCTTTCCTCTGGCCATCTCGACGACGTCCCTCACGGCTTGTGCGCTCTTCCGGCAACTCGCCGACGTCGAAAGGCGGCTCTTCGGTTCCGGGTGGTGGTAAACGTCCTCGAACGCTCTCGATTTGCAGTGCAACGACTTGACCCACCCCGTCGCCATTGATTTACGATCGCCTCGACCTTTTGCTCCCTCTCTCTCTCTCTCTATCTCTTTCTCTCTAGAGAGGTTTAATATGGGTCTCTCTACTCTTGTGATGATGATATTGTTCCTCTCATGATTCTGCTTTTCGTCTTGGCGTTGAAGCTCGGCGGTCCAGAGGGAGAAGGAGAAGGAGAAGAGGAAGAGACAATGGCGCGATATTAAATGACGGGCGTTTTACTACCCCGCATGCACGCGAAAAGACGAGGACGCCCTCCCTGGGGGGGCGACCCCCACGTGGGCCCTGTCTCCTCCCTATCGCCGGGGACAGAAGTGGGAAAAGCTACGGAGCAAAAACCATCTACTCAAGGAAACAAATTTCCGTAATCATGTCTCCTCCGACGAGAGATTTTTGAAATTTTCCCCATCTTCCGCCCGGGTGGTGGTGGTGGTGCGGAAATCGATAAGATAAGACGTCTTTTTGTATTTTGTGTGTTTGGTGTTGTGTTGTGATGGGTAGCTACCAAAATGCTTCGGCTGTCTTTATTGCTCAAAAGGGCTTTGAGGGGATTCGGCAGTTCAACAAAGGCATTCAAATCATCTCTTCTCCTCCTTCGTTACTAGAACATCTTGAAAGATTTGACGTCCTATCGATTTGCCTGATTTGGCCAGAAGAAGAAGAAGCGGGGGGGCCGCATTGAACTTCCCATCTGTTTTCCCAATTGCCTTGTGCCTTCTTGGCAATTTATTAGGGACCCATTAAAGGACACCAAACGCAAAAATATGATCGCTTTGACAAGATTATCGGCGAGCCACGGTTTCTGTGCTCGAACGAAGCGCCACTGACCGCGACGAACCCAATGATGCTAGTGGGCCGACGCCTAATTCGTTGTTTCTTCGATATCGTGTGAGACTTTGAGAAGCGAATCGGACATGATACCTAGGGTTTTTCATTATCTCTCGTTTCTCCTACCGAAGTATTTCGGAAGTCATTTTAAGTTCGTCTCCCATCCAACATCGGTAGGATGCACTGTTGGTTCGTTTTTCGCCCGCCCCCGGCAATTTCAGTTATTTTTCCGTGCAGTCTCTCCTAAAGGTAGTGAGAGAAAAAGTTACGTCTACTATTTAGCTTCAAATGTATGGTTTTTGGACAGAGCTCTCTCTATCCTCTCCCTCTTTTCATGTTTCTGCTCCTCAGCTTTTGTTTTTCCTCGGCGGTCCAGTCAAAAGAAATCTAGTACTGGCGATTATTCTCCTCCTCTTTTTGTCTCTTCTCTCTAAGCAAAAACCAAACTGTCTTCAACACTACTAGTGTCGCCCAACAAGAACCTTCAATAATGCGGCATGAGCGCCACACAGTACGTACCACGGTTTGCCTAAGCTTTTGCCGAGAAGCGAAAAGAAAAAAAACAAAAATTATTGGTGCTGAGTACCAACCATTAGATGGAGGTTATTTATTTTCCAAGCTTCCTAACTTTACATACTTCTTTGTCATCCTTTTCGCGCAATTTTTTTTTTTGGGGTGTATTATTGGTGGAGGTGGGGTACTTAAATTGCCATCAAACCCATCTGCCCGAAAAGCTTTGATCTTGTCTCATTGATTAGGGTTCCTGACATTTGTGCTCGAAATCAATGGAAGTGCTGATATCAGTGATGAAAAAAGGTTGCTTTCAAAGCTTCCAATCGAGCCCACGGCATCAAGAATGGTGATGCCTTTATTCGTATTTTTTTTTTTTTGGGTTCTTTTCTGGATGAGCCGAACTCGTGAATTTATTGGCCCAGTACCTAATTCGGGTCAAGTCGTTTTCTAATAAACGCACGTTCTGCCCCATGTATGAATGACACATGACCCTTGTCGTTCCTTGGACTCAAAGCAAACAATTACTGCCATTTACATCGATCTTGGCCGCAACCTGGGCTGCCTTTGTGTTTTGCTCTCCCTTCATGTCGTCAAAGAAATCTTCACTCGAAGTGGTGAACATGTGCTGATTAGGGTTTTTGGGAAGATGCTCAACAGGAGACTTTGGAGATTCCCGAGTTCCTAAGCACTAATTACGCACGAAATCCGACGGAAAGGAAAAGCGGAACTCTTCATGATTAATCTGATAAAATGCGAGGAGAAAGAAATCGCCGGAGGAATCTTGTGTGGAAGTCAGGGTTGAAACAGAGGAGAAGAGAATAGAAGAATATGAAGAGAATGGAAGCTGGCGGGGGACACGTCCTAAACAACAACAACAATAATAATAATAAAGCTCTGAAATTCGAATTAGATTAGACGACAGATTTTCTTCCTAATCTTTTTTTAATGCTTGATTAACAAATTGAAATCGCACCCGCAGCTGCCGGAAGTAAGCATTGGAGCAGTCTTTTATCTTTCAAGAGTTTGCTGTGTGACATTGGGATAGCAGATTGCAGTAACATGAGGTGGCGGACAACCTTGAGATTTGCAAACTTCGTCTTCGGTTCCTACGTACTTAAATACACTAGTGGACATGGTTTCGGTTCCTACGTACTTAAATACACTAGTGGACGTGGTTTCTTTATTTCACTCCTCCTCCTCCTCCTCCTCCTCCTCCTGCTTCTTCTTCTTATTCTTCTTCTCGGCTTTGTTAAGTAGATTACGATGGGATGGAAAAACCAAGTGTTTTTGGATGAAAATATATTGAGATACACGTGTGAGTTGCGTTAATAAAATCTTACATCGAAGAATTAATGTGGCTTAGAAAAGTTAGTGTATGCAAGTTGAATTATGACTCATTGGCTTAAACTTTTAAGTAAAGATGGATCCAACTAGATATGTTCACGAGTTTGAACTCGGGCTTCCTCTTGGTGGTCTCACTAGGTAAAGTTATCGGACTTCCGCTACGCATTCCTAATACAATATTACCGGCAAATCACATTGAAAATCCAAAATAACATGAATAGCACGACTCGCAAAAAGGGCAAACAACATCGACACATGAATTCCATGGATGAAACCTAAATTTTGGAAAAGAAGAAGAAGAAAGAAAACAATTAAAAGTCAATCGATTCGCGAGCATTGGATAAAGAATGAGTTTCTGACATTGTATGTCAAGCTTATCATGTTCTTGTACATATATATATAAATAGCCAAATGGGCACAAGACATATGGCTCAAAACGTGGTTGATTAAATGGTGACTTATGTTGGACTCGGAGTTGATGCTTAATCTGAAGCTTTTTTCCAGCCTTTAGCTCTTCACGCCTGCCAAATCTTGTTTTTTCTCCGGGAACGACGTTCCAACTTTGGCGTGCTTCAATACGGAAAACAACCCCCAAATTTAATTATTACTAACTTCTCACTTTCTTCAACTTGCTTCAAAATTAATGCATGCATGCATGCATGCTAAGCTATCATTAGCATCACTAGACTCTCAACTTTTAGTACCGCGACAAAAGACCGCGACAAAATGAGCTTCAAGCATGTGTTTTTTTTATTCGTTTAATTTCTGTTGTTATTCTCGTTTATTTTTATTTTGGGGAAAAAGTCACAAACCCAATATATATTTGCTGTGACAAAATTACTCTGAATATTTTTTCTTGTGACATAAAAAAATCCCAAAATCATACCTACGTGGCACATTTACCTTCTCACAAGGCTCCGTCAAATGATTTTTAAGTCAAAATAATGTTGTTTGTATTTAACTTTGAAAGCCAAGGGCGCGTGTCGCAACACTTTTGTTATAGAAATTAGCTTTTTGCCGGAAATTGAATTTTTTACTTTTGGAGAGAAGTAAATTTTTTTCACTATTTCAAGTGGCTCCAAAACTACTTCAGGAGCAAAAAAATACTTCAAAAGTAGAAAAATGATATTACATATTCAAGTAAATTTCTGCTCCGGAATCACTTATGGAACATAAATTCTACACCAGAAGCGTTGTCATTGGGCATACATCAACACCATTTAATTTTTGGCGTTCATGTTGGCAGGTCTTTAAGTTGAATTTGACGAGAGTAAATGTGTTACACAGATAAATGTTTGAGATTTTTGGTATCACCGAAAAAATATAAAAAATGTGTCAGAGTGGATATGAATTTTTTGGCATCTTTTGCTTTTTGTTGTATTTTTATTCGGTAGACAAACAACTTAGGGGTCTTGGGAAAGATCAATAATCTATTTTCCCCTTTTGCATGTTGAAAAGAAGCCGAGTTTTTCTTCTTCTACTTTTCTTTTTCCCATGCTTTCATATGGATAACCTTCTTTTTAGTTTTGGCAAAAGGACAATTGAAATATCAATATTTATGTATGAGACTCATTATGGTGCTAATAATTTTTTTGGTCACTTACGTGTCGATTTTTTGTAAAAACATCATCGAAATTGCCACTAAAATGATCGTTTTTCTCTGATTTGACATTGAAGTATCAATTCAGCGCCAATATTTTTTATGAACGATTATATAAGTGCCAATTTCAGCACTAAAATGATCGTTTTTTCTTCGATTTATCACTTAAGTTATGAAAATAAAAATATTAATATTAAAGTGAGTATCGTACACAAATATTGACACTTGAAGTGCCCTTACACATTTTATTTTTCTAATGTATTGCAAAATTAAACACGTACGTATGAATTTTCTCTGACTAACTTGTGCGGTTCAACTTACGTTGGTGTGTTGACCGACATCGAACATTGAGTGCGCGAAATTAAAGAATTCCACCAACTTAAATGCGATATCGGCCTTTACCCCTTACCCCGCTCCCCTCCAATAAATGCGTCGCCAATTAATTTATTTTAATTTGAATTACAGGGGAGGATTCCCATTGCTGGCCCCACGTGTTGACCACGCCCTCTCTCGTCGAGACGACTTCGAGCGGCGTGAGCACATGACGTCGATTATGAAAATTAATTGGGATTATCTTACCCATAAAGATAATCTAATTCGGTAATTTGACGAAACCTGCCGCCTATCACCGATGCTTGGAGATCAAAGTAGAAATGTCTCGATTTCGCATACGGCCCGATGTAATTTATTTTCCACGTGTCGTCCTAACGCGATATGTCGAAATCAATCAAAAAGTGAAAAATTTCACACCGACCGTTCTCAGATATTGGCCCAAAAGATATAGACAAACCAAAAGTCAACGTCTATTACGCGCTTGTTGCTCACGAGCAAAGGATTTTTTTGTATTTTTTTTTTTCCCAGCTGTCATAGCACTAACTTTCATCTGCCGTGGAATCTCAGGATGTTACCGAGTCTCGTTTCGGTTCATCCACGCCCTCTACTACCATCCTTCAAGCCAATGAGAAGTCGCGCATTCGAACCTTCTTGCCCCCCGACAATCATTCCTCGCCTCCCGTTTAATTGGGTTTGGGAGTAGTTCGTCCACAGACAAAGCCATTCATCCCACTTAAGAGAGTCCTCCGGTGGTATCGCGTATAAACGATTCGGCTCTTTCAGCCTCCCGGGTTGGGCTTCACAAGCAATCCTAATAATTCGAATTTCTTAATTATGCTATGATCCAGAAAGCCCAATCATTTTATGGGCCAACCTAGCTTACCGATCTAACTTTGCGAGAAAATTAAACAAATCCCGGTAATTTTAATTAATTTTTTTATCAACAATATTTAAATATTCTTATTTTTCTTTTCCGAAATCGGATATCAGGGTTAGGATTTACTACCGTAAAGTTGGGAAATCATAACCCCATGGTATTGAATCTTTGGGCCCCAAAAAAATCCCGATCCCTTGCATGGAATCCGGATTCGAAACTACGAAATCGAATTCTTTGCTCGGGTTAAATCCGAGCAGAGATGTCAAGGTCATATCATGATTGTTTCAATTGTTCCATCAATAATTGGTATTTTCTCAAAAGCTATATCTAGAAGAGAATTCAGATGACTAGTGCTTAGGATTGAGCATAATTGACCAACCGAACTGAGAGCCGCTTGGATCGGACCGAACCAGCTCTTTAGTTCCTATTCCCGAGGGCTCTAGTCCGGTTCTCGGTTCCAAGGGGGAACTGAATTGATCGAATAGGACCCTATAAATACTGTTGCCAAAGAAGATTTCCTAAATGTAAACCTAAATCCTAAACGTAAAATGTTTTGGATGACTTTTAAATTTAGCGGCAACCCAATGCAATTAAAGAGAGGTGGTTTAGTGAATATGACATTAACGAAGATAAATTTAATGACAAATTCAAATAAAAAAAAGCGAACAGTCCAATGATTAGACCGGTTGGCTCAGTCCGGTTCTTGATCCTTGAAACTAGGGATTGATCCCGTGGTCTTTAGTTTTAAGGTGGGATCAGACCATACCAAACGGCCACCCTCGCCCGTTTTTGTTGTCAAAGGAGCTAATCGCTGCTTGATTTGATCATTGAGGCGGTTGAATGAATGAGTGAATGCATTAATGTTGAAACCATATTTCCGCCATCAGAATCAAATAGACAAAAAAGTTAAAAAGGAAAATGTCGTGTTGTGCATGATCACATACTGTACGATGAAGATGAAAGAAAAGAGCACATCAAAGTCAATTCCATGACCAAACAAGATTATCTTAATGCAATGTCCAAACTGCTTATCTTGAATGACAGACCGAGTATGGCGCTCGATGATGGCCAAGAACATAAATAACTACAGCACGATAGTGCACACTCATGTTACCCCTCAGCTGTGTCCATCTGGGTCCTCTTTCTTTAATCAATCTTTCATGACTCAAAACATTGTAGAACACCCATGATTAGATTGAATTGGTTAATTGGCAACTTAGCATTCATTAAGATAGTTTCCTGCATAATCAGAAAAAAACCAAACAAGGTGAAAAAATGAACTAAAATACTCCTAAAAATTCGTAGTGATATGACACCAAAGATTAGATTAAAATCGTAAAAATTAGGAGCTTAACATACATTCAGACAGCTTTAAACACGATAAAAGAGAACTAACGACCCCCACAAGTAAAAAAAAAAAAAAATCACATCTTCATCGATCTAAAGCAAAAAAGACCCACAAGGAAATAATAAGAAACAAAACTTAAATAGCAAATGAAATGTTAAAAAGTTCTTTCCGTGTACCTTTACAATCTATAGATAATAAGGAAGCAAGGCAAGACCGCGCGAGGATCAACTACTATCAACTCGCCCTTGTCCCCATTCACCGAGTCATACCCGGCCCGAACCTCGAAAAAGGGGTCGGGTCCGGCCAGTTTCGCCACCCGGCCGGCGATTACCCGGCAAACCAGCATAGCCCTCCTCCCCTTCCCTCCGCCCGCCCTCTCGTGGGCTGAACCGCTGCCCACGAAGAACGTGCAGACTGCCGCCCCCTTGCCGCCGGAGAATGCCGAGAAGTCCGCCGAGGAGACGCCGCCACCAGCCGACGCGGGCCCCATGCAGCGAAACCGCATGATCTCGTTGCCATCCGCGACGCACCGCGCGACGTTCGATCAATCACGGGCAGTTACGTCAATTCTAAATTATGATTATATTGTTTATTATTATTTTTTAAAATCAAATCATGATGGTCCAATGAATCGCTGAACGGTCACGATTGATACGCACCCCATTTAATATGCTAACCTGGACAAGGATCCGCTCGCTCCAATGTGCTGTTTCGATTGGGAAAAGAAACATTCGGGGAATCCAATCACAAACTGCCACATCCCATCGCTCCTGCCACACCAAACCAACGCGACCCGTCGTCCGACGCCCCCATGGACCCTCCTCCTCTCACCACCCCAACCGCCGCGCCACCGCCTCTCCTCCGCCGTCTCTCCGCCATCGACACCTTCCTCTCCCAGCTCTTCCACCGCCACAACTTCCTCCCCCGCTCCTTCTTCCTCCTTCTCGAGCTCTCCGCCGACTTCCGCCTCTTCTTCCCCGTCTCCCTCTCCCTCTACCTCTCTCCGGTCCCCTCTCTCCGCCCTCTCCTCGCTCCTCTCATCCTTGGCCTCCTCCTCGACCTGGCCCTCGTCGGCCTCGTCAAACTCCTCTTCCGTCGCCCTCGCCCCGTCTACAACAAGAACATGAGCGTCGCCGTCTCCGTCGATCGCTACTCCTTCCCCAGCGGACACGCCTCTAGGGTTTGCTTCGTCGCCGCATTGGTCTACCTCTCGGCTAAGGCGATGGAAGGGGTCGTCGTCGAATCGAGGTCCAGCGGATTCGTGGATCGGTGGATTGCTGAGGGCAGTGAGCGGAAGTTCGTGGAGCTCGTGGTTTTGGTTGTTTCTGTTTGGGCGGCGGCGACGGCGGGTTCTAGAGTTTTGCTCGGACGGCATTACGTGTGCGATGTGTTTGCTGGAGCGTGCTTGGGCGTGATTGAAGGTTGGCTTGCGTATCAGTACCTGAGGTTGTAGCGATTGAGGTAACAAGATTTTGTATTTCCTGATCTTTTTTAATTCTGATTGATAGATTGGTGAATGAGGGAGTAATTACTGTAATCTACTCATGACAAGATCACTTTAATGCGAAAAATTGTGTATCGTATGTCATTGAAGCCTGTCATGTTCTATGAATCATTTTCTTCGGTAAGAATGTTGTGTTTATTTGGTGGATAACAACCTCATATTGGAGTAGAGCTGCGCGTGTCAGTGTCTTGCGGAGAGCTTGTTCCGCAGGAAGCCGGTTGTTAGTTAAGTGGTTACTGTAAAGTAGTACGTGTGGGATTTTGAATTGTGGATATCTGGATTTATCTAGTTAGTCACTTTAGGATACTGCGGATGAGGTGCACATTACCGACCACGTGTTATCGGTATCAGTTGGCCCTTATATACGAGTATTGCCTTCGTCATGCTAACAGGCAAGCTATGCTGAGGTTTCAGTACATGAATTGCCTGCATACCAGGCTGCGACGTGGCATTCTTGGATTATTGGTTTGTCGTCCATTTGCAACACTTGAGTAACAACGAATCTCCAGTCATCAGTTCTGCTTATGTTCCTCCAATGAATCAAATTTTGTGCAAGCCAATTGAAGGCAGTTTGTCAACAATTGGAAGGGCATTCTTTGCACAGACCGGGTGAAGTTCTCTTCCATAAGATCTTGGTCTTAGAAGTAATTTTTCCGTGTTCCTTTGGTTGCTGCATTCATGGGAGCAATGTTTTGAGGTTTCACAGCTTGGCATCTGAAGCTGCGGTGTCTCATTTCCTTATTTTTGTTCAAAACTTCTCTATCAACATCTCGTTATATTGACATATGTTTTCGATTCATTGATCGAAGTCAATGATTGGTGAAGAGTGGGCCCCATGGTGATTTGCAAAGTAGTCATGAAGCACTTGTAGTTTTTAATCTGTCATCTAGAATGGTTGAAGGTGAAATTTTGCATTGGAAGGTGATCATGAGATAAGTCACTGGTGGATGAACCTAGGTTGCTGGTGATTGTGGTCTCCTAAATTCACTTTCTGCACTCTCGGTAGTCCCATCTCTTAGTTAAATGTTGGTTCAAGTCTTTGGAGGGAAGAGGAAGTCAGTAGTTGGACAGGGTCTTGGATGACAATTCATTATTGATTTGCCGCCGGGCAGATAGGTGGCCGCAGGCAAGTTGCAGTTAATTGGGTTGAAGTTGCAGGGCAAATGTTAGCTCTTTACAAGTAGAATCCTGCACAAGCGGCATGAGGATCCCTCTGTTCAATACACAAGCAAATTTATCAGTCCATGCGATTAGGTGGAATAATATTAGGAGTCTTTGAGTGCCATCTTCAGCTCTTTTGCAAGAAAAAACTGCCATCTTGAGCTCTGTCATTGTGGTGAAACATTATGGCGAGTAAAGGAAGTTGCTAGAGCTTATTGACTCTCAGGATGCAAATACATACTGAGAGGCACCAACATGAGCTTAGGCTGATCTTACTTGTCTTACGAATCTTTCGACCTTACTTTATTTATTTGTTCGTGAGTCTGACATGTTTGTAGCATCCATCGGCTTTTCAGCTTTGAAGTTAGGCTTGGTTGGGCTAAGCTCTAAGGGAATATAGGTAATTCCACGTCTTCCCTTTATGTGTCACAAAATTGTGAGATGGCTTTGGGAGGCCCTTAAGATTCTTGTAACATGCATTCCCATGAGGTCTGTAGATATTGGACGACATCATGAAAGGCATCTAGTCATCGTACATTTTGTATATGATACAATATAGATGTATTTAACTGTTGCTCTGTTATGATCCTCTGCATTCAGATGGATTTGATTTGTGCATGAATTTTGAGTTTCTAATTTTTTGGCTGA
Source organism: Rhodomyrtus tomentosa (assembly GCA_028455895.1). Taxonomy (NCBI): domain Eukaryota; kingdom Viridiplantae; phylum Streptophyta; class Magnoliopsida; order Myrtales; family Myrtaceae; genus Rhodomyrtus; species Rhodomyrtus tomentosa. Next base: position 30,580,144 of record JAPCWY010000008.1, read on the forward strand.
ATTTCAGTTCAGCCCATTGGTGTTTGAGCCTGTGTAGTTTTTGGTTCTTCGTTTAGTTTGTTTGTAAATTTCCTTCAAAATCTTGTACATAAAAAGAATTCACTACATAGATTTTAGTGCACATCTAGCAACCACGAAAGCTACTGCTCCACCAATGGCTACAAGTTTTTCGCAAGTACGGGCAATTTACATGAACTTTAGCATACATAAGTTTCAATTTATTTCACCATGACAGTACTGTTATTGCAACAGATGCAAAATAGTTGTAGGAAAAGAGGCTATTGGCTACTAAGAATTCTACTAGCCAAAACTCAAAAGCCACCCTTATGACATCACCTGCGTGACCTGTTTTTGAACATGCCATTTGTCACTTAAAAGATCCTCTTCTTTTTCCCTTTTTTTTTCGACACTTCAATTCACAACCAAATTAAAGATGGAGGATCAATTCATACCTCAAAGACAAAAATTTCAAGAAGTCTTTTGAGTTTTCATAGTAGCTGTTTGCTGTTAAGTAGCTGGAAGTTAGTCATTTTAAAACCGTCCTTACGGGCGCGTTCACTATAGAAATATCCAAAGAACAAATAAGAAACGTGCCATGATTCTGTACGTTTCCCTTTAAAGAACACTTTTCATGTTTGCCTTACTCAAAAGCCAAAAGCTAAGGAAAAGCAGCTTTTCTTTTTTCAAGTGGCTTTCATTTACCTAGGATGTCAGCTAGTAGGTATTAAAGCCAGGTTAATAAGGACCACTCTGCACTGTAATGGTTGATCATGCTTCCTAATATCGTTTTAGACAAGTGACCCGTTTGTCACATTGAATGGTTCTGTATTGTGGTTAGATCTTCTTTCTCAGCAGTTTTCGTCACTGTCTTAAAGGAAAATAATGGGTGACCAGAGCCCAACCAATGTAGAAGCTTTTATGTTTTCTCATTTCAGGAAAGATAATCCCACTTATGGTTAAAGCTCCAACATCAACATCAACAACACCTTTAACTCAAACTAGTTGGGATCGGCATGGTTAAAGCTCTAGATGATTAAAAAAAAAACTAAGTATATGCTCGTTGCTTGCACATCTCTGCAAAAGAAACACAGACAACCCAACATCATGCAAGAACACATGAAGAGTTCATCAGAATATCACTATGCAAGAGGTTGCACTGTGAGCAATCTTAAGGGTCTATCCCAAACACCATCATCACACAATCGTGATACTAATAGCCCTTGGTTTACTTAGAACTTTGACAGGAAGACATTTCTACATTTACCTTGTCACAGTTGCCCACTGATTACAAGATGCTTGTGTACAAGAGCCACGATCTTGGTTGAACCCTACAAACAGTAGAATAAGCCAACAGAAGATTGAGGAAACAACTCAGAAGTTTCAGTTTCGGAACATCTATATACATCGAAGGCCGACAGGACATCCAATATGAAAAGAAAATAAAATAAAATTGCTAATCTGGGAGATAGAATTAGGCTATTTACTTCAACTTGCAATCTAGGGATTCAATCTACTAGAAGCAACAACACAACTAAACAAAGCCCATTGATCAAAGAGTTCACACCACTCGGAACCTGAAAATACTGCGTAGGTTCTCGCTTTTGATGGAGAAACTTCAATCCCATCGTCTAGTCGATGCTTTTTGTTAGGATGCACGTGTGAGTTGTGTTAGAGAAGTCCCACATTGGAGAATTAATGTGGTATTGAGCAGTTAATATATTCAAGTTGGCCCATAACTCATTGACTTAAGTTTTTGAGTGAAGGTGGGTCTAACTAAATATATTAACGGGCTCGAACTTGGGCTTCCTCTTGGCGGAGATCTCCCCAGGTGAAAATATCGGACTTCCACGTATCAGAACCGCTAGTTGATTGGTAGGCCTCCAATCTGTTCTGGTGGATATCTCAAGAAGGAATCTGATGATCAACGCGGTTTCCAGACCGGTGGACATTGTGGTGTAGTAACGTGGGCCCGATGGGCGTTGATGGAGATTCAAGTTGAGATATATTGGTGCGGAAGGATATTTGGATTAAGGGGGAGCAAATCTAACATTGTACCTTACACGTGAGGGGGAGATTGTTAGGATGCATGTGTGGGTTGTGTCAGAGAAGTCCCACATTGGAGAATTAATGTGGTATTGAGCAGTTAATATATTCAAATTGACCCATAACTTATTGACTTAAGCTTTTGAGTGAAGTTGGACCCAACTGGATATATTGACGGGCTCGGATTTGGGCTTCCTCTTGGCGATCTACTTAAGTGAAAAATATCAAACTTCCGCTGCGTGCAGTCAACACTTTTAATAGTTGGATTCTAGAACAGCCATTTAAGTGGTATTCTAACTATTAGTTTGGTCATGTAACATGCCCCTAGTGCTCACGAGGATATAAGTTGGTTTTTTAAAAATTTTTAGCTCGATTAAGCTGAAGTATTGACAAGCGAACAAGAGTTATCTCTTTGATGAGAAAAGTGGATGAAATAGAGTTACTATCACAGTTGCTTGTATTTCAAAGTAACAAGTTACTTAAGACAAACATTGCTTTTGGGTTTCACCACTGACTGAAAATAAGAAAATGGTAAATCTGGGAATGCCAAACTGTAACATTGGAGTGCTTTGATGAATGATGATGTACAATATCAAACTTTTATCATCTACCTTAGCTTTCTAATGTCGTTAGTCAATGTAAGCAAATTGCGGTTGATATGATTGCCTTCCTTAAGTCTTGTGCAACCTACATTTGTTTGACATGCACGCTCACTTCCAGCGAGGTCCACAAGATTCTGAAAGTAAATAAGCTCTTATCTGTTCAACTAATTTTCTGTCATATCAGAAAAACATAATCACTGAAGATGGATAAGGCATACCAAACTTGCGATGAATGACTTCACACATCGAGTTCTCTCTGGGACTGCTCTCAACCATCTAAATCCAATTAAAAAACCACGACAAGAAGAAAGTAAGTACTATGTGGAAAGTTCCGTTCAAGTTAAGATTTCTCCAGCAGTTCAAAGAGAACGAATTTGCCAGTGTTTGTAACAGGTAGAACCCATGATTATTACTAGTGTGAGAGAAAGAAGTATATCCAAGAAGTGGAATCTATAACGGTAAAAGTCTTTGGGGAAATATGATCTAGAACAACAGACAAACTAAGACGAATTACTAATTCAACATGATGCTTTTAATAGCTAGATTCTGGAACAGCTATTTAAGTGGCATTGTAACCATTAGTTTGGTCATGTAACATGCCCCTAGTGCTCACGAGGGTATAAGTTGGCTTTTTCTAAATTTTTAGCTCAATTAAGTTGAAGTATTGACAAGCGAATAAGAGTTACCTCTTCAATGAGAAAAGGGGGATGAACTAGAGTTATTATCACAGTTGCTGGTATTTCAAAATAATAAGTTACCAAAGACAGCAATTGTTTTTAGTTTTCACCATTGACAGTTACTGAAAATAAGAAAACGGTAAATCTAGGAATGCCAAATTGTAACTTTGGAGTGCTTTGATGAATGATGATGTACGATATCAAGCTTTTATCATCTACCTTAGCTTTCTCATGACTTTAGTTAATGTAAGCAAAATGCGGTTGATATAACTGCCTTCCTTAGGTCTTGTGCAGCCTGCATTTGTTTGACATGCACGCTCGTTTCTAGCGAGGTCCACAAGATTCTGAAAGTAAAAAAGCTCTTGTTTGTTCAACTAATTTTCTGTCATATCAGAAAAACATAATCACTGAAGATGCAATGAATGACTTCACACACTCCGAGTTCTCTCCGAGACTGCTTTCACACACTCCGAGTTCTCTCTGAGACTGCTCTCAACCATCTGAATCCAATTAAAAAACCACGACAAGAAGAAGTAAGCACTATGTGGAAAGTTCTGTTCAAGTTAAGATTTCTCCAGCAATTCAAAGAGAATGAATTTGCCAGTGTTTGTAACACATAGAACCCATGATTATTACTAGTGTGAGAGAAAGAAGTCTATCCAAGGAGTGGAAATCTATAGCAGTAAAAGTTTTTTGGGAAATATGATCTTGAACAGTAGACAAACTAAGATGAATCACAAATGTATGAACTCATACCTGCCTCATTATCTGATGAGATATCGAGCTTTTATCATTTAAAGCAGTTTCTCCAGTTTGCCTTTGGGCTGAGGAAAAAAATGCATCAATACATCGAGCCAATAAAAAAAAAAAAGAATCATCAACATTGTCCAATGCATAGGATCATGCAGTGAATATGTAGACTCAAAATAATAGATTATATATGGGGATGAAGAAGTACGAATAGATGAATAATTTGTTTGATAGATCTTTATCGAAATGATAGGGGTATAAGGGTTCGGCACTTTTCTCTCCTCCATGAATTCAAAGTGGCCTTGACTTCAGAAAAGCTGCGTGACAGAGAGATAATTCAACACAGAGCTAAACCCCCGTCTCAAGAAGCTTCAAATTACCTTCACAAAGACTGATTAAGTGTTGCAAGTGTTGACTGTCCTTAACAACTACTTCAACTAATTTTTCCACAATGGTCCCTTTCGGCATTGCAAAACAAAGAGAAGGACAGAGAGGCAAATTATGACTGAGACATAGGTACTAATGCAATATATTATTTTGAGAAGGTTCCTTGCTGACATGAGAGAAATATTTGAGTACCTCAGGATCATCGAGGAGCTGAAGAGAACCAGAATCATGATTCATAAAGTCATCAACAATTTCATTGTATATCTCCAATGCTGAGACCTTCGGAACTAAGTCTCTCTCCGGGTTCTGAAAGTTTGATTTTAGAGTAAGTTGGCCTCCTGCTAGGCAGGAAAATATTTCTTGTCTGGGAAAATCATTAAACAAATTTCTGTTGTTACAATGAGGAGTACCTCCTTGATGTGCTCATAGATGTCCTTGGTAGCATTCTCAGTGATTCCTCTCATGGTGTATGTTTTCCCACTACTGGTTTGCCCGTAAGCAAAAATAGTTGCTGCAACAATGGTGAAATGTCATTTTTATTTTTGTTTATTTATTTTTACGTATTTAGTTATTTTCCCTCGATCGGTCTTGCTTTTATTTTACGTATCTTTGGGGTTCATCGACTGTCGATCTCACCTAGTTTGGGATAAAGGTGTTATTGATGTTAATGTTGAACGATGGGGAAATGTCTATTTCTAGAAACAAAAACAATTTGCATGAGATTTTCATGTCAATGTATTAACTACTAACTAGTTCCTTACAATTAATTCCTTTGAGAGCTGGGAGGGCAACATCTTTAGCTCCTTCTTCATACACCATGTAAGTCAAACTTGTGGGACCAAATACCCTATCTGCATTGTAAACCAGCATCAGGATGAGAAATCAGAGAATTCCCACATTGTCTCATGTCACATTGGTATGCTTGTCAACATTTCTACCTGGAAATATGACTCCCTTTTGCAATTGTGGTAATTCCTTAACAAGAAAGGTCTTAATAACAAAATTTTGGCAAGGATATAATCAACAAATGTAAATAGACACTTCAACAGTACCAAATACGTAGGAAGCTGCACCACGTTCTTGATTGGGATTCTTGTAAACGATAGTATCAGTGTATTCCCATGCAATCAGGTCATTCAATGCTTGTTCTCTCCGACTTAAAGGCCTTAGACGCACAGTGCAATCAGGTCATGCAATGCTTGTTCTCTCCGACTTAAAGGCCTTAGACGCACGATGCGATCAGGTCATATCAACCGCAGTTTGCTTATGTTGACTAACGTCATTAGAAAGCTAAGGTAGATGATAAAAGCTTGATGTCCTACATCATCATTCATCAAAGCACTCCAAAGTTACAGTTTGGCATTCCTAGATTTACCGTTTTCTTATTTTCAAGATCATGTTTCCCAAAAGACTTTTATTGCTATAGATTTCCACTTCTTGGATAGACTTTTTTCTCTCACGCTAGTAATAATTATGGGTTCTACCTATTACAGACACTAGCAAATTCATTCCCTTTGAACTGCTGGAGAAATCTTAACCTTAACGGAACTTTCCACATAGTACGTACTTTCTTCTTGTCATGGTTTTTTAATTGGATTCAGATGGTTGAGAGCAGTCTCAGAGAGAACTCGAAGTGTGTGAAGTCATTCATTGCATCTTCAGTGATTATGTTTTTCTGATAAGATAGAAAATTAGTTGAACAGACAAAATCTTATTTACTTTCAGAATCTTGTGGACCTCACTGGAAGTGAGCGTGTATGTCAAATAAATACAGGTGGCACAAGATTTAAGGAAGTCAATCATATCAACCGCATTTTGCTTACATTGACTAATGTCATTAGAAAGCTAAGGTAGATGACAAAAGCTTGATATCGTACATCATCATTCATCAAAGCACTTCAAAGTTTAGATTTACCGTTTTCTTATTTTCAGTAACTGTCAGTGGCGAAACCTAAAAGCAATGGCTGTCTTTGGTAACTTGTTACTTTGAAATACCAGCAACTGTGATATTACTATTTCATCCCCTTTTCTCATCGAAGATGTAACTCTTGTTCGCTTGTCAATACTTCAACTTAATTGAACTAAAAATTTAGGAAAAGCCAACTTATACCCTCGTGAGCACTAGGGGCATGTTACATGACCAGACTAACGGTTAGAATGCCACTTAAATGGCTGTTTCAGAATCTAGCTATTAAAAGCTTCTGCATTGGTTGGGCTCTGGTCACAAATTATTTTCCTTTAAGACAATGACGAAAACTAACTCCGCCTATGTAGTCTACATAGCCCGTCCCAAGCTAGGTAAAGGAGGAGGGTTACGTCAGGCGTAGGCTACCTTTATGCGATGAACCCTATTGATTTATCGTTGGAGCGTGTTCTTCTCAGCGACGCATTGCATCGGCGCCCGGGTGCAGCGAAAAATAAGCAAGGGCCGTTGCACCAAGATAGGTGGGTGCAAGGGGTAAGGAAGCTAGCCTTGGCCATCATTTCCAGAGTGATGCTCCACATCGATGCCCGGATGTGGTGATAAATGACTAAGGTTCCTCACACTTCCGTGGGCGAATGTGGGGGGCAAAAAAAGCCCAGGGGGTAGGGATTAGATTGAGGAGTTGGAATGTAAGAACCTTAACGGGTAAATTGAGGAAATTGACGGATACTTTTGCTAGAAAGAGAGTGAATATTGCTTGCCTGCAAGAGACTAAATGGAAATGAGAGAAGGCTAAGGAAGTGGATGACACCGAATTCAAGTTATAGTATACAAACACAACAAAGAGTATAAATGGAGTTGGGATTCTAATCGATAAAAATTTCAACGATAGAGTTGATGTTTAAAGAACAGGAGATATAATTATTTTAGTTAAACTAGTAGCGGGGGATTTAATTTTGAATATCTCTAGTGTGTATGTCCCTCAAGTTGGACTGCAAGCGTCCGAGAAGAGCAGGTTTTGGAAAGATCTGGAAAAGATTTTAAGGCGGATACCACACGAGGAGAAGGTATTCATAGGAGGAGATCTAAATAGACATGTCGGTCAGAGTAGTGCAGGTTTTGACAGAGTTCATGTAGGTTTAGGATATGAGACTAGAAATGAGGCTGGCGAAGACATCTTGAGTGTGGCATTAGGTTTTCATTTGATGTTGGCAAATACCTTTTTTAGGAAAAGAGTTACATCTGATCACTTTTCGCAGAGGTCAAAATTGTAGTCAAATTGATTTCTTTTTTGTCAGAAGAGAGGATAGAGCATCGTATGTAGATTGTAAGGTATACCCTAGTGAATGTATAGCTACACAACATAAGTTGGTGGTCTTAGAAGTTTAGTATAACAAAGTGCAGAAGATGAAGAGAAGTGCGCAGCACTCCAGAGTAAGATGGTGGAAGTTACATGAGGAGAAACAAACAGAATTCAAGGAAAGAATGCTACAGGAAAGACCGTGGTGATTGGAGGGCGAAGTAAATATGATGTGGAAGGAAATGTCTAATTGCATCCAGACAGTGGCGAAATGGGTGTTAGGGGAAAGTAGAGGGAATTGACATCAAACAAAGGAAACTTGGTGGTGGAATGAAGAGTTTTAGGAGGCAATTAAGTAGAATGAGTGTTTCAGATGCCTACATAAATGTCCTAATGAAGAGAATTTGCAAAAGTTAGATTGGCGAGAAAAAGTGCCAAGAAAGCTGTGCGAGAGGCCAGAGGTAAGGTTTTCATCGGATATGTACAACAAACTTGGGAGCAAAGAAGAAGAAAAAGGCATCTACAGACTTGCAAAGTCAAGGGACAAGAAAAGTAAAGACTCGACACACGTTAGATGTATCAAGGATGAAAATCAAACATTCTTAATAAGAGATGAAGACGTTAAGGGCAGGTGGATGAGTTATTTTAATAAACTTTTTAATGGGGAGAGCGATAGAAGTGAGGTGGATTTAGAAGATGCTTATGATGATTCAAACAGAATGTTTGTGCGTAGAGTTAAAGCATGGGAAGTTAGGGAGGCATTAAAAAAGATAAAGACTGGTAAAGCCTTGGGACCCGATAGTATTCCTATTGAAGTGTGGAGATGCTTAGGGGAGGTAGCAATAAGTTGGTTGACTAGTCTTTTTAACAAGATTCTCCATACTGATAAGATGCCTGATGAAGGGAGGAAGAATATACTTGTGCTTATATACAAGAACAAGGGGGATATTCAGAATTGTTCTAACTATAGAGACATCAAACTTATGAGCCATACAATGAAGTTGTGGGAGAGAGTCATTGATTACCTCCATATGGTGTTTATTGATCTTGAGAAGGCGTATGATAGGGTTCTAATAAAGGTCTTGTGGTGGATTCTTGAGAAGAAAAAAGTACCTTCAAAGTATGTCGAGGCAGTTAAGGATGTGAAGGTGCTACTACATGTGTGAAGGCTTATAATGGCACATCAAGCTATTTTCCAATCACGGTAGGCTTACACCAAGGTTCTGCTTTGAGCCCTTACCTTTTTTTTCTGGTTATAGATGAGTTAACAAAAGATATTCAAGATGAGATGCCGTAGTGTATGCTATTTGCAGACGATATTATGCTTATTGATGAGACAACGGCTAGGGTTAACGCTAAGTTAGAAGTATGGAGAAGCATGTTAGAGTCTAAAGGATTTACGCTAAGTTGAAGTAAGACGGAATACTTGAAGTGTGAGTTTGATACGATAGGAAAAGAGGATCAAGAAGCTGTAAATATGCTCGGACAGGAGGTACCTAAGAAAGATACATTTAGATATATGAGATCAATATTGCAAAAGGAGGGAGAGATTGATGAGGATGTAAGCCATAGAATTAGAGCAGGTTGGATGAAATGGCGCAGTATATCTGGATTTTTGTGTTATTGCAAAATTCCTTTTAGGTTAAAAGAAAAATTTTATGGAACAACAGTCAGACCTGCCATGTTATACGGAATTGAATGTTGGCTAGCACAAAATAAACATGAGCATAAAATGGGAGTAGCGGAAATGAGGAGGTTAGGGTGGATGTATGGTCATACAAGGATGGATAAGATAAGGAATGAAGAGATTCGATGAAAAATTGGAGTAGAATCGGTGGCGGAAAAGATGAGAGAGTATAGATTGAGGTGGTTTGGGCATATACTCCGAAGGCCTTTAGATGCACCGGTACGAACGGAATTTTGCTATTGAGAGCATAACACGAAGAAAGTAAGAGGTCGGCTGAAACTTATTTGGGAAAAAGCAGTAAAACAAGATTTAATGGAGTGAGAAATAAATTGGCGTACGGTTTGTCTTATGACGGAGTGGAGAAAGGCTATTAGTGTTGTGGAGGAGTAGTGTATAAATAGATATATATTTATATATGTATTTATTTATTTTTACATATTTATATATTTTCCAACGCTTGATTCTGCTTTTATTTTTATGATTCTTTGTGGTTCATCGATCGCCGATCCCAACTAGTTTGTGTTAAAGTGGTTGATGTTAATGTTGACAGTAACAAAAACTGTTGAGAAAGATCTAATCACAGTATAGAACCATTCAATTTGACACACGGGTCACTTGTCTAAGACGATATTAGGAAGCATGATCAACCATTACAGTGCAGAGTAGTTCTTATTAACTTGGCTTTAATACCTACTAGCTGACATCATAGGTAGACGAAAGACATTTGAAAAAGAAAAGCTACTTTTCCTTAGCTTTTGGCTTTTGAGTAAGGCAAACATGAAAAGTGTTCCTTAAAGGGAAACGTGCAGAATCATGGCACGTTTCTTGTTTGTTCTTTGGATATTCCTATAGTGAACGCGCTCGTTAGCACAATTTTAAAATGACTAACTTCCAGCTACTTAACAGCAAACAGCTACTACAAAAACTCAAAAGACTTGTTGAAATTTTTGCCTTTGAGGTCTGAATTGATCGTCCATCTTTAATGTGGTTGTGAAATGAAGTGTCAAAAAAAAGAAAAGGGAAAAAGGAGAGGATCTTTTAAGTGACAAATGGCATGTTCAAAAACAGGTCACGCAGGTGATGTTATAAGGGTGGCTTTTGAGTTTTGGCTAGTAGAATTCTTAGTAGCCAGCAGCCTCTTTTCCTACAACTAGTTTGCTTCTATTGCTATAACGGTACTGTCATGGTGAAATAAACTGAAACTTATGAATGCTAAAGTTCGTGTAAATTGTCGGTACTTGCAGAAAACTTGTAGCCATTGGTGGAGCAGCAGCTTTCGTGGTTGCTAGATGTGCACTAAAATCTATGTAGTGAATCCTTTTTATGTACAAGATTTTGAAGGAAATTTACAGAAAAATTTTGAACTTCGTCCACTCAAATTATCTCGCCTTCTTGACCTAAGGTGTGTTGTTGTCTCAAGACGATGTATCTTTGATGTTAAAATGAAGCTTTGGCAAGTACATCTTCTGGAGCAACACAATCTTTACTCATGTAGGTGTTAGCTTGATAACCTACCTAATATCAAATTCGAATGGTTTGATTCATCAGATCAATTGTTGTTGGAGCTCATTGATTGATTGCTTGCTGTCTGGGACATAACAAACTTCCTATATTGTTACTTGCAATTATTTTTTTGCTACAACCGTTCTAGAAACGAATGATTAAAAATGTGAAACATACCCAGAAAAGGGACTTTGGTCTCTTTGCTTCTGAGATCGACATGTTGGGTGGCTAACACTAGCCCGGAACAGGGCATGCATTGATAGGCTTAATCATTACTTGGGCTCGGTGGAGGAAGGCGTCTGGAATATCTTCTAGCTAAAGCACGGGCATCCATCTTATCATTACCTTTCCCTTGAATTGTTCCAACTATGATGCTCATAAGGAGATAGATGCTTTTGAACTTTGAACATGTTTCCTTACAAAAGTTTGGGGTTCTATTTGTCGATTGTCACCAGCATTAGACAAATTCAATCATCTAGCTACTTAGGGGGTTCCACTTACAATGGGGGTCCTGGACACGAATTGGTTCTCATTTGCTCTATGTTCTCAGGAGTGGTCCCCAAACTTTTGTTGATAAAAAGTGGCTCTTGGACAACGAGTAGGTCAGTTCTTTTCCGTGGAAACTAGTGTTAAAGCTTGTCAAAGTGGTGGGACAGGCTGCATATGCAAACACCAGCTTTTCTTTTGACCAGAAACAAAATATCAGCTTTTCTTTGCTTGAGTTGGTTCTTTTTTTCGAATCCTAGAAGGCCCGCTTTAGCGCATGTGAAGGAGCTTGCGAGTAGGAGGAAGTTTGAGAATGTTACACTATTTCGCACAAACTCTATTTGCTCAACTGGGCCATATATGTCCACCATCCACAGAGCGAAGAGTAAATGCGTCACTTTATGCCGAACACCATGGATTATTGTGTCCTTTGGTTCACATTATTCTTTGAGGTCTGTAAACAAGTTAGCTCAGCAATTATGCTATGCCATTTTACTTGGAAAAGTGCCGAACAAATTGCAGATTGCGGTTATATTCTGCAAATTCATCACAAATGGGAAAGATGTCATTGTTTTTGGTCAAGTATAGTGTGAGTAAGTTACTGCTCGTTTTACTTGTCTCATATGCAAATTACAGCATCGCATCATCTCCACTTGAAGCTGCTACATCTGGTTCTGGTCACGGTCCCCTACCTGTTGCCCCAAGACTTTTGAGTTTGGAAGACCTGGACCCTGATTCACCTGGAAGCTTGACCGGTCAACTCTTTTCTCATCAGGGCCCTAGTCAGAGGAACTTTTGTGCTTGGATTCTGACACATGTGGATGAAATCACAGAGCTCAATGGATCAATTTTTCTCAGTTAGCTTGTAGGGGTGGTAACAAGAAAGTCATGCAATGCTAGCATGTGAGGCTAAATGGTTTTGAAAGTCCAAATTGTTGCTTGTGGGAGTTTTTGTGTGGCTGTGAATTGATTGACGCTGAGGAGTTCTGCCTAAGCCACATGCTCAGCAGCTCGGGACAGAGAAACCTTTTATTCTTGTGGAAAAAAGTTTTCTTCCCCCCACAACCCCATTTAGCACCACAAAGCCTTGAAGGAGTGAATGAATTTTCACTTTCTGAGTTTACCCAAGTGTACCAATTCCCCATATGATTGCAACAGGAGAGGAACCTGGACAGCTAGATTCAGGAAAAAAAAGGGGACTGACAATTGATCATTTCCTTCATTTTTCTCTTTCGCTTTTGTGAGAGAGAAAGGTTGGTAGAGTCTGCAAAAGATGAACTGTGTCTCTGCTTCAACTGTTTTCTCTTACCCCACCAACTTCAATGTTCTGAGAATCAAAATCCAAGCATCTGTTAGAACCTCCCTAGAGCATCTTCCCACCCATTTTGGTGGTTGCTGACTTTGGTTTCTCACCAATGTTACTGCATGATCCTCAACTTTCCAGACCCTAATCTGTGCAGCATTAGCAGAAGTAGCAGTATAGGGAGACGTCTCCATATACACAGCTATTGCACGTCAATGCATGCATGTGCTATGGCCTTGCTCAACTACTGTTCTTCTCACTGTAGTACTCCAACTCACCACATTAACTTCTGGTCCATCTTCTTTCTTTCTCTCTCTTTTTTCGCTTTTCTTTTCCTGCGCATCATTGTGGCACAGGAACCTCCGTCTAGAGAACGAGGAAAAGAGGCGCTAGAAAAAATAAGGAAAATTTACAGGACATATCAATAAAGAAGCCAGAAAAAGAGCAAAATCTGATGCAGAAAGGTACTGTGTAAGTTGAGATTTCTCACCATAATACTATTATCTGTCTACGTTTCATCGTAATCAAGTGTAAAACATCATGAAATCCGGTATTCCTTGTCCTTGCAACTAAATGCAGAGTTTTGTAAGATGAACCGGAGTCATCAAAACAAAACAAAAAAATTATCTATTTACAGCTTTACTTATAGCCTTATTTTTATTTATTTATGGAAATAAAGGTCTGGTCAACATCGTAGAACTCGATTTTTTTTTCGCCGAGTGACTCTCTCTGCCAATGCAGGGGCCGGCCTCTGGCACTAGCTTATTGGTTGAACGAGGAAATGGAGATTGTCTTACCCGCTTCTTGGGTCCATGTCACACGCTTCCCTATATATGGGATCTTTGACTCTCACTGACAATCCTTGACATGATCCTGTAAATTTGTACTCATTTTGCCACATCGTGATCCTCTCAATTTGTGATGGAGAATGAATTCACTCGTTTTGGTGTCAGATTTTGATTATCGAGTGCATTCGATGGAAATATAACCCGTATATTGTTAATTGTTTGGAATGACATTGATCGAATCAGGCCACTCAAATTAAAATGAACGATCTAATTTGATCCATGTTATCTCTTCAAAAAAAAGAGAAAAATATGCGTCGAAATTTTTAAAAATTTTAAATATGTGACATGGATCAAATTAGATTTTTCATTTTGATTTGGACGGATCAATTTGATCAATGTCATCCCTAACATTATTAGGGAATCCGAATCTGGTAGTCTTATGCATAATTTTAGTGAATAATATCAAGTTAGACTAATTGGAATGAACGATCTTAATTTTTTTTCTTCACTGGAATATCCAATGCTTGAAACCCGCCTCAATTGTTGAAGAGATATGGTGGAAAAGATACATGCTTCATTTTTTTTATATCATTTATGGATATTACGTGTTCTTTAAAATAAAATTTTACAAACAAGTGTTTTGCAAGATGTTCATGATAGGGGTGAGCAAATCGAACCGACTCGATCCTTAAAAATGCAACCAGTAGTCGGTTGGTCTAGTTCTAGGGGTACAGGACTGGACCAATCAATTTTAATTATTATTTTTTAAAAATTGTTAAATGTAACCCTAGAACTTATCTAATGTTTTCCTTCTTTCTTGGAGTCACTTTCCTCATGCTAAACGTTTTGGCTCAAATTTGCCTTTGCAAGAATTCAACAATAATGCTTGGTCCTTGAACTTGATCTCTGCATAGATTCAGGTTGTTTTGAGTCATTTTTTTCTCCAAACAAAAGGGAGGATGCATGCGGTAGGAGCGGATAGCAAGTTGAAAATTTAGAATGATAGATGATGACTAGTGATATTATTTTAGTTATGCCTATTCACGATGCTACTGTTTTCGCAATTGAGTGGCTTGTAGGACTTATCCTGGGTTAAATCAATAAGAATTTTTTCATGCTCTTGGTATGCGATTTTCTTAAACTTCAATTTGACTTTGCACTTTATCTACGAACAACGTATACCAGTGGCCGGACGATCTGGTTCGCAATTTCTAAGTGTACTCTGGATCACCATCCAATTTATTAGGGTTTGGGATTGAAAGGGATAAAATAAAATTTTATAGTTTACTATTGATTTTCAATTTTAAAAATTAAGAATTTAAAATCGAATTGGATAGGGAATTGTAGATCTCTAGTTCAGGGCGATTCTTATCAAGCCATTGTCTTGATAAGCCAACTAGTTGATGTCATTAGCAACAGCAGCCTCGAGTCACTCTCATAACTACATGGTAGCTGCGCGCCTAGTCCTTTAGTAGCTTGTCACCGTCTTTGACCTAAAGATACTCCATGCTCTTCAAGACTTTCTTTTCTTTTGGTCCCAACTCTAAAAAGAATGACTTGACGTTTATTGAAAGTAAAGCAATGACTCAACCACTCCATGTATTTCCACTCTTTGAGGAGTTCAGTATATCAAATGGTACCACGTGACATGGGCCAAATCTAGGTAACTACCTCGTGCGTTCGCCAAGTGACGCAGGGAACTAATAATTAAAAAGATTTTCTAAAATGATAGATTGAAATTTGATAGAATAAATATAGGATGGACGCCCTTTATATGATAAAACTCCTTAGAAAATTTAAGATAACATAAAATGAGATAATGAGAATCAAATCTAAACAGAATTCAAATCAAATATTGCAGTAAAAAATATCACAATATTGCCTAAAATCGAAAAACTGTCCGAAAACTTATTTAAATGGCTATGAAATGCAAAAATACGACATCAGTCATGGTATAGATATGAGTACTGATCAGCAACTCATTCCATGCAACTGATCAAATTTGAACACAATTTGAGCTCGCCATCCCCAAGAGAAAATCAATAGTGGAGTTCTACAACACTAAGTCACAAGAAAGGGCAACAACGACATTGGCACAATAGATCGGAGATCGTTAGCACGGGTAGGTATGGATCATCGTCGCAATTCCATTTACATTTTATGTCAAAGTATGGCCATGGAGCCGTTGTGTGACAAAGTTGGAAATAGACACCTGACAGATTGCCTTCAAACAAGGTACGCATATCGTGGTGATCGAACCGCCCCGATCGATTCCCGCTTTGCGGCCTTGGTTCGGCGAAACTACTCGGGTTGATCGAATAATCACGTGAGGAAAGCATAGTGCTAGTTGCAGATTTATGCATTTAACCCTCGTTTTAGAAGGTAGACTAATGGTGCATTTGTTTCACATAAAGCTTAATGATGAAGGATAGTATTTTTCATGGAAATCATTTTTTCAAGATAAATAGTTAGTTTTTCTTTGTTTGGTGATTTAGAAAACGTGATTTTTTTCTTTGCCAAAAAATGAAGTTGTTTTTTTTTCCCCCTTGATATAATTTTGTTGTTTTCAATTCATGGAAAACATTTTTCGCTGATCAACCTGTTCTATCATTTAGATATCGGAAAGTTGAAAAAGAATTTTCCGAGTAACAGCTTTCGTTCCAACAAAAGAATCCTAAATCCTAAATTTCCATGGTGCATGAGAGCTTCACACAAGATGGGATGATCCCTAGCATGGAGAGAGGAGGAGGGAATGGGGAAGCACATGTAGTGCTGGGGAGACACATAATTGCTTGATTTGATTTGATGTAAAATATAAAATCGACACTCGATGAGAGCTTTGGTCCGGACATTGGCGTAGCCATGGGGACCCTCTCGCTAGTGCGAAATTGAGCTGTTTCCCAAGTGGAAGATTGTTGGTGTAATCCTCTCCTTTGAAGCGATGAGATTGTCCTAGTTACTAGTTAGTCTTTCACACATAAATATCACAGGTGTCTCAGTTTCAATTATTGTTTAGTACTTGTGGAAACATGGATTTGATTGCCCGTCTTCCGAACCGTCGACTTAGCCCCAATGGGGCCTTCGTTGTTTTGATTATTGTTTAGAACTTGTGGAAACATGGATTTGTTGCCCGTTTTCCGGCCGTCGACTGAGCACTAATGGGATCTTCGTTGTTTCGATGTTGTCTCTTGCGCTCTCTCAAATTCGAAATTTCAAGTGATTCAAAAGTATTCTGCATCAATTGCAACTGAATCCGAACGATTGTTCTTAAAAATTGTCTTAACCCCAAGCAATTATGATCACCATCGTTAGGATTATGCGCACAAAGATAACGAAATAGAAAACAAAGGGTATAAAAGGAAATTGAGAAACAAGATTTATCTTGGTTTCACCTTTAAATTAGGACTGCATTCGACAAAGATTCTATTATAATTTGCACCTCTCACGTCTTTGTTACGTCTCTCAATTACGAAAGAAAATGATTGTATACAACAATAAACATTCATGGGCCAAATCCCAAACTATTGATAAAATACGAGCTCAAATTGTGAAAACTCTCTAGTGTCTTGAGGGCACTGTCCCTTCGATAATTTCTTCCACACTATAATTTCCCGAGTTTTTTTTTTTTTTTGGGTGGGGGTGGGGGACATAAGTGTCATGCACGAGAGTCCAAACTCAGACATAGATGATTCGACCAAAAAAACTAGAAAATAGTATAACTGAGACATAGATGACCCATTCGACAAGACAACCACAGAAAAATATCTTTTTCTGGCATGAAATATATGTTATCTGTGGGACTTTAATAGGGGCACATTTTACAGCTACTTCTATATCGATGCCACCCATGATCGCCGCAGCATATGTCGGTGTATCTTCTGACAATGATATTGCGCCCAGCTCGACAATAGGGCTTGGCACATTTTTGTTCCTCATCTAGTCATTTTTCCAATTTATTTGTGCTTAGACTTCTGGATCTTTGTACATTTATCAATACCCGATGTGTTCAAGATTGATTAATTTTCCGGATAACATGTTTGGAAAGGGCAAACGTAGAAGCAAACAAATAAAAGCAGACATATAAATTAAGACGGAGACAGTTGCTTGTTAAATACATGGGAGCACACACACAATGTGGTTGGAATTATTCAGATTCCTTATCCGATCTCAAATTGGTAGAAGCTAGTTGAGCTTCGAATAAGATCGCATCTATCTGGTTGATAGAGCCCCGCATTGTTGAAGTCTAAAATAGGACAGATTGCAGGAGCGCACCACCACGCCGCCGCCGCAAATTTCATTGGCAAACAAATTAACTTCAAGGCACCGTAATAAGTGTACTTTTTTCTTGCATACATGTACATTTATGGTGTTTACGACCCTTTTGAGTACTCGACTAATCTCCATCAAAGACTGCTCGAGAGAGTGACCTCAAGAGAAATGCGCAAGTGCAGCGATTCAATTTTCAAATCTTAAGCATGGAGGACAGAATATGTTTACACCGGAGCAGCTCCTTGGCTTATATAAACACAAATTAACAAAAGGTATCTCAGCTATCAACAGCCATCCAAATATATTATTATTATTATGCTGAATTTTTGTCCCCGCTTGTCTGCAAAGGAACTCAAATGAATAAATGAATAATATTTGTTTATTAGTGAAAAGGCTACGTGATGCTGTCTGAATCTGTCGCACTATACATTTCCAAGAACTTGAAGAGACGCAGAGCAGAACACCAGCTTGAGAAAATCTAGGTTTGGCTAGGCACCACATGAATCCATCTGCGCAAGGCTGAGCGTTTTCACATTGATGGGAGTACCGCATGGAATTGAGAATTTTCGTCCAAAAAATCTTGGACGTGTGTGTAAGGGCGCCAACGATAACTATATATATATTATTTTATTTGTAGAAATTTGTTTGGTAAAGTAATTTCGTGTTTTTTATTTTTTAAATAAAAAATCGGTTCCAGGAGTAGGTTTCGAACAAAAATGAAAAGTTTGAATTTTCAGCTTTTCTATTTTTTGAACGAGAAATGAGGATTTTTTTTTTTGTCATCGCTCACTCCCTCTCTCTCGCCTCTCTGTTTTCTGTTGCCAATCACCGGCCTGCAATGGATCTGTTCGTCGATTCACCGTTTGCTAGTCAGCTATATTACAGGTCACCTGTTCACCGATCCGTTTTTCGCCAATCGCTGGCAACCCTATAAATTTTGTGCTATCATTAAACATATTCATGTCTGAAAATAAAATTCTCGTGTCGTTGTCAAACGTGTTTATCTGCTCAGAAATTTATCCAGAAATTAGAAAAACAAAAATCTATTTCTAGCCAGAAATTGATTCCAAGAACAAAATGTTATCATTTGTGGCCTAAGAGACTCAAGAAAGAAGAAGTACACAATAGGCAAAGAATAATCGAGAACTCATGTCTTCTTTGCGTATCGCAAAATTAATTTAATTAAAGATCAAGCGACCTTAAAAATTTCTATATATGAGCTGTAGTTTTCTTTGTAAGATTTTGTAGGATAACTATTAGTTGTTTTAATAGCTTAAGTTTTTGGATCAGTTGACGGTAATTCCACGGACTACCACACTGTTTTAGAGTAAAAGATTTTGAGTTCAAAATCTTTTCAGGCTTCATTTGCCTCCCTCATTAAATATGTACATGCTTAGTATTAGCAAAAAGAACAGACTAAGCGAGGGAGAAAGCATGCGCGCAATAGAATATTTGAATACTATACACGCATTCAGTTAACAGCTCAAAGTTTAAAATAGCCAACAGCTATTTCACAAAATCCCATATTCCGTGTAATTTCACCGTAACACAGTTGCTTCACATCCGAGGAAAAGACAAGACCCTTTGAAGTCAATGAATACAGCGAGGGAAAAATTAGTCAAAAGGGTAGGAAACATTTCGCTTTCATGAGTGATTTTAGGCCCGTTTGTATTGACTTTTTAACAAGTAAAAAGTGACTAGTTAATTTCTGCCAGTAGGGCTAAAAGATTATTTATAACTTTACATATCATGATTTTTTTTTGCACGGCTTTAAATGAACTTAATATTTACGATCTCTAGATATTTTTTTTTTCGAGTCAAGGTGTTCAATATTAAATAAAAAGTAATATCCTTGATTTTTTTTTTGTATGTTTAGCCTAAAAGAATGGAAGATATAAGTAGATCCCTTGTGCTAAAAAAATTAGTAAAGAAGATAGAGATCCCGAGCAAAGCAATCAATCCATTAGACTAGACTAAAGTTTATCGTGCATGCTTTGCTTAAGCAAGCAGCATAAATTAGTGGCGATGTCCATGCTGAATGCACATGTAATAGTACTATTACCTTTTTTTTCATATATATTTTCAACTCCAATTGGACATCATAATATAGCATATGCGTCTTATTAAATATTGTCTCTATGGCATTTCTAGGATGTAATTGCAATGAGTAACTTGACTTGACACCCAATGCAAAAGAAAAAAAATCGCCTTAATTTCATTTCGATAATAATAAAATCGTGCGTACTGATTGATGCAACAATAACTATTGTGAGGTTTAATTTGTTCCTTTATATATAACGTTTAAGACATAGTATTCATGATATAAGAAAGTTACATTTTGGGAAAAAAAAAGCAATTTAGTTTGATTAACAATTCATAACAATACTCAGTGATCAATTTGCAATTACTATCAAATCACTTTTTATTAATTTTTTTAGCACACAAAATGTCAATGCTTAGATCTTCAGCACTAATTTCTCAATTTTCTAAACCCAAACATTAAAAAAAAAAAAACTTTGCTCAAGGCATCCTTCACTCCCCTTTCACATGATCACGTGGACACGCACCATCATATCCGCCAAGGATCCATTTAGAAATTCTTTCACTCGTGAATCTTCTCAAAAAGAATTTTTTTTTTGGCCGAACTTCTAAAAAAGAATGAAGACGGCATACATGTACGATTTATTTAAATAAATAAAGTTTAGGAAGTGGGTATTAACAATTATTAAACATAAAGGGGGCAGATAATGTGCCCCCAAAGGAAATGTACTATATTTTCTTTTTGCCCTTTAGAGAAAGCAAAACCCCTGGAAGAGACTTGTGATATGGACTATAATGGTCTGGTTTGATAAAGTTGGGAAGTGATTGCCAGAGTTAGAGGATCTGGATAAAGAGCGGCTCTCGACAGACTTTTAATATGACGAAAGAGGTAAGAATAAACGGAACAGAGAGAGATATTATAAAATATAGATATATATGTGTGAAAATTACAATTAACTCAAAAAAGTGTCGTTTGACGTAACGAGAATATTTAACTTTAGAACTCTAAACTTAAGTGTCATCACGTGGATGCACAATAGTCTCCCGAATAGTGCCTACCTGTGTACCAAATGACAAAATCGCGTGGGATCGAGGCAGACAATCTCTCAATAAAGTAATTCAGGCTGCCACACGTACAATGCCATGCATAGGCGGGGGTAGAGTTGGAATAGGGTTCGGTTTTAAACACAAATCTTAAATGTACGACCACATGGGAGAGAGATGACACAGATAATTCCTGTCTCGCAAAGGCCTGACATCATTATCTTTCGGGGTTTGTGATTTCGATTTGATTTTGTTTGAACAAGCACTTCATATTGTTATCTTCCCCTAAACTGTATTGAAACGGCCTCTGTCAAAACAAACAAAACACACCATTCTGTTGAGTGCTTTTCAGGGGCAATTTTTTAATACACCTTTTGTCGTACACGGACACTTAGACTTTCCCTCCTCAGCGCTAACTTTATCTCGACTTATTTTGCGAAAAATAAATAATTTGAATAATTAATTATATAGCTCAAAATAATAAATTAAAAAAAATATTTTTCGTTATAATCATTAATTTATGCTTAACATTTGCATGGACTTTTTTTTTTCATTATGCAAGCGATGCTTTTAGGACAATATTTTCTAGACTAATCAATTTTCGCGAAATAAACGCAATATTTATCAGATAATGTCATTTTTGCCTTGAAATGTAGTTTTAATGGTTGTATAATCCTACTTATTGCCCCGTCCTTTTCTTTTCTTTTTGGTTCTTTGTTTTTTTGTTTTGCTTTTTTTTGAAGTGTTTTCCCCTTCCAACCCAACTCGGTGTCCCTGCTATCATCTATAACTACGGGGGTGAATGTCGGATAGAAGTTTCCTAGGCACCGTGAGGGTCACGGCGGGTCGCTTCACCAGTACGAGCCCTTCTCACTTTCCAATTATTTTCTCTCGAAGTTAGATGGAAGGTGGAGCAATAATTTATGACTGTCGATGCCTCTTCCCATTCATCTCGAAGTACAATAATTTGCGTGGAACTTTAACAGAAACCCTACATATTCCACACGTGCTGAGGGTTCGCTTCAGTTGTCGCGCAGATGAATGGGCTGAATTATTCCGATAGGAAGATGTCGGAAATTTTATCCACGAGTTGCTCAAACACGATTATGTCGGAAAAAAAGGATAGTAGCAAGAGGATTACGGTGAAGTTTGGGTGTGAATATAAAGAGTTATATGTAGAATTGAATCAAAGTGAAAAATTATCGACCACATGGTCCCGAGGGAGTACTTGAGAGATGTAGCGGGGGCATGTGAAAAGATAATGAGAGGAGAGAGGAGAGAATGGCGAGACCTCGTGAAGAGAGGAGAGGAAACTTTTTCATAGAAAAAAGCAAAGGAGGGAAGAATGGCAAAGCGTGTGCAGTTGAACAGCGAGCCTAACACATGTATTACAAGTGGGTGAGATCAGCTTCGGCCACTTTTAAAAATTGTTCACGTTTGTTTCCCAATCAATCTCGGGGCCAGGTCTCGATCGACGACTCTGATAAAGGGTCCGAACTCTTCCATTGCGGTTTTTAGACGCGTACCCAGGGTGTACTGAGATTACACGCGCGGGTTGTGTAAGAGAAATCCACATCAAAGAATTTATGTGGTGTGAACCGATTAACATGCATAAATTGATTCGTAACTCACTGACTTAAATTTTTGAGTGAATGCGATCCAACTGGATTTATTAATGAGCTTGAGCTCTCTCTTGACGATCTTCCTGTCTGAATGTATCAGACTTATGTTGTCCGTTCCAACAAATAATATCAGAGCCGATGATTGATTGATGACTCACTCTCAATGTGTTTCTTTAGGAAGAGCAGAGCTCACATGTGAGATGGAGATTATTAGATACACATGTGAGTTATGTTAGAAAAGTCCCGTATAGGAAAATTGGTAGTACTTTTGAGGAAAGATTGTTAAGATACCCGTGGAGTTGTGCTAGAAAAATCCACATTGGAGAATTGATGTGGTGGATTGTAGTAGTTAATATATTCAAGTCGGTTCATAACTCTTTGGCTTAATCTTTTGAATGAATGTGAGTATAAATGAACATATTGACGGATTCAAATTTGACTTTCTCTCGGGATAAATTTTACTTCTGAACATATCAGATGCTCTCCACAAAGCGGTGGAGGAAGCCTAAACAACTTGCGTGAGCATATCACATGATATAAACGTCAAAGAGTGATCATTTAGTAGCCATTTTCAACCTGCGTGGATGGTCGCGCTCTGTTTCTCTGACATCCATGGCGTGCTCTCTAGGCCTTTTCTTCCCTCGGAAACTACGTTTTGATTACGTGCTCACGTGCATGTATTACATATGAGGAGCCCGCATTGGGAGAAAATCCCTCATTATCGTATAAATTATAGGGCGTTCATTCATGTCATCAACAGCATAACTTTCCTGCCAAAATATTCGTGAAAATTCCTGTCTTGTTCATGTTTGTCTGGGTAACTTATACTTTTTAGCATTCAGTTTTTTTAAATATTCTTTTTGGGACACTAATATTTTTTTAATTTATCTAGAACCTATTTCAACATATAAGTATTGATATTTCAGATATCTTTCAAGGTTTTAAATATAATATATATTTTATATTTATGGGGAGAAGGTTATAAGTAAAAAGATTTCCAAATAGGTCCTGAAAAAGCATAATTTTCTATGCATTTCTATTTTTATTGCACTATGCATTTCCATGTGGAACAGCTGCATTTCCAACGGAATAATATCTCAAGTTTTCAACAGTATGTGCATTTTTGTCTTTCTAGTTCGTGGTCTCCAGTTTCTTCAAATTGTTTACTTATTTCTTTATAATTTTCGCATCTCTTTTACTATTATTATTCTCTTCCATCGTTCCTTAGAAAAGTTTCATCGAGTAATGAACTATACTGTTATATCTAGAATAAGTAATTATATACACAAATATGCAAAATAGAGCAGAAAGAAATTTAAATATGTAGATCAAATAGGAATAAATAAAAACAAAAAATGTTATTTTTTCTTGTTATTTCGTATTTTCTTTATAACATCACAATCCGAACATTATTTACATTTAATTGTTATTAATTATGTAAGAAGATTTTTATTCGAGAAAAATAACTTTTATACCTTGAATATAAGGAATCATTTAATCCTTTATCCCACATTCACATGGAATAAGTTTATCTCGACCGTATCCCCCTTATATTCGACGTTATCTTGCCTTGAGCAACAACCAAATGTGGTATAGGGTGAATCCTATCTATATTAAAACGTCGCCTATTAAAATCTCACAAACTAGCGAGACCGCGTGGAGGTTTTATTTCTTTGAAGATGAAATTGCCTGAGACTTGGCGCGGAGCCTACGATTAGAGCAACACAAATCCTAAGCAGAAGTCAATATGCATGAGACTTGCATTCGTCGACACACTTGTCCTAAGGATTATTATCCAAGTATGCTAGAGGAGGGGACCTCACCCAAAAGCCAAGCTAATTGAAGCGGCCTCATTTAGGGTGGCGGACTATGGCTTTTGCTTATTGTTATTATCGAATTTTGGATTTTATGTTATGGCCCATGTTATGTTTGTTTTCATTTAACGGTGATCTCCTAAAATAAATAGGTTTGCATGTAATTTTTTGGTAATTAAATAACTATTAAAGGAAAGTATCTTTACGTTATGCACCCTAAAAAACACAATTTTCTCTTATTACTGATAACTTGAATGCCTCAACTAGTCTTAGTGTTGACGCTACGTGTGTTGCACACGTGCGAAATCGACGCACGTGCTAGACAGGTGAGGAGTAAGCACCTCGACAGAACACAAACCACATGCAGAACGCGTGAGGATTCCTGTAGGTGTCGATTAATGAGAAATACTAAGCTAGCTATCGATACCAGCAATGAACAATGCCACTTGTCCAGGTAGCAAGGGTAATGCCGTGTGTCCAAAGCAATGGAGCATATCAAGATTGGATAAACCAAGCTACAAACATGGGCGCTAATTAAAAGTAATCCCAACAAAGATCCAAAGACTTTTCAAGGAGTTCCAAAGAAGACAAAAAACCCTCCTTGAAGCACTTGGCGGG